>CM035837.1:190747911-191947911 GCA_020510985.1 Pholidichthys leucotaenia
ATATGTAATACTTAGATTACACCACATGGGTAACTCCTTTTTCTATTGTGTTGTGTGTATTTTCTGTTGGTTTGGGTCATCTATTGTGTCATGCCGCTGTTACACTTAAATTTCACAGTTTGGGATCAATAAAGCACATCTATCTATGATGCCAGCAAGATATATTTTCTACTGAGCATAAATATCTAAAACCTTTTCATTCTTCATCTGTTGATAGCGTCTGTGATTTAACCACAATGTCCTTTGGTATTGGTAGGAGTGTTCTATGAGATGTTTCTTGAAAAATGTGAAAGCCCACAGCACAATAATGAAAACTTGAATTTATGCCCGGGCTGGGGGCATTGATATTTAGGGTTAGGGTTATAAATGTATGATAGCATGCGTACTGAATAAGGACATGACAGAACACCATCCATCCATTTTCTACCACTTATCCAGGGGTCCAGGGTCACAGGAGCAGCAGTCCAAGTCGAGAAGCTCGGACTGCCGTCCAAGTCACATAGCACCAGGATCCCCAAGATCCCTCCTACAGGAGGTCAGCCCACTGGGTACACTGGATCCTTGCTGTAACATTTTAATGGTGGTCCACTGGGCCGCTCACGATCTGGCCCTTCACCCAGGACCAGTTGTCACTGGGATCATGATTTGTGATCATGCCCCACCCTTTGAGTTACTGTATTATTTTGGATTTATTGTTATTATGAATCATTCTGGTCTAGTTTCAGGATTATGTTGATAGTATTTCTTGTGTTTCGTTTTCTATGTTACTCTCCCTTGTTGTTGGTTTATTCCTTGTATTATTTTTGTCTAGTTTCCCTTCCTGTTTTGGGTTTATTTAGTGTCGTGTAACTTGATTTCCTGTTTTACTCTGAAGGCTTTTTTCCTGTAGTCACTGTTGATGTTTTACAATTACTTTTTATTAGATGTGTTTTCCTGGCTTTATGTTCCTCTTGTAGTTTTTTTTTTTTTCTAGTTATGCCCTAGTCCCATGTGTAGATTCTAGTGTTTATTTCTCCGTGTGTGTCAGTGTTTCTCACGCTTTGAGTTAGGTTGTGATTTGATTTCTTGTTTTACTTAAAGTGTTTTTCTGTTAATCCCCAGTCATGATCATCAGGTTACTTTCTGGGCTATTGTAAAACTTCCTCATCAGCATTATTCCCTGCAGCTGTGTCCTCACCTCTGAGTTATTAGTTGATTGTTCAGTTTTCCTGTAGATTTAGTCTTGCCTCTCTCTGCCTGGCAGCAACATTACTGTTCATGCTGTGGTGTTATCCTCCCGTGCTGGGTGGATTATTCCCCATCTCCTGGCTCCTTGTTGTTTCCTGGTTTGTTACATGACCTCAGTTATATTATCCTTGTGTTTATTTAGTGTAATTTTCTGCGGGCCACAAGCCGAGCTTTGTTTCAGTGTTTAATAAATCATCATGAACTTGATTGTTCCCTGCAATTTTGGGTCCACTCCTCTTTGCCTGCTCCAACACACAATGCCAATTTGCCTTGGGAGACTCTGTTAAGTGTAAGTTGCCCCCGATAACATACTGTAGCTCCTGGGATCATTAGGATACACAAACCCCTCCACCCAGAGGCAGACTTACCATTAAGCAAAGGTAGGTGACGGCCTTAGGCCCTGATCTACTAGAAGCCCCATATTTTTTTTTTAATGTTTAGCATATTTAACAAGATGTCTGACAAAAGAAAGAAACACCAGTATTTACATAAACAGCAGATCAAGTCACAAACGTAACGTCTTTCCCCCTTCTCCTCAGACTGTTGGACTCTTCCATGCTGTTTCTGAGACATGTGCATGCGCATATCTTTGGTTACATTGTAAACAAAACGTACAGCTTGTAGAATAGTGGCAAAGTGAAACAAAGTTATCTAAGCGGTGCAGAGAAATGGAGAAAAAGGGAAGAGCACAGATTTTTTTTTTTTAATCAAAACAACCTTTTTCACTTCAACCTGGGAGGAGACTTACCTCTCGAAGAGCAGATAATAATAATAATAATAATAATAATAATACATCAGTCTTATATAGCGCTTTTCTAAATACTCAAAGACGCTTTACAAAGCAGCATAGGGACAAACATATAGAGAATGGGTAAACACATACACATAGGTACACAAAGGTAGAAGAGGCAGTCAGTTTTTATAGGTAGATTTAAAAAGATGGGTTTTGAGTTGACTTTTAAAAGAAGCAAGTGTGTTGGCAGACCGGATGTGAAGGGGCAAGGAATTCCAGAGGGCTGGTGCGGCGATGGCGAATGATCTATCACCCAGGGTGCGGAATTTTGTCTTGGTGATGGGGGTAAGAAGGTGAGCGTCAGCAGAGCGGAGGAGATGAGTGGGAGAATGACGAGACAGAAGGTCCGTTAGGTATGAAGGGGCGAGGTTATGGAGAGCTTTATAGGTGATGAGGAGGATCTTGAAGTTGATGCACTGTTGAATGGGGAGCCAGTGGAGCTGACGGAGGAGAGGAGTGATGTGGTCTCTGGAGCGGGAGTGAGTAAGTAGGCGGGCGGCTGAGTTTTGGACATACTGTAGTTTTTGGAGGATGGTGGAAGGAAGTCCATACAGAATGCTGTTACAGTAATCAAGTCTGGAGGTGATGAAGGCGTGGATGAGTATTTCAGCAGCAGAGGGTGAGAGGGTGGGACGGAGGCGTGCAATATTACAAAGATGAAAAAATGATGTTTTGGTGATATGGTTGATGTGAGATATGAAGGAGAGGGTGGGGTCCATGATAATGCCGAGGTTTCTGGCCAGGGGGGAGGGGGTGACTGAGTGACCATCGATTTGGAATGAAAAGTTCTGGGAAGAGGGTAAAAGAGATTTTGGTCCAAAAATGATGATTTCTGTTTTATTGCTGTTTAGCTTGAGAAAGTTGTTAGTCATCCAGGTTTTTATGTCTGATAGAGATAAAAACATCTGAGCAGCATTGCTCTCTGATAGAGAGCAATGCTGCTTGTACGAGAACATAAGATGCTAATGACGAGCACCTGTTGTTAATGAGGAGGCGGCAGTGATGCTGGTTGCTGAGTACAGGTAAACAATATTTTTTTTTTTTTACTATTTTTTTCTAATTGCAAGATTTGCAAAGCTCACAAGGTTAAAGTTGAATATGAGCAACTGTGCTTCCCTGGCATGTACAGGATATCTGCAGCCTCAGCAGATGACATTACATGAGGTTAAATATAGTTTGTTTTATTAAGATCCCCATTAGCACTTGTATGAAACATTGGCCATTCTTCCTAGGGTCTAACATACACACATTTACAGATAACAACAACAACAATATTAAAATAACAAAAACCAAACCAGCTCAATCTCATAAACAAAAATACCACTTAATATGGGAGAAAACTTAAACCCGAGTAATTTTGAGTATCCGTGAAAGAGCTCAATCACTGTTCTGTTTATCGTCTTCATTGCTGGAGCAATGGTCCAATGTTGTCTCTGAATGTTCCTTATTACCCTCTATAGCTTGTTTACTGGTGAGAGAATGTAAAACAAACTTGACCAACAAATAATATTTAAATGATAATAAAAGCAATGAAAAGGGGAAAGGAGAATAAAATGTACAGAAAGAGAGAAGGGAGAAGAAGAGAAGGATGAACAGGAGGAAAAATAAAGACAAGGGAGAGGAAATGATTGACAGACTGAAGATGAGAAAAAAAGAAGAGAAAGTCACAAGTGAAAAAAAAGGAAAAGACAGGTATGCAAAGGGGTATACATTCCAAGGATGTATTAGGTTTAATATTTTTTGGTTTGATCCTGATATTGTTTTGTGTGATATATTCTCTCTTGTGTCTACGTTGTACAGAGGAGAAAGCACAACAGATCCTCTGCAAAATGAGCCAGTCAGGAGACCATGAACAGGACCCAGCTGGCAAATGTGGGTAAGTCAGTCCCTCCAGGATTTCACGGGATGTTTTTATGATTGTTGCGGCCTAAAAAGAATGAATTTGCAGTTTTGTTTTGTTTTTTTTAAAAGTTGCAATAAAAGTTGTAATGTTTTGAGAGGGTTTTTTTGCACTAAAAGTTGTGGGAAGAATTACAAATTTTAAAGCAGATGCTTTTTTCCATAGTTTACTGTAATGATATTCTGTAACACCACAAAAAAAGCACAGGATTGTCAAAAATTTCCTATTAAATAGTGATTTGCAAATGAACCAGAACCTTCTGCTACACAGAAAAAACTCTTCTGTGTGACAGCAAATACATACTTTAACACAATTAAGTGAGAATGAAGTAGCTACTCATAAATTTATCATTAAAATGATCAATATTCTAGGCTACTCTTGCTGAGAACTTGAATAAAAAGGATGAATAAAATAATTATCCATTACAACAGCTGAATCACATTAAATGCATGTTAAAGAGAATAGATTTGGAAATTATGGCAGCACCTTCATTTGAAAACTCCCTAACTACAGCAGTCCCCAACCACTCGGTACCGAGCGCAGAGAAAAAAGAAATAATTTATTCTGTTGCTTTGTATTGTCTATCGAAGTCTGTGTTTTTCTGAAAAAAAAAAATACTGAATACTCTCTGTCTTTCTATGCCTGACTCCTTTCTGTCTATCTGCTGCGTGTCTTGACACACACCTGTCTCATCAGATAATCATCTTTCCTTTAATGGGAGTTGTACCAGGAAGAGGGGCTCTCCTTGGGGGTTTGCCAGGGGCGCACGTTGGTCCATGTCCAGACCAGAGATTCACAGCTTTAAAGCTCATTGACACAATGTAGTAATGATTTTACCTCTAAAGATGTATAAAATGTTACAACACTGGCTGTACTGCTAGATTTGCTCGTTTGTTTGTGGTTTTACGGCATCTCTCCTCACAGGCACTCCCGCATCGGGGTGTTTTTCAGGCAAGCAGACTTTTTTCAACACAAACCCGGCACTTCATACACGCGGTCAAGACAAAGACGTCCACCGGTGGGCCGGGGAAGACGGAGGACGGGACAGTGTGGGAAACCTCGCGGGTGAGTGTTTTTTTTTTAATCACACACTGTTTTTTTCTGATGTGTTCCAATAATACTCACTGTAAACACGGAAGTGAGCGTGGTGCAGCCAAGCATTTGATTGGTTAGACTGAGTGTTTGAGCGCTACTCGGGGACAAATTTGATCAGTGATATTGGTGGAAGTTGACGAGGATTGGCCCAAATTGCGGGAAAGTTGCGGTGATTGAACAAAGTTGCAATGAATTAGTGCGACTGCAATATTGCGAAATCCTGGAGGGATTAGTAAGTGTGAACAAACAACACATCTTCCATGTGAATTGTTCTTTTTTTTAATAATAGACAAGAGTCTACATTCAGTTTGTTAAACTTCTTTGTTTTTCTACAGATGTAATTCCTGATGCCTGAATGATATCATCATTTGAGGACTTCTGAGGACAATAAGTTTCAGGTAGGATTTCAAAAAGGCCTGAAAAGAAAGTGTAGAACAAAGAAAAAGTAGGGCCCCATTTCTGTCTTTGCTTTGGGCCCCAAATGGACTAAGTCCACCCCTGCCTCCACCATGTTAAGGTGGCCATCCACGGAAGGAACGCCAGAACACATAAAGCATAATATTAGCATGTGATCCCAAGAGGTTCTTACAAAGTGTCTCTTTTGGCAGTTGTCAGTGCTGTCAAAACATGTCTCCTACCAAGACTCTCTTCTGAGGATTATGAAGTTCATAATAAAATTTAATTATGGACATAGCTTACATCTGATATATCAAACAACCATCAAAAACTGCTATTAAGGCATCAAAGCAAAAACTCTGCATCTCACGCTCCACTAAATATCTTTGGCTTTTGCTGCAGCAGAGCCAGAATGATGGGGATCATTTTACATTTAAATGGGAAGAGAAGGGGAATGTTTGAAAGCATCTTGTCTGCCCAACAAAAGAGACACCCTAGTGTTATTGAGCATCATTCTTAGTTGAAAAGAACAGTTATGCGTGCCTTCTGATTTAATGTCATTATTTCAAATGTGTAATTAAGGGGTGACACAAACTCTCCTTTAACGTCAAATTTAAACTGCAATTAATCAAGCAGTTTGATCTCTATGACATAAAATGTCAAAGAGACACAGTCACACACAGTGTCTGATTGGAGGAGACAACCACTGAGTAAAAACAGCCTTTTCACCCTGTTCGACACAAGCAGCAAATTGACTGGAAATTAAAACTAATGAGCAATTACCCTACCAAAGAACTTCTGTTATGTCTGTTTTCTATGCTCTCCAACTGAATCCCAATTTCTACTTATTCAATTAATCTGAATAAATATGACACTTGTTTTTACTTTCTTAATCTTTTTGCTGTGCTCAGTGCGAGCTACAGACTGCTTTTTGCACTCAGCTGTGTATCCAAGAAAATAACTCCTAATCTCCCAGCTCCTCCTGAAAGGCTGTGAATACAGCAAGCACAATTGGTTCAGTCTATTTGTACATTCATAAACGGTGTATTTGCATAGAGCTGCTATTATGAACCTACGGCCCATACAGTATATCTGTCATATTAAAGCTATATTTATCCTTTTAAAAGGTCGAGTTCCACTCTGCTTGAACCAACGGCTCATTTCTGATTTAATCTTGTATTTCATGAAAGACCCTTCATCATGCCACAGTAATGACTTAAATATCTAACAATGCAATGAATTATTCACCCGCTCTGTCAGAACTGAATCACAACAGGATAGCTGTGCAGAGCTTTGATGATGGCATTCCAACACTGCAGTCATTGGAGGGTGAGTTAAATAAAAAGACTTTGTTGTTTTATGTTGTCAGTGTAATGAAATTAAGAATCACTGCAGGAGCATTCCCACTTGTTTTCTCTCCAACAGAGCTTGGAAGAATTTTTTTGTAGAAGCTTAGAGATGAAGTGTGTTATAAAACAATCCATATTACCAATCCACTCAACTGCATTTTCATAAAAAAACTAATGTGCTCTACACCTGAATTATTCTGCATTTAAGAGCATGGGAAATTCTAGGAAGAACACTACCACCATCTTCAGTCCATTACGTGTAAGACCAATTTTACATGCACATGAGATATTGCAGTACATATGATTGTTTTGTCCTTGTTTTGGAGCAAGTCTTATTTTCATTCCACGCCACCCTTTTCCTCTTCTGCATCCTATCTGATCACTGGCCTGGGCTGATATTTTTTTAAAACTTTAAACCCTGTGTGCTTGAGCAGACAGTCATAAATAAGGAAGTGCATCCGAGGCATCTTTACAGGAAAAACGTGAAATACCATCTGCAACTTTAATGGCACAATTATGGAAATTAGACAGCAGCTTTCATGACTAAAAATTTTTCTGTTCTTTATGCCACCGAGCTCATTGTGCTGCAGAGTTCTTCTTTCAGATGGTTTACCAAAGAACTTTCTGAATCAGAGCAGATAATGCTAAAAGCCAATTTGCATCGTCACCGTTGGCTGACAGCTTTGGTCACCTATCAAACACCAAAAATCTATTCCAGAAGGTGATTTACATCATAGTTCATGCTGTCAGATGAAATCAGTCCCTGCTGTTGTGCTTGAATTCTGCATAAAGCAGAGTTGCAAAATTTTTAGAAAAGCTTGGGCTGAGATTTAGAGTGAGAATTGGGTATGGTGAGAACTGGGGGGCGGGATGGAATGACCACACATGTTCAATTCAATTCAACTTTACTTATATAGCACCATTTCGCAACTACAGTCATCTCACAGCACTTTCAAACTGTTGGGGAAAACCCCATTTGCAGAAAGAGCCCAGCAATCGGGTGATCCCCTGTTAGAAGCATTTGGCGATGGTGGAGAGGAAAAACTCCCTTTTAGCAGGAAGAAATCATGAGCAGAACCAGGCTTGGGGAGGGGCAGTCATCTGCTGTGACTGGCTGGGGGGGTGAGGGGATAGAGAAGAGGAAGAAAAGAACACACGTACAGAACAAACAGCATGACGAGGACTCAATCTATGGGAGAGAACAAACAGATGTTAATGACCAGCAAAAAATATTTCATTGAGAGTGAAGAAAGGAGTAAAGCCCAGTGCATCATGGGAGGTCCCCCGGCTGTCTAACCCTATTAGCAGCATAACTAAGGGTGGGGGGGGGGGGGGTTCAGGGTCACATGATCCCACCCTAACTATAGGCTATGTCAAAAAGGAAGGTTTTAACCCTATTCTTAAAAACAGAGATCGAGTCTGACTCCCAAATCCACATTGGCAGCTGGTTCCAAAGGAGAGGAGCCTGATAACTGAAAGCTCTGCCTCCCATTGTATTTTTAGAGATTCTAGGTATCACAAGTAAACATGCATTTTGGGAGCGTAGTGCGCTGTTAGGATGATAAAGTAGTATCAGATCTTTTAAATAATAACAAGGGGCCTGATTATTTAGAGTTTTGCAAGTGAGGAGAGGGATTACAAACTTAATTCTAAGTTCTATGGGAAGCCAATGAAAGGAGGCCAGAACCAGAGAGATATGATCTGTTTATATATCTACATATTTATTCCATCTAGCTACAATACTCCGCACTGTGTGTTTATATACTCATATATTTATTCCATCCAGCTACAATGCTCCGCACTGTGTGTTTATATATTCATATATCTATTCCATCTAGCTACAATGCTCCGCACTGTGTGTTTATATATTTACATATTTATTCCATCTAGCTACAATGCTCTGTACTGTGTGTGTTTATATATCTACATATTTATTCCATCTAGCTACAATGCTCCGCACTGTGTGTTTATATATTCACATATTCATTCCATCTAGCTACAATACTCCGCACTGTGTTTATATACTCATATATTTATTCCATCCAGCTACAATGCTCCGCACTGTGTGTTTATATATTCATATATCTATTCCATCTAGCTACAATGCTCCGCACTGTGTTTATATATTTACATATTTATTCCATCTAGCTACAATGCTCTGTACTGTGTGTTTATATATCTACATATTTATTCCATCTAGCTACAATGCTCCGCACTGTGTGTTTATATATTCACATATTCATTCCATCTAGCTACAATACTCCGCACTGTGTGTTTATATACTCATATATTTATTCCATCCAGCTACAATGCTCCGCACTGTGTTTATATATTTATATATCTATCCCATCTAGCTACAATGCTCCACACTGTGTCTATATTATACAGTATATATATATATATATATATATATATATATGTACATATGTATACTTGCTGCTCTTGTTTTTTTCTTTTGCCTTCTGATTGTTGCTTTGAGTGTTGCTATCCCTGTGCTGTTGCAATCCTGGAATTTCCCCATTGTGGGACTAATAAAGGCTTATCTTATCTTATCTTATCTTATCTCTCTTTTACCTGTTAAAGCTCTAGCTGCAGCATTTTGGAACAACTGAAGATGTTTTAGACATGTTTTAGGACAGCCTGATAATAAAGAGTTACAACAATCTAATCTAGAACTAACAAAAGCATGGATTAGTTTCTCAGCATTACTCACTAATCTTGGCAATATTACACAAATGATAAAAAAGCAGTCTTAGAAACAAGTTTAATATGCAAATTAAAGAACAGATTCCAAATAAGGGAGAAACAATATCATTTAAGAGGAACATGTATATTTCAAAAACCTTCAGTGAGAACTACCACCAAGCAACACTGTGTTTCAGTGCAAGGAGTCAGCTTGTGGAACGCTTTTGGACCTGAATTAAAATCATGTACAACGCTTGGACAATTTAAACAAAAACTAAAGGAAGAAATACTCCAAACATATACAGTTATGCCCAAAAATATTTGGACAGTGACACAAGTTTTGTTATTTTAGCTGTTTACAAAAACATATTCAGGATACAATTATATAATCAATATGGGCTTAAAGTGCAGACTCTCAGCTGTAATTTGAGAGTATTCACATCCAAATTGGAGCAAGGGTTTAGGAATTACAGCTCTTTAATTTGTAGCCGCCTCTTTTTCAAGGGACCAAAAGTAATTGGACAATTGACTCAGAAGGCTGCAAAAAAAATAACAAGGCTGTATGGGCTCTTCCCTCATTAACCTGTCATCAGTTAAGCAGTTAAAAGGTCTGGAGTTGATTCCAGGTGTGGCGTTTGCATTTGGAAGCTGTTACTGTGAACACACAACATGCGGTTAAAGGAGCTCTCAATGGAGGTGAAACAGACCATCCTGAGGCTGAAAAAAAAGAAGAAATCCATCAGAGAGATAGCAGAAATGTTAGGAGTGGCCAAATCAACAGTTTGGTACATTCTGAGAAAAAAAAGAGTGCACTGGTGAGCTTGGGAACTCAAAAAGGCCTGGACGTCCACGGAAGACAACAGTGGTGGATGATCGCAGAATCCTTTCCATGGTGAAGAACAACCCCTTCACAACATCCACTCAAGTGAAGAACACTCTCCAGGAAGTAGGTGTATCAGTATCTAAGCCTACCATAAAGAGAAGACTTCATGAGAGTAAATACAAAGGATTCACCACAAGGTGCAAACCATGAATCAGCCTCAAAAATAGAAAGGCCAGAATTGACTTTGCCAAAAAACACCTGAAGAAGCCAGCCCAGTTCTGGAACAGCATTCTTTTTTTTTTTTTTTTTTTGTTACTTATTTGTACCCGTAGGTAGACTTGGTTTGCAGTCTGGTGACAAGCCACTGGCTGCTGGTCGCTGCGTGCGCGAGCGCCCTAAACCTACATGTTTTTGGTGTGCGGGAGGAAACCGGAGAAATCCCGGAGTAAACCCGCGCAACACGGGGAGAACATGCAAACTCCACACAGCTCACTGTTGGTCGAACATACTGCAAAAGCAACCCAGGAGTTTTTTAAAGCAAAGAAGTGGAATATTCTGCAATGGCCGAGTCAATCACCAGATCTCAACCCAACTGAGCATGCATTTCACTTGCTCAAGACAAAACTTAAGGCAGAAAGACCCACAAACAAGCAACAACTGAAGACAGCTGCAGTAAAGGCCTGGCAAAGCATCACAAAGGACGAAACCCAGTGTTTGGTGATGTCCATGGGTTCCAGACTTCAAGCAGTCATTGCCTGCAAAGGATTTTCAACAAAATATTGAAAAGTAACATTTTACTTAGGGTTATGTTTATTTGTCCAATTACTTTTGAGCCCCTGAAATGAGGAGCGTTTGTATAAAAATAGCTACAATTCCTACATGTTTAATCATATATTTTTGTTCAACCCCTTGAATTAAACCTTAAAGTCTGCACTTCAGTTCCGTTGTAGTCGTTTCATTTCAAATCCAATGTGGTGGCATGCAGAGCCCAAATCATGAAGATTGTGTCACTGTCCAAATATTTCTGGGCCTAACTGTATACAAGATGACATGTAAAATCACATAAGGATTGTCATATCCAGTCTGTGTTGTGTTGTTGCTTAGTTTTTTGTCACATTTCGTCTTAGCTTTGTTCTGAATTGTAATCGCTCTTGTTTTGTTTTTTCTTTTGAATTCTTGGATGGAATATGGGTGGGCAATATAAGCTGCGGCTTCAGCCATCACCCATTTCGGATAACTTACTGTATGTTGAACTGTATAATCAGAGGAGTTATTGTTTGATTTGACCTTGTAAGATTTTTTTCCCCCCTTGTTATATTATTCTGTTTCTTTTTTTAACCTTTACTTTTAATCTATCCGAAATAAAGATTCATTCATTCAAAAAAAGAACAGATCTTTATCAAAAATAACACGTGTACATGTGAAAGCAGCATAGTTGCAAGTCCCTGATTCACCACCAATCCAATCCAACTTTATTTCTAAAGCACTTTAAAAACAGCTGACACAAAGTGCTGTACATCAGGAATAATTAAAATGTGAAAGACATGTAAGACATAAAAATAAAATAAAGACAATAAAAAAACAACTAAAAAATATATATAAAACAAGACAGGTAAAAAATAATCATAATAAAAGCAACAAAACAAGTAAAATCAATGTCTCATGCTGGGCTGAAGCCCAAGGCGTAAAAATGACAAGATTTTAAGATAAGTTTTAAAAATGGACAGTGAAGGAGCCTGCCTAATAGGCAAAGGGAGACTGTTCCACAGTTTAGGAGCAGCAACAGAAAAAGCTCTGTCCCCTCTGAGCTTCCTCTTCGATCTCAGTATCTCCAGGAGCAGCTGATCAGCTGACCTGAGAGACCAAGGAGGAGTGTGAAAGTGAAGAAGCTCAGAGAGCAATTGAAGGTGCAGATCCTAAAATGAGGGGGCGGCACGGTGGCGGAGTGGTTAGCACTGCGGCAGCACAGCAACTCACCCTTGGCCGGGGGATCCTGGGTTTGATCCCAGCACCCGACCAACAGTGATCTGTGTGGAGTTTGCATGTTCTCCCCGTGTCTGCGTGGGTTTACTCCGGGATTTCTCCGGTTTCCTCCCACATGCCAAAAACATGCAAGTAAGGTTAATTGCCATCAATCTGGGGATTCTAAATTGTCCTTGGGTGTGACTGTGAGAGTGAATGGTTGTCTGTCTCTCTGTGTTGGCCCTGCGATGGACTGGCAATCTGTCCAGGGTGTACCCTGCCTCTCGCCCAAAGATGCTGGGATAGGCTCCAGCCCCCCCGCAACCCGAAAAGGATTAAGCGGAAGAAGATGAATGAATGAATGAATGAATGAATGAATGAATGAATGAATCTTAAAATGAGGCTTAGGGAGTTCCGTAAATTTGGTGACTCGAAGACCTGAATCCATACTCTGCTAGGAGAGTATGGATTCAGTAGGTCACAGATATAAGAAGAAGCCTCACCATGAATGGTGTAACCGGTACTTCTGAGAGCCAGTCTCAGATTTTGTAGCGGAACAATGAATCAGTGTCTAGGTTCAGAGAGGTAGATAGTACTTAAGTGTAATGCAAAATGATTAACTGGAGTCACGGGCATTGAGGAGATTTCATTCTATTGAAATTAACCCTCAAGAAAAACAAAAAAAAGAAATTTACAACTTAATAGCTGGCATCTCTATAAACAAAACAACTATTTTCAACCTTTTGTGAATAAAAAAAATAGGAACTTCATTCAATATTTAATATTAACTTATACAATATATGATTGATCTCAAGTCCTTAGGCGTCCTTGTTAATGTCCTAGTTAACAAGGACGCCTTGTATAAGTCAAAAGCTTCGTTTTGAATAGTTTTGTCTTCTTGGGTCCACCCTTTAATAATCCACAACATGTGGTGTAGTTATTCCTACCATGCTGGAGGGCTCTCATCAGGCAAAAGGAGGGGATGAGGGTCTCCTCTTCAGCAAGCGATCAGATCAGGTTCGTGGACGGCTCGCCATCTCCTTGATTAAGGAGAGAATCTAGAATCCAGAATCCTAGGGAATATCACCCAGGAATAAAAAAGAACCCAGCCTGTGTAACAATAACAACTCATATTGTACACAGAGGTGGTATCAAGATTTTATATGGCCATAAAAATTGCATCCAACATTTTCAAAATACTACTCAAGTAAAACAGGATTTGCATCTGTATTGGAAATTTTACAAAAGTGACATTTTAAATCATCTACTCACATTACCTTGTATGGAATGTTTCCAAACTATAAACTAGGATTTTTACATTTCAAACCATGAATTATGATTATTTTTTAACCACAAAATTAAAATATTACTTATTTAAATAATTACCTAAAGTGACATTCACATTGAATCACTATTATCTTCTTTTTTTAATTTGTGTCACAATTTTTATGACAAAAATCACGTTTCAACTTCTTTTTGTAGACAATTAAACACTTGCAATTTTACAGTGCATTTGCAATAGCAAACTGCACTCTGAAAACAAATTCCAATCACTGTAACCATTACTCAGTGCATTCGCAGTAGTAACCACGCTGGAAAAATCACAAATTAGAATCAAAACAAATTACAAACTAGTGCTCACATTTTAGTTTTTTAATTCTCTCATGTAAAACCAACACACAATAGTTAACATCACTAATAGGGCTTCCAGTGGTTCGCAGCACACTCTTTAGCATTTTCAGCAGTACACGAGAGACACGCACACACACGGTGAACGGTACAGGGAGGCCACATTCACAGCTAGCTAGTTAGCTGCATTAGCTCATCTAAACTCGACTCACCAAGACGGTCCAAAGTTGTTAAATCATATCACACAGGTTTCCAGTTGCCTCGGTTGTCTCTAGTGCCTCTCCTGAACCAGCTTCAGGGTAGCAGGGGACTGTACTCACTCTATAATCACTGAAGAGTGCAACACTTTCACTCCCTCAGCTCTCCATGTGCTCCTGGTCTCCGCTCTGCTGCTGCGCTCTCTCTACATGAGGGGGTGGGAGCTAACTTCCGCTCACCAATAGGAGTTGAACTCCACCACTCTCAGCCAATGAAATTAAATTGTGACAAACTTGTTTGACAGACACATAGATTAACTATTAACTCTCCCAAAACTCACAAGTTCAATGGATGCAAGAATTGTGAAGGTTATACAAAGAAGGGGTCCTATGTTAACATGTAACTTGGCCTGTTAAGAAGTTTTTGATCGAAATAGCTTTTGATTTCAATAAATATGACATCTTGATGCTGCAAATTCAACTAATGACCATTTCCAGTTCTTTACAACCAATAAAATGTCTAGAAACTCTGTTGTGCATCATTATTTAGAACAATGCATTTTCATTTTTTTTTATTTTTGAAAAAAAAATAGTAATCATTAGGAGGTTTGTTCAATAAAATATGATTTATGCTCTAACGGTTGATGACTTTAAAATTATACTGACTGTCATTTGCATCAACTATGTAGGAAAATCAGAGACAAATATAATTTGCATAATAATTTGGAACGCAGTGTAACTAAGGGTGCTCTCAAAATAAGAGTCAATATAGAAATAATAAATAAGACAGGAATAATGACAATAATAATAATAATAATAATAATAATAATAATAATAATAATACAAAAGGTTAAACTTATATTGGTTGGCGTGATGGCGGTACCAGCTGGCTATGTCATCACACTGCTCTCTGTTATAAACCCCTTTATAACACACACCACTGAAGAGAGAGAGAAACGCCATTTTAATTCTCCTGTATGTCCTGTACATATAGTAGTACTGACAAATAAGATCTTTGAATCTTTGAAAAACTAACAGTGAGGACAAGATAAACAATAATGATAATTTAAGTTAAATATAATTGAAGATGATCATGGTAGTAATCCCCCTTTAAGGTGCGGATATCAGACAACCCGAAGAGATGAACCCCCTACCCTGGTTGGGTCGTGGGGGCCCCAGGACAGGTGGGCCAAAACCCCACCCGCTTTAACCCACAGTCCAGGGCCATATAGAGGGGAAGAGTTCGTCAGGTGGCCAGCTCAAGTCTACAGGCCACCGGGCAGAAAAGTACAACGCGTCGGGTGGCCTACCAAAGTCCATGGGCCACCAGAATCAGAATCAGAATCAGAATCAGCTTTATTGCCAAGTATATTTACAAGTAAACATACGAGGAATTTGACTTGACATTGGACGCGCACGTTAGGCGCATCCAATGACGCGGCAGCCATGCAAGGCGCCTGTCATACAGTGGAGGTAAAGAGGGGAAGGGAGGGGGAGGAAAACACAATAGGAGACAGAAAAAACATAGTTAATCAGAATAACGCTCGTATAAGCTCATACAAAGCTCAAATGAGCAAAATTTTGACTACACAGAAAAAAAACCCTCTATGCACAATTAGCAGACAATATAGATCACACAAACAAGAGTTGAGAGAGGCAGTGTATGTATGAGTCAGTATATATGTGTCAGTTCGTGTAATGTTGTGTGCATTTGGTCGTCGTTACAGATCACTGAAGGTCAAAACCACCCGTCACAGGAACAGTTTCTTTCCTCAAGCCATCACTCTGATGAACTCCTAACATTCACCTAGTCCTACCTGTTTGCTGTAGTCATGACTTTTCATCCATTATTACATTGCACATAACTCTCACACTGCTTTTTACTTCATTCACATTATATCACTGAATCTGAGTCCACATTGAAATACTGTGTGATTGTATATTTTTTCATATATTTCTGCAAAGTGTGGTTAGTCCGAGTAAATAACTGCATATATTCCTGTATATATTTGCATCCTTTTATAGAAACGTGGACAGACTGTAATTTACTGTACATACTCTGGTTGTCATTGAATCCTTATTTAAATCCTTCACCTGAACAACGAGAGCAAGTTTTTAGCCAAAGTCAAATTCCTTGTATGTGTTGTGCATACTTGGCCAATAAAGCTGATTCTGATTCTGATTCTGATTCTGATTTGTGTAGTGTAGGTGTGATAGTTGCTAGTGAACAGCAGAGGGCGCCTCCAGGCAGTAGATAGATGTTATAGTCATGTGACTTATAAACAAGTCCGGAGTCTGTCTCTTCGCTTGCAGATGAAGGCACATGGACTGTCCTTGAGAAGTTCATCCGCTGAAAACAGCAGCTGTCTGTCAATTGTTTGGGTTAAGAGCCGCTCCTTCCGCTTATCTTCATCGGGAGGAATGTAAATACAGGGCACCAAAGAAGGTCAAATCTGCACAGTGCACTCAGAGAATAGAATTTCCTCACCCGTGCAATTCTGTGCTTCAGAATTTCCATGTGCAGGCTTAAACTTTAACATACTCTGGAGAGCACTGGCTCTCCACTCAAGATGTATTCCACCATCTGAATCTCCATTCAGTTCACCATGCCACCTTGTGCACTCCCCAACTGGTCGAATTGGTGAAGAAGCTTGCCTGGATCCGCATTTTGAACAGCTCTCCACCTTCCTCAATTTCTGAAACAAACACCAGGAAACTCCAGAACCAAAAATAGAATCCTGTGTCGTAGCCAATAGATGTCTTCTGCATCTCCAGTCGAATCATACACTCAGCAGGTTCCAATTCTTGGGCTCCCCCTTGGCCCGATTATTGTTGAAAAAATAGTGACAATAGCACGTTTAAGCCACTTCCAAATCCATAATTTCCGTTTAGATTAAGATTCAGCAGAAGAAGAACGACTAAACACAGACAAAAACGCAACATTGCAAAGCTGGGAATAGGTCAGGAAGGCAGACAGGAGGAGGGAAAAAATGTGACTGCTCTCTCTCAGAGCCGGAAGAAGAAGAACCAGGCCAAAGAACACCATGCTGAAGCCCGGAGCTTGTGAGACAGCAGTTGGGGAGCATCAACCGCAGCAAGCAACAACTGAGGAGTGCAGAGTTCAGGCGACAGCAGCAAGGAAGCTCTGAGCTCAGGAGGCAACAGCTATGGCACGTTGAGCTCGGGGGATGGCGACTGAAAAGTGCTAACCACAGCGAGAGATGACTGGGGAGCACTGATCACAGTGGGAGATGACTGGGGAACGTTGACTGCAGAGGCAGCAGCTGGGGGGAATCGACTGTAGGAGACAGCAGCTGAGGTTGGAGAATGTCCGGCCCAAACGCCTGGACATCCATCCCCGATGTAACCATCTCGGACAAGGGAGAAAGGCAGGGAGTGAGTGAGGTGACACCAAAATTATCAGCAGCAGAGACTGGTGGGGAGGACCCAGAGACAGGTGGAACTTGCACTTGGGTCTCCCCACTAGGAGCAAGACAAGTCCTTTCTAAAATTGATGTTATAAATATAAAGAATAGGACTTGCCTTAGCTCTTGGTCCACTGCTGCTGGGATGGTAACCTCTGGATGAGCTGCAGGAGCGACAGCCTCAGGATAAGCTGCAGGAGTGATGGCCTTGGGATGAGCTGCAGGAAAGGCAGCAGGTAATGCGGCCAGGAGAGAAGCAGCAGGTGAGGCAGCCAGGAAAGAAGCAGCAGGTGATGTGGCTGGGAGAGGAGCAGGCGGCTGGGAGATAAGTAGCAGCTGGAGCTCTCTGATGATGAAGAGATGCAGCTGCTGGAGCTTCCTGGAGATGAGGAGGTGCCACTGCTTAGCTCTCTGGAGATGAGGAGGTGCTGGAACGTGCATGTCCTTGAGAGCTGGAATTGCCAGAACATGTATGTGGAGAGGAGCACTCACTGTCGGGGTGTGCACATGGAGAGGAAAAGTTACTGCAGGAGCATGCACATGGGTAGGAGCAGTCTCTGCAGGAGAGTGCACATGGAGAGAAGCAATCACTGCAGGAGCATGCACGTGGAGAGGAGCAGTCACTCTAGGAGCGTGCACATGGAGAGAAGCAGTTACTGCAGGAGCATGCACATGGAGAGGAGCAGTCACTGCAGGAGCGTGCACGTGGAGAGGAGCAGTCCCTGACAGAGCGTGCACATTAAGAGGAGCTGTGGCGGTGGTTGAGCTCACCTCCTCCGTTGTGGAACCAACTGAGGTGGAGATGAACTCAGAGAAGCAAGGAGTAGAGGTGAGTGGTGGAATACACGGAGGTGGCAGCAGAAAAAGATGGTGATGGCGCATTCCACCCAAGCCCCCCGCATTCCAGCTGACTACCAAGGAAGAACTCCCTCCACTCCGCAGGAGTACGCAGTGGTGGCCAGTCAGCTGACTCCAGTGAGGAGGAGACTGCCAGTGCTGGTAGGGCAGGAGTGGGAGCCCCTGCACCCAGGGAAGGGAGTGCAGGCTCGGGCCGGCTTCCAGAATGCTCACCATGCCCCCCCCCCCCCCCCCAGCAGTCTGCAGCAGCTTCCAGGGAGAGCAAGCTATGGGCTGAGGCAATGAGGTCCTACAGCACCTCTGTGATTGTCAGCTCTCCCCCACTCTGCCACCTCCTTTAACCCGCTGGGTCCAATACTGGCGGTGATCTTCTGTCATAACGATGGCCCCTACAGGGCGAAGAGGAGGACCCAATTGCGAGGCAAAGTTCGTATATGATTTGTATTACCAAAATAAACAGAACACAACACGAGGGCTGGAAAACAACAATACAAGCTCCACAGCAGGGACTACACACGGCAGACTGACAATGAGGTAGGAACAACCTGGTGCACTCTTGGATGATGAATGAGTATGAGTAGATTGCCGCACTGAGGGTAGGGCGGGAGGTGTATGAAAAGGGAAGGAGATAATTAGAGGATAAGGCACAGCCGTGAAAATTAACAACAAAAACCAACAAATGAAGAACAGGAAATAATTAAGGGTGCTGTCAAAATATGAGTCAATGCAGGAATAATAAATAAAATGGGAGTAATACTACTACTACTACTAATAATAATAATAATAATAATAATAATAATAATAATAATACAAAGGGTTAAAAGAGTGAGGATAAGAGAAACAATAATAACTTAGGTTAAATATAACTGAAGGTGAGGACAAGTGCGAAGCCCATGTTCTGATCATGATAGATGGTGCGTCTCATTTATCTAACAATCTGACATCATTTTTGGCCAAAGTTCCAAAGCCTTAACTACTTCTCAGAGTTTGGACCATGGGCCTCATGTATTCAGACTTGTGTGGATTTCCTACTGAAAGATGACGTACGTTTAAATCAAGAAAACGCCGTTAGCAAAAAAAAAAAATCCAAATGTATGAAATAGTGTGTATCCTGTATCCACGATCAAAAATGATGGATTTAATGGAATTTCATGGACTGTGAGTTGGAAGCACTCCTTGATGAGGTAGAGGCACATAAAAATGTTTTGTTTGGCATGCTGTCCTCCAGCATTAGCACCGTAATTCAATATCCTGCTCACAGCCCTATAAGATTAGTTTACTGTTTTCCTTTATTCAGACAGGGATGAGAAGATGTTTATTTAACCTTGACATGTTTCGACTGACATCTGCAGTCGTCCTCAGAAGCATCAGCTGATTGCTGTGATTTGCGACCAGCTGAGTGGATCAGCTTGTTGAATAAAGGAAAACAGTAATGAAAAGAAGACAATATGAACCTATTTAGTGCCACAGTCACCTGTCAGTTAAAAGCAGATCATATTAGACTCTACAAGTACATATTTTATGTCCAAAATGCAAATGTCATCCTTTATAGTTACATACAACTTACATGGATTACACACACTACTAAATGAATGAAGTGCACTGGGGAAAGGGTGAGACTTGCATTTCAAACTTTACGCATGTGTTTACCAACATAACTACTGTACACACAGAGGCAATTGGGGGCTTGGTTGAATGCTGTGAAACTGTAGTTTAATCAGCAAAAAAGGAAGTCACTTACTCAAACCACTGACTTGTAATGAAGCCTTGAAAACAGGGTGATATTTGGGGGCACACAGGCATGTTGCACATGAGGTGGGTTATTTAGGACAATTACATGAATTTACTCACCAAGAAGCCACCCATCCGCACAGTGCCAGCTTGTAGTTTGTTCCCAACAATGCTGTTCATTAGAATCATTAGGAAAATTGGCTCTCATTGCAAATTGTGCTTTGATGTTGGCCTGTTCAACTGCATTGTATGGGAATATGATGTACCTGGGTGACAGCTGGATAATGCCATCCCACACAGCTGGCATAGCTCGGCTCAAGTTCGACTGGGAAATTCCCAGTGGGTCTGCCAGCTCCCTCTGGAATGCCCCTGTTGCCAGGAACCCCAGAGTTGTCAGTACCTGCACTAGGACGGGCAGTGCACGGCTTCTCACCGTGTCGCACTCCAAGGGCAGCCGTAGCTCTGAGCACAGTTCCACAAAGACTGCCCATGGAAGCCTAAACCAGCTGACAAGCCAGTCATCATCCTGAGCCAGAAAATCTTCTCTGTCTCTAAATACCATCTCTTCTCACTGCACTGCAATATCCTCTAATAATGTTAACACTGTGGAGAAAGGAAGCAGGCGAGGCAACAAGCTGGACGACACATGAACTTTATTCTTTCTCCAACAGAAAGTACAGCAAAAGAGAATCACGGGTCTCTGTGCATTCCTCTTTTATATCTTTAATACCATGCATTGAGACCGGGAACTTCCGACCATAATGCATTGCTGTTTGGAACAAAGACCTGTGTGGCACATTAACATGACATAATGCCGGCTCCGCTCTCACACCCTTTCCTCTTCCAGCTGCTCCGGCAGTTCCTCCCCGGGGGCACATAGTCCTTAAGCCTGCTTCATGCTACACCTCTGCTGTCCGCGAACGCGTAACCGGAAACCTCATTTGAGAACATTTCTATCATCGTCACCACTCCGCTAGTGTCCTCAGTGCTCGACTGCGGACGACCGCGTGCAGCTCAAATTTTGTGACCGCGCCACGTGTCCACAACCTGAACATTTTGAAAAGTGCGTGTGCAAGACTGAACGTCCCATTCACGAGGTGGCGATATTGACACAGAATACATCAGCAGACGAAGAAGACGAGGAGGCGGAAAACGAGAATAAAAACATACATGAATCATACATACATACTTTCTTTCACTTTCTTTCACATGGACTCAGATTAAAGGAACATTTTTTAATCTGAGTAAACTGGACTAGCCTGCCACAATTTTGATATCCAGCTTATTTTTTCCTATTAAAATCTGATGTGTTTTCAAAGTGTTCCCTTTATTTTTTTGAGCAGTATATATGTCAACCTTTCATCCACAGTCAACCATAATAGTCTAGCATGAATTTCCTTAACACTATCTCGTAACGACCATCTGAGCGCTAGGTGAGCAGCTCTGTTTTGAGTGAGCTGGATTTTATTAAGATCTTGTCTTGCAGCATTAGACCAAATAGCTGAACAATAGTCCTGATAGAAAAGGACCAGACTGTAATACTTGTTTTATTGTTCTTTCTGTAAACAGGGTAGCATATCGCCTAATAAAAGAAATCCCTCTACTCATGTTAGCAACAGTGTTATTAATATGGGTTGACCATGACTAGGGCTGGGAACGATCCCTAATTTCCAGAATCGATTCGATTCCGATTCTTGAGATTCTGAATCGATTCGATTCGATTCCGATTCAATCCCGATTCGATCTGGGGAATTACCATTTTAATAGCCATTTTACTTCCCATGAAACAAAAATATTCGAGACCTAATGCTGCAAATTGTACCAAGAATCTTCTAACTTTGTTAATACATAAATTATCACATATAGAACTGACCCAAAATCAGTTACAATAATGCACTTTTTATTATTTAACTTATCATTTCATAAAGTGCTCACAGGTGCTTTCTTTAGTGCAAAGGATGTGTCGTGTCAAGTTCACCACCCACAGTAAGTAAACAAATTCAATGCATGAACCATGCGTACATAATCTCATTGTATTTCAGTCCCTCCAGGATTTTGTCAGCTGTTTTTGTGATTGTTGTGGCCCAAAAAGCCTGGATTTGTGGGAGCTTTTCCAAAAAGTTATGGCACTTTTAGAGTTTTTTTGCACTCAAAGTTGTGTGAGGAAGTACAAATTTTAAAGCAGCTCCTTTTTCCATAGTTTACAGTGATGCTATTCTATGTAACACCACAAGAAAAGTACAGGATTGCCAAAAATTTCTTGTTAAACAGTGATTTATTTAGAATTAAATGCTCAGTAAAATTGTAAAAAAAAAAAAAATGACCAATATTGTGTTCTTGCTCTGAACTTTAAAAAAAGAAATAAAAGAATTTGTCATTACAACTAAATTGCATTGAATGCATGTTAGTGTGGAGAAAGTGATGGCAGCACCTCCTTGAATCTTGAATTTGAAGGTCTTCTTCTGTGCTGAAATCCACATGAAGCAGGGATGCTCCTCCACTGACGACCTCTGACCTTCAGAAGGTCTCAGTGAGGATGGAGCTTCCAGTCTTCACACATCTGAAGGCAGATAAAAAGAAGAGATTTCACAGTAAAATTAACATTCATATTTTTAGATCGCCACACCACAGTAGGGTTTAATAATTTAGGGTTTTTTTTAATATTTTAACTACAAATTAACTTTCAATGTTGGAAAAGGGTTTCAGTTCATTTCCTGAGAAGGTTTGTTCATTTCAATTTAGTTCTACTGAGTAAAAATAGCTTGTTGTACTGCGGCCTTTATTAATTTTATTGTGATTTATTCTCTTCACATCGCTTAAGTGGCAGAAGTCCATAATCTCATAAAATATACCTTAATTCTGCATTTATTCACAGCGCTTAACCAACAGTTCTCTCTGTGTCCGTAGTTTGTAAAGAAACCACCATCATGCCAGATAAATTATTAATTGACGACACAAACGTTAAAAGAAACAAATATTATACTTACAGTCTCAGCAGCTCCAAGTCTCTGCTTCACGGGTTTTAGTCTCCGCGCATTTTCCCTTTATCAGTCGTCAACTTTATGTTCCAACACAGCGCTGCATGGAGTAAAAGTCCGTTTATCCCTGCTTTATGAAAAATATTAAGAAGCTGTTGAGGACAGTCTATACGGTGACTTTTGCTGCTAAATTAAGAGACGCACGTTATTAACTCCGCGTCATGTAAACACAAAAGACGTGTGCCCGCGCCGCAGGGAACACAGAAGTTTTATTTATGAAAAATATTCAGAAGCTGTTGAGGACAATCTTTACGGTGACTTTTGTTGCTAAATTAAGAGACGCACGTTATTATCTCCGCTCGTGTAAAACTCTTGCCGGATGAGAACCGTTTTAACACCACAGAAGAAGAACTAGCATATCCGTTAGCTTGCTAGCTCCGTTAGCGCGTCGGTTGTTTATGGTTCTCGGCCGTTGTTTCTGGCTCACTGGCCCGGTTTCGACCCGATTATACTCAGCAGACGTTCACAAACGTAAAAATATTATATTAAAACATATTAATATTAAAAGATCGATCCGCGGATTTTGTGGATCGATATCGGCTCAGTCAAACATGTATCGATCCATATCGATATATTGATCTTTTGAACCCACCCCTAACCATGACAATGCTCCATCAACTGTAACTCCTAGCAATTTAATTTCTTTAACTTGTTTAATAGGTACACCTTCTAAGGAAATACACAGTTCCTCATCTGCTCCAAGGGCATACTGTACCTGGAACCAAGCAAGAGGGTTTTAGTTTTTTCCAAATTCAGTTTTAGTTTGTTCTCAACAACCCAATGAGAGATCAACATCAGCTCTTCCTGTAGCATTTTTTCCATTTCTTCAATATTGCTTGCAGGTACAGTATGTAAATAGTAGTATCATCTGCATACATAACAATGGATGAGCTTTTTAACATACATGGTAAATCATTTGCAAATATAGAATATAATAAGGGCCCCAAACAGCTACCTTGTGGTATACCACACTGTAGAGTTTTAATATCTGACAAGGCACCGTTAAACAGAACACACTGTTTCCTATTAGTTAAGTAACTTCTCATCCAATGTCTGATGTTTTAAAACCATAAGCAGCTAATTTAATTAACAAATGCTTATGATCTATAAGCTCAAAAGCAGCACTAAAGTCAAGCAATATAGTGCCAATAATTAATTTTTTATCAATTTGCTTTATCCAGTCATCAGTTAATTGTGCTAAAGCTGTACATGTTGAATGGCCAACTCTAAAAGCATGTTGGAATTCAGAGTTGATGCTGTTCTCAGAAAAATAGCACTGAATCTGTTTAAAAACAACACTCTCCATAAGTTTGCTCAGAACAGGCAAAATGCTAATGGGTCGACTATTTGGTCCTGTAAATGATGATTTGGTATTTTTTTGTAATGGAGTTACTCTTGTTATTTTCCATATTTGAGGAAAAACACCTTCATTTAAACATAAATTAAAAATATGGCACAAAGGTTTTGCTACAATCTTGGCTGACATCTGTAATAATTTACTATCCATATTATCATAATCACAAGGTTTATCACATTTCAGAGAAAGAAGAAGCTTTTCCATTTCTTGAACATTTATATTATTATATTCAAATTCACACGTTTTTCCCTTCATAATATGTTGTTTAATTAATGTATCAGACAGTTTTCTGTTCACTGATGACATCTGATTTCTTAATAAATTCACTTTATCCAAAAAAAATAATTAAAATAATTAGCGATATCTTGAGCTTTAGTAATGAATCCACAATCCAATTCAATAAAGGCTGGAGTTTTCCTTATTTTATCTTTACCCATTAACCCATTAATTACTTTCCATAATTTTTTACTCTCACCCATGTTTATATTAAACATAGTTTGGTAGTTTGCTTTTTCCGGTTCCGGTTCCGCCGGACCGGCGGCGCCACACGAGTCGGCTGCCTGTTGCAACAGCCTTTTTTTTATCTTCCTTCTTCTTTCTACACCTTTCACTCTGTATATATATCACGGACGCACGGATCGCCCCGGGGGTCTCCCGGGTCGGCGGACGGAGCCACGGTTTGCAGCGGGAGACGTTACAGCGGGGAGGAGCTAGTGCTAGCTAGCACTTGGCCGCCGCCCGGTGCTAATGGGAAACTCGACATACCGGGAGCTGTAGCGAAAAGGACGCGGGTGCCGGGCTGGAGTTTAGGCGGCGTGAAAGAAATATAAGACAGAATAATAAAGAGCGATGGCAAGAACCAAGCAGACCGCCCGTAAAATCTACTGGAGGAAGAAGCCCCCCAGGAGACAGCTAGCCACCAGGGCTGCTCGGAGAGGCGCTCTGGCCACCGGCAGAGTGAAGAGGCCTCGCCGTCACAGGCCCATGGCTCTGAGAGAGATCCGTCGCTACCAGAAATCCACGGAGCTGCTCATCCGTAAGCTGCCCGCCCAGCGCCTGGTGAGGGAGATCGCTCAGGACTTCAAGACCGTCCTGCGTTTCCTGAGCTTCGTCGTCATGGCTCTGCAGGAGACCAGCGAGGCCCACCTGGTGGGTCTCTTCTTCGCTAAGGGGGTCACCATCATGCCCAAAGACTTCCAGCTGGCCCGCTGCATCCGCGGAGAGAGAGCTTAGACTTTCTGCTGCACTTTCACCAGCCATAATGCTCTGCACTGTGTGTCTATATATATACATTTATAGTAATATGGACATATGTTTACTAGATGTTGTTTTTTCTTGCCTTCTGATTGTTGCTCTGAGTGTTGCTATCCCTATGCTGTTGCAATCCTGGAATTTCCCCATTGTGGGACTAATAAAGGCTTATCTTATCTTATCTTATCTTATCTTATCTTATCTTAGTATTGTTTTTTTCTTTTGTCTATTCTTTTTTGTAACTTTATTTCTCAGTGAACGGTAGGCTTGCCAATCAGCCAAATTTCCAGATGAGATGGCAGCTTTTTTAAGGTAATCTCTCTTCGTCATACTGCCGCGTAACTCCATATTAATCCAAGACGCTTTTTTACGTCTAACTGTTAGCTTTCTAACTGGGGTTTGTTTATCACAAATAAGGAGGAGCAATTTCATGAATAATTACAAAGCATCTTCAGTGTAAGTTAATTTCTCCACATTATCCTATTTCACCTTATTTATGTCTTCCATAAATTCTTTATTACCTCCGCCAGGCCGAAAAGGCCAGGAGGAGGTTATGTTTTTGCCGGGGTTTGTCTGTGTGTTTGTTTGTCTGTCTGTCTGTTTGTCTGTTGGTTAGCAAGATAACTCAAAAAATCTTGGACGGATTTCCATGAAACTTTCAGGCGTTGTTGGAAATGGTACAAGGAAGAACTGATTAAATTTTGGGGGTGATCCGGTTCACCGTCTGGATACAGGAATTTTTTAAAGCATTTTTCATTCAACACTGTGACATACAGCCATTTTCAACATGTGCGCAGGCGCAATGGAGGGCGCTGGTCGTCGTGTCTGCAACACAAACTCTGCGTTCTTCAACGTTTTAGGCACAAAAGGACGCCGAAAACACTGCTGGCCTGGGCCCGCCAGCGTGCCTGTGTTTGCGCGCAACTGCAAAACCTCACACAGGCAGCTGTCCGCCGACGGATTCTTTGGCAGAAATTCCCCGGCCAGCCATAGGAGCTGCGCATTTGGCAGAAATTCACCGGCCAGCCATAGGCGCTGCGCAAAAACGAGCTCTCTGCCGGCGAAGCTTCTAAATTCTTGTTTGCCGCGGAGCGCAACCCCCAAAAAAATAATATTGTAGCGAACTCAATATGAGCACCCTACTTGGCTTGCCAAGTGGGTTGACCCTATTGGCGACACAGGTAGAGTGCAGGACTCCGGAGCGGGAGGCGTGAGTTCGAACCTCCCGGTGGGACGTCACCATGTCGAGCAGCACGTTACAATATAATATAAAATCCACGGCAACCTGTCTACCCAATTTGCATCCGTCAGTGGAGGAGATGGATGCAACACTTTAGTTTATTACCTCCGCCAAGGAGGCAATGCTTTTACTACTGAACCACTAATCCTATCACTATCAGATTGATTGTCATTGATTAATTGTGTGTTTATTGCACTGTCCCTGTCAAATAAACAAATAATCATTGTGAATCCAATTGCTAGTCATATGTTTACATGCTCAAGGAATCTGAAAACGTACACACAAACACTGTATGGGGGGAATTGTGGCGCTTGGCGGAGGTCTGCGCTCTCCGAGTGCTTTTCTAGTTGCAAAAGTTTTTATAAGTTCTTTTGTATAGCACTTTTGGTCCAATTTTAGAAACTTTTATTTTCCTCACAAATGCAGTGATACACACGTGGACAAAATTGTTGGTACCCCTCTGTTAATGAAAGAAAAACCCACAGTGGTCACAGAAATAACTTGAATCTGACAAAAGTGGTAATAAATAAAAATTCTATGAAAATTAACCAATGAAAATCAGATCATGCTTTTGAATTGTGGTTCAACAGAATTACTTTAAAAAACAAACTCATGAAACAGGCCTGGACAAAAATGATGGTACCCCTAGAAAAGATTGAAAATAATGTGACCATAGGGACATGTTCAACCAAGATGTGTCCTCTAATTAACATCACAGGTGTCTACAAACTTGTAATCAGTCAGTCGGCCTATTTAAAGGGTGACAAGTAGTCACTGTGCTGTTTGGTGACATGGTGTGTACCACACTAAACATGGACCAGAGGAAGAAAAGGAGAGAGTTGTCTCAGGAGATTAGAAAGAAAATTATAGACAAGCATGTTAAAGGTAAAGGCTATAAGACCATCTCCAAGCAGCTTGATGTTCCTGTGACTACAGTTGCACATATTATTCAGAAATTTAAGATCCACTGGACTGTAGCCAACCTCCCTGGATGTGGCCACAGTAGGAGACGGATAATACGAATGGTAACAAAAGAGCCCAGAACAACCTCTAAACACATTCATGGTGAACTCCAAGGTCAAGATACATCAGTGTCAGATCGCACCATCCGCCGTTGTTTGAGCCAAAGTGGACTTCATGGGAGACAACCAAGGAGGACACCACTGTTGAAAACAAATCATAAAAAAGCCAGACTGGAATTTGCCAAACTGCATGTTGACAAGCCACAAAGCTTCTGGGAGAATGTCCTATGGACAGATGAGACAAAACTGGAATTTTTTGACAAGGCACATCAGCTCTATGTTCACAGATGCAAAAATGAAGCATACCAAGAAAAGAACAGTGTCCCTACTGTGAAACATGGAGGAGGTTCTGTTACGTTCTGGGGCTGCTTTGCTGCATCTGGCACAGGGTGTCTTGAATCTGTGCAGGGTACAATGAAATCTCAAGACCATCAAGGTATTCTAGAGAGAAATGTGCTGCCCAGTGTCAGAGAGCTTGGTCTCAGTTGCAGATCATGGGTCTTGCAACAGGATAATGACCCAAAACACACAGCTAAAAACACCCAAGAATGGCTAAGAGCCAAACATTGGACTATTCTAAAGTGGCCTTCTATGAGCCCTGATCTAAATCCTATTGAACATCTGTGGAAGGAGCTGAAACATGCCGTCTGGAGAAGGCACCCTTCAAACCTGAGACAACTGGAACAGTTTGCTCATGAGGAGTGGGCCAAAATACCTGCTGAGAGGTGCAGAAGTCTCATTGACAGTTACAGAAATCGTTTGATTGCAGTGATTGCCTCAAAAGGTTGTGCAACAAAATATTAAGTTAAGGGTACCATCATTTTTGTCCAGGCCTGTTTCATGAGTTTGTTTTTTAAAATAATTCTGTTGAACCACAATTCAAAAGCATTGTCTGATTTTCACTGGTTAACCACTTGCACTCTGGTCAATTTCACTAAAAACGCCAAAAAATAACGTACCCAAAGTAAATCAAAAGCTGTTCTTCAACCCTTTGCAGCATCTTCATGGGGTTGGTCTCATTTAAAAGAAAACACTTTGAATTTTTGGCAAAACAGTCATAATCTCTCTAAGTGCTACGGCCACTGAGTAACAGTCATCTAAACATACTGAACTTGAAGAAAATAAATTTCGCCTGGGTGTTTTTTTGGATACAAATGCTTGCAAATAACACACAGCTGTCAGATCCGGGCTGGAAAATGCAACAGAAATGTAGAACCAAGTGTTATCCAGCTGATGTCAAAATTTTGTAACAATACCACAAAAAATGAATATATTACACAGCTTTCTTTACAGGTTGTTCCCAGGCATTTTTGAACTGTTGTGGGCACATATGTTGGTTACATATGCTCTACAAATATATTGCTGTGTGTTTATTGTGTGCTGCACGTCTCAGGGAACAAAGGGACTGAGCCTCCTAGAGGTAACGGGAGAAGTGTGAGATTTGGCCTTTGTTTCAAGGAGATGACCTGGAGAGATTTCCAGACCACCAGAGACTAAAGGACGATGGTGTGAAGATCAGAGGAGTTACATTGTGACTGGGATTAAGTACCATGTGACTGTATGTTTGATTAAACACCATGTGACTGCAGTTTTGATGTCCGGGGTATAAAGGACAGATGTGAGATGATTCATCCTCTTTTTCTGCTTTGAAATTGTTGGAGTATGTGATTGTGAATAAAGCTGAACCTGAGGAATAAACTCAGTCTCATCCTTCCACACATCCTCCACACTGTGCCAAATTGTGCCAAATGGCACAGTTTTGAAAAACGTCTGTAACTTTTGAATGATTCAATATAGAAACTTGATGTTGGGCTCTAATGAAAGGTGACACTCAGGGCTGTGTGTGTGTGTGTGGGGGGGGGGGTTGTTTATTTATTCATGAATGAATGAATGAACAAACAAGCCCCCACACACAAAGAAGCATGCCACGTAAAAAATGTGTGGCTTTTTTTACAAGAAAAAATAACCTACAGTGCACTAAAAATTATACTAAAATATCTATAATGTAGAAGATAACAACTCCCACCCCACCCCACCCCCGCTACAAAGGACGGACATCGCCCGGTGCACCGCGGTCACGGTGCGCCACGGTCTACTACGCACAGTTGTAATTTACCGATCGGTCAAAAGTCATTTTTGATTACAATTTTCAGGGATAAAGAATAATTTAGCTTATAACACTTACCTGTCCACAACAGCAGTGTCACTGGCAAACTTCTCTTCCTCATTGTCAGACGAACATGACGCTGGTCCGCTTGTTACGGACTCGTGGTTCTGGTCACGCGACCCGGTCAAACCATGATTCCATTATTGCGGTTTTGCGCTTCCATGATTGCAGTTTTGGCGAACGATTTTTCAAAACAAATAAGAACAGTAGTAAGAAAAAAAGACTGGCGAATGCGTGTGTGTCACCCAGCGGCTAAAACAAAACAGATTTTGCAAGGGAGGCACGCTTTCGAACTACTTTGCTTCAATTGGCTCGCTGTATTCGCAGCCGTTGGTAGGCAGGTCCTTCTTGCTAGGTTTTCAGTCATTGGTTCTTCAAGGTTTCAGAAACCCAATTCAAGGCTCTTATTAGTCAAATGAGAGGTCAGTCACATCTAAACCAATCAAAGCACCCCTTTGGCTTTCTGTTTGCGGCTGTGTCTGTAGTGGAAGAACGGAAATGCAGCTTTTTTTTTTTTTTCCTAGGACGCGACGCAGAGACGTGTCCGCCTGCGGTACACCGAAGTGCAAGAGGTTAATTTTCATAGAATTTTTATTTATTACCACTTTTGTCAGATTCAAGTTATTTCTGTGACCATTGTGGGTTTTTCTTTCATTAACAGAGGGGTACCAACAATTTTGTTCACGGCTGTATTATGGTCACTAAAGCCAGAATGTACAAGATACCCCTTGAACATAAATCCACACAGATGGTAAAAATAAGATCTATCCAGGTTGAGGATGACGTTCCAGAGCTACACATATTAATCCTTGTTGGTGCATGCATTATCTGAAATAAATTACATACAACAGCCATATCACTCAACGTTTTCTTCATTACACAAGTATCAGAGAACCAATCGATATTAAAATCGCCAACAAAAAAAACTTCTCTGTCCATATTGGTCACTGTCTGTAACATCACACATATTGCTTCAAGGTATTCCATTTTAGAATTTGGAGGCCTATAACAACACCCAACTAGCACTGGCTTCAGATGAGGTAAATGGACTTGCAGCCACAGCGCCTCTACACCTGCTACAATCTTGTCGTATTTTTACTGGTATGTGTTCTTGAATGTAGAATGCCACACCTCCTCCATATGTATTTCTATCCTGTCTATACATGTTATACCCATAAATTTCCACTTCTTCATCTTCTACAGTAGTATCTAGATGTGTCTCAGAAATACCCATAATTCATTCAATTCATCTTCTTCGGGTCGCAGGGGAGCTGGAGCCTATCCCATTATCTTTGGGCGAGAGGCAGGGTACACCCTGGACAGATCGCCAGTCCATTGCAGGGCCAACACAGAGATGCAGCCAACCATTCACTCTCACAGTCATACCTAAGGACAATTTAGAATCCCCAGTTTGATGCCAATTAACCTAACTTGCATGTTTTTGGCATGTGGGAGGAAACTGGAGAAATCCCGGAGTAAACCCACGCAGACACGGGGAGAACATGCAAACTCCACACAGATCACTGTTGGTCGGGTGCTGGGATCGAACCCAGGATCCCCCAGCCAAGGGTGAGTTGCTGTGCTGCCGCAGTGCTAACCACTCCGCCACCACGCCACCCTAAATACCCATAACATGTAACAAATTTTCTGTCAACACAGTATTCAATTCATCTACCTTGTTTCTTAAACTACAAATATTAAGATGAGCAATTCTAAGTCCTTTCTTTGGTAATTTTAAGGGCATTTAATAATTTATGACAAAGGTCTTTAATACAATTTCTTGCACCAAAACCATTCAACATTCAATCTAGGAGACCTCATCTAGGTTTCTTCTTGGTTTTATGATGAGTGGGTCATAACTGATTATGGCAAAATTACCCTTTGCCCTGGCTTCCTTCATGACAAGCAAAAGTTCAGCTCGTTTTTTCCTCAACTGTTCAGAAAAGTCTTCATTTATGTACACAGATGTACTTTTCAAATGTGCCTTTGCCTTTTCTAAGATGAGATCCTTGTCCTTATATTTCAAGAGCTTCACAACTATGGTTCAGGGTCTTTTTGCATTGCCTCTAAACTTTCCTCTTCTGTGAGCCCGTTCAATTTGAACACAGTCTCCTTCCATTTTCAGCTTTGTGGTAAACAGTTCACATACCTTTCACTCAGTCTCAGCCCATGATTCCTCTGCATAATCCAGTGTAATGCCATCAATTAATAGATTGTTCCTTCTGCTTTGATTCTCCAGATGATCTAATTGCTCCAAGATGGCATTAGATTCACTGGAAGTTGAGTGAAGTTGTTTTACTTGATTATTCAGCTCTTTCAGCTCACTTTTATTCACAGCCAGTGTAGTTTTGATATCAACTACATCCTGCTGTGAATATTTTAAACTATTACACAAATCTTGAAACTCCTTCACGATCCCATCGATCCTTTTATTGGTTGAGTCCATAATCATTTGTGTGAAACATCTAAATAATGTCTCCTGCCTTTTAAAAAGGTCCTCACAGAATGTCTTTTGTTGATCCAACAGCTCCTTAACTATGTCCAGTGTTACAAACTCTGGTTCTGCCTCAGTTATATTCCTTTGATGTTTACAGGTAGCCATCTTCACTTTGTTGTATTGTCCCTTTAACTTGTAGTAAAAGAATTTGTGGATGGACCAGCAATGAACCTCAATTAGCTGAGATGGTGCTTCTTAATTATGGTATCATCAACCAGGAAATGCCCGGGCTGTGTGGTCTGCTAGCACATTGCTTGATGTTAGTCAGCAGTGAAGATGCAGACTGAAGCAGTTGGAATTAGCCAGCAGTTTAGTCCCAGGCTAAAGCAGTTGACGTTAACCAGCAATAGAGGCCAAGGCTGGAGCTGTTTATGTTAACCAACAGTGAAGATCTAGACTGAGGCAGATAGAGTTAGCCAGCAGTTTAGTCCCAGACGGAAGCTGTTGATGTTAGCCAGCAGTGGAGGCCAAAGCCCCACCAAAGGTTTGGGTCTCCTGCTTCAGTCAAAGCTGCTCTCCCTCCTCACTTCTGATTTAATCTTTTTTTTTTTTTTTTTTTTTTTTTTTAAAAAGCTTCTCGCTCAGAATGAGTCGTCAGCAAGTGTCCTCTCCCCGGTTTGCTGTAGGAAGTCACTCCTGTCTGTCTGCACCTCTGACTGCTACAGCCACTCAGGTGAATGTAACGACTGTCTGTTGGGGCTCCAGCATCAGTGCGGGTCAGGAAGTTGTGTAGTGCTACACAAGCTTTGATTATCAAAACAACATTCTCTGGGACGCACTCAATCGGCCGACCAAAGATCCTCCACCGTGCTGCCAGGATCCCAAATGTGTTTTCCATAATTCTCCGTGCCCGGGAATGACAGTAGTTGAAGATCTTCTGTTCCTCAGATCTGAGCCTGTGCAAATTTGACATTAAGAAAATTACTTATTGTGCACAGCTCAGAGGGGCCACACACTAAAACATAGCTATAAAACAACTTTTTAACATGACACTTCAATACCACCAATGTAGTTTATGTCAATAAACAATACACACCTGGGAATGGGCGCATCAGGTTTCGATGTAGTGGGAAGGCCACTTCTGCCACAAACAGGTGTGGGCTGTGCACATCCGTGCCTGGGAGGGCTGTTGGTGCGGGTATGGCCAGGGTTCCTTCCATCAGCTTTGCTCCAAACAGACTCTCCTTTAATATCGCTGCATCACTTTCTTTGCCATAGGCCCCGACATCAACCATTGTAAAACGGTAGTGTGCATCACAAGCAGCCAGGAGAACAACAGAATAAGTGCGCTTGTAATTGAAATAATCACTTCCCGACTTTGGCGGTGCTTTAATTTGCAGGTGTTTACCGTTGATGGCTCCCAAACAAAGTGAAAAATTCCAGATGTTCCAAAAATCACGTGCAATGTCCTGAAACTGTGCTGGGGATGGGAAAAATACAAACTCTGACTGCAGGTTGTCCCACAGAGCCTGGCAAACCTCGGGAACAATCCCACGCACAGTGGAAATGCCCATTCTGTAACTAGCTGCAATACTTTGCTGTGATGATCCTGTGGCTAAAAAGCGTAAAGTCACGGCCAACCTTTCAGGAACTCCAATTGGACAGCTGTGTGTTTTCTTGTGCATTATGAATGGGGCAATCCGACAGACGAGGTTGTCAAAACGGGAGGCAGAGATGCGGAAGTACTGGTGGTGTTTTTCTCTGTCCAGAAGTCTCATCTCCTGTACCAGTGTACTGAATTCCCCATTCATGGCCCGGTTCTCATTCAGTGGTCGCACGCTATGCCTTCTTTAATTTTTGTGTAATTCTGCTGCAGAATATAATAACAGCAGCTCCTCTTCCTCTCGGTCACAGTACGATGCCATTGTTGTTGATGTGCGTTGCTCTCACGTTTCTTCGTTGGTGAAAATCCTGGCGCGTTAATGCCTTGGCGCTACCTATCGGGCGGGAGTGAAACTACAAATGACGGTTGTGCGCATGCGTCAACCGCTTGGCCTGGGTAGATGAAAAAAGTGAGCATGAGCAGCGCCGCGTGCGTGCCGGGCTCATCCAAAGCGTAAGCAGACCACAGCGGAATAGAGGGAAATGTAGCATGAAGAAGGCTTTACTGTGCCGTCTGATGCCCCCTGGTGACACCTCCTCTTTCGGTCCTTTGTTTCCCCCTTCCCCAGCTGCCTTCTCTGGGTGGAGAACCCCCACACAGCCCCCCCCCCGACCGAATGCCCAGAAAGGGCCCTAACCCCCCCCATCCTTTGGGCTTTGAGCCGGCGCCCGTAGTGACTGTAGTGGGAGGTCACTGATCCAGTCCGAACCGCCCTGCTGGTGAGGTGTATAGGAGGGCACGTCAGTCTGTGGAGGGAAAAGGAGGGGGAGAAAACACATTAGCCTCACGAGCACAGGTCCCTGCCGAGGGATCACCAACTTGCGGAGCCACCAACGGTGGGCGTCCGCACCAGGGAGCTTGGGCCAACACCACCTGCTCATCTGCCAACACAAAAGCGGGCTTCAGCCTGTCGATGCAGACGGTCTCCCTACATCCCCCCAAGTCTAACACAAAATGCTTCGCCCCAGGTTCCAACACCCTGAACGGTCCATCGTATGGTGGGCGCAGCGGGGTCTGGTGCGTATCATGCCTGACAAAAAAAAAACCTGGCATTCTGCAAGCTTTTTGGGACGAAGGTGCGAGGAAAACAATGGTGGGAATGGTGGGAACCCAGGGCAGGCGGTCGACCCTATTTGTGTCCGTGAGCGAAGCTCTGAGTGCTGCTTTAAGCGACTTATGAAAATGCTTGCATAATCCATTAGCTTGGGGGTTGTATGCGGTAGTGTGGTGAATTTTGACCCCCAGGCTCTGGGCCATCGCAGACCAGAGTTCCAAAAGAAATTGTGGACCCCTGTCAGAAGTGATGTCTGACGGGGATGCACCCCAAGCCGACAAGAAAGCACGAACCACTTCTGCGGACGTGGTAGAAGCCAGCGGGACTACTTCAGGCCAGCGCGTGGTGCAGTCCACGATTGTTAAAAGGTGCGTGAAACCTTGCAACGGCGGAAGGGGTCCCACTAAATCCACATGGATGTGGTTGAATCTCTTGTCTGGGATTTGGAACAGCTCAAGGGGGGCTCTGGTGTGCTTGTGCACTTTGGCCCGCTGGCACGCGATGCAGGCTGGAGCCCACTCCTTCATGTCTTTGCGCAAGCGCGGCCAAACAAATTTCACCCCCACTAGCTTCATCGAAGCACGCACTCCCTCATGCAAAAGGGAGTGGACCGACTCAAAAATGCGACGGCGCTAAGAGCTCGGAACCACCGGGCGTGGGCAGCCGGTGGAGATGTTGCAGAGCAAGGGAGGGCACCCTTCTTGCACCACCCTGCTCTCCAGCCTTAACCCAGAAGGTGCAGACTGGAACGCGCAAATATCCGCGTCCCCGGCTTGCTCCGCAGCCATCGCAGGGAGATCTATTCCCATGTAGACCGGGGGAGACTAACGCACGCAACAGACAATCGACTACGACGTTAAGCTTACCAGCGACGTGTTGAATGTCGGTCGTAAACTCCGAGATCACGGTCAAATGTCGTTGCTGCTGGGCCGACCACGGTTCCGAGACCTTGGACATCACGTACATCAGTGGCTTATGGCGCTTTTCCAGCCAAAACTGGAAATGGTGCATCGCCAGGTGTAGAGCCAACAATTCTCTGTCAAACATGCTGTATTTGCATTCACTGTCGCACAAAGTCCGATTGAAAAATGTGAGCAGCTGCCACAAACCTGAGACGTACAGCTCTACCACTGCTCCTATGGCAACATCAGACACGTCCGTAGTGAGCGCTATCCGTGCCAACGGATCCAGATGAGCTAGCAACGCGGTATCCGCAAGCGCTGTTTTGGTGTTCATGAAAGCCTGAAATCACTCGGGAGTCCAGTCAACATTTTCCATGGGCTTCTTTTTTTTTCAGTGCAGCATACAACAGCTGCATCAGCTGGGCTGCCTGGGGAAGGAAATGGTTATAAAAATTGACCATCCCCAAAAACTCCTGCAGGGTCCTCACAGTCTGTGGACGCATAAAGTACGACACGGCACACACCTTATCCGTTAACGGAATCACGCCGTCTGACAAAATGCTGTGGCCCAAAAAATCAATCACAGGCACACCGAACTGGCACATCGCCAGGTTCACTATAAGCCCATGCACTTCCAACCTCTGGAAAACCATCTTGAGATGGGCGATGTGCAACTCCTCGGATGTGCTAGCTACCAGAATGTCGTCTAAGTAGACAAAAACAAAGGACAAGTCAAGCAGCACTGCATCCATCATCCTCTGGAAAGTCTGCGCCGCGCCTTTTAATCCGAACGGCATGTGTAAAAACTCGAAAAGGCCGAAAGGAGTTATTACTGCTGTTTTTGGAATGTCTTCTGCACGCACCAGGACCTGATGGTATTCACTGACCAGACCTACTTTCGAAAAAACACGCACCCCAGCCAGATGCACGGAAAAATCCTGGATGTGCGGAATGGGATAACAATCGTGTTCTGTGGCGTTATTCAAGCGCCGGAAATCACAGCACAGTCACCATGACCCATCGGCTTTAGGCGCCATGTGTAGCGGGGATGCCCATGGGCTGTTGGAGTGCCTGACGATGCCCAACTTCTCTAAGTTGGCAAACTCCTCTCGCGTGCTGGGGTCGCGAGGTCGCGCGAACACCGGCAGGCTTTTTATCGTGATGAAGCATTCGACCCCGTGTTTCGTTACCATAGCCAAAAAAGTCAGGACCGTGAGTGCTGGGAACTGTGTGAGCAAATGTTGGTACTTACCCCCTGGAGCTATAACGTTAGCCAGTGTTGTCGACCCAGCTCCCCAAGCTATATAGGGCAGTGAGGTAAAAGAGACAGCATTCACTAATCTCCTATTAGCAACATCGACTAACAACCCATAAGCACATAAAAAATCTGTGCTTAAAATGGGGCCGGAACATGCAGCTACCACAAAGTCCCACTGAAAGTTGTGTCCGTGTAAGCATATCGTCAGTGTCCGCTCGCCAAATGTCCTGATGGTGGATCTGTTGGCAGCTGTGAGCTCGGGACCACTGCCTCCTGCCACCCTGTCTGCGTTGACTGGCAGGATGAGGCTCTTCTGGGAGCTGGAGTCCACCAAAAACCATCTCCCCGAGTGTGTGTCCGTGACATAAAGCAGTCTGTTCCTGTCACCATCAGATGCAGCTGCCACTGAATTCCGAGTGTGCTGTCTTCCCGCCTTCTTGAATTGGCGTGGCGACAGGTAGTGTTGGGCATATGAGCCAAAACGGCGATGATAAAAACAGATTGCCCCATTCCTTCGTCTCCTGGTGTCCATCTCGGCTACCACCAATGGCTCCTCGACCTCGCTGGAGTCCCTCATGGATGCCGGTGTCACACTGCCTGCACGCTGAGAGTTCTGGTCACCAAAATGATGCAATCCGCTTCCTGCGCCAGGGCGCGGTAGTCCTAACCATCCAGCCGCAGCGAGTTGGCCAGGATCGCCCTCGCTGTAGCCGGTAGGTTCCTGAGGAACAAGTGGGCAAACAGGAAAGATTCATCGTCCTTCCCCCTCAGCGCCAACATGCTCTCCATGAGCTCCACTGCTGATCTGTCACCTAACTCTGAATGTGTTAGGAGTTTCTCTGCCCTCTCACGGTCAGAAAGGGTATAGCACTGGAGAAGCATCCTCTTAAGCGCTTCATATTTTCCTTGGGCCAGCAGCTCCTGGAGGAGGCTCATCTCCTTTCGCGTGGCACATGCATCCAGCGCAGCAACCACGTAGTAGTACTTGGTATCGTCTGTTGTTATCCCACGGCGTGTGAACTGGGCTTCTATGTGCAAGAACCATGCGGTCGGGTTGTGAAGCCAGAAGTCTGGGAGCTTGACTGAGACAGCGCCCGCAGCGCTGGTGCTCTCCCTCCAGGTAGTCTCCGGGGCGGTGCTCAGCTCGCTTTCCATGGCACGTCATAGGGTCACCAATGTGGAGAAAGGAAGCAGGCGAGGCAACAAGCTGGACGACACATGAACTTTATTCTTTCTCCAACAGACAGTACAGCAAAAGAGAATCATGGGTCTCTGTGCATTCCTCTTTTATATCTTTAATACCATGCATTGAGACCCGTAACTTCCGACCATAATACATTGCTGTTTGGAACAAAGGCCTGTGTGGAACATTAACATGACACAATGCCGATGCTGCTCTCACACCTTTTCCTCTTCCAGTGGCTCCGGCAGTTCCTCCCCTCCCCAGGGGGCTCATAGTCCTTACTGTCCCGTCTGATACCCCCTGGTGACACCTCCTCTTTCGGTCCATTGTCCCCCCCCCCCTTCCCCAGCTGCCTTCTCTGGGTGGAGAACCCCCACACCATGCCCCCACAACACCATTGTTGTTACAGGCATTTTCTGCACTTCTTTGCACCTGTTGTTATATCCATTCATCTAATTGTGCACACTTGGATGTTTGTTCTTCATGTGTCTCTGGTGTGTACAATAACTTTCACGTCATTATCAGTCTCCCAATATCACCTCTAAGTGTCGCCAACAGACCAATAACAGTAGAAACGTACATATGCCAGCCATGAAGTTGGCGTGGGGCTGCACATATTTCATTCTTGATACATCTGAAATTTTCCATGGAAAAGGACGTACGCCATGCTTTTGTGCGTACAGTATCTCACAAATGTGAGTACACCCCTCACATTTTTGTAAATATTTTATTAAATCTTTTCATGGGACAACACTCAAGATATGACACTTTGATACAATGTAGTCAGTGTACAGCTTGTTTAACAGTGTAAATTTTCTTTCCCTTCAAAATAACTCAACACACAGCCATTAATGTCTAAACCACTGGCGACAAAAGTGAGTACACCCCTAGTGAAAATGTCCAAATTGTACCCAAAGTGTCAATATTTTGTGTGGCCACCATTATTTTCCAGCACTGCCTCTTGGGCATGGAGTTCACTAGAGCTTCACAGGTTGTTGCTGGAATCCTTTTCCACTCCTCCATGACATCATGGCGTTAGAGACCTTGCGCTCCTCCACCTTCCGTTTGAGGATGCCCCACAGATGCTCAATAGGATTTAGGTGGGGAGACATGCTTGGCCAGTCCACCACCTTTACCCTCAATTTCTTTAGCAAGGCAGCGGTCATCTTGGAGGTGTGTTTGGGATCGTTATCATGTTGGAATACTGCCCTGCAGCCCAGTTTCTGAAGGGAGGGGATCATGCTCTGCTTCAGTATGTCACAGTACATGTTGGCAAACATGATTCCCACAATGAGCTGTAGCTCTCATGTGCCGGCAGCACTCATGCAGCCCCAAACCATGACACTTCCCCCAAAATGCTTGACTGTAGGCAAGACACACTTATCTTTGTACTCCTCACATGGTTGCCGCCACACACGCTTGACACCATCTGAATCAAATAAGTTTATGTTGGTGTCATCAGACCACAGGACATGGTTCCAGTAATCAATGCCCTCAGTCTACTTGTCTTCAGCAAACTGTTTGCGGGCTTTCTTGTGCATCATCTTTAAAGGGGGCTTCCTTCTGGAACGACAGCCATGCAGACCAATTTGATGCAGTGTGCAGCGTATGGCCTGAGCACTGACAGGCTGACCCCCCACCTCTTCAACCTCTGCAGCAATGCTGGCAGCACTCATACGTCTATTTTCAAAAGACAATCTCTGGATATGACGCTGAGCACATGCACTCAACTTCTTTGGTCAGCCATGGCGAGGCCTGTTCTGAGTGGAACCTGTCCTGTTAAACTGCTGTATGGTCTTGGCCACCGTGCTGCAGCTCAGTTTCATGGTGTTGGCAATCTTCTTATAGCCTAGGCTGTGGAGAGTGTGAATAATGAGGCAGGTTTACGAACAGACGACATTTATTACACTCTCTCATCAGTCATACACAGAAAAAGCATGATACAACCAAATACGGTTTCTCCGTTTATCCCAACCGCTCATCTCACATCTGCACAACATTTCACATCACACTGCATGACATTTAACATCACAATACATTCACCCTTAAACCCCCGACTCCTTCTTCCTGCCAACTCCCCATGATCTCCCTGACTATTGTCCGCCTCTGTTTACCCTCTGCATCCTGACTGAGACGCTGTCTGAGATGACTCACCCAAGTCTCTAAACCCAAGTCTCTACACCACCCCCCCAGACAGAGTTTCAGTCCTCACGCCTTTTGGGCTTCAGTCTCCTCCCATATCTGCTGTAACGGGGGTTTCTGTGCCGGCGGGGGGCTGCTGGGAGTGTGTCTGACTGCGGGTGGGCCATGGCGAGGGGGGGGGAAACTCCGCTTTGCCCGTGTGGCTGTCCTGGTGAATCGTACGTGGTTGTGCAATGAATTGCAACACCCAGGCTGTGGGCCATCGCGGGCCAAAGGTCGGAAACAAACTGAGGGCCCCTATCAGATGTGATGTCCAACGGGATTCCAAAACGCGCCACCCATGTTGTCAAAAAAGCACGCGCCGCGGACGTGGTTGCCGCCAGCGGGACTCCTTCTGGCCAGTGTGTGGTGCGGTCCACCACTGTCAGAAGGTGCATGCACCCCTGCGATGGCGGCAGGGGGCCCACGAGGTCCACGTAAACATGGTCGAATCTTTTAGCCGGTATACTAAACGGCTCCAAAGCAGCCTTCATGTGTCTGTGCACTTTGGCTCGTTGGCACGCTACGCAGGCTGCAGCCCACTCTTTCACTTGTTTGCGCAGGCCTGGCCACACGAACTTCGCTCCCACCATTTTGACTGACGCGCGCACTCCTGGGTGCGCCAGAGCGTGAGCTGTCTCAAACACGCGGCGGCACCACACGACCGGGACCACCAGGCGCGGGTGTCCCGTGGAGACGTCGCAGATTAGGGGGGACTTGCCTTCTTGCAGTACTCTGCTCTCCAGCCTTAACCCTGTTGGTCCAGACTGGAGTGTGCACACGTCCGTATCGCCAATCTGCTCTGCGGCCATGGCTGTATGATCTATCCCTACGCAGACTGGGGCCACTACCGCGTGCGAGAGGCAGTCCGCCACCACGTTCAGTTTACCCGACACATGCTGAATATCGGCCGTAAATTCCGAGATCGCAGCCAGCTGTCTCTGCTGCCGGCCCGACCATGGTTCCGAAACTTTGGCCATCACGAATGTCAGCGGCTTGTGGTCCACGAACGCGGGAAAGCTGTGCCCTTCCAGCCAGAACTGGAAGTGGCGTATGGCCAGGTGGAGAGCCAGCAACTCCCTGTCGAACGCGTTGTATTTACGCTCACTGTCGCGCAAAGCCCTGCTGAAAAAAGCGAGCGACTGCCAAGAACCGGCGACACGTTGCTCCACGACGGCCCCTATGGCCACGTCCGAGGCGTCGGTATTGAGCGCTATCCGGGCCACCGGGTCTGCGTGCGCCAACAGTGCGGCGTTTGCCAGGGCTGCTTTAACCTCAGAGAACGCCTGCTCTCGCTCCGGAGTTCATTCGACTCCATCCGTGGGTTTCCGTCTCTTGAACGCGGCGTACAGCGGCTGCATGAGTTGAGCTGCGCAGGGGAGGAACCGGTTATAAAAGTTAACCGTCCCCAAAAATTCTTGCAGTGCCCTGACCGTCTGAGGCCGGGGAAAGTTCGCCATGGCGCCCACTTTGTCGGGCAAGGGTATCGCTCCCTCCCGTGAGACGCGGTGCTCCAAAAAATCAATCCCCGTCACGCCGAACTGGCACTTCGCCGGGTTGATTATTAACCCGTGCTCCTCCAACCTCTGGAAAACCGTCCTGAGGTGGGTTACGTGTTTGTCTTCGGACGCAGTGGCTACCAGGATATCATCCAGATAGACGAACACAAACGGGAGATCGCGCAGCACCACATCCATCATGCGCTGGAACGTCTGTACCACTCCTTTTAATCCAAATGGCATGCACAGAAACTCGAACAAGCCGAACGGAGTTATTACCGCTGTTTTGGGTACGTCCTCCGCGCCCACTGGGACCTGGTGGTAACCGCGGACCAGGTCTATTTTAGAAAAAATGCGTGCTCCGGCGAGGTGAACGGAAAAATCCTGAATGTGGGGAATCGGGTAGCGGTCATGTGCTGTGGCGTTATTCAATCTGCGGAAATCACCGCACGGTTGCCACGACCCCTCGGCCTTAGGGACCATGTGTAGCGGGGATGCCCATGGGCTGTTGGATCACCTGATGATGCCCAACCTTTCCAGGTTGGCAAACTCCTCGCGTGCTATGGCCAGTTTAGCTGCGTCCAAGCACCGAGGTCGTGCGATAACGGGCGGCCCGGTGGTGGTTATAAAGTGCTCCACCCCGTGTTTAGCGATGGCCGCAGAAAACGTCGGGACCGTGAGTGCTGGGAACTGAGTGAGCAGTGTGTGGACCTTACCGCCTGGAGCTGTGACGTTGGCTTGTGTTACTGGCCCGGCCCCTCCAGCTGTACAGGGAAGAGAGTCAAAGGACAGTGCATTAACCAGGCACCTGTTAGCAACATCAACTAGTAAACCATGTGCACACAGAAAATCATCTCCCAGGATTGGGAAACTCAGTGCTGCTATGACAAAAGTCCACTCGTACGTACGGCCGTGTAGAGATAAAGCCAGTGTTCTCTCACCAAAGGTCTTAATGTCCGAGCCATTTACTGCCACCAGCCCGGGGCCGCTAGGTCCTGCCAGCCGGTCGGCGTAGGTCGGCAGGATGATGCTCTTCTGGGCTCCGGTGTCTACAAGGAAATGCCTCCCTGAGCGCGAGTCTGTCATGTAGAGCAGCTTGTTGTCTTCACCGGCGGTCGCAGCTGCTACCGACTGCCGGCCTTGGCGTTTCCCGAGCGCTTCAATTGGCACGGAGGCACACATCTGCGTGCGTTCTCTCCGAAGCGGCGGTGGTAGAAGCAGAGCGTGTCTCTCTGGCGTGCCCTGGCCCCCGCTGCCGCTACCGTCGGTGGCTCCTCACCTCCGCTGGTCGTCTCGCTGGGTTCCGACACCGCCGCGTTGATTGTGAGGGCTCTGGTGGTGAGGATGATTCGATTTGCCTCCTGGGCTAGCGTACGGTAGTCACGCGCGGCCAGCAACGGCGAATTGGCAAGAACCGCTCTCACCTCTGTTGGGAGGTTCGGGAGGAAAAGGTGGGCAAACAGAAAATGCCCGTCGTCCGTGCCCATTAACGCCAACATCTTCTCCATCAGATCGACGGCCAAACCATCTCCTAACTCAGAACGCCTCAGGAGCCTCTCTGCTCTCTCACAGTCCGAGAGCGTGTAGCGCCGGGTCAGCGCAGCCTTGAGAGCCTCGTATCTGTTGTGGGCTGGGGGCTGATCGAGCAGGCTCGCTACCTGCTGAGCTGTGCGAGCGTCCAGCGCTGCAACCACAAAGTAATTCTTGGTGTCGTCTGCCGTTATTCCCCGGAGGGCGAACTGAGCCTCGGTGTGGTGAAACCTAGAGCACGGGTTGTGCTGCCAAAAGTCCGGTAGTTTGACTGAAACCGCGCACACGTTGCTGGGGGTTCCCGTCCGGGCCGACTCCGGGGTTCTTGCCTCGTGTTCCATAATTCGTCCGGGGTCACCAGTGTGGAGAGTGTGAATCATGAGGCAGGTTTACGAACAGACGACTTTTATTACACTCTCTCATCAGTCATACACAGAATAAGCATTATACAACCAAGCACGGTTTCTCCGTTTATCCCAACCGCTCATCTCACATCTGCACGACATTTCACATCACATTGCATGACATTTAACATCACAATACATTCACCCTTAAACCCCCCCGACTCCTTCTTCCTGCCAACTCCCCATGATCTCCCTGACTATTGTCCTCCTCTGTTTACCCTCTGCATCCTGACTGAGACGCTGTCTGAGATGACTCACCCAAGTCTCTACACCCAAGTTTCTACAAGGCCATCTTTATGTAGAGCAACAATTCTTTTTTTCAGATGCTCAGAGAGTTCTTTGCCATGAGGTGCCATAATGAACTTCCAGTGACCAGTATGAGAGAGTGTGAGAGCGATAACATCAAATTTAACACACCTGCTCCCCATTCACACCTGACACCTTGTAACACTAACGAGTCACATGACATGACATGAGGGGAAAATGGCTAATTTGGTACAATTTGGACATTTTCACTAGGGGTGTACTCACTTTTGTTGCCAGCAGTTTAGACATTAATGGCAGTGTGTTAAGTTATTTTGAGGGGACAGCAAATTTGCACTGTTATACAAGCTGTACACTGACTACATTGTATCAAAGTGTCATATCTTCAGTGTTGTCCCATGAAAAGATATAATAAAATATTTACAAAAATGTGAGGGGTGTACTTGTTACGTCTCTAATTAATGAGGAGTCGAGGGGAGGTTTTGTAGTTTTATTGGAACATGTTAACAGGAACACAGGAGTCACTACGCTTGCACAGGAGCCACAGCAAAGAGACAAGATGGCTCCCGCTGTGGCCTCTTATACCCCAGGTGATACCACCCCCCTGGAGGCGGGGCATTACCCCTCTATACTACAGGGCACTGCCATATGAATATATATACAATATACTATCTAACATTCCCCACCCACCCCCCCTTGAAAAAATGCAGTCACACTAATTAGGCCCTCCCCAAATGTACACCCAACTCACTCTTTAAGCACAAAAATATACAGACTTATCCATTCATACCACACTGGTCCGGCAGACCCCTCTGCCTTCAGAGTTAAACAGTCAGTAAACAAATGGGCCACTCAGCAAATTAAATTAATCCCAAAAGAAATATATACATTATAGACACTATAAACAATAAATAACTATGTCCATTACACAATGGTGGTCCCAAGACTCCACACTAACATAAACACTCTGAAAGAAAACAGGGCATATTTGCATTTCACACACTCCATTCAAACATTCACACCTCAGTGTAACCTCCTTCTGATCCACTCACACACACAGGCACTCCACATGCACACACAATGGTGGTCATTCCTTACAATTCCCTTTTTTTTTTTCAATTCAATAACAACCGTAATAAACACAAATGTCAGAAACACAGCACAACCCGACACACCGTTAGCCCTTTAAAACAACGACAAAAGTCCTGCTACCGGTCTCCCAGCAGCTCCCCCCCGGAGCATCCGTCCTGTGGCCTGCTGCCAAAGCGTCTCCGTTGTTTCTTCACTGGAGACGGGCTGCACCGGCTCTTCTCCTCCAAGCGCCACAGCTCGTTCGGGTGCCACCTGGACCCATCCATCAGCTCAAGGAAACCGTCATCAGCAGTTCGCACCACCCGCAGACCCAGGTCACCTTGCTGCTCTTGTGACGTTATGACCCGTCCAAGCCGAGACTCAGCCCTAGGGTGCACGGCATCACCAACACCCAGGGGAGCACTCACTGGCTTCCTTCTTCTGCGTCGTCATGACCTGGTCCTTACACAGTCTCATAGTGTCCCACCGATCTGGCCCGAGCTCCATCCCTGGTTTTCATTCTGGGCACATCTAGGGCTCGTGCCATCTGGTCTCACCCTGGTCGTTTTCATTTTCAGTGTCGGAGCGGGTGTACCAGCACCTGGCTCAACAGTGGTACTCGGTCGGCAACTGGAGACTCGCTTCACCTGCTCTCTGGACCCATTCGCCTCCACAGGCGTCAAACCATGCCGTTCGGATCCCTCGTCCAGGGTACCACAAACATTGGCATGGGACGCTCACCGTGGTGGCGTTTCCCTGTGCTAGTGGCGCCTGCTTACACTCGGTCCGGGCCAGCCTGAGTCCCACACTTCTTCGCCGCTTCCCACATAAAATGGCCGGTCCCACAGTCCACCGCCTGACCACTCCTCTCCGACACCACAGGCGATGGAGAACTCAAGCCCGTAGAACAAGTCACAGCCCATCAAATTGTTCCCTTCACGAGCCACCATGAACTCGGCTGCACACATTGAGGCCGCCTTGTACCTCACCGATAGCCACACCGAGCCCACGATGTTCGAGGAGTTGTTACCATACCCGTAGCAGGCTATGTCCATTCTACTCACTGTGTAATGTGGGAAAAGTGTCTTCACTGTCTCCAAATTCAGAATGGAAGTTGCCTACCCCGTGTCTACCATCAGTGGGACTGGCACTCCGTCCAGCACAATGTCACAGATGATTCGTCCATCAGTGCTGGGCGAAACCATGTGGACTACCACGGGTATCTTCTTAGCCGAAGTCTCCCTCACTGGCTCCCGGTCTTCCTTCTCAAAGTTCCGGCAGACTCTGGTGAAGTGGTGGAACAAACCGCACCATCCACAGCGCTTCCCCTTCGCTGCACACTCCCTCGCCTTATAGTGGTACCTGCTGGATCCACAGCCGTAGCATCTTGGCGTCCCCGGGGCGGACCTTATCTTCATGACGGCTGCGTAGTCATCGTTGCTGCAGTCATCCGGATCCAAGGCCAGTGCCCTCCACTGTCTCTCATTCCTGGGCAGGGCCTCCATATCACCGAGATTTTTCGTTAACTTTTCCGCTGCCTTGTGTTGCTGTCCTAGCTCCATGGTTGCTAGCAGCGATAGCTCACCAGCATGAGTTAGCAGACGGACCCTCGCGGAGGAATATGCCATGTGTTCCGCTAACTGGTTGCAGACCATCTCCTCCTCCAGGGCCCCGAACCTGCACTCACCCGCCAGCTGCCGAAGGTCCGCCACAAATTGCTGGACCGATTCCCCTGGTCACTGGTGTCATTGCCTGAATTGGATGCGCCGCATAATGATGTTTTCAGGGGCGCAAAAGTAGTCCGCCATGAGCTGCACCACATCACCAAATGTGTCACCTCCTCCAAGTGTGCTCAGGATCCTCTGGCCCTCCATACCTAAGTTGTGGACCAGAATAGCCCTCACACGCAGTTTGTCCAGGTCGCCGAGGTCGAGCGCTGTGAGATAATTCTCAAAGGCCACATACCACCTGGCCCAAGGGACCAGCAGCTCACCCGGAGCCTCCAAAAATGGACGAAATGCGGTAGCAGTCCTTTCCATTGCCGTGTATCCTCATCGCCAAATGTTACGGTGTAGCCACACATGTGACTTACTTAATGCCTTGCATAATGCCTCACATCTTAGATAAGAACAAAGTGCAGAGTTTCCTTGGAGATAACAGGAAGCTGTGAAAGTGTAATCTTTTATATGCAAGGGACTGCTTGGAGGATCCTTTGTGTGCCAAGAGACTGCTTGGAGGATCCTTTGTGGGCCAAAGACTGTGAGGGGGATGCTACGGGATTTAAGAGGAAATGCAAAGTTACCTTTGATGTGAATGCAATGTGACTTGTGAGCTGTGGGGAGACCTGGGTATATAAGGGAGGAGTTTTTCCTGAGATGTCCTCTTTCTACAATGCTCATGTTGGAGACGTGTAATAAACTGCCTTGAGACAAACCTGCCTCATCAATTACACACTCCACACTGGTGACCCAAGACATAGCATGCAGCAAGAAGAGAATTCCTGGGGGCCAGCCGCGTTGGGAGCCCCCAGCCAAGCGTATGCCGTTACGGTCCAGCTACCGGACTTTTGGCAACACAACCCGCGCTCCTGGTTCCACCTGGTTGAGGCACAGTTCGCCCTCCGGGGAATATCGGTAGACGACACGAAATTCTACCATGTGATCGCAAAGCTCGACAATAACACGGCTCAGCATGTGGAGAGCCTTCTGGAGCAGCCACCAGCCAGCGACAAATACGGCGCGTTGAAGGCTGCACTCATCCAGCACTACACACTCTCGGTGGAGGAGAGAGCAGAGAGACTCCTGGCGCTGACCGGGTTGGGAGATTGCACGCCCATTGACCTGATGGAGAAGATGCTGAGATTGAAAGGCTCGGACGATGACCACTTCATCTTTACCCACCTCTTCCTCAGGAACCTGCCGTCAGCGATGAGAGCGGCACTGGCCAGTTCGCCGTTGTTGGCCAAGCGGGACTACCGTGCGCTGGCCCGGGAGGCGAATCGGATTGTCATGGCCAGCAGAGAACGCACGGCCACGGCAGCAGCGACAGAGCTCGGCGCGACGGCCGGAGATGGCGGGGAGCCATTGACAGCGGTATCAGAGCCACCGATGACGGCAGCGGCAGGGAGCCAAGGAACGCGGAGGAGACACCCTTTGTTTCTACCACCGCCACTTTGCAGAGAAGGCACGCAAATGTGTACCACCATGCCAGTTCAAGTGCTCGGGAAACACCAAGACCGGGGATCGGTAGCAGCTGCGGCCCTCGGGGAGGAGAACAAGCTGCTCTACTTGACGGACGCACGCTCGGGGAGGCATTTCCTCGTGGACACAGGCGCCCAGTTGAGTTTCATCACGCCTTCCTACGCTGACCGGCTGGCAAGGTCCAGCAGCCCCGAGATGGCAGCAGCAAACGGCTCAGAGATTAAGACTTTTGGTGAGAGGACTCTGCTCCTGTCTCTACACGGCCGTACATTTGAGTGGACTTTTGTCATAGCAGCATTGAATTTCAATATATTGGGGGCTGATTTTTTGTGCTCACATGGTTTGTTGGTTGATGTCGCTAACAGGCGCCTGGTTAATGCACTTTCTTTTGATTCTATTCCCTGTACAGCTTGAGCGGCCCGGCCAACAGCATAAGCCAACGTCACAGCTGCAAGCAGTAAGTTCCACACACTGCTCACTCAGTTCCCAGCACTCACGGTCCCCGCATTTTCGGCAGCCGTCGCTAAGCACGGGGTGGAACATTTTATTACCACCACCGGGCTGCCCGTTTTTGCAAAACCTCGGCGCTTGGACGCAGCTAAACTGGCCATAGTGTGCGAGGAGTTCGTCAACCTGGAGAGGTTGGGCATCATCAGGCGTTTGAACAGCCCATGGGCTTCCCCACTACACATGGTCCCGAAAGCTGACAGTTCGTGGCGACCTTGCGGGGATTTCCACAGGTTGAACAACGCCACAGCGCATGACCACTACCCAATCCCTCATATCCAAGTTACCACCAAGTCCCAGTGCGCGCTGAGGACATACCCAAAACAGCGGTGATAACTCCATTTGGCCTATTCGAGTTTGCGCATGCCATTCAGACTTAAAGGGGCTGCACAGACGTTCCAACGCATGATGGACGCAGTGCTGCACGATCTCCCTTTCGTGTTCGTCTACTTAGACGATATCTTGGTAGCCAGCGCATCCGAAGACGAACACGAAAGCCACCTCGCGGCAGTTTTCCGGAGGTTGGGAGAGCACGGGTTAATAATCAGCCCAGCGAAGTGTCAGTTCGGAGTGACGCAGATCGATTTTTTCGGACACCGCGTCTCCCCCGAAGGAGTGGTTCCGCTACCTGACAAAGTGCGCGCGGTAGCAGACTTCACCCAGCCGCAGACGGTCAGGGCGTTACAGGAGTTTTTGTTAATGGTGAATTTTTATAACCGTTTCCTCCCCCGTGCAGCACAACTCATGCAACCACTGTATGCCGCGCTCAAAAAACAGAAACCCGCGAATAAGATCGAGTGGTCCCCGAAGCGGGAGCGAGCGTTCGCGGAAGTCAAAGCAGCCCTGGCAAACGCTGCGTTGTTGGCACATCCAGACCCAACGGCCCGCATAGCACTCACCACTGACGCGTCAGATGTGGCCATAGGGGCGGTTGTGGAGCAGCATGTAGCCGGGGCTTGGCAGCCACTTGCCTTTTTCAGCAGGACCTTGCGCGATAGTGAACGTAAATACAGCGCATTTGACAGGGAGTTGCTGGCTCTCCATTTGGCCATTCGCCACTTCCAGTTCTGGCTAGAAGGGCGCTGTTTCACCGCGTTCATTGACCACAATCCACTAACTTTCGCGATGGCCAAAGTTTCAGAACCGTGGTCAGGCTGGCAGCAGAGGCAGCTAGCCGCGATCTCAGAGTTTACTACCGATATTCACCACGTGTCGGGTAAACTGAATGTAGTGGCAGACTGCCTCTCGCGCGCCGTGGCTGCCCCCATCCGCGTGGGGATAGATTACACAGCCATGGCCGCGGAGCAGGTTAGTGACGCGGATGTGCGCGTGCTCCAGTCTGGACCAACAGGGTTAAGGCTGGAGAGCAGGGTGCTGCAGGATGGTATGCCCCCTCTAATCTGTGATGTCTCCACGGGGAGACCGCGTCCTGTGGTACCGGCAGTGTGGCGCCGCCGCGTTTTTGACTCGATTCATTCTTTGGCGCACCCGGGGGTGCGTGCGTCGGTCAAAATGGTAGCAGAAAAATTTGTGTACCTTGGTCTATGCCAAGGTACTGGAGAGGAGAGTCCAGCCGTTGGTCGAACCTCGGATTCAGGAGGAGCAATGTGGTTTTCGTCCTGGCCGTGGCACATCGGACCAGCTCTTTACCCTCTCGAGAATTCTTGAGGGTTCGTGGGAGTTTGCCCAACCAGTTTACATGTGTTTTGTGGACTTGGAGAAGGCATTTGACCACGTCCCTCGTGTATTTTTGTGGGGGGTGCTTCGGGAGTATGGGGTATCGGGCTTGTTGTTACGAGCTATTCGGTCTCTGTACGACCGTTGTGAGAGTTTGGTTCGTACTGCCAACACTCGGTCGGAGTCATTCCCAGTGAGAGTTGGATTCCGCCAGGGCTGCCCTTTGTCACCGATCCTGTTCATAATTTTTATGGACAGGATTTCTAGGCGCAGCCAGGGAATGGAGGGTGTCATGCTTGGTGACCACAGGATCTCATCTCTGTTGTTTGCAGATGATGTTGTCCTGTTGGCTTCATCCAGCAATGACCTACAGCTCTTGCTGGGACGGTTTGCCGCTGAGTGTGAAGCGGCTGGGATGAGAATCAGCACCTCCAAGTCCGAGTCCATGGTCCTCAGCCGGAAAAAGGTGGATTGTCCTCTCCGGGTTGGGGACAGGCTCCTGCCCCAAGTGGAGGAGTTTAAGTATCTTGGGGTCTTGTTCACGAGTGAGGGGAAAATGGAGCGAGAGATCGACAGACGGATTGGAGCAGCATCTGCAGTGATGCGGACGTTGTACCGGTCTGTTGTGGTGAAGAGGGAGCTTAGTTCTAAGGCAAAGCTGTCGATTTACCAGTCAATCTATGTTCCTACTCTCACCTATGGTCACGAGCTTTGGGTAATGACCGAAAGAACGAGATCGCGGATACAAGCGGCTGAAATGAGCTTTCTCCGTAGGATTGCTGGACTCACCCTCAGAGATAGGGTGAGGAGCTCAGTCATCCGGGAGAGGCTCAGAGTAGAACCGCTGCTCCTCCACATTGAAAGGAGTCAGTTGAGGTGGTATGGGCATCTGATTAGGATGCCTCCTGGACGCCTCCCACTTGAGGTGTTTCAGGCACGTCCCACTGGGAGGAGACCCCGGAGCAGACCCAGGACTCGGTGGAGAGACTATGTCTCCCAGCTGGTCTGGGAACGCCTTGGTATCCTCTCTGAAGAGCTGGAGCAGGTGGCTGGGGAGAGGGAAGTCTGGGCTTCTCTGCTTGAACTGCTGCCTCCGCGACCCGGACCTCCGGAAAAGCGGTAGAAGATGGATGGATGGATGGATGGATGGATGGGCCTCCGCAAACAAGTTAAAGAGTGGGCGGCAGCCTGCATGGCGTGCCAACGAGCCAAGGTACACAGACACACGAGAGCTCCCTTGGAGCCATTTCACATTCCGGCCAACAGGTTTGACCACGTTCACGTGGACCTCATGGGTCCCCTCCCGCCATCACAGGGGTGCACGCACCTTCTGACTATGGTGGACCGCACCACGCGCTGGCCGGAGGTGGTTCCTTTAGCATCAACCACAGCCGCGGAGGTGGCGCGCGCGTTTGTAACAGCATGGGTGGCGCGTTTTGGAGTCCCGTTGGACATTACGTCCGACAGAGGCCCTCAATTTGTTTTCGAACTTTGGTCAACAATGGCCCGCAGCCTAGGCGTCACAATTCACCGTACAACCGCATACAATCCACAGGCTAACGCGTTATGCGAACGTTTTCACAGGTCATTGAAAGCAGCTCTCAGAGCGTCACTGACGGATGCAAATTGGGTAGACAAGCTACCGTGGGTTTTATTGGGGTTACGTTCTGCGCCTAAAGAGGACTTAAAGGCTTCCCCAGCCGAACTCATTTTTGCGCAGCCACTTTGGTTGCCCGGTGAGTTTCTCCCAGATAATCCTGCGCCGGGCAGCTCCCCATCTCGGCTTTTGCAGTGTAGCATCGACACAGGCACGCTGCCGGGCCCTGCCCACCACAGTTTTCCGCGCGTTTTTGTACCTAAAACTTTGAAAAACGCAGAGTTTGTTTTTGTCAGACACGATGCACATCGCCCCCCATTGCGACCGCCTTATGATGGACTGTTCAGAGTGCTGGAAACAGGGGACAAGCATTTTTTGCTACATTTGGGGGGTAGGAGGGAAAAGGTTGGCTTAAACAGACTCAAACCCGCTTTTGTGGTGGCGGACAAGCAAGTGCTGTTGGCGAGGGCCCCTCGGCGCGGAAGACCCCCACGAGGAGCTTCCCAGAGTAAAATTTCCCCAGAACACCCGCAGGGACTGACAGAAGGTCTTCACCCCCAGACAGCAGCTCCCCAGCATGACAGCGCCGCTGAGGCGGCGAATCCTGGTTATAGCAGATACGGGAGAAGACTGAAGCCCAAGCAGCATGGGGATTGATGTGTAATGATTCTATCACAGCATGCAGACTGTTATTCTTTTGTTCAATCTAAAATGTTTGGGGGGGGGTGTAGCCACACATGTGACTTACTTAATGCCTTGCATAATGCCTCACATCTTAGATAAGAACAAAGTGCAGAGTTTCCTTGGAGATAACAGGAAGCTGTGAAAGTGTAATCTTTTATATGCAAGAGACTGCTTGGAGGATCCTTTGTGTGCCAAGAGAGTGCTTGGAGGATCCTTTGTGGGCCAAAGACTGTGAGGGGGATGCTAGGGGATTTAAGAGGAAATGCAAAGTTACCTTTGATGTGAATGCAATGTGACTTGTGAGCTGTGGGGAGACCTGGGTATATAAGGGACGAGTTTTTTCTGAGATGTCCTCATTCTACAATGCTCATGTTGGAGACGTGTAATAAACTGCCTTGAGACAAACCTGCCTCGTCAATTACACACTCCACAACGTCTCTAATTACCTCCGCCAGGCCGCAGGCCGCAGGAGGTTATGTTTTTGCCGGGGTTTGTCTGTCTGTTTGTCTGTCTGTTGGTTAGCAAGATAACTCAAAAAAGTTTTGGATGGATTTCGATGAAACTTTCAGGCATTGTTGGAAATGGTACAAGGAAGAACTGGTTAAATTTTGGGGATGATCCGGATCACCGTCTGGATCCAGGAATTTTTTAAAGGATTCTTTAACATTGTGAGATAGGGCCCAGAGGTAATGTGTAGTTCAGTGCTTCCGCCAGCAGGAAGCACTGAACTACATATTGAAGCTCGTCGAGCTTGTGACAGAGCCGCTAAAATGCAGCATACACTGAATGAGAGCCCACAGGCTCGTTGAGCTTATGACAGAGCTGCTAAAATGCAGCATAGACTGAATGACAGCCCACAGGCTGCTGCTTCTCGCCGTGCTAAAGACAGAGACAGAGACAGAGATTTTTTCTTATTACCTCCACCAGGAGGTTATGTTTTTTTTTTTTTAAAGAAGATTGGAGTTAATATTGTTCTATTCTACACTACGTATATGTACATATGTTTAGTTTCCTGGAAAGAAACGAAGTTACAAAAATTATGTTAATGGTAGCTTTTCAATATCCAGAACTTATTATTAGGAATAAATTTCATGAATGTGTTCTCCAACTAAAGACTTGTACATATTGTATCTCTTGTTAAATTAAATAAATTGTATTTGTGTAGTTCAAATAACATTTTTTTTTGTTTTCTTGACCAATCATATCACATACAGAAACACATGATACAGGGAAAGAACAATAACAAAATTACTGTAGAATATTTATGGTATACATCACAATACTGGGGGGGACTGTTGCTCTTGGCGGAGGTCTGCGCTCTCCGAGTGCTTTTCTAGTTAATGATGAGTTGAGGTGAGGTTTTGCAGTTTTATTGGAGCACGTTAACAGGAACACAGGAGTCACCACGCTTGCACAGGAGCCACAGCAAAGAGACAAGATGGCTCCAGCTATGGCCTCTTATGCCCCAGGTGACACCACCCCCCGGAGGCAGCGCGTCACCCCTCTATATTACAGGGCACCGCCATATGAATATATCTACAATATACAATCTAACAGTACTCACTTTTGTGAGACACTGTAAGTACCCTTTGTACACGAGGCCCCAGAACTCTGGTTATGACTCTGTTTGATCAACTCAGAGTTGATTGACCTCTAGACGTGCACATTCACGGCAAACCTACTAAGGCTTGGTGCACATGACAACATTTTTGTTTAGACCCAGAGAGAAACAGTTGCGTGCACATCACACTGCAATGAAGCAACCGCACATGCACACGGATCCACTGATGGTGTGAAAACTGCTGTTGGAAGTAATGGATGACAAGTAGAAATTTTTCTAGGGACTTTGGATTATTACTATAACACCAGATTCCATCTGCAATAAATATTTATATTAATTTTCTTTAAGCTGAAAGAATGAGGGAGTAACAAATAAATAGTGCATTGAGATGATGTTTGTTGTGATTAGCCACTATACAAATAAAGTTGAATTGAATTCAATAAATAACCCATATAACTGCAGGCAATAAAAAAAAATCTGACTTAACGACAGCTGGTTTGAATATTTGATAAGGAGTCTTCAGTCATAACTTTCACAAAAGCACTAGAAGTAAGAAGAAGAAGGCTGCAGTCACATCTCATCATTTGCGCAGCAGCACAAAACTGGATTTGAAACATCGGCAGCTCCACTGTTAATTTGTTCTTCATTCAGTTAAAGTAGGCATCCTCCTTGGTTATAATTTTGCGGATTGTTTATATATATATATATATATATATATATATATATATATATATATATATATACTGTATATATAAGGCTGCATTTATTGCGTAAAAAAACAGTTTTACAGATACCGTTAAGAGTCCATTTTTAACCTGATCCTAACTATAAACACATCAGGCTTAAAGTTTAATCATAAACCTTGTATTTCTGTATTTCTGTGAGAAATACAAGCTCCGTATTTGTATTTCTCTGTGAGAAATAAATGCTCCTTGGTGTAAAGAGTGGCTGAAATCTGTTGTAAATTGGGGCTCATCATGCGTAGAGCTTTATTTCCGTCGATACACTGTAATGAATTTTTGTAATTTGCACAATATTTTACTGTAATGTGTACAGTAAGATACTCTATAACATCTTTACAGTACATTACTGTACTGCAATAACTGCAAGGGATTATTGGAAAATATCCAGTCAGTACTGTAATCTGTCTCTACTGTAAATCCATTTGCAGTAGTAACCATGCCCGCAAAAAACTGACCAATAGCAAGCCAGTATTTCTCTTCAAAAAATTTTAACGGTCGGAGGCAGTGTTGCCAACTTGGCGACTTTCTCGCTAAATCTGGCAACTTTTCAAACCCTCTTGGTGACTTTTTTGTCAAATGCGACTAACGACAAATCTAGAAACTTTTTCTGGTGTTATCAGAGACTTTTCTGGTGTTTTGTAGACTCTGAAGTGCAGGGCTTGGCGGGTTGTAGTTTCCTTAGATGGCATCTAAAGTAAAACCTATGTGTAATGTGAGACTACGAAACTACAACTCCCAAAAGCACTATCTGCACACAGTGTGTGCTCATTGGTCCACTGTCACCTGGACCCCTGGAAAGCCACAGACAGTCTGCTCCGTGGGTCGGTCTCCTATCCTGCCCCACTTCACACCGCAACCCAATGGGAAGAAATGCTGTGGCGGTGGCAACTCCTCATATCAAGCCCAGAGCAGTGCCAGACTCCGTTTCCATTTCTTCAGACTAGCTCCAAAGTGAACTTGCCATGGACATCAGCTGGCAGAACACACCTGTCCCCGCTCTCAGTGATCAGATCATCGGGACAAGTTACTGGCCCTGATCCCCTGTTGTCCGAGCGGTGAGTAGCCCCCAACATCAGCTCCTACCTCTGTCGTTAAACATGAGTATTTTTAGAGCAAGAAGCTCACATTTAATGTCTGCAGTTGTGTAAATGTGTTTTCTTACCACACAGAGAAAAAGTGACTTTGATTTGTTGCTATAAAGAACAAATGAAGCTTCTTCTAAGGTAAACTTTCATTTATCTGTGCTTTCTATTCTATCTTATTCATTTACATGCTGTTGTGATATGCAACTATTTCATGGAAGTAAATCCTCTAAATACGTATTTTTAATGGGCTGGTCCAGGAGTGTCAAACATATGGCCCGTGGGCCAAAAACAACCCAGCACGGGGTCCAATATTTTCTCTGTGAATTTACAGTACATCTTTATTTCTAGTAAATTTCTGACTTTTTCTACTGGTTATAATAGTTTGTGTAAATTTGAGACATTTTTCTCTGTAAGATAAAACTTTTTATCATCAGTTTTCTTTTTCTTCTTTTTTCTGATGAGAACAAGGGGCCCTTGATTTCAAGGGCCAAGGGGTAGGTGAAGGGGAAAGAGTAAAAATTAGAATTGGGATGGACCCCAAATGTGCTTGTACTTCACTCTCACATTGCAAATATTCTTCTCAACTGTTTTACAGTATTTACTGCTGTTGATAACTACTTAGACAGTGTTTCTCTTGCTATTTTTATGTACTATGTATAAGGGTCATTGCATTTAAAAAGCTTGTAGATTTAATTCAACTACATTTTAGCATGCAATAATCAAATTTGATCATATTAAACATAATTTTCCAACTATAAAATTGTGGCTAGTGAAAAGGCTGAGTGGCTAGTAACTTTGGAAAATTACTAGCCACAGTGGTCCGTGAGCAAAAATATTAATGTCAAGCGCTGCTGACGTGAAAGCACTATTGCTCTGCAGTTATTATCCTCAACAAGCAGCGGGTGCTACCATGAGCTTCTCTTTATCCCAAAGCACTCACAAGCGGTCTGTCTCACAGAAGCCTCGTGCAGCAGTTAGTTGCAGTCAGAGAGGAGACCCACGCCCATGCCACTCACATCCAGAATGCAAATGAATTGCACATGCACAACTCCCCCACCAATCAATACACAGTAAATGTTTCTTCACTGTCAGTGTCACACTAACAAATCACTGCATTTGACTAACAGCCTCAGTCACGTACTCACTTCATCCCCTGTGTGTGTCTCTGTGACATAAGCTAAACATCTAGCAGCTAGCTCATCGTGTCTTCTTCTTCTTTTAGATTTGATTGGCAGTTGGCAACCAGCTTACAGGTGCGTTACCACCACGTACTTCACTCTATAGTATCATTGCTAAGTGTCCAATCAAACAGTTCAGCTCATCATGTCGTAGTCTAAACTGTACGCTCAAAAATACAGAAAGGAGTGGGAATCAAACCCTGATTCCTGGTTGGTTGAAGCCGTTTATTGGAAATGATACAGAAGTGATCGCCTATTATTTATTTTATTTGGCGAATGCAAAGTCCTTAAGCCAAGCAGTTGCCTCCTGGTTTGCTGTATGGAGGGTGTGTAATCCTCCTTCCAGTCTTTGGAGCGGGCAAGCCTCTATGATGTGTTCCATTGTTTGCTCCTCTCCACATGCGCACAGTGGGCTAGGGCTACTGCCCCATCTGTGAAGGCTGGCCAAGCAGGGGCCATGTCCAGTCCTGAAGCGATTGAGTGTAGACCACTGTCTCCTTGGGAGGTTGGTGCCCGGGACCTGTTGGTTGGGGTTTATCACCAGCTGTTTGTTTGGGACCTCCTTGGTTTCCCATTCCTCTTGCCAAGCTGTCTGGATGGTAAAGTCAGCTGGGGGAGGGTTTTTCCAAATCGGCCGTCTGGATGAAAGTCGGGCAGTGGGTGGAGTGTAGATATCTGCATGGATTGGTAAGTGAGGAAAATCTTTAACTTTTTGGAGCATCCTTTGAGTTAATGCTGCTCGCCGGATGTGTGGAGGGGCTATGTTTGACAGTACAGAGAGCCAGGGGAGTGGTGTTGAGCGGATTGTTCCAGGGTTGAGTTGAGCTGGGTGTCTACATGGTGTGTGTAAGATGACCTGGACCAGACAGGGGCACAATATTCTGCTACAGAGTATGAAAGGGCCAGTGCTGAGGTGCGCAGGGTGGAGACTGCCGCCCCCCATTTTGCACCAGCGAGCTTGCAGAGCAGGTTGTTTCGTACTTTCACCTTAGCAGCCGTCCCCTTTAGATGTTCCTTGAAGGATAAGGTCCTATCAAGGGTCACTCCAAGATAAGTTGGATTTGGGGCATGCTTAAGCTTGAGTCCGCTCAGGTGGATGTTTAGTTCTCTGGCAGCTTTTGCATTGTGGAGATGAAATACACTGGAGACGGTTTTTGCTGGGCTTGGTTTTAGGCGCCAGATTTTGCAGAACTGGTCCAGTTTAGCAAGATCTTCCGTGAGCACCCGTTCCAGTGGTTCAAAGTCTGGTGCTTGGAATGCCAAACAGATGTCGTCTGCATAGATGAATTTGCGGGATTTTGTAGTAGGCAGGTCGTTTATGTAGAGGTTGAACAGAGTTGGAGCTAGAACTGAGCCTTGTGGGAGTCCGTTTTTCTGCATTCTCCATGCACTTGTGTTCTGACTGAGGTGGACTCTGAACCTTCGGTTGGTCAGCAGGGTTTTTATAATTGCTGTTGCCCAAGCAAGGATCACCTTTATAAGTTTCAGCCTATCGCCTATTTAAATGCCAAATTAAAACAAACAAACCAAGAATCAACAGAAGAAAGTCAATTTGTAGTTCTAAACATATTTAGGATGTTTTTTACTCACTTTTTGTCTTTACCACGACATTATTCTTCTCTCTTACAGCATCCATTACAATTACGTGCAAATGACCAGTTATGCAAATTAGGCGATGACATCATTTAGCAACTTCTTACAACTTTTAGGACAGCCAATAGCTACTTTCCTTACTGAAGAGTTGGCAACACTGGAGATCGGCACAGCAGTCGCCAGAGTAGGTGAAGGCTGACCGGCGATGTTACAGGTCGAACGGCACAAAGTGTAACTGGTTGCTTTCTGCATTGTGTGGAATAATGAAGGTTGGCCTGTCACCTTTGTTGATGCTCTCCGTTTAGTCTGGTAATCACAAGAAATAACAGAAAAACCACGCCTTGATTGCTTGCCTACTCCAGCTCCTCTCCCTTCAGAAAATTGTACAAAAGGGCGGAAGTGAAAGGTGCACACAGCTTTATAATTCAATTCAATTCAGTTCAATTCAATTCAACTTTATTTATATAGTGTGGGCTATATTAATCATATATTCCATAACCTACATATGTTGAAGCATGTGGAAATGTTTGGTAATTACATATGTAAAGCAACTTCACACCTCTGAAAGGACAAAGGCTCTCAACCGCCAAGTGAAAAACAAAGACGTTCCCAGACACTGCGGTGGAGACTGGAGGAGCTACCCTCACCTTCTGGGCGAGGAGAGGAAATACCAAGACAATGGGGGGATTAAGATAATGAGGGATGTCAGCCTTTGTTATGCATGTCTTTTGTTATGTGCAAGTATAAAGTCAGTGAGCTGGAGATATTCGGTCTCTTTTCCTTCTGCTACCTCTGCACTAGAATGAGACTTGTTAGGAGAGCTGATAAATAAACTTTGGTTTATATATCAAATCGCCTCATCATTTCAAGCTCTTCTACACTGGTGACCCCTGACGCGAGTATGGACCTGAGGCGTTCCCCCGCAATCGACTCATCCGTGGTGACCCAGGCAGACGCCAGCGCCCACGCAGACAGGGGAACAGATGGACGTCTTTCCCCCCCGGCAAAAGGGATTGAGAGGGCTCAACCGAGCACCAGCACCGCTGTGAGAGCCGAAGCAAGGCACTCTCACCCTGCGGACACAGCAGTGATGGTATACACGAATGCCGTCGCTATCAAGCTGCCAGACTTCTGGCAAGAAGACCCCGCCTCGTGGTTTCAGCAAGCTGAAGCCCAGTTTACACTGGCGGGCATCACGGCTGACGATACCAAATTCTATCATATCGTCTCCAAACTCGACGCCGCCACTTCGAGGTGTGTGCGGAGCATGATCCGGCGGCCGCCGGCCCAAGACAAATATGAAACGCTGAAAGCAACCATCGTGGCAAATTACATCCCCTCAGCTGAAGAGAGAGCCGAGAAGATCCTGGCGGTCTATGGCCACAGAGGGTGCAAACCTAAAGCCCTCATGGAGGATTTGCTGCAGCTTAAAGAAGAAGACAATGACAACTTCCTCCTCCAATTCATATTCCTCAGCACGCTGCCGCCACACATGAGAGGGACACTCGCCAACATGAGATGCAGCACCCAGCAAGACTTCCGCGTGCTCGCCAACGAAGCTCAACGGCTCGTCAACGCCTGCAAGGAGCAGACACCCACAGCAGCATCCGCAGACCTCAACACTGATGCCCAGAACCACGAAGAACCACAACCCACTGAGCAGATCCAGCCCGCGGTGACAGCGACACGGCCAAAACGTAACAGACGGAGCGACGTCTGTTATTATCACCACCGTTTCGCCGAGAAGGCTCACAAATGTGTTCCCCCCTGCAAATTTAAACGCCAAAGCCGAGAGCCGTTAACGGCAGCGGTTCTCGGTGAGAAGAATAAGCTGTTGTATGTGACGGATGGACACACCGGCAAGCAGTTCCTCATCGACACAGGAGCTCAGCTGAGTTTCGTCACGCCCTCCCACGCAGATCGAGCCATGGGCACCCGGGGCAATGGAGCGGTGGCAGCCAATGGCTCTAACATCGACACTTTCGGCGAAAAGAGCCTGCACCTCCACATCCACGGCCGCAACTACAGATGGACATTTGTTGTAGCGGCGGTGAGGTTTAACTTGTTAGGCGCAGATTTTTTGTGTGCACATGGGTTATTAGTGGATCTAGCAAATAGGCGCTTGGTTAATGCACTGTCCTTTGCTTCTATTCCATGCTCAGCTCGAGTTTCTCCACCACCTGTGCAGGCTAACGTCACCACGGCAGGAGGTAAGTTTGAGCAACTCCTCACCCAATTTCCAGCACTCACAATTCCCAAATTCTCAGCCACTGTAGCTAAACATGGGGTTGAACACTTTATTCCCACAATGGGCCCACCCGTATTTGCCAAAGCTCGCCGCTTAGACGCGGCCAAGCTCAACATAGCACAGGACGAGTTTACGACCCTTGAAAAATTGGGCATTGTTAGACGCTCGAAGAGCCCTTGGGCCTCACCACTTCACATGGTTCCGAAATCCGACGGTTCTTGGAGACCGTGCGGAGATTACCGCAGATTAAACAATGCTACAGCGCATGACCGCTACCCAATTCCTCACATTAAAGATTTTTCACTACATCTGGCGGGTGCGCGCATTTTTTCAAAAATAGACTTAGTCCGCGGTTATCATCAAGTCCCAGTCCGAGCGGAGGACATTCCTAAAACAGCTGTAATAACCCCTTTCGGCCTTTTTGAATTTCTGCGAATGCCTTTCGGCCTCAAAGGCGCTGCTCAAACTTTTCAACGAATGATGGACGCGGTCTTACGCGACCTTCCTTTTGTCTTCGTCTACCTCGACGACATGCTGGTAGCCAGCTCGTCTGAGGAAGAACACGAGCAGCACCTCACTACGGTTTTTCAGAGACTAGAAGAGCACGGGCTAATAATCAATCCAGCCAAATGCAAATTCGGCGTGTCACAAATTGATTTTTTAGGACACAAAGGCTCTCCAAAGAGGGCAGTTCCACTTCCAGACAAAGTTCACGCGATAAAAAGTTTCCCACGGCCACAGACGGTCAAATCGCTACAAGAATTTTTAGGAATGGTTAATTTTTACAACCATTTCCTCCCCCACGCAGCTCAGCTCATGCAGCCCCTATATGACGCGCTCAAAAAAAGAAAGCTTCCAACGCGGTCGAATGGACCCCGGAGCGCGAACACGCCTTCGCGGAAGTAAAGAGCGCTCTAGCTAACGCCACATTGTTAGTTCACCCAGATCCCTCGGCCCGCATCGCGCTAACCACAGACGCTTCGGACCTGGCTATAGGGGCAGTTGTAGAACAACATGTCAGCGGGATCTGGCAACCTTTAGCATTCTTTAGCAAATCGCTAAACCAAACTGAGCGTAAATACAGCACTTTTGACAGGGAGCTGCTAGCACTTCATTTATCCATCCGCCACTTCCAGTTCTGGTTAGAAGGGCGGAGTTTCACGGCTTTTGTAGACCATAAACCGCTCACCTTTGCTATGGCTAAAATTTCAGAACCATGGTCAGGCAGGCAACAAAGACAGCTGGCTGCGATTTCAGAGTTCACCACAGACATTCGACACGTGGCAGGCAAACTTAACGTAGTAGCAGACTGCCTCTCTCGCGCTGTGACATCACCAGAGCGCAAGGAGACAGATTATACTGCCTCAGCAGCAGAACTCTTCACTAACGCAGACACATACGCAGCACCTATCCATGCAGGGATAGATTATGCAGCCATGGCAGAGGAACAAAGCAGTGACGCGGACGTGCGCGCACTCCTGTCTGGACCAACAGGGTTAAGGCTGGAGAAAAAGGGTTTACGCGACGGCGTACCCCCCCTAATATGCGATGTTTCAACCGGCCGACCTCGCCCGTTAGTACCAGCTACATGGCGCCGCCGTATTTTCGACGCAATTCACTCCCTCGCGCACCCAGGTGTGCGTGCCTCAGTTAAAATGGTCGCCGAAAAGTTTGTGTGGCCAGGTCTGCGCAAAAATGTAAAAGAATGGGCAAAAACTTGCATTTCTTGTCAGCGCGCCAAAATACACAGACACACAAAAGCCCCTCTGGAGCCTTTTCCAATCCCTGCTGGAAGGTTCGACCACGTTCATGTCGACCTCGTGGGGCCACTACCTTCCTCCCAAGGGTTCACACACCTGTTAACAATGATAGACCGCACCACACGCTGGCCGGAGGCAGTCCCTTTAGCGGCAACCACAGCGGAGGAAGTCGCTCGCGTCTTTTTGACAAACTGGGTAGCACGTTTCGGCATCCCATCGGACATCACGTCTGATAGGGGGCCTCAATTTGTCTCAGAGCTTTGGTCAGCCATGTCCAGCAGCTTAGGGGCAACAATTCACCGCACCACCGCTTATCACCCTCAGGCTAATGGGTTATGTGAGCGTTTTCACAGGTCTTTAAAGGCTGCCCTCAGAGCCTCACTAACGGATACAAATTGGGTAAATAAACTTCCCTGGGTTTTATTGGGGTTGCGTGCTGCGCCTAAAGAGGATCTAGACGCCTCTCCGGCAGAATTAGTTTTTGCACAGCCTCTCAGGCTCCCAGGTGAATTTTTACCAGAGAACCCAGAGCCAGGGCATCTTCCAGTCCCAAGGTTTTTAGGCAGCAACGGACCGGACTCTCTCCCCGGTCCAGCTCATCACTCCTTTCCACGGGTTTTTGTCCCTCAAGCTTTAAAAAACGCTGAGTTCGTTTTTGTTAGGCATGAAGCTTTAAAACCAACTTTCCGCCCAGCATACGATGGGCCATTCAGAGTGCTGGAACATGGTGATAAACACTTTGTGCTTGATTTTGGGGATAGAAAAGAAACAGTCAGCATTGACAGACTTAAACCTGCCTTCTTGTTGAAAGACGAGCCTGCACAGTTGGCGAGAGCACCTCGGCGGGGTAGACCCCCCAAGAGAAAAGACTCACCCCCCCTGCAGGGAACAATTAACCACTCTCCTTCCCACGCTGCAGATTCCTCACAAGAAGGTCCCAGCAGGACGCCTAAACGAACCCACAGCAGTTTTGGGAGAAGATTAAAACCCAGACAGCACAGGGACTGATGCAAACTACTCCACAATTGTTCACTAATTGTGCTGCAACAGTTTAGGACTGACTTATGATTTTACTATGCTGTTATGATTACCACTGAACTCTCTTAGGGGCATGGCTGCTGGAAAGTTTCTTCTGTGGCAAGAGATGTAACACTTAGTATGTCATAGTAATTATCTTAGACTGTGAACCTTTCTATTGTTCTTTCTTAGTCGTTTGGGGGGGGGGGCTGTGGGCTATATTAATCATATATTCCATAACCTACATATGTTGAAGCATGTGGAAATGTTTGGTAATTACATATGTAAAGCAACTTCACACCTCTGAAAGGACAAAGGCTCTCAACCGCCAAGTGAAGAACAAAGACGTTCCCAGACACTGCGGTGGAGACCGGAGGAGCTACCCTCACCCCCTGGGCGAGGAGAGGAAATACCAAGACAATGGGGGGATTAAGATAATGAGGGATGTCAGCCTTTGTTATGCATGTCTTTTGTTATGTGCAAGTATAAAGTCAGTGAGCCAGAGATATTCGGTCTCTTTTCCTTCTGCTACCTCTGCACTAGAATGAGACTTGTTAGGAGAGCTGATAAATAAGCTTTGGTTTATATATCAAATCGCCTCATCATTTCAAGCTCTTCTACAATAGCGCCATTTCACAACAACAGTCATCTCATAGCATTTTCAACTGTAGGGGGGACCCCCACAGTTGCAGAAAGACCCCAGCAATCAGGCGATCCCCTGTGAGCAAGCACTTGGTGACGGTGGAGAGGAAAAACTCCCTTTTAACAGGAAGAAACCTCCAACAGAACCAGGCTCAGGGAGGGGCAGTAATCTGCTGGGACTGGCTGGGGGGTGAGGGGACAGAGAAGATGAAAAGAACAGACATGTAGAGAGCAAACAGCACGATGGGGACTCAATCTATGGGAGAGAACAAACAGATGTTAATGACCAGCAAAAAAAAGAAATATTTCATTGAGAGTGAAGAAAGGAGTGAGGCCCAATGCATTATTGGAGGTCCCCCGGCTGTGTAAACCTATTAGCAGCATAACTAAGGGATTGTTCAGAAACACATGATCCCTCCCTAATTGTAGGCTATATCAAAAAGGTAGGTTTTATCCCTATTCTTAAAAACAGAGATCAAGTCTGACTCCCGAATCCAGATTGGCAGCTGGTTCCACAGGAGAGGAGCTTGATAACTGAAGGCTCTGAATCCCATTGTACTTTTGGAGATTCTAGGTATTACAAGTAATCCTGCATTTTGGGAGTGTAGTGCTCTCTTGGGATAATACAGTAGTATCAGATCTTTTCAATAAAAAGGAGCCTGATTGTTTAGCTTTGTAAGTAAGAAGAAGGATTTTAAACTTAATTCTAAACTCTATGGGAAGCCAATGAAGGGAGGCCAGAACTGGAGAGATATGATCTCTCTTTCTAGTACCTGTTAAAACTCTTGCTGCAGCATTTTGGATCAGCTGAAGACTTTTTAAAGATGTTTTAGGACAGCCTGATAATAAAGAATTACAATAATCTAATGTCGAGCTAACAAAAGCATGGATCAGTTTCTCAGCATCACTCTGAGACAAGATGCTCCTAATCTTGGCAATATTACGCAAATGATAGAAGGCAGTCTTAGAAACAAATTTAATATGTGAATTGAAGGACAGATCTTGATCAAAAATAATTCCAAGGTTCCTCACAGAGCTATTAAGAGAAAGAGTAACCACATCCAAACTGAAAGTTTGATTTGGAAAGGTATTTCTAAGGTTTTTTGGACCAACAAGAATGACTTCAGTCTTATCTGAATTTAATAGCAGGAAATTACAAGTCATCCAAGCTTTGATTTCCTTAAGACAGGCTTCCAACTTGGCTAATTGATTACTATCATCTGGCTTCAGTGACAGGTATAATTGTGTATCATCTGCATAACAATGAAAATGTATAAAGTGCTTTCTAATAATGTTGCCTAACGGAAGCATATATAAACTAAAAAGAGTAGGGCCTAGCACAGATCCCTGTGGAACTCCATGACTAAGCTTTGAGTTGAAAGAAAACTCATTATTGGCATGAACAAACTCGAACCTATCAGATAAATAAGATCTAAACCACTGCAACGAAGTTCCATTAAGTCCAACATAGTGTTCTAATCTATCAAGCAGAATATTATGATCGATAGTATCAAAAGCTGCACTAAGGTCTAAAAGGACAAGTACAGAAACCAGTCCATTATCAGATGCGATGAGGAGGTTGTTAGTGACCTTCGCTAAGGCTGTTTCAGTACTATGATGGATTCTAAACCCAGATTGAAACTCTTCAAGTAAACCATTTCCCTGCAGGTGGTCAAATAATTGCATAGCAACAACTCTTTCTAAGATTTTTGAAATGAAAGGGAGATTAGAGATTGGTCTATAGTTAGCTAAAGCTCCTGGATCTAGCGTTGGCTTTTTGAGTAAGGGTTTAATTACAGCTGTTTTAAAAGCCTGCGGTACACGGCCTAAAGTTAATGAAGAATTGATTATATGAAGAATAAAGCTACCAATAAGTGGGAAGACTTCTTTAAATAACCTGGTAGGAATAGGGTCTAAAAGACAAGTTGAAGGTTTGGATGAGGAAATTATTTTGTCTAACTCACAAAGGTCGATTGGAGTAAACTCATCAAGTTAGACATCAATTGAAGGAGTTGTAGTAGTTACTGTATTTAAGTTAACTGTGGGAAGAATCTGATTGATTTTATCTCTGATGGATGAAATTTTATTATTGAAAAAGTTCATAAAGTCCTGACTAATAAGCTCTATGGGAATGCTAGGATTGACAGAGTCCTGACTCTTTGTCAACCTGGCTACAGTGCTAAAAAGAAACCTGGGATTATTCTTGTTCTTTTCTATTAATGCAGAATAATAACTCGTTCTAGCTTTTCTAAGAGATTTTTTATAAATTAAAAGATGATTTCTCCAAGCTAAATAGATTTTATCTAAATTAGTGGAGCACCATTTTCTTTCTAATTGACGAGTCTTCTGTTTTAAGCTACAAGTTTCTGTGTTGAACCAAGGAGTTAGAAATCTAGAAATTAGACTTTTTCTTTTTTAAGGGGGGCACCAAGTCTAGAGTCTGATGCAGAGAAGCTGTAACACTATCCACCATGTTATCAATTACAGAAGGAGCAAGCTGTCTATAGCTTTTTTCCGTTGTGTTGACACATGGCATAGAGGAAACAATCTGCATAAATTTGGTAACGGCATCATCTGAGAGGCATCTACTGTAATAATATTTTTCTTTAGGAGCCAAATAGTCAGAAATAGTAAAATCAAAGGTTAACAGACAATGGTCTGACAGTACAGGGTTATGGGGTGACACTACAAGATTTTCTATTTCTATGCCATAAGTCAGAACAAGGTCCAACGTATGGTGGAGATAATGAGTAGAATTTCCTACTTTCTGAGAAAACCCAATCGAGTCTAATATTGAATTAAATGCCACATTTAGGCAGTCACTATCTACATCTACATGTGTATTAAAGTCCCGTACTGTAATTATTCTATCTGTTTTCAGCACTAAATCAGCTAAGAAATCAGCAAATTCGGATAAAAATTCTGAGTAGGTTGATGGAGGAGGATAAACTATGGCAAATAAAATTGGGTTTAACCTAAAATTGCTAAAGTGCCCGATACTGAGGACCAGGCCCTCAAAGGAATTATAACATGTTTTTTGCTTTACATTAATTAATAGTTTGGAATGGTAAATTGTTGCTACTCCTCCTCCATGACCAGAAGTTCGGAATTTTGACAGTTTAAATAACCAGAGGGAGTTGATTCATTTAAACCAACATAATCCTCTTGCCCTAACCAAGTCTCTGTAAGGGATATTAAATCAATCTGATGATCAATTAACAGATCATGGACTAACAGAGACTTGGGAGTTAGAGACCTAATATTTAATAAACCACATTTAATTTTTAAATTATGAGGAGGAACAGAGGCCAAATCATTCAATTTAGAGGCTTTATGTTTAATTTGAGTTTTACCAATTTTTTGTTTAATCACTTTGGGATGCTTATATATTATATTTTTATTTACTTTGGAGGGAGCAGACAATGATTCTCTGATGGGGAAGACAGGGGCTAAGTTGAGGGGTGGCGGATGAAGAGGAGCTGCAGAGAGGCGTGTAAGACTGCGACTCTGCTTCCTGGTCCCAACTCTGAGTAGTCAAGGTTTTGGAAATTTGGATAAAAAAGATGCCAGATCGTTAGATAAATGAGACGCACCATCCAAAGTGGGATGGACGCTGTCTCGTCTCATAAGACCAGGTTTTCCCCAAAATGAGCTCCAATTGTCAATGTAGCTCACGTTGTTTGCAGGACACCACACAGACAACCAGCGGTTGAAGGATGACGAACGGCTAAACTTGTCATCACTGGTCAGATTGGGGAGGGGCCCAGAGAATACTACAGAGTCTGACTTTGTTTTGGCAAAGTCACACACCGATTCTACATTAAGTTTTGTGACTTCCGACTGCCGGAGACGGATGTCATTAATGCCAGCGTGAATAACAATTGTGGAGTATTTACAGTTACTCTTAGCCAGCATTTTCAAATTTGACTCGATGTCGCCAGCTCTGGCCCCAGGAATGCATTTGACTATGGCCGCTGGAGTCTCTAGGTTCACGTTTCTGACTACAGAGTCGCCAATGATCAGAGTTTTTTCCTCAGCGGGTGTGTCGCTGAGTGGGGAAAAACGATTAGAAACATGAACAGGCTGGAGGTGTACCGGGGCTTTGCGACTAGGCTTCCTTTTCACCGTCACCCACCCAGTCTCCTTGCTGCTGAGGAGAGCTGGAGGACTGCTAACGGGGCCTATGCTAGCTAGCTCCGCTGCAGCTAGGGGACGTCCGTCAAGAGTAACTGGTGCAGACGGTGTTTCAATGCAGCGGAGCCGGGATTCCAAATCAGACAACCTCGCCTCGAGCGCCTCAAAAAGACAACATTTTCCATTATCACTAAAAGAGGCAGAGGTGTAGCTAAACATCTGACAGAGAAAGCACACCAGAGGAGGAGAGGAAGGAGAGCTAGTAGCCATAGCTAGTGGCTAACCCAAAGCTCAGGAGAGTGAGGAGAGCAAACCACACGGGCAGACAGCAAAACAGGAAGTGACGATATGTTACCACAAGTGACGTTCCAGCACCAGACCAAGCATCACCCCATTGGATCAGACAACAATGGGGTGTACCAATGAAGAAGAACTGAGGAAGGGGCTCCAAGCTTAAACAGTTAAGAGTGGTTTTAAAAAAATAGCCAGGTTTAAGAAAACTGACAATTACATATAATTTTGTGTAATTATAACAGAAAGACAAGTATGACCCTGTTACATAACGATAGAGGGAAAATGATGTTTGTTCAGGAAATAAACAAGGCATGTCAAAAACAAATTAGTGATGGTTTGTTTTATTAAAGGGAATTTTGAGTGACAAGTTATCTGATTCTCTGCATTCACACTTCTGTTTGTGGATGTGGTTCCTCTTAAGTTTAAATATTCTAAAGATATCCTAATTTTTTTTTTTTTTATCCTCTATTTGGTGAGCACAAATCACCCTTCATGGACATCACTTGTGGTGTGCCCCAGGGGTCAGTTTTGGGACACAAACTCTTTATTTTGTATATAAATGACATATGCCAAGTATCAAAAATTCTGAAATTTATTTTGTTTGCGGATGACACAAATATCCTTTGCACTGGTGAGAATTTGCAGCAGGTTTTAGAGGTGGTCACAACTGAAATGAAAAAGTTAACGCAGTGGTTCAACAAAAATAAATTATCTCTAAATCTAAAAAAAAACAAAGATTATGTTGTTTGGAAATTATAAAATAAATCATGAAATAATGGTAACGATAGATGATACGAGAATAGAAACAGTACAGGAAAATAAGCTTCTGGGGGTGACACTAGACAATAAAATCTGCTGGAAACCTCACATCAGTCACATCAGGGCCAAGTTAGCAAAACGTATAGGCATACTGGAGAAGACAAGACACATCTTGAACTATAAATCATTGGTCTTACTGTACAATTCACTGTTTCTACCTTATCTTAACTACTGTGTAGAAGTCTGGGGAAACACCTACAAGACCAACCTACAGTCAATATGCACATTACAAAAAAGAGCTATAAGGATAATAAATAATGGAGGATATAGCGACCATACCAATTTGTTGTTTTTAAAGTCACATGTCATAAAGTTCATCGATTTAGTTAAATTTAAGACAGCACAAGTAATGTACAGGGCAATTAATAATCAACTCCCAACTAATATACAAAAAAATATTAAAAAAAAGAGACAATGATTATAATTTGAGAGGAGACTTAAACTTTACAAAACCCAAGATACGAACAACCAAGAAAAGTATGTGCATATCTGTCTGTGGGGTGGATTTGTGGAACAGTCTGGAGCCGGAACTGAAACTATGTACAAACAAAATTCAATTCAAAAAGAGGTATAAACATTATTTGCTGAAAGGATATATGTTAGAAGGGTAGTATTTATATGTACGATTCACTATGCTCACTCTGGGACACTATGGGACACTATGGAATGGTGGGTGGGACAGCACTGTGTATATCTGTGTTGTTTGAGGCTGGTTTTGATGTATGGACATCAATGTATGTTAGGATGGATGGGTGTTAATGTTGATATGTACAAAATACAGTTAATTGTTTACTTGGGTCTTAAATGTGGTAATTTGTATATAATTCACATGGGTGTACTTATGGAAAAGAGGAAATGGAATTAATAAGTGTTCACTTCTTCCTTCTCCCTTTCGAACACTGTATACTGTTACTTTATTGCATTTGTCATTTGTTTTGTTTTTGTTATACTTTTTTGTTCGAAATAAAGTATCTATCTATCTATCTATCTATCTATCTATCTATCTATCTAAAGTGAAGAATCTATCACTGCCCGCAAATATCCAAAAGTTGTTCCAAATAAGGGAGAAACAATATAATTTTAGAGGAACATGTATATTTCAAAAACCTTCAATGAGAACTACTACCAAGCAACACTGTGTTTCAGTGCAAGGAGTCAGATTGTGGAATGCTTTTGGACCTGAATTAAAATCATGTACAATGCTTGGACAATTTAAACAAAAACTAAAGGAAGAAATACTCCAAACATATATACAAGATGACATGTAAAACCACATAAGGATTGTCATATCCAGGCTTGTGTTGGGTTGTTGCTTAGTTTTTTTTTTTATCACGTTTTGTCTTAGCTTTGTTCTGAATTGTAATCGCTCTTGTTTTGTTTTTCTTTTGAATTCTTGGATGGAATATGGGTGGGCAATATAAGCTGCAGCTTCAGCCATCACCCATTTCGGATAACTTATGTTGAAATGTATAATCAGAGGAGCTATTGTTTGATTTGACCTTGTTGGATTTTTCCCCCCCTTTGGTATATTGTTGTTTCTTTTTTAATCTTTACTTTTAATCTATCCGAAATAAAAGATTCATTCATTCATTCATTCATATTGATCCCCGGTGGAAGCCTGGAATCAGACCGCCAAGGTCTCTGCCTTCGACCGCCACCTGATCCACATAGCAGAGCTATGAGAGAAGTGCAGAGCTGTCACCTGATCACGACCTGGTGGTGAGTTGGATCCGACGGCAGGGGAGGCTGCCATTCAGACCTGGTAGACCCAAATGTATAGTGAGGGTGTGCTGGGAACGTCTGGCTGAGGCCTCTGTCCGGGAGGTCTTCAACTCCCACCTCCGGAAGAATTTCCACCAAATTCCAAGGGAGTCTGGAGACATGGAGTCTGAATGGGCCATGTTCTCCACCTCCATTGTTGAAGTGGCTGTCCAGAGCTGTGGCTGCAAGGTCATCGGCGCATCTCGTAGTGGCAACCCCCAAACCAAGTGGTGGACACTAGTAGTGAGGGGGGCCATTAAGCTGAAGAAGGAGTCCTATTGAGCTTGGTTGGCTTGTGGGGCTCCCGAAGCAGTTGAGGTGTACCCGCAGGCCAAGCGGGGTGCAGCTCAGGTAGTTGCTGATGCAAAAACTCAGGTGTGGGAGAGGTTCGGTGAGGCCATGGAACAAGACTTCCGGTGGGCCTTGAAGAGATTCTGGCAAACTGTCCAGCAGCTCAGGAGGGGGAAGCAGCTCCCTGTCCACACTGTGTATGGTGCAGATGGGGCACTGCTGACTTCGACTGGGGATATTGTTGGCAGTAGAAGGAATTCTTCGAGGATCTCCTCAATCCCACTGACACCCCTTCCACAGAGGAAGCAGGGCTTGTGGACGAGGGGGACGACTCGCTCATCACAGGGACTGAGGCTGCCAAGGTGGTTGAAAAGCTCCTCGGTGGCCAGGGCCCCAGGAGTGGACGAGGTTTGCCCTGAGTACCTCAAGGCCCTGGATGTTGTAGGCTGTCATGGTTGACATGCCTCTGCAACATTGCGTGGCAGTCGGGACAGTGCCTCTGGCATGACAAACCAGGGTTGTGGTTCCGCTCTTCAAGAAAGGGGACCAGAGGGTGTGCTCCAACTTTAGAGGGATCACACTCCTCAGCCTCCCTGGGAAGGTCTATGCCAAGGTACTGGAAAGGAGAGTCCAGCCGTTGGTAGAACCTCGGATTGAGGAGGAGCAATGTGGTTTTCATCCTGGCCGTGGCACATCGGACCAACTCTTTACCCTCTTGAGAATCCTTGCAGGTTTGTGGGAGTTTGCCCAACCAGTTTACATGTGCTTTGTGGACTTGGAGAAAGCATTCAGCTGCATCCCTCGTGTTTTTTTTGTGGGGGGGTTCTTCAGGAGTATGGGGTATCGGGCTTGTTGTTATGAGCTATCCGGTCTCTATACGACCGTTGTGAGAGTTTGGTTTATATTGCCAACACTCGATCGGACTCATTCCCAGTGAGAGTTGGACTCCACCAGGGCTGCTCTTTGTCACCGATCCTGTTCATAATTTTTATGGACAGGATTTCTAGGTGCGCTCAGGGAACGGAGGATGTCATGTTTGGTGACCACAGGTTCTCATCTCTGTTGTTTGCAGATGATGTTGTCCTGTTGGCTTCATCCAGCAATGACCTATAGGTCTTACTGGGATGATTTGCCGCTGAATGTGAATTGGCTGGGATGAGAATCAGCACCTCCAAGTCCGAGTCCATGGTTCGCAGCCAGAAAAAGGTGGATTGTCCTCTCTGGGTTGGGGACAAGCTCCTGCCCCAAGTGGAGGAATTTAAGTATCTTGGGGTCTTATTCATGAGTGAGGGGAGAATAGACCGAGAGATTGACAGATGGATCAGGGCAGCATCTGCGGCGATGCGGACGCTTCTCCACTTCTCCCGGTCATCTGCCACCACATGAAACTGTGGCCATGAATAACCCGCTTCTTGCAGCTCTGCAGTAACAATCTTTCACCCTGTTGTTCTTGGGCATTCAGTTCTGCGCCTTCCTTGAGGTTTCCAGTGGAGAGCTATTCACGGGATGTGATCATGGTTCATTCGGAGTACATGGCCTAACCACTTGAGTCTTGTTCTTTTGATCTCTGGGATGATGCTGTTGCATTTAGTCTTTTTGTACAGTGCCTCATTAGTGATCTTGTTTGGCCAAAAGATTTGACAGATCCTTCTCAAGCAGTTGTTATGAAATGCAGCAACTCTCTGAATGTCTCTCTTGACAATACTCCAACATTCAGATCCATACAACAACACAGTCTTAACATTGCTATTGTAGATCTTTACCTTGGTTCTGATTGAGTACTGTTTGGACTTCCAAATGTTCTTGAGTATGGAAAAGGCATTCTGAGCTTTCGCCATTCTGGCTGTAATGTCTTTGCTGATACTTTGGTCTTTGCTTATGGTGCTACCCAGGTAGACAAAGTCATCCACTTCCTCAAGCTGTTGATGGTTGACTGTGATTTGTGCTAGTTTTGAAGGGCTGATAAACATGACATTAGTCTTGGTGGAACTGATGTATAGGCCAGTCTCTTTGGCATATCTGTCTAGCCTGTCAGTCTTGTCCTGTCATACTGGATTTGGGACACCAGGTCCAAATTGTCTGCAAAATCAAGGTCTTCTAGTTGTGTTGTTTGCGTCCACTGTATGTTTCTTGGTCCATCAGCTGTTGTTAACCTCATTATCCAGTCAATTGTGACTAAGAATAGTATAGGAGACAATATACAACCTTGACAGACAACTGAGTCTACAGGAAATGCTTTGGACAGGGTGCTATTTATTATTATGCTACATTCAAAGTTGTTGTAGAATCTGCTGATCAGCAGATTCTACCACATCAAGATGACCAAAACCACTATGCCTTGTCCTGGTGGAGGCTCCCGCCAAAACGATGACAAAATGACCATAGCTGATGAAAGCCCACACAGGAAAGTCAGACGTGTGAAAGGGAGTCTACTTGGACCTAAAGCTACCATTTATCTGGGTGGATGGAGTGTATCCTGAATATAACCTGAACATAACCTAGTCAGAAGCAGGTTATGTTCACAGCCTTTGTTACCATAGTTACAAACATACAGTACTCTGACTTTTTGGAACCAAAAACTCAGAGTTACCACAAACTCTCGAGTTAACTTACCCAGGTAATCCACTAAACCTGCTTTCTGGAATGCCCCCTAGAAGCAGAGTTGCAGTCTTACACATCTCTTGGCAGCTTCTCTCCATCTGCCACCCCTCAGTTTAGTCTTCCCCATCAGAGAATTACTGTCTGCTCCCTCTAAAGTAAATAAAAATATCATGCATAATCATCCCAAAATGATTAAACAAAAAGTTGATGAAATCCAAATTAAACATCTGGCCTCTAAAACTAATGGCTTGGCCTCTGTTCCTCATAATTTGAAAATTAAATGTGGTTTGTTAAATATTAGGTCTCTAACTCCCAAGTCTCTGCTAGTCCATGATCTGTTAATTGATCATCAGATTGATTAACTATCTCTTACAGAGACTTGGTTAGGGCAAGAGGATTATGTTGGTTTAAATCAGGTTAGTCATTTTTATCCATTCATCCATCCCTCTTCTACTGCAGGGCCATTTCTCTTACAAAATCTGTTGGGCTGTGGTGACCCACCACAATCTACATGGACATTCAATCCTCACACTCAGCTAGCCTGCACTAAGCAGAGGACAATTTACATACGGACGGAGAGCCCCTAGGAGACAATCAGAACAATGGACTATTGTTATACATCCCCGGATTAAGGAGAGGACGTCCCGTCGCCAGTTGGTCACACAAATGATATGTATGGACTGATATGTATATCAATATGCAAATGTGCCATGCATTCTCTCTGTTGGTATAACATGTATAAAAGAGCTTGCTATACATGCCTCAACAGCCCAGCACAACACACACTGCACAGCTCAACACAACACAGACCACTGTAGTGCACAGCGCTACAAGTGCGTCTCATGATGCTGGAGGAAAATAAAACTCTGCAACCTTCCATCTCGCCTGAACTTATTTTTCCTCCACAGGGCCACAGTTTGAAATCAAGACATGTAACTGGGCCACACATGTTCAGCAATCTGTTGAATATGACAAATTTCAAACCAACACAGATCAATATGATGAAAAATATGTATTTTTTATTCATTATCTTGGTTTTAATAACACAACAAGTGCTGGGCTTGAGCAGAACTTGAAGTAACACAAATATTTTTCCTCTTGAACAACAATATGTCATGAATCCGGGTTTGGAGGCCAAACCCGATTCTGACTCATTGTTATGCTTTGACCTAGTTTCCTCCTGACAGCTCGGGCACGCCCCCTCCTCCTGTCAAGCTCCGTCAGCTACACTGTCACGGGTGCTCACACGTACACACATCCACACTCACACACACAAGCACATGCTCCATTCACTCTCATTCACACACGCTCTCACACACCAGATGCCAATCAGTTCTGCCCACGCATTTTCACACCGGCAATCTCTTTCCTCATTAGCTTCTGGAGTATATGTTTGCCGTGCCAGAGGAAAGAGATTGTCGAGGCATTCACTCTCGTTCATGGCTGCAAGCTCTCCGTGAATGATGTACCACTCCCTTCACGTTCTCAGCCCGACATCTTCAGACGATCAATTCCTGGGTGTTTGCGGCTGCCTCAACTTACAATCCTCTTCCACCAGACTGCTCGGGTCGCCCCGGATTGCTCCAGCCCTGTAAGTGTCATTTTGTTCCGCCTTTCTTTTCGTGCTGTTTGCAGCCCTGCAGTGCTAGGCTTATCGCCTTTCCTTTTGTGCTAATGGTCCCGCAGCACTAGGCTTCTTTGACCGGGCTGTAGAGCATCCTATAGGCACCCTGTATGTCTGATGGCCTCGTCATTGTGTGCTAAACTGAACTGAGACTTGGTGATATTGGACTTACTATTTCCTTTGTGTTGTTAATAAAAGTACACCATCTACTCTCGCTTTTGGGTTTATTCATTCTCTCTCTCGTGCACCGAGCCATGGCGCACGGAGGTTTATGACAAATTAAATAAATAGAATGAAAAAATAAAATTCTGTAAATAACCATTTTGTTTACATCTTATCAGGCACACCTCAAAGTACATAAAAACTCAATGTGCACTGTTAGTAGCACATTGAAACATTTGTTTCCCTTTTGAAATAAAATATACTACATCCTGGTCATAACTGACCTTGGCACATCACAAAGTGCATTTAGCTGAATAAAAAAAGAACTGTCAAACACTTCAGCGCACAAACTCCCCAAGAAAAGGTTGATAACATTAACAAACATTGCACATCCACTGTTGTGGTTTGTTTTGTCTTAAATCACCACATGTGTGAGTAGGAACCTCCGGGTACATGCTGGACAGATCACCAGTCCATTGTAGGGCAGATATAATTTTATCAGTAATTTTTAATTCTAATATGATAAAACACTGTGTAGCTCTTTTATTTCCAATTGTATTTTCAGTTTTAATTGTGAAACTTTTAACTTTGCAGGAAATAATCCCCCCCCCCCCACCGCACCCCCGTAGGTTTTTATGTAAATCTGGCCCTCGGGAAGTGAGGAAAAACATTTATGGCCCTCACTACCACCAAAGTTGCCCATCCCTGGTTTAAATGAATCAACTCCCTCTGGTTATGTAAACTGTCAAAATCCCACAAGTTCTGGTCATGGAGGAGGAGGAGCAACAATTTACCATTCCAAATTACTAGTTAATGTAAAACAAAAAACATGTTATATTTCCTTTGAGGGCCTGGTCCTCAGTATTGGGCTTTTAAGCAATTTTAGGTTAAAACCAATTTTATTTGCTGTAGTTTATCATCCTCCCACAGCTTCAGAGTTCTTATCTGAATTTGCAGAGTTTTTTCCTGATTTACTGCTGAAATTAGATAGAATAATTATAATAGGGGACTTTAATATGCATGTAGATGTAGATAGTGATTGCCTTAATATGGCATTTAATTCCATATTAGACTCGATGGGGTTTTCTCAGAATGTAGGAAATTCTACCCATTATCTCCACTACATGCTGGACCTTGTGCTGACATATGGCATAGAAATAGAAAATCTGGTAGTGTCTCCTCATAAGTGTCTACTGTCATACCATTATCTGTTAACCCTTGATTTTACCATTTCTGACTGTTTGCCTCCTAAAGAAAAATATTACTGCAGTAGATGTCTCTCAGATGATGCTATTCCCAAATTTAAGCAGATGATTTCTTCAGTGTCTTGAGTCAACACAATGGAGATAAGTTATGAAAATTTTACTCTTTCTAGCATGTGTAGGGTTTTATATGGTAGTTTATGGTTGGTACAAGTATTAATGTAAATATGCATATGAGTAGGAATGAAGATTTCTTTTCATTACTAACATGCCTAAGCTCGTGGGGAACCAGTCCAAAAGAATAGACAATTTTATTAATAATTCTGTATTTATACCAATAATGAATCAGTCTCAAAAACAAACCCTGTGAGTTCTTCTCTGCTTTTAATCAAGAAGATGGATATGAAATCAAGCAATAACTCCCATATGTCCTTAGTAGTTTAATAAGAAATTTCAGGATAGATGGACACATTCAGATGACATCAAAACAGTGAATTCAACATGTATCATGAGCACATTAGACTGGTAATGGATTACTGAGCACAAAGTGTATTATCAAACATTTGTGAAACCAAGGAAAAACATAGCTTAAATTGGCAATGTAATGGAAAATGAGAAACCATACAGCTACAATGCGCCGCACTGTGTTTATATATTTATATATCTATCCCATCTAGCTACAATGCTCCGCACTGTGTCTATATATATATATATATATATATATTTATATGTACATATGTATACTTGCTGCTCTTGTTTTTTTTTTTCTCTTGCCTTCTGAATGTTGCTCTGAGTGTTGCTATCCCTGTGCTGTTGCAATCCTGCAATTTCCCCATTGTGGGACTAATAAAGTCTTATCTTATCTTATCTTATCTTATAAAATAGCATTGGTTAAGAAAAATGGATGCAATTTTATGGAGAAAATGATGATTAAACTATTTCAGGAAAAGGAAAATTTGTGTTACTCTGAAAAGGAACGGAGATTAATAATAAGATAAATGCATTTGAAGATCTGAAAGGAGTTCGAAGATGTTAGGTTTATAGAACTTATACCAGGAATATTCTGAAGAATTAAATCTAATTTGGACAGCAGACCTTCAGCACAGCAGAGTCAGATTGTGTCCCCTGGTGGAAGCAGGCCTCCAGAACCAATCTTGATCCGGATGGATGTGGATTTTGTTGAGAGAAATTGGCAGACAGGTTCTGCCCCATGGCTCGGGCCTACTCCAGGGATCATCACCATAGAACCCTGATGTTCCTTCAGCTGGCCAATGCCTTTTTATGCACTGAAAAAGGAATTTGGCCAGGTTGCCAAATTCCAGATAATATTTGCTTATCATTCAAAGTGCACGGTGGCGCAGTGGTTTAGCACTGTGGCAGCACAGTTTACCCTCGGCCGGGGGACCGCGGGGATCATGAGATCGTGGGTTCGATCCCAGCCCCCGACCAACAGTGAGCTGTGTGGAGTTTACATGTTCTCCCCGTGTTGCGTGGGTTTACTCCGGGATTTCTCCGGTTTCCTCCCGCATACCAAAAACATGTAGGTTTAGGGCGCTCGCGCACGCAGCGACCGGCAGCCGGTGGCTTGTCACCAGACTGCAAACCAAATCTACCTACGGGTACAAATAAGTAACAAAAAAAAAAAAAGTCCGATCAGAAAATCAAACTTGATAAATAAAAAAGCCAAACAAACCACAAATCCATTTCTTCTGATGTGTTGTGGTCAGAACAAAGTTGATTTAAGCTTAGTAAAAAATCAAACAAAAACTTCTTGACATGGTAATTTAAGAAAAAGGAGTAAAATAGGAAAAAGTGAGTTTTAAAGGAAAAGAAACAAGTTTGCACAGAGCATAGCTCTAGACCTTCTTAGGAAAAAAAAAAAAAAAAAAAGCAGAAACTGCTCCTTCAGGAGTCACTCCCAGCCTGCAACTCGAACTACAACTGACTGACTGGAGACAAAGGAAAGTTTTTTTTCAAGGTGTGGCAGGATGGCACCACAAATTTTATGACACTTGAGCTTGACCAATTACATTCAAAGATCAGGATTGGATCTGCCCATTAGCGTAAACTTTTGACCAGTTGCACTGAGTTTCTTTGTTCAGCAGTGGTCGTAAACCTGACTAAAAAAGGAGATGCGTGGAGACTTGGAAGCTGATTGGTCAGTTCATAGTTTTGAAATGTGTCTCCCACAGAGGAGGAGGGAGGATTTGATATGAAAAGTGAAATCCTCCTAAACATATACAGTATATGCTGCCTATTAAAGCATAAATTCTTCAAAACTTTGGCTCACTAACATATTCTACTTAATAAAGGAACAATGTGTCTACATTGTAAATGTGATAATTTCTTTATGGTAGGAACGCAAAATTAATTCTTCCTGAAAATAAAGAAGCACATATTAATCACAGGGTCCAGCCATATCTTCAATAGTGGAGGGGGTCTGTAGAAAAGAATAAGTTATTTCATTGTTCACAATTAATAGTTTAACTTCAGAGAGACAAAATGCCCAGTCCTGGAAATAATATATTCCTGTGTTATCCATTGGAGAGCAATGTTGGGCTTTTTAAGTTTCAGTGAGGAATCTTACTGGTCAGGGTCTGTGGAACGTCATCGTAAACCTATCATTTTCACATTCCTTTAGCAAATGGATGTGAGGGGAAATGACTCCAAGTCTTCAGCAGGGATTAACGTATCCCCTTTATGGCCAATAGCATAGGGTTTCACAGCTCTGGTCTTGGGTGAAACAATTTCCCTCAGCAAAGAATGTTTTAATAAATTGGAACCCAGCGGTTAACACTACAGCATGGTAGATAGTGTTACAGCCTCTCTGCATCAGACTCTAGACATGGTGCCTCCTTTAAAAAGAAAAAGTCTGAATAACACATGTGCACAATAAACAAAGTTATTATTTTCACCATATAAACTTCTTTACCCCCATCTGTGGATCATCACCTATTGTACTAGAGGGGTTTGCATGCCCTAATGATCCCAGGAGCTATGTTGTCTGGGGAAACTTGCCAAACTGGACTGGGCTGTCAACCCTGTGACCCAGACCCCTAGGTAAGCAGTAGAGGATGGATGGATGGATGGATGAATGGATGGATGGGTGGATGGATGGATGGATGGATGGATGGCATTTTTTTCTTTTTTTTTTACCTCAGAATAAGTTTTAGAACATGTTCAGTCTGCATGATTGCTGAAAGAATTTATAAGGGAAGTTAATCTTCTGGGGAACATAAGTTTACCTAACTTCACATACTGTAATTACATCAAACAAAAGTAAATGCAAACCTTTGCTTGTGATACCATCAAGAGATCTAATGCGGCAACACTGTAAAATCTGTTACATTCATACAAGTTGTTTTGATGTGTATTAAAAGAAAAAGTCAATCATCCCTGACCATATCTTAACAATCTAGCACTGCCTTGAGCACTCTTATTGTGTAAAAACCTGGAGGAAATCAACACAGTATCACCAGCATTTTCCTCATTTTGTCGCTAGAAATAGGGTTTGTATGAGAGAGTGTGAAAGAACAAAAAAGAGTGAGATTCACTCTCAAAGAGTGAGAGTTGGCAACATTACATAAAGCAATAACAGCATGTAGGAGTAATGTTTTCTGAAGTCTTGTCATCTTTGAAAGGTTTAATACACAAAGAGAATATAACATAAACTGGGTCTACATTAGTCTCAATCTTGGTTAAATGTATTAAATAAAATGTTTGCCTATAAGGCTAACAGTGAACAAAACAGTGGTAGAGCGCACTGAGCCTGTGCTTAAAGTAGGGTAATGCTGCTCTCTAGTGTGACTAAAGGGAAAAAAGATGTTGACTATGAGTCAATGCTGGTAATGCAAATGGATTTTATTAGTGATATAATGCAAAAATTCATGAAAATTGTGATGCCAAACTGTCACTTAATAGAGCCCATATAATGACGAAAAAAGATAGAGAGCACCACATGGACAATTTCTCCCTTTCAGTAAAATGTGTTGGACCTGTTTAAAGCAGCACTATATGTAACTCTCTTGTTCCTGATAGGAACACTGACTATGGTGATTATGACCTCAGTCCCAACAACCAGTCATAGGGTGTTTTGTTGTTGATGGCTAAACTTATGCCCTGTGATTTGCTGTTGGGACTCAGGTCATCGTCACCATAGTTGTAGTCTTTTCAGTGATCCTACCGGATCCTGACCCAGATCACCTCCAAAATCCAGTGGGTTCCTCCGTAGCCCAAGGGCCACTTCTGGTGAAAATTTCATCATTGTAAATTGCAGTTTTTAAAGACAGTCCAAGTTGATATCAATCAATGTAAACTTTACAGATTGTAGCTAGAGGCTAATTTCCATCTGTTGTTGGGTTACAATTTTTCCTTCCCCCATTCTATTATGCTGAGCACCAAGCTAGATGGTGGGAAGCACCATTTTTATATGGTCTTTGGTATGACCTGACCAGGGATTGAATCCATGACCTCCCAACCTGCAAGAGATAGGGTGAGATGGAATGAATGAATGAATCTTTATTTTGGATAGATTAAAAGTAAAGATTAAAAAAGAAACAGAATAATATAACAAAGGGGGAAAGAAAATCCAACAAGGTCAAATTAGACAATAACTCCTCTGATTACACAGTTCAACATAAGTTATCCGAAATGGGTGATGGCTTAAGCCGCAGCTTATATTGTCCACCCATATTCCATCCAAGAATTCAGAAGAAAAACAAAACAAGAGCGATTACAATTCAGAACAAAGCCAAGACAAAATGTGACAAAAAAACTAAGCAACAACATAACACAGACTGGATATGACGATCCTTATGTGATTTTACATGTCATCTTGTATGTATGTTTGGACTATTTCTTCCTTTAGTTTTTATTTAAATTGTCCAAGCGTTGTACATGATTTTAATTCAGGTCCAGAAGCATTCCATAATCTGACTCCTTGCACTGAAACACAGTGTTGCTTGGTGGTAGTTCTCACTGAAGGTTTTTGAAATATACATGTTCCTCTGAAATGATATTGTTTCTCCCTTATTTGGAACAGCTTTTGGATATTTGCGGGCAGCGATAGATTCTTCACTTTAAACATTATTACTGCAGTTTTAAAGTCAACCAGATCTTTCAACTTGAGAGCTTTTAATTTAAGAAAAAGTGGGTTTGTTGGTTCCCTGTAAGCAGCTTTGTTTATTATTCTAATAGCTCTCTTCTGAAGCATAAAGACTGGATATATGTTTGTTTTATATGTATTTCCCCATATTCAGTACAATATGTCATGTATGGGAGTATTAATGAACGATACAAAGTATATAGTGTGGGTTGATTCAGCAAATATTTCACTCTGTGTAGTATTGCAATTGATTTAGATATTTTACCTTTAATATAATTAATATGTGACTTCCAATACAGTTTTTTTTATCAATTACTACTCCAAGAAATTTAGTTTTGGATACCCTTTCAATCTCTACACCATTTACACTGAGTTTAGATACTGAGTTGTTGTGATGGTTGTTAAAAACTATAAATTTTGTCTTACTTAAATTGAGCGTTAATTTGTTTGAATCAAATCACAGTTTAAGCTTTCCTAATTCCTTTCCGACTGTATCCAAAAGTTGTTCCAAATTGCTTCCGCTGCATAATAAATTAGTGTCATCGGCAGACAATATTAAATCCATTTTTTCCGAAACTTTACATTTATCATTTATATACATATTGAATAACAATGGCCCCAAAACTGAACCCTGTGGGACTCCATAAGTAACCTTCAGTAACTGTGAGCTTTTGTTACCAACACATACGTACTGATATCTATTCTTTAAGTAACTACATAACCAGGACAGTGCTACCCCCCTAATACCACAATTTTGTAGTTTCTTTAATAATAAATTATGATCCACTGTATCAAATGCTTTTTTAAGATCCAGGAATACCCCAACTGAATACTCTTTATTTTCAACGGCAGTTGATATTTTTTCTATAAATTCCATTAGAGCAAAGGCAGTTGTCCTCTTGTGTCTGAACCCATATTGCTGCTCACACAATAAATTATTCTTCAGTATGAAGTTGTCAATTCTCTCATAGAATATTTTTTCAAGTATCTTGGAAAATTGCGGCAATAGTGAAATTGGTCTATAGTTTGAGAATTCCCCTCTGTCACCCGTCTTGTATATCGGAATTACTTTAGCTATTTTCATTGCATTGGGAAATATACCTGTTTGGAGAGACAGGTTACAGATATACGTCAGTGGTTTCACTAAGCATTCAATAATAGTTTTGACTAAGAGCATGTCAATACCATCACAGTCCGTAGATGTTTTACTTTTAAACGATTTAACAATTTCAATGACCTCTCTCTCGTATGTGTTCTTTATGAAAATGGAGTCTTTTATAGCAGTGTTTTTTCTTATTGTATCACCCGTAGGTGCCGTAATGGGTATTTCTCGAGCCAAATTATGACCAATGTTAACAAAAAAGTTATTAAATTCATCTGCAGGTGAAGCTGCATTCACACTCTGAGTCGTTTTATTATTTTTTGAAAAATTGGTTGGGTAGCTTGTATTTCTGTTTTTATTTCCAAGAATATTGTTAAGTATTGTCCATGTATTTTTAATATTGTCTCTGTTTTTCTCCACTTCTTTACTGTAATAGTCTCTTTTACTATATCTTATCATATATGTTAACTTATTTTTGTATGTTTTATACCGCTGCTCTGCTTCTTTTGTCCTTTTCTTTAGGAAAGCTTTATATAATAAATTTTTCTTTTTACACGCCTTTTGTAATCCTTTGGTTAACCATGGCTTATCGACAAATTTATGTTTAAGCTTTTTCTTAACTGATGGACAATTTTTTTTCATAAAGAGTGGTTACAATGTTTATAAATGTGTCATAGGCTTCATTTACATCTGATACATAGACTTTTGTCCAGTCTTGCTTCAGCAAGTCTTCTTTAAAAGAACTGATTGCATTTTGTGATTTGTATCTGAACGATCTTAAAATTTTTTCTGTATTGGCCCCCGTGTGGCCATGGATAAGTGCAAAGGTTGGCAAATGGTCACTTATATCATTTATCAATAATCCACTTTCTATTTTCTTATCAATAATATTAACAAACAGGTTGTCAATAAGTGTAGCAGTGTGAACTGTGATTCTACTGGGATGTGGACAGATGGAGACAGATGATCCCTTGTGGAGACCCCTAAAGGGAGCAGCTGGAGGGGGAAGAAGAAGAAGAAGAAGGAGAAGAAGAAGAAGAAGAAGAATGCAATTTAACATTCTACTAAACAGCTGGGGAACATAAACGTCCCGTGGGGCTGTCTACACTTATGTCACCGATGTCATGAACGCACAGAACAATGGGCGGAGGTAACAAAAAATGACGATTTCAATACATGTCTATGGCTATATTAGCTAAATTTCAACCAGGGAAATGCCAAAATTGTGCACAGTTGGCTCATGTAGTTGTGCTCTGTTTGCCATCACCATCTTTCATAAGATGTGATGGCAAACAGAACACAAGTTTTTTAGATTCATATCAGCCAGCAGAGATTACCAAAGGAGGATTTTGTGGGCTGCCTTTTCATGAGTTGGTTGGGGTGTGGAGTGTGTCCCTGGGGAGCTCTCCGTGGGGATCTTCCACGCCAAGGGGCCCTAGCCAACAGCACTTGCTCGTCTGCCACTACAAAGGCGGGTTTGAGTCTGTCTATGCAAATTTTCTCCCGCCGACCCCCCAAGTCAAGCAAAAAATGCTTATCCCCTGTTTCCAGCACTCTGAACGGTCCATCATAGGGTGGGCGCAATGGAGGGCGGTGGGCATCATGTCTGACGAACACGAACTCCGCATTCTTCAAAGTTTTAGGCACGAAAGCACGCGGAAAACAGTGGTGGGCCAGGCCCGGTAGCATGCCTGTGTCTGCACTACGCTGCAAAAGCTGAGACGGGCAGCTGTCCGGCGAGGGATTATCTGGCAGAAATTCCTCGGGCAGCCGTAGGGGCTGCGCAAAAACAAGCTCTGCCGGTGAAGCTTCCAAATCCTCTTTTGGTGCGGAGCACAACCCCAATAAAACCCACGGCAACCTGTCTACCCAATTTGCATCCGTCAGTGAAGCCCTGAGCACTGCTTTCAGTGAGCTATGAAAACACTTGCATAACCCATTGGCTTGTGGGTTGTACGCGGTTGTGCAATGAATTGCAACACCCAGGCTGCAGGCCATCGCGGACCAGAGGTCGGAAACAAATTGAGGGCCCCTGTCGGACGTAATGTCCAACGGGACTCCAAAACGTGCCACCCATGCTGTTAAAAAAGCGTGTGCCACGTCCGCAGACGTGGTTGCCGCCAGCGGGACTGCGTCTGGCGAGCGCGTGGTGCGGTCCACCACTGTCAGGAGGTGCGTGCACCCCTGTGATGGCGGGAGGGAGCCCACGAGGTCCACGTGAACATGGTCGAGCCTCTTAGCCGGTACCCGAAACGGCTCCAAGGGAGCCTTTGCGTGTCTGTGTACCTTGGCTCGTTGGCACGCCACGCAGGCCGCAGCCCACTCTTTTACTTGTTTGCGCAGGCTCGGCCACACGAACTTCTCTCCCACCATTTTGACCGATGCGCGCACTCCTGGGTGTGCCAGAGTGTGAACTGACTCAAACACGCGGCGGCGCCACGCAACCGGAACCACCGGGCGTGGGGCGTCCCGTGGAGAGATCGCAGATTAGGGGGGGCATGCCATCTTGCAGCACCCTGCTCTCCAGCCTTGACCCTGTTGGTCCAGACTGGAGCGCGCGCACGTCCGCATCGCTAATCTGCTCCGCGGCCATGGCTGCGTAATCTATCCCCACGTAGACCGGGGCCACCACGGCGCGCGAGAAGCAGTCCGCCACCTCTGAGATCGTGGCCAGCTGTCTCTGCTGCCAGCCTGACCACGGTTCTGAAACCTTGGCCATCGCGAACGTTAGCGGCTTGTGGTCCACGAATGCAGTGAAGCTGCGCCCTTCCAGCCAGAACTGGAAGTGGCGTATGGCCAGGTGGAGAGCCAGCAACTCTCTGTAGAACGCTCTGTATTTACGTTCACTGTCACGCAAAGTTCTGCTGGAAAAGGCGAGCGGCTGCCAAGCCCCGGCGATGCGCTGCTCTACGACAGCCCCTATGGCCACGTCTGAAGCGTCGGTGGTGAGTGCTATCCGGGCCCCCTGGGTAGTAGTAGATTAGTTTATTTGACAGGGACAGTGCAATAAACATAGACAATTAATCAAAGACAATCAATCTGATGTGTTGCACATAGAGTGTATAGCTATTAGCTAATTTGCAACTCTTGTCCCTGGATGGGCTTTAGAAAAAAGAATCAAGTAAAGATGGGAAAAAAAAATAAAAAATATACACAATAACCACATACATCAATGCAGAAAAATTATAAATACACAATTATAAATATTATAAATATTATAAATACACAAATATAACAGCCTGACTCACATTTAACATAAATATTATAAATATTATAAATACACAAATATAACAGCCTGACTCACATTTAACACATATAACATAACTCACATTTGCCTATTTCAGGCCTTCCTCCCTCCGTCACTCACTATAAACAAACACATTTATTCCTTCCTTTCATTCACTCTCACTTTGCAGACAATTAATTCATACATGAGTACATTCTTGTTTATTTTTCAGCCAGTTTTTAACATTTTTAGTGAATGTTTTAAAGTCCGTTATTATTTTAATTTCATTTGGCATTGTGTTCCAGATGTGACTGCCCTTTATAGAGAAAGCTGTTTGTCCAAATGTGGTTCTGCGGTGGAATATTTTACAGTTATTGTTAACAGAACTCCTGGTGGCTCTGCTGCTGTCCTGTCTTTGGACGAAACCAGCAAGTGGCTCGGGTGCTGATTTATGGAAACATTTGAACGTTAATTTCAGAAGACAGAGGTCAATGAAGCTCTCAAAACTCAATAGGTTGTATTTTTTTAAAACATTACAGTGATGCCACCTAATGGGCTTTTTGTCCAAGATTTTTAGGGTTTGATTATATAATGAACCTATATGTCTTATTGTGGAAGGGGCTGCTTGAGCCCAGACTGTCAAACAGTATGATATATGAGAAAAAACCATAGAATGCATATACAGTGCAGCTGCTTCGTAAGGTATGTAATATCTAATTAATTTAAAGCAGTTCAGATTTTTTTTTTACTGTTTTTGAAATTTTCTTTATATGAAGATTAAATTTGAGTTGAGGATCTAGTACAATGCCAAGGTATTTGAATTCTGTAGCTAAACTGATGTCATGATCATGTATATTAACTTTAAAATGTTGCAGATTACATTTTTTGATTGAAAAGCACATTGAGACTGTTTTCTGAAGGTTCAGCAATAGATGGTTCTTGAGGAGCCACTCTTGGACATCAACCATACTTGTAGACAGTACATCTGCAGCCTGTGCTGGAGTCTTGGCAGCTGTGTAAATAACTGCATCATCTGCATAAAGTTGGCATGTTGCAGCTGAGCAGTGTAACGGCAAGTCATTAATAAAAATGCTGAAAAGTAAAGGACCAAGAATGGACCCTTGTGGGATACCCATGCGGTTGTTTAAAAATGAGGATTTATCCTGGTGAACTTTTACACACTGTTCTCTATTCTGGAGATAAGATGCAAACCATTCTAATGTATTTGGGGAGAAGTTAAAAGATACCATTTTGGATAAAAGCAAACTGTGGTTTACAGTATCGAAAGCCTTTTTGAGATCTAGAAAAACAGCTCCTACCACATTACCCCTGTCCAAGGACTGTTTGACATTTTCAATAAGGCAACAATTTGCTGTTTCTGTTGAGTATCCTGGTCTAAAACCAAATTGATGTGGATGAAGAAGTTGACTGTCTTGTAAGTAGTCTATCAGCTGTGTAGCTACAACTTTTTCAAGAACCTTAGATAGGACTGGTAAGATAGAGATTGGGCGGTAATTGCATATATCGTCTTTACTGCCTGATTTATGAACTGGTATGACGACAGCTTTTTTCCAGCCAGATGGAAATGTACTAGACCTAATGGAGAGATTAATGAGATGGGTCAGTAGTTTGATTAATATTTTGCTGTGCATTTTGAGAAAGGAGGTGCTCATATTGTAGATATCATTAGTTTTTGAGTTTGACAGTGTTTTAACAATACCAGCAATTAACTTCTCATTTACCTCATCGATGTGAAAAGTATCTGTTGGAAGTATGGAATTTGTGTTGTTGAGCACATTTGGCAGCACAAAAATTTTTGTTAAGTCTTCCACAGAGCCCACAAAGTGTGAATTAAATTCATTTGCCAAAGTAGCCTTGTCACTGACGGTCTTGCCATTGATTCTAAGTTCCTTTACCCCCTTCTGATCGTTTTTTTTATTAGTTAAGTTATTTAAATGCCTCCATAGGGAACTGTTGTTACCCTTTGCATGATCTATCAGTTTATTGTAATAAGATATTTTTGATTTTCGCAGCTCATGTACCACTTTATTTCTTAAACTTTTGTACACAAGGTGATCATTTTGTAGTTTGGAGGTTAGTGATGTTTTCAGTGCATAGTCTCGCCTCTTCATAAGTTTTCTTATTTCATTATTTAACCATGGTAGGCTAATCTTCTGTTGTCTACTTTTAATTTGCTTTGAAAATTTTTCTATAGACTTTGTGATTGTTGCAGTTATAAAATTACAACAATCATCTACGTCACATGTTGACATGAGCTGCTCCCAATTTTGATTCTCTAAGTAATGTTCAAACTCCTCATTTTTTGATTTGGGGATAATAAAATTTGATTTGTCAATATCGACTCCCCCAAAATACTGTAGTCGCTTTTTAGTAAGTTTCCTGACAGCAAGAACCATGTTATGATCTGAGAGACCAGTTACAAGATTATAGGTTCTGGTTATTCGTTCTGGTTTATTAGTAAATACCATGTCAATAAGTGTTCTGGATTGTTTGGTTATCCTGGTGGGTCCTTTGATGATTTGCTGGTAATTAAATTTAGTCATGAGGCTTTTCAGTTTTTGTTTGTCTTTTTTATCAGACCAGTTGATATTAAAGTCACCATGAATTATTGTTTCTCTGTTCTTCTCAAGTTGTTTAACCAGATCACTTAATTCATTATAAAAGGAAGAGTTGTGTGACGGTGGGTTGTACACTACTGCAATGTTGAAATTCATTACCGGAGAGAGACATACATTAACAGCTAAACATTCAAGTGAAGTATTCAAATCAACCAGTTGACATTTATATTTGTCTTTGATGTAAATTAAAACACCTCCTCCCCTCCCTACCTGCCTGTCTTTTCTAAAACACTGGTAGCCCACAATATCGATCATATTAGTGTCTATGTTCCTGTGTAGCCAGCTTTCTGAGAGACAAAGGTAGTCCAGATTTGAGTCCAACAGCAACACCGAAATCTCATCTCTTTTGGGGATTATGCTCCGTATGTTTAAATGACCGCCGAGGATCCCCTTTGGTTTAGCCTTGGTGTCCCAAAGAACTCGTGCATGATTAACAGTTTGGAAAAATAAATGTTGTTTTTGCTTTTGTACAGCTCGGTTTTGTGCTAACCCAGTGGTCTGCTGTTTAATAGTGGCAGGTCCAGGGTTAAGGTGAATATCTCCTGCCAGAAGTAGCAGAACTAACAGAACTTTAATTGTATATCCTCTGCCATATTGTGATTTTTGCTTAACAGCCATGTTTGCCTTAATTTGGAAGTTTTTGCTCAGGGCTTTTAAAGACCACATAGAGTGTAGGGTGAGATGTCCAAGCCCAAATCCATACAGATAAAACTTTTTAACTTCACCTTTGGTTGAGTTTGTCGGAAAATCCTTCTTGTTGCAGGTCCAGACACACAAAGACAAAACGAAGAGGAAGTAGATAAGTAGAGAAGGCTTATTAGTGGTGCCCATCAGCCCACTTTTTAATCCGGTGGCAGCCATCTTCAGTCTTTCTTGGAAAGAAGGAAAAAGAAAATCTGTGGATAGTAAAATAAATTCTGCTTATATCGCCAGAATCTGATCCGATCGTCCTCGAATCCAGCTGGGCCTCAGCTAGCCAACTAGCCCCTTCCGTTGCTGGTCTCGTTGCTCATAGCCGGCGTAACTGGTCTCCCGTCCCGCTCCTCCAACCGAGTCTCGTCGCACACCGCCGCTGCCACCGAGCTCCGCTGAGGTCACGGTAAGTCCTCCGCTAGGCACCGCCACCTACCGTCGTCTGCCTGGGTGAAATCTCTGCTGAGCCCCATCAACAAATAGCCGCTTGCCTGGTAGTATCTCCGCTGGGCCTCGCAGCTGGGCTTCGATTCAGGCTGGTGTAAGGTGGAATGACTGGCGCCAGCATTAAGCTAACTAGCGTTAGCTTAGCAATCACTTCGGGTAGTCTCGTCGCACACCGCCGCTGCAGTCACGGTAAGTCCTCCGCTGGGCACCGCCGCCTACCGCCGTCTGCCTGGGTGAAATCTCTGCTGAGCCCCGTCAACAAATAGCCACCTGCCTGGTAGTATCTCCGCTGGGCCTCGCAGCTGGGCTTTGATTCAGGCTGGTGTTAGGTGGAATGGCTGGCGCCAGCATTAAGCTAACTAGCGTTAGCTTAGCAATCGCTTCAGGTAGGGCACATCAGTGAAACACAAGGAAGCGCTGGAATCGCTGGTCAGTTTACTCACAGTGGCCGGATAAAAGTGATCAAAGGGGTAATCCACCGGAGGTATATCCGATCGCTGTAGGTTAGTTATTTAGAGACTGGCGCCAGCATTAAGCTAACTAGTGTTAGCTTAGCAATCGCTTCAGGTAGCATTAAGCTAACTAGTGTTAGCTTAGCAATCGCTTCAGGAAGGCGCATCAGTGAACCACAAAGAAACGCTGGTCGCTGGAGAAAGGCGATTAAAGGGCAATCCAACGGAGGTGGCAATTCAGCCCGTGGTGTTCGACACGAGCGCCGATCGCTGCAGGCCAGCCACTTTTAATGGCAAAATCAGTGACTTTGTCTCAGCACTGAAAAAGTGTGACCATCCCGGTCGCCATCTTGAGTCTCGCCATCTTGAGTCCGGATACGCCAGGAGTGCGGCGTTTGCCAGGGCTGCTTTAACCTCCGAGAACGCCCGCTCTCGCTCCGGAGTCCATTCGACCCCATCCGCAGGTTTCTGTCTCTTGAGCACGGGTACAATGGTTGCATGAGCTGCACCGCGGGTGGAAGGAAATGGTTATAAAAGTTCACCATCCCCAAAAATTCTTGTAGCGCCCTGACTGTCTGAGGCAGAGGAAAGTTAGCCACGACGCGCACTTTGTCTGGCAACAGGCTCGCTCCTTCCGGAGAGACGTGGTGCCCCAAAAAATCAATCTCCGTCACGCCGAACTGGCATTTCGCCGGGTTGATTATTAACCCGTGCTCCTTCAGCTTCCGGAAAACTGTCCTGAGGTGGGTTTCATGTTCGTCTTCGGACGCACTGGCTACCAGGATATCGTCCAGGTAGACGAACACGAACGGGAGATCGCGCAGCACTGCATCCATCATGCGCTGGAACGTCTGTGTCGCAACTTTTAACCCCAATGGCACGCGCAGGAACTCGAATAAGCCGAACGGAGTTATTACCGCTGTTTTGGGTACGTCCTCCGCGCGCACTGGGATGTGATGGTAACCGCGGACCAGGTCTATTCTGGAAAAAATGCGTTCTCCGGCGAGGTGAACGGAATATTCCTGTATGTGGGGAATCGGGTAGCAGTCGTGTGCTGTGGCGTTCAACCTTCAGAAATCACCGCACGGTCGCCACGCTCCCTCAGCCTTAGGGACCATGTGTAGCGGGGATGCCCATGGGCTGTTTGATCGCCTGATGATGCCCAACCTTTCTAGGTTGGCGAACTCCTCGCGCGCTATGGCCAGTTTAGCTGCATCCAAGCACCGAGGTCTTGCAAAAACGGGCAGCCCGGTGGTGGTGATAAAGTGCTCCACCCCGTGTTTAGCGATGGCCGCTGAAAACGTCGGGACCATGAGTGCTGGGAACTGAGTGAGCAGTGCGTGGAACTTACCACCTGGAGCTGTGACGTTGGCTTGTGCTGTTGGCTGGGTCCCTTGAGCTATACAAGGGAGAGAGTCAAAGGACAGTGCATTAACCAGGCGCCTGTTAGCAACATCCACAAGTAAACCATGCACACACAGAAAATCAGCTCCCAGGATTGGGAAACTCAGTGCTGCTATGACAAAAGTTCACTCGTACGAGCGGCTGTGTAGAGATAAGGCCAGTGTTCTCTCACTGAACGTCTTCATCTCCGAGCCGTTTACTGCCACAAGTCCGGGGCTGCTAGGTCCTGCCAGCCGGTCAGCGTAGGACGGTAGGATGATGCTCTTCTGGGCTCCAGTGTCGATGAGGAAGCGTCTCCCCGAGCGCGAGTCCGTCACGTAGAGCAGCTTGTTCTCTTCTCCGGCAGTCGCAGCTGCTACCGACTGCCGGCCTTGGTGTTTCCTGGGCGCTTGAACTGGCACGGTGGCGCACATCTGCGTGCGTTCTCTCTGAAGCAGCGGTGGTAAAAGCAGAGTGTGTCTCTCTGGCGCTCCTTGGCCCCCGCTGCCGCTACCGTCGGTGGCCCCTCGCCTCCTCTGGTCGTCTCGCTGGGCTCCGCCGCTGCCGCGTTGACTGTGATCGCCCTGGTGGTGAGGATGACCTGGTCTGCCTCCTGGGCTAGAGCACGGTAGTCACGCGCAGCGAGCAACGGCGAATCGGCCAGAACCGCTCTCACCTCTGTTGGAAGGTTCCAGAGGAAAAGGTGGGCAAACAGAAAGTGCCCGTCGTCCGTGCCCATTAACGCCAACATCTTCTTCATCAGGTCGACGGCAGAACCATCTCCTAACTCAGTCCGCCTAAGGAGCCTCTCCGCTCTCTCACATTCCGTGCGGGCTGGCTCCGGGGTTCTTGCCTCGTGTTCCATAATACGTCTAGGGTCACCAGTGTGGAGTGTGTGAATAAAGAGGCAGGTTTATGGACAGACGGATTTATTACACACTCACATCTCTCAAGCACAGAAAAGACTGAATCATTTCAGCACGATCTCGCCTCTTTACCCAACTCCCTCTTCACACATTTACATGGCATTTTCTCATCACACAGCATGACATTTACATTACACTGCCTTCACCCCCCTAGGTCCCTGACTCCTTCCTGCTATATCCCCAGGAACTCCCTGGGCATTGTTCTCCCATGCTTATTCACTGTCTCTGTCTGAGATGCTAAATAATCTGACTCCCCCAAGGTCCCACAGGGGATGATATGACCCATGTTTCTGTCTGGCCACACATGGAGCTTGCTCCTGCTGCAGGTACAGTATGTCTGTTTACCAAACTATGACTCTTATTTATCATTAAAAGTAACTTGCCTACACTTAAAGTTAACGCAAACATGCGAGAAACACCTGAATTTGCATCAGAGGGAGTTAATAGCTAAAATAGCATTAGCATAGAAACGCACCAGCTCGGTAGGAATATTCATTCCAATTTGAGCTGTTTATCAGCCTCAGCGTAAACATATCAACACTGCAATTAAACTAGTTTAAAAATAAGACTGACACTCACCTGCTGAAAAATGGACTGAAGCTCTGTAGAGCTGAAATGAAGTGTCAGAATTAACAGGGTGAACGAGTGTAATTTTTTTTTTTTTCACCAGTGTAAATAAACAGCGGGAGGCTCTTTTTCCTCTGAGCTCCAGTGGATAAATTTTGCAAACCTAAACATGACGGCTTTTTGGGGATTTCCACAGCAGGTACAATTTATTTTCTCCAAGTATTCCGCCAATGTACAGCCAAACTGGCACATTTATTCGTTGTTACAAATATCAATATTGTTTTTGGACACTCTCTTGAATAATTCTTCCACATACTGGCTGGTAGATGGTAGGGACACTTTTTGAGATGACAAATTTAAAGTTTGTGATCATATCTGATCCGATCTTGCGGTGAGAGCTCGTCATAATATTGATATGCCATATTGTTTCAATGGTAAACTGCCTGTTTTTCTTACCTCCGTGGTTTGCGCATTCATGTGACATACCCTGATGTGTAGACAGCCCTATGAGTTGGATAGTACATCATATATACATATTGTTACGGCGGTGCCCTAGGGTACAGAGGGTGACGCCCCGCCTCTGGGAGGTGGTGTCACCTGGGGTATATAAGCCAGCTGCCGGAAACATCTTGTCTCTTCACTGTAGCTCCTGTGCTCGCGTTTGTCACGATGGCCCTCACGGACCATCACAAGACGCCTCAGTCACCAGTGAGTTTGCAGTGATGTTTATTTACAGTGCAGGTTTAGACAGGCATAGGAATACATACAGTGAACAGGTGACGCCTGAGCCGGGGAGCACCCGATGCACCAGACGAGATAATAATTAAGGTAAAGTCACAACGAGCGTACCTTAACGACGGGACTGTTAACAGGCGGGTAACAGGGGATTCCCAAGTCCGTTAACCATGATGAGCAAGAATAACAGGAACACAACAGAGATTAACAGAACGTAGCTGAACATAACAGATGATCATAACAGACTGCCGCATTGGAGGACATTTAACACCCGCTTATATCTCTGGCGGCTAATGACCCCAACGCGGCGCAGCTGCTCCTAATGACAGCGGCGCAGCAGCTGACTTTGACAGCAGGGAGCTCCCCCGGGCGCCTTCACAATAAGAGCCCGAGGAGCTGGAAGGAATCCTCTGCTGCCAAAGCCAGGGAAGTAAAATATGAGACCCGAGTGTGGCCAGAACCGACACTCGGGTTATGACAACTTATTGGTAGTTTTTCCTCTCCACCGTCGCCAAGTGCTTGCTCACAGGGGATCGCCTGATTGCTGGGGTCTTTCTGCAACTGTGGGGGTCCTCCCTACAGTTGATAGTGCTATGAGATGACTGTTGTTGTGAAATGGCGCTATATAAATAAAGTTGAATTGAATTGAATTGAATTGAATTGAATTGAATTGAATTGACAGTACCTCCCCCTCGAGGCCGAGCTCTGAGCGGCCTCTGAGTAACACCCAAGCCCCCACCCCCACCCCCCTAGAGTGGGTGGATGGGGCGCTGGCAGGAGGGAGAGAGACAAACAACAAGCAAGTAAGTGATGAGACCAACAAGGCTATAAAGGTAGGGGGGGGAAAAAAAAACATAATCCCCAAAAATGTGGGTAACCAGAATAAATTCAAAATAGGCAATATACCTTTTGGGAAATACAGAGTGACATAAGGTGGAAGAAAAAAACCCCCACCAAACTCAGAAACAACATGGTGAGCCACAAAAACACAAAACAATCCCCCTCCCCCCCACACACCCCAACAGTCTCACAGACGAGATCAGAACCCTGGGAAGGGTGCAGTCCAGGCCCGGAGGGATGGGGGCAAAAGGTTCGGGGAGTCGTCCGGTAACAAGAGGCCACAGAACAGGGAGGGGAAAAGAGGACAGTTCGGGCGGCCTACCCCAGTCCCCTGCTCGGGAGAAGAGAGTTTCAGGCGGCCGGAGCAGGTCGCCGCACAGGAAGACAAATAGGTCGGGGGGCCGACCCAGAGAACCAAACTGACGAGACAGTCCTTCAGGCAGCCGGAGCAGGTCGCCGCACAGGAAGACAAATAGGTCGGGGGGCCGACCCAGAGAACCAAACCAACGAGACAGTCCTTCAGGCGGCCGTCCCGCAACACCAGCCCACCAGAACCGTTGGAAAGAAGCAGCCGGTGGTCCCGCTGAGAAGAGGAGAGATGCGGGGGAACCGGACGGAGCGTTCGGGACCCCAACGGCCCCAGGTGGAGATAAGTAGCGCTCCTCAGGGAGACGAGGAGGATGACGGTGGAGATGAGGGTGACGAAGTAAACGAGCCTGTCCAGCATCCGGTGGCCGGGGATCCGCAGCTCCCTCACCGAATCTAGGACCTGCTGGTGCAGCACCCACGTTGGACCCCGATTGGGCCTCCGGAACCAAACCCATGGTGGACCCCGATTGGGCCTCCGGAGCACTCCCGGTGGACCCCAACTGGACCGGAACAGCACTCCCGGTGGACCCGGTCGGCGTGGCACCAGACTCGACCTCCAACCCCGAAACCGGAACCTCTGGCGCAGCAGGCGAGAGCAGCCCCTCGCCGGCGACCCTGGGAGAAGACTCACACAAGAGAGAAAACTCGGGATCAGGATCATCGGTAGCGCCAGAACCCGGCGAGATAAGCTTGGACGCAGCGGCCGGCTGCACCCGGCTCATCTCCCCTTGAGACAGGCAAAAGTGCTCTAAAAGGTGAAGAAGGAAGATAAAACAGAGCACTTGCCTGAGCTCGGGTTCTGACGCCGTCCAGGACTGCGATGATCCGGGCTCAGAAGTCAGGAGGTCATCCTCAGGCTCCCACTCAGCTGCGTCGGGCTCCGCAGCTGGCATGATGGTGCGTGCAGCTAGAGAGTCCTCCGGCACCGATGTCCACGCCGGTGGCCCGCACGGCGTGGTGGCAGGAGAATCTCGCCCTGCTGGACCGGACCGCTCCTCCGTGGAACCCCGGGGACGCTTCTTCATCGGCGATGGCTCCACGCTGCAGTCCGCTCTCCTCCTCCGCCCATGGCGTGGCTGCGGAACCGGAACCAGGCTCTCCAGAACCGCAGGCCCCCTCCTCATCCAGCGATGTTGGCCTGACGTCGAGGACCGCTCAGCGGAGGGAGACACAGAGGAAGCAGGGTTAATACTTTCATCCACAGCGGGTGGAGGGAGCTCGGGGGGCTGCATACCCCGAACTCCACCCCTAGGAGTCAGACAAGGCAAAACAATGTCAAAAGGAGAGAAATTATCATGCACTTGCCTTTCCCCTGAGGGTAAGATGGTTCCCGCTGTGGGGGACGTCATTCCTTCCTTTCCCCGCTTGATGGCGACAGAGGGCCCTCTGGGGAGACAAGATGAGGCCACTCGAGGCAGAGCCGGGATGGGGCTCGCCGAAACGGAGCTCCCGGGACACACAGCAGCCAGGATAGGCGACGAGGAGGAGGGGGCGACAGCCGGGGTCAGTCGGGCATGGAGCACTGACGAGACAGCAGGCGAGGGCCCGGGAGAAGACGAGGCTGCGGGAATTCCCCTCTGACGAGGCGCAGGAGTGACAGCTGTGTGGGGGGTGGAGTCCTTGCGGCGACCCAGAACAGCATCCAGACGGGGTTCTAGCCGAGGTTGGAAACTGGTGTGACGACGGTTCCTTGTAGGGGGTGAGGCGAAGGTGAGGTTCGGAAATCGCCGTTCCTGAGCAGAAACAGCGGCAAGCAAGTCGGCGAACTCAGGAAACTCACGCAGCGCTGGATTCCTCTCCACCAGTCTAACCGCCGCCACCACATGCTTCATACACGCTGGAGGATTCCCAGCGGAGCAAGCAGCAGCCACCCGGTCCCAGATCTTGTCTGCTGTCAGCTGCAGCTTCTCTGGGGGAATCCCGAGTGACGACATGCCCAATGGGAAAAGACCTCCTGATGGAGCGAACTCCCGGGCCGGAACGGAGGCAGGAGCGGGGTCCCGAAGCGAGGGGCGACGTCTCCTCCGCTTCAGCTTCCTGCCAGGATTTCCCTCCAGCCCTCGGAGTATCTCACGCTGGGTGGCGATGTCATCTCTCCTCACGCTTACCTCTGGATGATTAGTGAAGCGGGGAAGAGAATCCAGAATCTCCTAGGCTAGGTCCAGGTATCTACGAATGTTGCTGGGAGCGTCCAACAGCGTAGCGGTGAAGATGGTGTAGTCTACCTCCTTCAGAACCTCTGCTTGGTGCCTGCCAAGGCGCCAACAACGGCCCCTGGATGACGTCATACTCCCCGCTGCAGACACTCGGACAGGTAGGAATAAACAGTCCACTACTGCAAACTGCACGGTGAATGGCGTCTCAATACAACACCTCCTCTCCGGGCGTTTGGCGGCAGTCTACTGTCACGATGGCCCTCACGGACCATCACAAGACGCCTCAGTCACCAGTGAGTTTGCAGTGATGTTTATTTACAGTGCAGGTTTAGACAGGCATAGGAATACATACAGTGAACAGGTGACGCCTGAGCCGGGGAGCACCCGATGCACCAGACGAGATAATAATTAAGGTAAAGTCACAACGAGCGTACCTTAACGACGGGACTGTTAACAGGCGGGTAACAGGGGATTCCCAAGTCCGTTAACCATGATGAGCAAGAATAACAGGAACACAACAGAGATTAACAGAACGTAGCTGAACATAACAGATGATCATAACAGAGACTGCCACGTTGGAGGACATTTAGCACCCGCTTATATCTCTGGCGGCTAATGACCCCAACGCGGCACAGCTGCTCCTAATGACAGCGGCGCAGCAGCTGACTTTGACAGCAGGGAGCTCCCCCGGGCGCCTTCACAATAAGAGCCCGAGGAGCTGGAAGGAATCCTCTGCTGCCAAAGCCAGGGAAGTAAAATATGAGACCCGAGTGTGGCCAGAACCGACACTCGGGTTATGACAGCGTTAGAGTCACCTGTGTTCCTGGCTCGTGTTCTTAATAAAACTATAAAACGTCACTCCGACGCCTTCTTAAATAGAGACACAACTTTTGGCGACAAGGATATACGGAGATGGAGAGGGCTGCTACTGCATTTCGTCCATTTTTGGAGGCTCCGGGTGAGCCGTTGGTCCCTTGGGCCAGATGGTATGTGGCCTTCGAGAACTATTTTACGGCGCTGGACCTCGGCAACCTAGACAAACTACGAGCGAGGGCTATTCTGGTCCACAACCTCGGTATGGATGGAAGGCCAGAGGATCCTGAGTACTCTAGGAGGAGGTGACTCAGTTGGAGATGTCATGAGGCTCATGGCGGGCTACTTTTGCGCCCCTGAGAACACCATTATGCGGTGCATCCAGTTCAGACAGCAGCGCCAGTGGCCCGGAGAGTCGGTTCAACAGTTCGTGGCGGACCTTCAGCAGCTGGCAGGTGAGTGCAGGTTCGGGGCTTTGGAGGAGGAGATGGTCCGCGACCAGCTAGCGGAACACGTGCCCTATTCCTCCCTGAGGGTCCGCCTGCTAACCCACGCTGGGGAGCTAATGCTGTTAGCAGCCATGGAGCTAGTGTAACAACATGAGGCAGCGGAAAAGCTAACAAAGAATCTTGGTGATATGGAGGCCCTGCCCAGGAACGATAAACACCAGAAGGCACTGGCCTTGGATCCGGACAATGGAAGCGATGACGAGTACGCGGCCATCGTCAAAATACAGTCCGCCCCGGGGATGCTGAGATGCTACGGCTGCGGTCCAGCAGGCACCGCTACAGAGCGAGGGAGTGCGCAGCGAGGGGCAAGCATTGTGGATGATGCGGGTTGTTCCACCACTTCACCAGGGTTTGCCAAAATTTCGAGAAGAAGGAACAGAGGCCTGGAAAAGGAAATTCAACAAAGGAGATGCCTACAGTGGTCCACAATGGCTCTCCCAACACAGACAGACGTATTCTGTGCAACATATTGTTGGACGGGATGCTGATACCTTTGATGGTGGACACAGAGTCAGCGGCCTCCATCCTGAATCTGGCAACTGTAAAGAAGTTCTTCCCCCATTACACCGTAAGTAAAACAAACATTGCCTGTTATGGGTATGGTGACAACCCTCTGGATATTGTGGGCTTGGTGTGGCTGTCGGTGAGGTACAGGGCACCCTCTATGTGTGCAACTGAGTTCATGGTGGCCCGTAGTGGGCACAACTTGATGGGCTGTGATTTGTTTAATGGGCTCGGGTTCTCCATCGCCTGCGGAGAAGTGGAGGAGTGGTCAGGTGGTGGACTGTGGGAGTGACCATTTTATACAGGAAGTGGCGAAGAAGTGTGGGACTTAGGCTGGCCCACTCCGGGTGAAGAGGGCAGCCGCCAGCATCAGAGTATGCCAATACGACGGGAACTCTGTGCCAGTGTTTGCAGTCCTGTGGACGCGGAACCCGAACAGCATGGTTTAGTCCCCGTGGAGGCGGATGGTTCCAAAGATCAGGTGCAGCGAGGCTCCGGTGGCCGACCGAGTACTACTGTTGAGCCGGGCGCTGCCAGTGCTGCTCCAACACAAGAAATGAAAGTGATCGGGGTGAGACCAGATGGCACGAACCCCAGACATGCCCAGAATGAAAACAAGGGACAAGGCTCAAGCAAGCCTAGCAGGATGCTGAAGAGCCATATGGGTATCGGTTCGCGACGCAGGAAAAGTGAAGTGAAGTGAAGTGAAGCGATGGTGTGTGCCCTAGGGTCGAGTCTCGGCTAGGATGTGTGCGCAGATCAAGGGAGCAGAGAGATGGACAGGGTGGTCTGTGTGTGGTACGAGCTGACAACGACGGTTACCTGGAGTTGACAGATGGGTCGAGAGGGCACCCGAACGAGCTGCAGCATTCAGGAAGGAAGGAATGCCAATGCAGCCCATCTCCGGTCACAAAGAAATGGAGGTGCTCTGGGAGTGGGTAATGTAATTGTAATGTAAATGTAAAATATAATCTAAATGTGTAATGTGACCACCTTTGTTAGCTGTGAATACCACGTAGCTGTGGGGGGATGCTCTGAATGTTATGTGTGTGGGAGTGTGAAAGTTGGGAAAGAGTGTGTGAGAGTGATGTAAATCAGAATCAGAATCAACTTTATTGCCAAGTATGCTTCACAACATACAAGGAATTTTACTTATCACTAAGGTGCGCTCGTTTCTAAGCGCTCCCTAATGACGCGGCAGCCATACAAGGCGCCTCATACAGTGGGGGGTAAAGAGGGGGAGGGGGAGGGGTGACACATTGGGCAGAGAGAAAAAAAGCAAAGTTATCAAAATAGTGCTCGAGTGAGCAAGATTGTGATCACATAGAAAAAAAACCCTCTAATTGCACAAATAGCAGACAAGATACAGATCTACACATTAACAGAGCAAAGGAGAGAGACCAGTGTGTGTATGTCAGTCATGTGATATCAGTATGAGTGCAGTGTGAATGTATCAGTTAATTCAATTCAATTCAATTCAACTTTATTTATATAGCGCCATTTCACAACAACTGTCATCTCATAGCTCTATCAACTGTAGTGAGACCCCAGCAATCAGGCGATCCCCTGTGAGCAAGCACATGGCGACGGTGGAGAGGAAAAACTCCCTTTTAACAGGAAGAAACCTCCAGCAGAACCAGGCTCAGGGAGGGGCAGTCATCTGCTGCGACTGGCTGGGGGATGAGGGGATAGAGAAGAAGAAAAGAACAGACATGTAGAGAGCAAACAGCACAATGGGGACTCAATCTATGGGAGAGAACAAACAAATGTTAATGACCAGCAAAAAAAAAAAAAAATATTTCATAGAGAGTGAGGAAAGGAGTGAGGCCCAGTGCATTACTGGAGGTCCCCCGGCTGACTAAACCTATTAGCAGCATAACTAAGGGAGGGTTCAGAAACACATGATCCCTCCCTAATTGTAGGCTATATCAAAAAGGTAGGTTTTAGCCCTATTCTTAAAAACAGAGATCGAGTCTGACTCCCGAATCCAGATTGGCAGCTGATTCCACAGGAGAGGAGCTTGATAACTGAAGGCTCTGCCTCCCATTGTACTTTTGGAGATTCTAGGTATTACAAGTAATCCTGCATTTTGGGAGCGTAGTGCTCTGTTAGGATGATACGGTAGTATCAGATCTTTTAAATAAAAAGGAGCCTGATTGTTTAGAGCTTTGTAAGTAAGAAGAAGGATTTTAAACTTAATTCTAAACTCTATGGGAAGCCAATGAAGGGAGGCCAGAACCGGAGAGATATGATCTCTCTTTCTAGTACCTGTTAAAACTCTTGCTGCAGCATTTTGGATCAGCTGAAGACTTTTTAAAGATGTTTTAGGACAGCCTGATAATAAAGAATTACAATAATCTAATCTCGAGCTAACAAAAGCGTGGATCAGCTTCTCAGCATCACTCTGAGACAAGATGCTCCTAATCTTGGCAATATTATGCAAATGATAGAAGGCAGTCTTAGAAACAAATTTAATATGTGAACTGAAGGACAAATCCTGATCAAAAATAACTCCTGATCAAAAATAACTCCAAGTTACTGGTGCACAACAAAAAAATGCCCTATGTTGTATGTTTTGTAGCCTTGTTTTTTTGGCTCTGGAGTCTTTGTGCCCATGTTGTGGGGTGGAGATGCTGGTCTGTAGAGTTGGGTACCGCCATTGTTCATATTTATATATACTTTGTGAGTGTAATGTGTGTACTTATTTATTTTGGGATTAATTTATTTTGGTGTGTGGCCCTTTTACAGACGTGGACAAAATTGTTGGTACCTCTCTGTTAATGAAAGAAAAACCCACAATGGTCACAGAAATAACTTGAATCTGACAAAAGTGGTAATAAATAAAAATTCTATGAAAATTAACCAATGAAAATCAGACAATACTTTTGAATTGTGGTTCAACAGAATTATTCTAAAAAACAAACTCATGAAACAGGCCTGGACAAAAATGATGGTACCTCTAGAAAAGATTGAAAATAATGTGACCATAGGGACATGTTCAACCAAGACGTGTCCTCTAATTAACATCACAGGTGTCTACAAACTTGTAATCAGTCAGTCGGCCTATTTAAAGGGTGACAAGTAGTCACTGTGCTGTTTGGTGACATGGTGTGTACCACACTAAACATGGACCAGAGGAAGCAAAGGAGAGAGTTGTCTCAGGAGATTAGAAAGAAAATTATAGACAAGCATGTTAAAGGTAAAGGCTATAAGACCATCTCCAAGCAGCTTGATGTTCCTGTGACTACAGTTGCACATATTATTCAGAAATTTAAGATCCACGGGACTGTAGCCAACCTCCCTGGACGTGGCCGCAGGAGGAGACGGATAATACAAATGGTAACAAAAGAGCCCAGAACAACCTCTAAACAAATTCATGGTGAACTCCAAGGTCAAGGTACATCTGTGTCAGATCGCATCATCCGTCGTTGTTTGAGCCAAAGTGGGCTTCATGGGAGACAACCAAGGAGGACACCACTGTTGAAAACAAATCATAAAAAAGCCAGACTGGAAGTTGCCAAACTGCATGTTGACAAGCCGCAAAGCTTCTGGGAGAATGTCCTTTGGACAGACGAGACAAAACTGGAACTTTTTGGCAAGGCACATCAGCTCTATGTTCACAGACGCAAAAATGAAGCATACCAAGAAAAGAACACTGTCCCTACTGTGAAACATGGAGGAGGTTCTGTTATGTTTTGGGGCTGCTTTGCTGCATCTGGCACAGGGTATCTTGAATCTGTGCAGGGTACAATGAAATCTCAAGACTACCAAGGTATTCTAGAGAGAAATGTGCTGCCCAGTGCCAGACAGCTTGGTCTCAGTCGCAGATCATGGGTCTTGCAATAGGATAATGACCCAAAACACACAGCTAAAAACACCCAAGAACGGCTAAGAGCGAAACACTGGACTATTCTAAAGTGGCCCGACAGTTACAGAAATTGTTTGATTGCAGTGATTGCCTCAAAAGCTTGTACAACAAAATATTGAATGAATTGAATGAATGAATTTATTTATTTCGGATAGTACATTACAGGTTAAAAGAAACTGTATAATATAACAACAAGGTCAAATTAGACAAAGACTCCTTCTACTATACAATTCCACGTGAGTTATCCGAAATGGGTGATGGCTGAAGCCGCAGCTTATATTGCCCACCCATATTCCATCCAAGAATTCAAAGGAGAAAAAAGAGAAAACAAGACAAGAGCGATTACAATTTAAAACAAGGCTAAGACAAAATATGACTGAGAGAAAAAGAAAACTGAGCTAGTCTAAGTTAAGCGGTTACTATTCAAAAACAAATCTAAGACATAGTGTCACAGAGAAAAAAGAAAAACTAAGCTATAACACAACACAGGCTGGAAATGTCAATCCTTATGTGAGTTTACATGTCGTCTTGTAAATATGTTTGGAGTATTTCTTCCTTTAGTTTTTGTTTAAATTGTCCAAGCTTTGTACATGATTTTAATTCAGGTCCAAAATCGTTCCATAATCTGACACCTTGCACTGAAATACAGTGTTGCTTGGTAGTTGTTCTCACTGTAGGCTTTTGAAATATACATGTTCCTCTGAAGTGATATCGTTTCTCCCTTGTTTGGAACAACTTTTGGATATTTGCGGGCAGTGATAGATTCTTCACTTTGAACATTATTATTGCGGTTTTAAAGTCGATCAGATCTTTCAACTTGAGAGTTTTTTGTTTAAGAAAAAGTGGGTTTGTTGGTTCCCTGTAAGCTGCTTTGTTGATTATTCTAATAGCTCTCTTTTGAAGCATAAAGAGTGGATATATGTTTGTTTTATAGGTATTTCCCCATACTTCATTACAATATGTCATGTATGGGAGTATTAATGAATGATACAAGGTGTATAGTGTGGGTTGATTCAGCAAATTTTTCACTCTGTGTAATATCCATCCATCCATCCATCCATCTTCTACCGCTTTTCCGGAGGTCCGGGTCGCGGAGGCAGCAGTTCAAGCAGAGAAGCCCAGACTTCCCTCTCCCCAGCCACCTGCTCCAGCTCTTCAGAGGGGATACCAAGGCGTTCCCAGACTAGCTGGGAGACATAGTCTCTCCACCGAGTCCTGGGTCTGCCCCGGGGTCTCCTCCCAGTGGGACGTGCCTGAAACACCTCAAGTGGGAGGCGTCCAGGAGGCATCCTAATCAGATGCCCATACCACCTCAACTGACTCCTTTCAATGTGGAGGAGCAGCGGTTCTACTCTGAGCCTCTCCCGGATGACTGAGCTCCTCACCCTATCTCTGAGGGTGAGTCCAGCAATCCTACGGAGAAAGCTCATTTCAGCCGCTTGTATCCGCGATCTCGTTCTTTCGGTCATTACCCAAAGCTCGTGACCATAGGTGAGAGTAGGAACGTAGATTGACTGGTAAATCGACAGCTTTGCCTTAGAACTAAGCTCCCTCTTCACCACAACAGACCGGTACAACGTCCGCATCACTGCAGATGCTGCTCCAATCTCTGTGTAATATTGCAATTGATTTGGATACTTTACCTTTTATATAATTAATATGTGGCTTCCAACACAGTTTGTTATCAATTATTACTCCAAGGAATTTAGTTTCGGATACCCTTTCAATCTCTACACCATTTACACTGAGTTTGGGTACTGGGTAGTTGTGATGGTTGTTAAAGACTATAAATTTTGTCTTGCTTAAATTGAGCGTTAATTTGTTTGAATCAAACCACAGTTTCAGCTTTCCTAATTCCTTTCCGAGTGTATCCAGAAGTTGTTCCAAATTGTTTCCACTGCATAGCAGGTTAGTGTCATCAGCAAACAATATTAAGTCCATTTTTTCTGAAACTTTACATATATCATTTATATACATATTGAATGATAATGGTCCCAAAACTGAACCCTGTGGGACTCCACAGGTGACCTTCAGTAGCTCTGAGTTTTTGTTGTTAACACATACAAACTGATATCTATTCTTTAAGTAACTTCTTAACCAGGACAGTGCTACCCCTCTAATACCACAATTTTGTAGTTTCTTTAATAATAGATTGTGATCTACTGTATCAAATGCTTTTTTAAGATCCAGGAATACTCCAACTGAATACTCTTTATTTTCAATGGCTGTTGATATTTTTTCTGTAAATTCCATTAAGGCATATGCTGTTGTCCTTTTGTGTCTGAACCCATATTGCTGCTCACACAATAAATCATTCTTCAGTATGAAGTTGTCAATTCTCTCATAGAATATTTTTTCAAGTATCTTGGAAAATTGCGGTAATAGTGAAATTGGTCTGTAGTTGGAGAGTTCCCCTCTGTCGCCTGTCTTGTAAATCGGAATTACTTTAGCTATTTTCATTGCATTGGGAAATATACCTGATTGGAGAGACAGGTTACAGATATACGTCAGTGGTTTCACTATGCATTCGATAACAGTTTTGACTAGTAGCATATCAATACCATCGCAGTCAGTAGATGTTTTACTTTTGAACGATTTAACAATTTCAATGACCTCTCTTTCATCTGTGTTCTTTATGAAGATGGTGTCTTTTACAGCAGTGTTATTGCATATTGAATCACCTGTTGGCACCGTAGTGGGTATTTCTCGGGCCAGTTTATGTCCAATGTTAACAAAAAAATTATTAAATTCATCTGCAGGTGAAGCTATATTCACATTCGGAGTCGATTTATTATTTTTTGGAATGTTAGTTGGGTAGCTGGTATTTCTGCTTTTATTTCCAAGGATACTGTTGATTATTGTCCATGTATTTTTAATATTGTCTTTGTTTTTTTCCAGTTCTTTACTGTAATAGTCTCTTTTACTACATCTTATTATATATGTTAACTTATTTTTGTATGTTTTATACCACTGCTCTGCTTCTTTTGTCCTTTTCTTTATGAAAGCTTTATATAATATATATATATTATATATTATATATATATATTATATATATATATTATATAATATATATTATATATATATTATATATATATATGGAGGACAAGCTGCAACAGAGCGACATCAGCGGGGTCTGGAGAAACCTCAAAACCATCTCGGGGCTCCAGAATACCTCCCCCCAGGCCACAGGGGGCAGGGAGTGGGCGAACAACCTGAATCTGTTTTTCAATAGATTTGACCAACCGCCCTCCCCCCTGACTGCACAACAACCACTGCTGCCTCTAAAGAAATCAAGTCCTGCTGCCCACTCCCCACTCTACCAACACCCCCCCACTCCCAACACACAGCCCCCCATCCTGACCCTGACCAGGACCCAGGTGAGGACGGAGCTGAGGAAGATCAAGGCGAGGAAGGCGCCGGGACCGGACGGCATCAGCGCAAAGCTCCTCAAGTCCTGTGCAGACCAGCTGTGTGGGATTGTGACGTATATCTTCAACATGAGCCTGAAACTGGGGAGGGTACCACAGCTGTGGAAAACATCTTGTGTGGTACCTGTACCAAAAACTTCCCACCCCAAAGACCTGAACAGCTACAGACCGGTGGCCTTGACGTCCCACTTGATGAAGACCCTGGAGAGACTGCTCCTTGCTCACCTCCGCCCCCTGGTGGAACCAGCGATGGATCCACTCCAGTTCGCCTACCAGCATGGCATTGGGGTGGAGGATGCGGTGATCTTCCTCCTTCACCGTTCTCTGTCCCACCTGGAGAAGCCCGGGAATATGGTGAGGATCATGTTCTTTGACTTCTCCAGTGCTTTCAACACCATCCAACCGATGATCCTGAAGGACAAGCTGCTGCGCGCAGGGGTGGACCAGCACCTGTCATCATGGATCCTGGACTACCTCACGAACCGGCCTCAGTTTGTGAGAACCCGGGACTGTGTGTCCGACACGATCATCAGTAGCACGGGGGCCCCCCAGGGAACGGTGCTGGCTCCCTTCCTGTTCACTCTTTATACTGCGGACTTCTCACACAACACAACACACTGCCATCTACAGAAGTTCTCTGATGACTCTGCGATCGTTGGCCTCATCTCCAATGGAGATGAAGCTGAGTATAGAGGGCTTATCCAGGACTTCGTGGACTGGTGCCATCGGAACTGCCTCCAGATCAACGCGAGGAAAACTAAGGAGCTGGTGGTGGACTGCCGCAGGCATGGGCAGCCCCTCACAGTACCAGTAAATATACAGGGAACAGACATCGAGATGGTGACATCCTATAAGTACCTGGGTATTCATCTGAACAATAAACTAGACTGGTCACACAATACTGATGCACTCTACAAGAAGGGACAGCGCAGGCTGTTCCTGCTGAGGAGACTCAGGTCTTTTGGTGTACAAGGGGCGCTGCTGAAGTCATTCTATGACACGGTGGTGGCATCAGCCATCACTTTTGGAGTGGTCTGCTGGGGCAGTGGCATTACTGCAGCCGATAGGAAGAGACTGAACAAACTGATTAAGAAAGCTAGCTCTGTCCTGGGGCAGCGCCTTGATCCGATGGAGGAGATAGGAGAGAGAAGGACGGTGGCTAAACTGTCATCTCTGCTGGAGTCCGAGTTCCACCCTATGCAGGACATACTGAATGCACTGAGGAGCTCATTTAGCAGCAGACTACATCATCCCAGGTGCACAACCGAGAGGTTTCGTAGGTCCTTCCTACCAACGGCTGTCAGACTGTACAACCTAAGCAGGGCTGCTCGCAGAGATAGCAAAAAGACGTAACAAACTAATAGTTTTTTGAATGCAAAAGATGCAATAGACTTACACAATGGTCCTCTCCGGCATACAACTAGGAACATACCGGTCGCTATGGAGGGTGAGAATATGTATGGGCACATAATCATACCATGTAGGATAACTAAGTAGACGGTTATGCTGTTTCATTCCATCTAGCAACAATGCTCTGCACTGTGTGTGTTTATATATTTGCATATTTATTCCATCTAGCTACAATGCTCCGTACTGTGGGTGTTTATATATTTATATATCTACATATTATTCCATCTAGCTACATTGCTCCGCACTGTGTGTGTTTATATACTTGCATATTTATTCCACCTAGCTGCAATGCTCCGTACTGTGGGTGTTTATATATTTACATATTTATTCCATCTAGCTACAATGCTCTGCACTGTGTGTTCATATATTCATATATTTATTCCATCCAGCCACAATGCTCTGCACTGTGTGTCTGTGTGTGTGTGTATATATATATATTTTATAGTAATACGTACATATGTTTATTAGCTGCTCTTGCTTGCTTGTTTTTTTTCTTGCCTTCTGATTGTTGCTCTGAGTGTTGCTATCCCTGTGCTGTTGCAATCCTGGAATTTCCCCGTTGTGGGACTAATAAAGGCTTATCTTATCTTATCTTATCTTATAATAAATTTTTCTTTTTACACGCCTTTTGTAGTCCTTTGGTTAGCCATGGTTTGTCAGTAAATTTGTGTTTAAGCTTTTTTTTAACTAATGGGCAGTTTTTTTCATAAAGAGTGGTTACAATGTTTATAAATGTGTCATAGGCTTCATTTACATCTGATACATAGACTTCTGTCCAGTCTTGCTTCAGCAAGTCCTCTTTAAAAGAACTGATTGCGTTTGGTGATTTGTGTCTGAACGATTTTGAGATTTTTTCTGGGTTGGGCCCTGTGTGGCCATGGATAAGTGCAAAGATTGGCAAGTGGTCGCTTATATCATTTATCAATAATCCACTTTCTATTTTCTTGTCGAGAACATTGACAAACAGGTTGTCAATAAGTGTAGCAGAGTGAGCTGTGATTCTACTGGGATGTGTTGTTGTGGGATATAGACTCATGCTGTACATAGAGTTCATGAACTCTGTAACTACATTTTGTTGATGTGGATTAAGTAGGTCAATATTGAAATCTCCACAAATTGCTACCATTTTCTTACTAGTAATATTATTGTACAGCTCGACTAATTTATCTCTGAATGTCTCAATGCAAGTTCCCGGCGTTCTGTATATGCAGTTTATGATTAGATTTTTTGTTTTGTCTAGGTCAATCTCAACAGGAACACATTCCAGAATCCCTGGTAGTGCTGAGGACATTTCATTTACAAGCTTACATCTATATAGGTCATCAATATACAGTGCAACACCACCACCCTTTTTTTGAGATCTGTTAATGTTAAACATCTGATATCCCTCTATTGCCATCAGGGGAGCCTGGTCTGCATTAAGCCAGGTTTCAGAGACTGCTATAGCTGTGAATTTTCTGTTTAGCTGTTTTAAATAGTCCTGAATCTGTGAGAAGTTTTTGTTAAGACTTCTGCTATTGAAGTGTATTATTGACAGTTTACCATCTAATTGCACTTGACTTTTGAATTGCTTTTCAGTGTAATATTCACAGTGGTTATGAATGTTATTGAAAAAGTTGTTACCAGGATCAATATCATTCTCCATCTCTTGTGGTTTATGTTCAGCATAGTGGCATATTTTTAGAGTTTGAGTTTCCTCACTCTGTGTTTCATAGTCAGTGTTCATCTGTATTTATCTAAGTCAGTAGCATCTCTGATCATTATACTTTTTGCTTGCTCAGGTGTTCCATTTAGTTTAATCCAAATTCTACAATTTCTTGTCCAGGTTGTCTGTATCTTATTATGTTTCTTTAGCATCCGTGCCTGCCGTGCTAATTCAGCTGGGTTTTTTTGTCAGGTGTTCATTTAGGTAAACTTGAGTTTCCTTTAGTTTTTTGGCCTGCCTCAGTATGTCATTTTTCACCCTCCTGTTCACAAAGCGCATCACAATTGATTTCTTTGTTTTGTTATCTTTCTTCGGTAAAGCATAACAGGCTGAGATCGCATTGGCTTCTACCTTAATGTCTTTATCATTAAGGAACTGAAGCACTTGGTTTTCTAAGGACATTGATTCACTTATGGAAGCATGTTCACCACTCAGTCCTGTAGCGGCATGGGCGTACGACTGATATCTGATGTCTAGTCCACTTATAACTATGTCATCAATGCGAGAACCTTGTTCAAGATCCTCGACGCGTTGCTCCAAAAGACGCCCGTGTTGCTCCAGGTCCATAATTTTTTTGTCTTTTTCTTTTATTATTGAATGTAGGGCTTGTACCTCCTGTATTAGGTCTAATATTTTGTCCTGCTGGCTAGTCACTTTGGCCAGTTCTTCTAACACAAAGTTCAGAGTTTTTTTAATTTCTTCCATTTCCTCTTTTTTGGGTGGCATTTTACTGACCTGTGGATAGAAATAAGCAGAGAATCCGGCTAGGCCTCAACTAGCTCGGTCGCTACTGGACCCGCCGCTCCTGCGCAGCTTCTCCGCCGAGTGACGCTGCTCAGCTCCGCAGATCACCGCCGTCTATCGCCGGCGCCTGCCTCCGTCTACCTGGCCAGTTATGTTGTGCACCGCCGGCGCAGCCGGAATCCACCGATCACAGCCACTCGTCGCCGTCTGGCTAGGCGGCTCCTCCGCTGGGCCCCGTCCCCGTCAGTTATGTCGCACTCCGCCGGCGCAGCTCTAATCCACCGATCACCTCCGCCGATCGGTGGCCGATCACCGTCGCTCGCTGTCGTCCGGCTGGGTGGCTTCTCCTCTAGGCCCCCTCTAGGCCCCGTCACCGACCGCCGTCAGTCTGGTAGTTCCTTCCTATTAAGTTAAGAGTACCATCATTTTTGTCCAGGCCTGTTTCATGAGTTTGTTTTTTTTAAAATAATTCTGTTGAACCACAATTCAAAAGCATTGTCTGATTTTCATTGGTTAATTTTCATAGAATTTTTATTTATTACCACTTTTGTCAGATTCAAGTTATTTCTGTGACCATTGTGGGATTTTCTTTCATTAACAGAGGGGTGCCAACAATTTTGTCCACGTCTGTATGTTCAGTGACTGTTATTTGCATAGCGGAGTGCTCCGCTGGGCCAGTGTGGTGTGAGTGTGTAGGTCTATAAACATCTCTGTATTAGTGTGTGAGTCGGGTGTAAATTTTTAAGGGGGGCTAACTGGTGTGCTTGTGATTTTTTCAAAGGGAGGGGGAAAAATGTTGGGTAATATATCATATATTGTGGTGCACATATGTGGTTTCATATGCTTCACATGTGTATTACTGTATGCTTATCATAGGCTTCACGTCTCAGAGGAACAAAAGGTCTGAACCTCCTAGGGGTAACAGGAGGATGTGAAGTCTGGCCTTTTGTATGCAAAGAGATGGCCTTGAGGGATTTCCTGACCACCAGGACTTTAGGTGGAGACGAGAAGACCTGGAGGGGGATGCATTGTGATTTGGGATGAAAAGACCATGTGACTGTGTGCTTTGATGTCCTGGGGTATTAAAGGGACAGATGTTGGGGGATTCCCCCCTCTTTCTGTTTTTGGATGTTGGAGAATGTGATTGTGAATAAAACTGGTCTTGAGAAATAAACTCAGCCTCGTCCTTCCACACATCTCCACACTGGTGACCCTAAGACGTATCATGAGCGGAGACGAATCTCCCGAGCCAGACTAGTCAAGAGCCAGCCAAACGAACGCAGCCACAGTTCAGCTACCGGACTTCTGGCCAAACAATCCGCGCTGCTGGTTTAACGCAGTCGAGGCACAGTTCCACCTCCGGAGGATTTCGGTAGACGCCACAAAGTTCTACCATGTGGTTGCAAAGCTGGACAACCACACAGCCCAGCGAGTGGAGAGCCTGATCAACCACCCGCCGGACAGCGACAAGTACAGCACGTTGAAGGCTGCACTCATCCGTTACTTCACTCCCTCGGTGGAGGAGCGAGCAGAGAGGCTCCTGGCACTGACTGAATTTGAGAGCGACAGACCTGCAGACCTGATGGGAAAGTAGTAGTAGATTAGTTTATTTGACAGGGACAGTGCAATAAACATAGACAATTAATCAAAGACAATCAATCTGATGTGTTGCACATAGAGTGTATAGCTATTAGCTAATTTGCAACTCTTGTCCCTGGATGGGCTTTAGAAAAAAGAATCAAGATAAAAAATATACACAATAACCACATACATCAATGCAGAAAAATTATAAATACACAATTATAAATATTATAAATATTATAAATACACAAATATAACAGCCTGACTCACATTTAACATAAATATTATAAATATTATAAATACACAAATATAACAGCCTGACTCACATTTAACACATATAACATAACTCACATTTGCCTATTTCAGGCCTTCCTCCCTCCGTCACTCACTATAAACAAACACATTTATTCCTTCCCTTCATTCACTCTCACTTTGCAGACAATTAATTCATACATGAGTACATTCTTGTTTATTTTTCAGCCAGTTTTTAACATTTTTAGTGAATGTTTTAAAGTCCGTTATTATTTTAATTTCATTTGGCATTGTGTTCCAGATGTGACTGCCCTTTATAGAGAAAGCTGTTTGTCCAAATGTGGTTCTGCGGTGGAATATTTTACAGTTATTGTTAACAGAACTCCTGGTGGCTCTGCTGCTGTCCTGTCTTTGGACAAAACCAGCAAGTGGCTCGGGTGCTGATTTATGAAAACATTTGAACGTTAATTTCAGAAGACAGAGGTCAATGAAGCTCTCAAAACTCAATAGGTTGTATTTTTTTAAAACATTACAGTGATGCCACCTAATGGGCTTTTTGTCCAAGATTTTTAGGGTTTGATTATATAATGAACCTATATGTCTTATTGTGGAAGGGGCTGCTTGAGCCCAGACTGTCAAACAGTATGATATATGAGAAAAAACCATAGAATGCATATACAGTGCAGCTGCTTCGTAAGGTATGTAATATCTAATTAATTTAAAGCAGTTCAGATTTTTTTTTACTGTTTTTGAAATTTTCTTTATATGAAGATTAAATTTGAGTTGAGGATCGTACAATGCCAAGGTATTTGAATTCTGTAACTAAACTGATGTCATGATCATGTATATTAACTTTAAAATGTTGCAGGTTACATTTTTTGATTGAAAAGCACATTGAGACTGTTTTCTGAAGGTTCAGCAATAGATGGTTCTTGAGGAGCCACTCTTGGACATCAACCATACTTGTAGACAGTACATCTGCAGCCTGTGCTGGAGTCTTGGCAGCTGTGTAAATAACTGCATCATCTGCATAAAGTTGGCATGTTGCAGCTGAGCAGTGTAACGGCAGGTCATTAATAAAAATGCTGAAAAGTAAAGGACCAAGAATGGACCCTTGTGGGATACCCATGCGGTTGTTTAAAAATGAGGATTTATCCTGGTGAACTTTTACACACTGTTCTCTATTCTGGAGATAAGATGCAAACCATTCTAATGTATTTGGGGAGAAGTTAAAAGATACCATTTTGGATAAAAGCAAACTGTGGTTTACAGTATCGAAAGCCTTTTTGAGATCTAGAAAAACAGCTCCTACCACATTACCCCTGTCCAAGGACTGTTTGACGTTTTCAATAAGGCAACAATTTGCTGTTTCTGTTGAGTATCCTGGTCTAAAACCAAATTGATGTGGATGAAGAAGTTGATTGTCTTGTAAGTAGTCTATCAGCTGTGTAGCTACAACTTTTTCAAGAACCTTAGATAGGACTGGTAAGATAGAGATTGGGCGGTAATTGCATATATCGTCTTTACTGCCTGATTTATGAACTGGTATGACGACAGCTTTTTTCCAGCCAGATGGAAATGTACTAGACCTAATGGAGAGATTAATGAGATGAGTCAGTGGTTTGATTAATATTTTGCTGTGCATTTTGAGAAAGGAGGTGCTCATATTGTAGATATCATTAGTTTTTGAGTTTGACAGTGTTTTAACAATACCAGCAATTAACTTCTCATTTACCTCATCGATGTGAAAAGTATCTGTTGGAAGTATGGAATTTGTGTTGTTGAGCACATTTGGCAGCACAAAAATTTTTGTTAAGTCTTCCACAGAGCCCACAAAGTGTGAATTAAATTCATTTGCCAAAGTAGCCTTGTCACTGACGGTCTTGCCATTGATTCTAAGTTCCTTTACCCCCTTCTGATCGTTTTTTTTATTAGTTAAGTTATTTAAATGCCTCCATAGGGAACTGTTGTTACCCTTTGCATGATCTATCAGTTTATTGTAATAAGATATTTTTGATTTTCGCAGCTCATGTACCACTTTATTTCTTAAACTTTTGTACACAAGGTGATCATTTTGTAGTTTGGAGGTTAGTGATGTTTTCAGTGCATAGTCTCGCCTCTTCATAAGTTTTCTTATTTCATTATTTAACCATGGTAGGCTAATCTTCTGTTGTCTACTTTTAATTTGCTTTGAAAATTTTTCTATAGACTTTGTGATTGTTGCAGTTATAAAATTACAACAATCATCTACTTCACATGTTGACATGAGCTGCTCCCAATTTTGATTCTCTAAGTAATGTTCAAACTCCTCATTTTTTGATTTGGGGATAATAAAATTTGATTTGTCAATATCGACTCCCCCAAAATACTGTAGTCGCTTTTTAGTAAGTTTCCTGACAGCAAGAACCATGTTATGATCTGAGAGACCAGTTACAAGATTATAGGTTCTGGTTATTCGTTCTGGTTTATTAGTAAATACCATGTCAATAAGTGTTCTGGATTGTTTGGTTATCCTGGTGGGTCCTTTGATGATTTGCTGGTAATTAAATTTAGTCATGAGGCTTTTCAGTTTTTGTTTGTCTTTTTTATCAGACCAGTTGATATTAAAGTCACCATGAATTATTGTTTCTCTGTTCTTCTCAAGTTGTTTAACCAGATCACTTAATTCATTATAAAAGGAAGAATTGTGTGATGGTGGGTTGTACAATACTGCAATGTTGAAATTCATTACCGGAGAGAGACATACATTAACAGCTAAACATTCAAGTGAAGTATTCAAATCAACCAGTTGACATTTATATTTGTCTTTGATGTAAATTAAAACACCTCCTCCCCTCCCTACCTGCCTGTCTTTTCTAAAACACTGGTAGCCCACAATATCGATCATATTAGTGTCTATGTTCCTGTGTAGCCAGCTTTCTGAGAGACAAAGGTAGTCCAGATTTGAGTCCAACAGCAACACCGAAATCTCATCTCTTTTGGGGATTATGCTCCGTATGTTTAAATGACCGCCGAGGATCCCCTTTGGTTTAGCCTTGGTGTCCCAAAGAACTCGTGCATGATTAACAGTTTGGAAAAATAAATGTTGTTTTTGCTTTTGTACAGCTCGGTTTTGTGCTAACCCAGTGGTCTGCTGTTTAATAGTGGCAGGTCCAGGGTTAAGGTGAATATCTCCTGCCAGAAGTAGCAGAACTAACAGAACTTTAATTGTATATCCTCTGCCATATTGTGATTTTTGCTTAACAGCCATGTTTGCCTTAATTTGGAAGTTTTTGCTCAGGCCTTTTAAAGACCACATAGAGTGTAGGGTGAGATGTCCAAGCCCAAATCCATACAGATAAAACTTTTTAACTTCACCTTTGGTTGAGTTTGTCGGAAAATCCTTCTTGTTGCAGGTCCAGACACACAAAGACAAAACGAAGAGGAAGTAGAGAAGTAGAGAAGGCTTATTAGTGGTGCCCATCAGCCCACTTTTTAATCCGGTGGCCGCCATCTTCAGTCTTTCTTGGAAAGAAGGAAAAAGAAAATCTGTGGATAGTAAAATAAATTCTGCTTATATCGCCAGAATCTGATCCGATCGTCCTCGAATCCAGCTGGGCCTCAGCTAGCCAACTAGCCCCTTCCGTTGCTGGTCTCGTTGCTCATAGTCGCCGTAACTGGTCTCCCGTCCCGCTCCTCCAACCGAGTCTCGTCACACACCGCCGCTGCCACCGAGCTCCGCTGAGGTCACGGTAAGTCCTCCGCTAGGCACCGCCACCTACCGTTGTCTGCCTGGGTGAAATCTCTGCTGAGCCCCGTCAACAAATAGCCGCTTGCCTGGTAGTATCTCCGCTGGGCCTCGCAGCTGGGCTTCGATTCAGGCTGGTGTAAGGTGGAATGACTGGCGCCAGCATTAAGCTAACTAGCGTTAGCTGAAAGCGTTAGCTGAAAGCGTTAGCTGAAAGATGCTGAGTTTGAGAGACTCCGAAGATGATAGCTTCATCTTCACCCACCTTTTCCTCAGGACCCTACCGTCAGCGGTGAGAGTGACCCTGGCCAGTTCACCACTGTTGGCCCGATGAGACTACCACGAGCTGGGCCAGGAGGCGCAACGACTCGTCGACGCCAATAAACGGCGTGCGGCTATGGCTACGGCTGCAGCAGTGGAGCCAGGCGCATCGTCCGGAGAGGGCAGGGGGCCAGAGGCTGCAGCACCAGACTCACCGACGACGGCGGCGGCAGTGGCCAGGAAACAAGGAGCAGATGACGTCCTTTGCTTCTACCATCGCCGCTTTGCAGAGAGGGCACGCAAGTGCATTCCACCGTGCCATTTTAAGCGCTCGGGAAACGCTAAGACCGGGGGTCGGTAGCAGCTGCGGCCCTCAGAGAGGAGAACAAGCTGCTCTACTTGAGGCATGCGCTGTCGGGGAGGCATTTCCTCGTGGACACGGGCTCCCAGCTGAGTTTCATCACACCTTCCCACACTGACCGGCTGGCGCCTTCCAGTGGTCCCCGGGTGTCAGCAGCGAACGGCTCGGCGATTACGACCTTCGGTGAGAGGACTCTGCTTCTGTCTTTACACGGCCGTACATACGAGTGGACTTTCGTCATAGCGGCAGTCAATTTCAACATGTTAGGGGCTGATTTTTTGTGCTCACATAGTTTGTTGGTCGATCTTGCTAACAGACACCTGGTTAATGCACTCTCTTTTTATTCTATTCCCTGTACAGCTCGAGTGGCCCCGCCAACAGCACAAGCCAACGTCACAGCTGCAGGTGGTAAGTTCCACACACTCCTCACTCAGTTCCCAGCACTCACGGTTCCAACATTTTCGGTGACCGTGGCTAAACACGGGGTGGAACATTTTATTACTACCACCGGTCCGCCCGTTTTTGCTAAAGCTCAGTGCTTGGATTCAGCTAAACTGACCATAGCACGCGAGGAGTTCGCCAACCTGGAAAGGTTGGGCATCATCAGGCGTTCGAAGAGCCCATGGGCTTCACCGCTTCACATGGTCCCGAAAGCTGATGGCTCGTGGCGGCCCTGCGGTGATTTCCGCAGGCTGAACAACGCTACAGCGCACGACCGCTACCCGATCCCGCACATCCAAGATTTTTCAGTTCATTTGGCGGAGGCGCACGTTTTTTCTAAAATAGACTTGGTATGCAGTTACCACCAGGTCCCAGTGCGCGCTGAGGACATACCCAAAACAGCGGTAATAACTCCTTTCGGGCTTTTCGAGTTTTTGCGCATGCCATTTGGGCTTAAAGGCGCGGCGCAGACTTTCCAACGCATGATGGACGCGGTTTTGCACGATCTCCCTTTCGTGTTCGTCTACCTGGACGACATATTGGTAGCCAGCGCGTCCGAAGACGAACACGAAAACCACCTCACAGCAGTTTTCGGGAGGTTGGCAGAGCACGGGTTAATAATTAACCCAGCGAAGTGTCAGTTCGGGGTGACGCAGATTGATTTTTTGGGGCATCGCGTCTCCCCAGAAGGAGCGGTCCCTCTGCCTGACAAAGTGTGCGCAGTAACAAATTTTCCCCAGCCACAAACGGTCAAAGCGTTACAGGAGTTTTTGGGAATGGTAAATTTTTATAACCGTTTCCTCCCCCGCGCAGCGCAGCTCATGCAATCATTGTATGCTGCACTAAAAAAACAAAAACCCACAAACAAAGTCGAATGGTCTCTGGAGCGAGAGCGCGCGTTCTCTGAAGTCAGAAAAGCCCTGGCAAATGCTGCGTTGTTGGCACATCCAGTCCCAGCGGCCCGCATAGCGCTCACTACTGACGCGTCAGATGTGGCTATAGGGGCGGTCGTGGAACAGTATGTAGCCGGAGCCTGGCAACCGCTCGTCTTTTTCAGTAAGACCCTGCGCGATAGTGAACGAAAATACAGCGCATTCGACAAGGAGTTGTTAGCTCTCCACTTGGCCATTCGCCACTTCCAGTTCTGGCTGGAAGGACGCCGTTTCACCGCGTTCGTTGACCACAAGCCGCTGACTTTCGCGATGGCCAAGATTTCAGAACCTTGGTCAGTCCGGCAGCAGAGACAGCTGGCCGCGATATCCGAGTTTACCACCGATATCCAGCATGTGGCGGGTAAACTTAATGTAGTGGCGGACTGCCTCTCGCGCGCCGTGGTGGCTCCAGCCCGAGGGGAGGTAGATTCTGCAGCCATGGCCGCGGAGCAGGTTAGCGACGCGGAAGTGCGTGTGGCCCCGGTCCGCGTGGGGATAGATTATGCAGCCATGGCCGCGGAGCAGGTTAGTGACGCGGATGTGCGCGCGCTCCAGTCTGGACCAACAGGGTTAAGGCTGGAGAACAGGGTGCTGCAAGACGGTATGCCCCCCCTAATCTGCGATGTCTCCACTGGGCGGCCGCGTCCTGTGGTTCCAGCCGCGTGGCGCCGCCGTGTTTTTGACTCGATCCATTCTCTGGCGCACCCAGGAGTGCGCGCGTCGGTCAAAATGGTAGGAGAGAAATTTGTATGGCCGAGCCTGCGCAAACAAGTTAGAGAGTGGGCGGCAGCCTGCATGGCTTGTCAGCGGGCCAAGGTTCATAGACACATGAGAGCTCCCTTGGAGCCTTTTCACATTCCAGCTAAAAGGTTTGATCATGTACACATGGACCTCGTAGGCCCTCTCCGGCCCTCACAAGGGTGCACACATCTTCTGACAATGGTTGACCGCACCACGCGCTGGCCGGAAGTGGTTCCGCTGTCGTCAACCACAGCCGAGGAGGTGGTGCACGCGTTTTTAACAGCATGGGTAACGCGTTTTGGAGTTCCGTCGGACATTACGTCCGACAGAGGCCCGCAATTTGTTTCCGAACTTTGGTCAGCGATGGCCCGCAGCCTGGGGGCAACGATCCACCGCACGACCGCATACAACCCGCAGGCTAACGGATTATGCGAATGTTTCCATAGGTCATTGAAGGCGGCTCTCAGAGCGTCGCTTACGGATGCAAATTGGGTGGACAAGCTACCATGGGTTTTATTGGGGTTGTGTTCTGCACCTAAAGAGGATTTAGAAGCCTCCCCAGCTGAGCTAGTTTTCGCACAGCCACTTCGGCTGCCCGGGGAATTTCCCCCAGATAATCCAGCGCCAGAGTGCTCCCCGGCTCAGCGGTTACAGAATAGCACGGGCCCGAGCAGCTACCTGGCCCCGTTCACCACAGTTTTCCGCGTGTTTTTGTGCCTAAAGCTTTAAAAAATGCGGAGTTTGTTTTTGTCAGACATGACGCCCATCGTCCATCTTTACGCCCACCTTATGACGGACCATATAGAGTGCTGGAAACAGGGGATAAGCATTTTTTGCCAGATTTGGGGGGCAGAAAAGAAATGATGAGGCTCAAACCCGCTTTTGTGGTAGCTGACGAAGTTGTGCAGTTGGCGAAGGCTCCTCGGCGCGGCAGACCCCCTAGAGAGCATTCCCCAGAACACCCACAGAGGTTGACTAACAGTTCTCATCCCCATGCAGCAGCTCCACAGCAGGAAGATGCCACGGAAGTGGTACAGCCTGCTTACAGCAAATACGGGAGAAGGCTTAGACCCACGCGGCACGTGGACTGATATGTAGTGATTTTATTATGACATGCAATCTGTGGTTATGTTGTTCCATCTTAGACGTTTGGGGGGGGGGTCATGTGGTGCACATATGTGGTTTCATATGCTTCACATGTGTATTACTGTATGCTTATTATAGGCTTCACGTCTCAGAGGAACAAAAGTCTGAACCTCCTAGGGGTAACAGGAGGATGTGAAGTCTGGCCTTTTGTATGCAAAGAGATGGCCTTGAGGGATTTCCTGACCACCAGGACTTTAGGTGGAGATGAGAAGACCTGGAGGGGGATGCATTGCGATTTGGGATGAAAAGACCATGTGACTGTGTGCTTTGATGTCCTGGGGTATTAAAGGGACAGATGTTGGGGGATTCCCCCCTCTTTCTGTTTTTGGATGTTGGAGAATGTGATTGTGAATAAAACTGGTCTTGAGAAATAAACTCAGCCTCGTCCTTCCACACATCTCCACAATATACATACTGTTACGGCGGTGCCCTAGGGTAGAGAGGGGTGACATCCTGCCTCTGAGAGGTGGCGTCACCTGGGGTATATAAGCCAGCTGCGGGAGACATCTTGTCTCTTCGCTGTGGCTCCTGTGCTCGCATTAGAGTCTCCTGTGTTCTTGGCTCGTGTTCTTAATAAAACTATAAAACGTCACCTCAACTCCTTCTTAATTAGAGACACAACACTATGTTTTACATTTTCCAGGAATTAGTTCTAAGTTTTGACATCCTCAGGAGCATATGCATATATTTAGTGTGTGTGTGTGTGTGTGTGTGTGTGTGTGTGTGTGTGTGTGTGTGTGTGTGCGTGAGAGAGAGAGAGAGGGTTGGAAGGGGCGGGCTGTATCGTATAAATATATGTAACTTCTGTTTTTATCTATGTAAAGCACTTTGCACAGCATTCAATGTTTTGAAAAGTGCTATACAAATAAAGTTTGTTTCTTTGATGGATATTTTTAAATACCTTTAATTGTGCTGGTTGTAGAAACAATTTCATGAAGGCAGAACGCACTGTGTTCACTCTATTGTTTTTGTCACTGACAGCTGGGGACTCATGGTTTATCCTTAGGAAAAACCAGATATTACCCAGAAACTGAAGAGCCCAGGACTGCCCTGTTATAAAGGGCAAGATATCCAAATACGTGTTTAACTACAGAGATCGCTAGCCCTGGGGACTAAACAAAAGAACTCCTTCTGTAAACTGAACAATAAAAGGGATCAAGAGGATAATCTGAGACACATCTACAGAGCTGAACACACTTTAACGTCCCTATACAATGAAAAGGAAGTGATTTTGCTGCACAGGCTCAGAGCCAGTCACTCACTGATATGCCAAAGCCACTAGTGCCATCTACTGATATAACGAAGTATTGCCTTGATGAGGCATAAAGTAAAAAAAAAAAAAAAAATAGGTAAGTTTTATAATGTTTTCCAGCAACTCACAGCGCTTTTGATCAAAAATTCTAATTAAAAAAAAACACCCCGTCAGATTAAGGTTACCTTGGGAACCAGCTACGAAGAACACATTTATGACAGAACATAGCAATGATTAAGACTGAAAATAACTAAAGATTGAAAGTCACAAGTCTGATAGTCATTCATAAACCCACCTAAATCAGACATCTGGGTTATTTTTCCCCCTTGCAAGTTACTAACACACTTCCTGTAATTTTTACACAATTCAGTGGATTTTTTTTAGTATTAGGTCAGACTTAGCTATAGGAGGGAATGACGATATTTTTAATCAATCTGCGCATCCAACCCTCCTCCTACAAGGTAACAAACATTAAAGGAGATGCAAAATCAGCAAATATGAAGTGGTAAAACATTTCATGGAACAGTCATAATATTAGAAACAAATAAGTCTTTAAAAAAAAACTTGTTAAAATAGAAATGTGACAATGAACTCTCCACACTAACAAATACTGTATTAACGTGATTGTTTGCTGTGATGGTGGTGGGAGGTTGTGCATAATTTATCTCTGAATCTTTATTTCGGATAGATTAAAAGTAAAGATTAAAAAGAAACAGAATAATATAACAAAGGGGAAAAAATCCAACAAGGTCAAATTAAACAATAACTCCTCTGATTATACAGTTCAACATAAGTTATCCGAAAATGGTGATGGCTGAAGCCGCAGCTTATATTGCCCACCCATATTCCATCCAAGAATTCAGAAGAAAAACAAAACAAGAGCGATTACAGTTCAGAACAAAGCTAAGACAAAGTGTGACCAAAAAAAAAACTAAGCAACAACACAACACAGACTGGATATGACAATCCTTATGTGATTTTACATGTCATCTTGTATATATGTTTGGAGTATTTCTTTCTTTAGTTTTTGTTTAAATATGGTGGCATATGGTGGCTTTTCCTAAGCTATAGGAAAAGATTGTGCTTGTTTGTGTGTGGAGCTCTGTGTCAATGTCTTCTGTCAAAATATGTGCCTCCATAGGAAAACCTACTGTATAAAGTACAGATGTGAATTAATATTTAATTTTTTTTTCAACTTTATTTATAGAGGGGAGTGTGGTCTATATTAATCATATATTCCATAACCAACATATGTTTAAGCATGTGAGAGTGTTTAGTGATTACATATGTAAGGCGACTTCACACCTCAGAAAAGGACAAAGAGTCTCAACCGCCAGTGAAGATTAAAGAGCATCCAAGGCACTGCGGTGGAGACCGGATGGGCTGCCCTGACCCCCCAGGGCCAGGAGGAGGAGTACGAAGACAAAAGAGGGGATTAAGATAATGAGGGATGTCAGCTTTTGATATGCATGTCTTTTGTTATGTGCGAGTATAAGTTCGTAGAGCCGAAGGTGTTCGCTCTCTTACTTCTTCTGCTGCTGCACCTAGATGAGACTTGTTAGAGGAGCTGATAATAAACTTTGGTTTATGAATCACATCGCCTCGTTATTTCAAGCTCCTCTGCACTGGTGACCCTGACGCGAGAATGGACCAGAGGCGTCCCCCCGCGATCGACTCATCTGTGGCGACCCAGGCAGACGCCGGCGCCCATGCAGACAGGGGAACAGATGGACGACGTTCCCCCACGGCAGAAGTGATAGAGAGGGCTCAACCGAGCACCAGCGCCACGGAGAGAGCCGAAGCAAGGCACTCTCACCCTGCGGACACATCAGTGACGGTCCACACAAACGCCGTCACCGTCAACCTGCCGGACTTCTGGCAGGAAGACCCCGCCTCGTGGTTTCAGCAAGCTGAAGCCCAGTTTGCACTTGCGGGCATCACGGTTGATGATACAAAGTTCTATCACATCGTCGCCAAACTCGACGCCGCCACTTCGAGATGTGCGCGGAGCATAATCCAACGGCCGCCGGCCCAGGACAAATATAAAGAACTGAAAGCGACCATCGTGGCAAATTACGTCCCCTCAGCCGAGGAGAGAGCCGAGAGGATCCTGGGGGTCTACGGCCACAGAGGAGGCAGACCCAAGGCCCTCGTGGAGGACTTGTTGCAACTTAAAGAAGAGGACAATGACAACTTCCTCTTCCATTTCATATTCCTCAGTACGCTGCCGCCACACATGAGAGGGACGCTGGCCAACATGCGATGCAGCACCCAGCAAGACTTCCGCACGCTGGCTTACAAAGCTCAACGGCTCGTCAACGCCTGCAAGGAGCAGACACCCACAGCAGCATCCGCAGACCTCAACGCTGATGTCCGGAGCCACGAGGAGCCACAAATCACCGAGCAGAATCAGCCCGCGGTGACAGCGACACGGCCAGGACGCAACAGACGGAGCGACGTTTGTTATTACCACCACCACTTCGCCGAGAAGGCTTACAAATGCGTTCCCCCCTGCAAATTCACAATTTCGGGAAAACGCTGAAGCCGAGAGCCGTTAACAGCGGCGGTTCTCGGCGAAAAAAGCAAGCTTTTATATGTGACGGACGGACACACCGGCAAGCAGTTCCTTATCGACACGGGAGCTCAACTAAGTTTTGTCATGCCCTCCCAAGCAGACCGGGCCATGGGCCCCCGGGGCAATGGAGTGGTGGCAGCCAACGGCTCCAACATCGACACTTTTGGCGAAAAGAGCCTGCACCTCTGCATCCACGGCCGCAACTACAGATGGACATTTGTTGTAGCGGCAGTGAGTTTTAACTTGTTGGGCGCAGATTTTTTGTGTGTACATGGGTTATTAGTTGATCTAGCGAACAGACGCTTGGTTAATGCACTGTCCTTTGCTTCTATTCCCTGCTCAGCTCGAGTTTCTCCACCACCCGTGCAGGCTAGCGTCACCACAACAGGAGGTAAGTTTGATCAACTCCTCACCCAATTTCCAGCACTCACAATTCCCAAATTCTCAGCCACAGTGGCTAAACATGAGGTCGAACACTTTATTCCCACAACGGGCCCACCTGTATTCGCCAAAGCTCGGCGCTTAGACGCGACCAAGCTCGCCATAGCTCGGGACGAGTTCACCACCCTTGAAAAATTAGGCATTATTAGACGCTCGAAAAGCCCCTGGGCCTCACCACTTCACATGGTCCCGAAATCCGACGGTTCTTGGAGGCCGTGCGGTGATTACCGCAGATTAAACAATGCGACAGCGCATGACCGCTACCCAATTCCTCACATTCAAGATTTTTCACTACATCTGGCGGGTGCGCGCATTTTTTCAAAAATAGACCTGGTCCGCGGTTATCATCAGGTCCCAGTTCGAGCAGAGGACATTCCTAAAACAGCTGTAATAACCCCCTTCGGTCTTTTTGAATTTTTGCGGATGCCTTTCGGCCTCAAAGGCGCGGCTCAAACCTTTCAGCGGATGATAGACGCGGTATTACGCAACCTCCCTTTCGTGTTCGTCTACCTCGACGCTATGCTGGTAGCCAGCTCGTCTGAGGAAGAACACGAGCAGCATCTCACTATGGTTTTTCAGAGACTAGAAGAGCATGGGTTAATAATCAATCCAGCCAAATGCAAATTCGGCGTGTCACAAATTGATTTTTTAGGACACAGAGTTTCTCCGAAGGGGGCAGTCCCACTTCCAGACAAAGTTCACACAGTAAAAAGTTTCCCACGGCCACAAACGGTCAAATCGCTGCAGGAATTTTTGGGCATGGTTAATTTTTACAACCGCTTCCTCCCCCATGCAGCTCAGCTCATGCAGCCCCTATATGACGCGCTCAGAAAACAAAAATCTTCCAACGCGGTCGAATGGACCCCGGAGCACGAACGCGCCTTCACGGAAGTAAAAAGCGCCCTAGCTAATGCCACATTGTTGGTTCACCCCGATCCCTCGGCCCGCATTGCGCTAACCACAGACGCTTCAGACCTGGCCATAGGGGCAGTTGTAGAACAACACGTCGGCGGAATCTGGCAACCTTTGGCATTCTTCAGCAAATCGCTAAACCAAACTGAGCGTAAATACAGCACTTTTGACAGAGAGCTACTAGCGCTCCATTTATCCATCCGCCACTTCCAGTTTTGGTTAGAGGGGCAGCGTTTCACGGCTTTTGTAGACCACAAACCGCTCACCTTTGCTATGGCTAAAATTTCCGAACCGTGGTCAGGCAGGCAACAAAGACAGCTAGCTGCGATTTCAGAGTTCACCACAGACATTCGACATGTGGCAGGCAAACTTAACGTGGTAGCAGACTGCCTCTCTCGCACTGTGACATCGCCAGAGCGCGAGGAGACAGATTATACTACCTCAGCCGCGGAACTCTTCACCAACGCGGACACATACGCGGCCCCAATCCATGCAGGGATAGATTATGCAACCATGGCAGAGGAACAAAGTAGTGACGCGGACGTGCGTGCACTCCTGTCTGGACCAACAGGGTTAAGGCTGGAGAAAAGGGGTCTACGCGATGGCGTGCCCCCCCTAATATGCGACATCTCAACCGGCCGACCTCGCCCGTTAGTTCCAACTGCATGGCGCCGCCGTATTTTCGACTCGATTCACTCCCTCGCGCACCCAGGTGTGCGCGCTTCAGTTAAAATGGTCGCCGAAAAGTTTGTGTGGCCTGGCCTGCGCAAAAACGTAAAAGAATGAGCAAAGACTTGCATTTCTTGTCAGCGCGCCAAAGTACACAAACACACAAGAGCCCCTCTGGAGCCTTTTCCAATCCCTGCTAGAAGGTTCGACCACGTTCATGTCGACCTCGTGGGGCCACTACCTTCCTCCCAAGGTTTCACACACCTGTTAACAATGATAGACCGCACCACGCGCTGGCCAGAGGCAGTCCCTCTGGCGTCAACCACAGCGGAGGAAGTTGCTCGCGTTTTTTTGACAAACTGGGTGGCACGTTTCGGCGTCCCATCGGACATCATGTCCGATAGGGGGCCTCAATTTGTCTCGGAGCTTTGGTCAGCCATGTCCAGCAGCTTAGGGGCAACAATTCACCGCACCACCGCTTATCACCCTCAGGCTAATGGGTTATGCGAGCGTTTTCACAGATCTTTAAAGGCAGCCCTCAGAGCCTCACTAACGGATACAAATTGGGTAAATAAACTTCCCTGGGTTTTATTGGGGTTGCGTGCTGCGCCCAAAGAGGATCTAGACGCCTCTCCAGCAGAATTAGTTTTTGCACAACCTCTCAGGCTCCCAGGTGAATTTTTACCAGAGAACCCAGAGCCAGGGCATTTTCCAGCCCCGAGGTTTTTAGGCAGCAACGGACCGGACTCTCTCCCCGGGCCGGCACATCACTCTTTTCCACGGGTTTTTGTCCCCCAAGCTTTGAAAAATGCTGAATTCGTTTTTGTTAGGCATGAAGCTTTAAAACCAACTTTCCGCCCACCATACGATGGGCCATTCAGAGTGCTGGAACCTGGTGATAAACACTTTGTGCTTGATTTTGGGGATAGAAAAGAAACAGTCAGCATTGATAGACTTAAACCTGCCTTCTTGTTGAGAGACGAGCCTGCACGGTTGGCGAGAGCACCTCGGCGGGGTAGACCCCCCAAGAGAAAAGACTCAGCCCCCCTGCAGGGAACAAATAATCACTCTCCTTCCCAAGCTGCAGATTCCTTACAGGAATGTCCCAGCAGGACGCCCCAGCGGACCCACAGCAGATTCGGGAGAAGATTAAAACCCAGACAGCACAGGGACTGATGCAAACTACTCAACAGTTGTTCACTAATTGTGCTGTAACAGTTTAGGACTGACTTGTGATTTTACTATGCTGTTATGATTACCACTGAACTCTCTTAGGAGCATGGCTGCTGGAAAGTTTCTTCTGTGGCAAGAGGTGTAGCAGTTAGTATGTCATAATAATTATCTTAAACTGTGAATTTTTCTATTGTCCTTTTCTTAGTCATTTGGGGGGGCTGTGGTCTATATTAATCATATATTCCATAACCAACATATGTTTAAGCATGTGAGAGTGTTTAGTGATTACATATGTAAGGCGACTTCACACCTCAGAACAGGACAAAGAGTCTCAACCGCCAGTGAAGATTAAAGAGCATCCAAGGCACTGCGGTGGAGACTGGATGGGCTGCCCTGACCCCCCAGGGCCAGGAGGAGGAGTACGAAGACAAAAGAGGGGATTAAGATAATGAGGGATGTCAGCTTTTGATATGCATGTCTTTTGTTATGTGCGAGTATAAGTTCGTAGAGCCGAAGGTGTTCGCTCTCTTACTTCTTCTGCTGCTGCACCTAGATGAGACTTGTTAGAGGAGCTGATAATAAACTTTGGTTTATGAATCACATCGCCTCGTTATTTCAAGCTCCTCTACAGGGAGTTCCATTGAGAGGCAACCTCTCTTTGTCAAAGACGCCCTTCACACCCACACATTCACACCTGGAAGCTGCAGAACAACCACAGACTGACCTGTGGCCACTGAGCAACTCCACTGGAGCAGTTTGGGGTTAAAGGCCTTGCTCAAGGGCACCACAGTGGGGTTAAAGGGGTCACTGACTGTACTTTTTCCACATTTTAACAGGTCACACATGTCTTAATGAAGTGTTTGTGACATATTTTGTTCACATTTTCTTTCATTTTTGAATTATTGAAGCAAATTTATGTTTTTTATTTTTCCTGACTTTCTTGAAATGCTCTGATTTAAAGCCTATCACTTTAAGAAACATCCTTGGGCTGTTCAACTCCGCCCTCCCTCTTATGTCAGTTGACCATTAGCTGAGTACATAGTTGCCAAGTCTGCTTATTATAAGCGACTTTGGACTTGTTTTTCTCTAAAGTAGCTTACAAATCTCGTCAGTCGTGGGTTGTGGGTTTTTGAGCTTGTTTTTTAACATGTAGTGGCTTATTTGGGCTTGCTTTGCGGTCTTTGTGACAGCTCTCCAAGCTCCCCACAAAACACGAGCACAATAGTTTGTTTACAGAACCCATCCACAGCCCCGTTTCCTGGTTACCACGCCCACCCCACTGATCTCTATAGAAAACCTAGACAGATCATTGGCTGCCAGAAGTGAAGCCACCTGGCCCCCATATTAGTACACCCAAAACACTAGTACATCCAAATCAACGGCCGCTAAACATAGTGTCAACTCAATTTCTATAGTTCACCAGTTGCGCAAGTTTATAAGCTGTGTCTCCATACCAAGAAGTTCAAAATAGGTTAATTTTTGGGGAAGTTATTGAGGTAAAAGTGGCCGGCCAGGGGCTTCACTTCTTTCAGCCAATGAGCCATGCAGTTTTTCTATAGAGATCAGTGGCCCGCCCGACTCCATTCGGCTCTGTACTCACTAATGGGATGTGAGCTATCCAGGTTTTTTTTTTATACAGATCAGTGCATATAGGACCTTAAATCGAAAAAAAAATCTCCATTGAAATGAATGGCAAGACCAAAACAAGGACAGGATGACCATTCTTCAAAGAGCCAAGTCCCTCAAAGGAACAAAAATCTTCATCAATGAGGACTTCACTGATTTGGTGAGAAGGAAGAGAAAAGAATTAATGCCAGAGCTGAAAGCTGCAAGAGCACGGGGGGACATAGCCTACTTAAGGTATGACAGACTCATTATTCACCCACACCATCCCCGTAACAGTCCACCAAGATCAATGGAGCCAAAAATTAACCAGAAATGATTGACATTTCATTATCAACTTAGAGATATAAACTGTGCATTTGTTTCCATTGACTGGAATAATTAAAGATGCAAACTTTTATAGGAAACAACCTCATTTTTAAAGGGTACAAATATACTGAGCATAAGCCACACAGTGTTGAATATGAAACCGATCCTGAAAATCACTTTTTCAACAGTATAAAACATCAGTGTAAATACTTTAGCTCAGATCAACTAAAAAATACAATTTCTGACCAATCATTGTCAATAATACACTTTAATAGTAGAAGTCTCAACATGAATTTTTCCAAAATCCAGGACAGTTTGTTGCAATATAACACAATTTTTTCTGCTGTTGCAATTTCTGAGACTTGGCTAAAAAATGACCAACTTCATACAGCGCAAATGAGAGGCTATGATTTATATACCACAAGCAGGTCAAAAAAAAGGGGGTGGTGGTGTTGCTTTATATATCAGGTCCTGCTACCAAAGCCAAGTTGTAGATAATATGTCTTTTGAAATGGAAAGCATCATGGAGTGTGTAACTGTGGAATTAATTACAACTACAAAAAACATCATAATAAGTTGCATTTATAGAGCACCAGGTACCGATATTGACATTTTCAAAGAAAAATTGTCTGAGCTTTTCAGTGTAGTAGGTAATAAGAAGCTGGTATTTATTTGTGGAGACTTCAATATTGACTTATTAAATCCAAATGACCATATCCAAATAAGTGAATTCATAAATTCCATGTTTTGTATGGGTTTCTACCCTTCAATAACATACCCCACTAGAATAACAACACATTCAGCAACGCTTATTGATAACATTTTCACAAATGTCACTGAGGGGAATGTAACTGCTGGCCTTATTGTCAATGATGTGACAGACTATCTGCCTGTTTTTATTTCTTCACACACTGGTGGAACACATAACGTTGAAATAGATCAGGTTTTTAAATGACTTGTAACAGAAACCACAATCAACAATCTTAGAAATGATCTAAAAATACAAGACTGGAGCTGTGTTTATGCTGACGACATTGATACAGCATATGGAGAATTTGTCGCCATTTTATCACAACTATATAATAAACACTGCCCTCTAGTGATAAAGGAAACTAAAGTTAGATACAGAGATGAGCCTTGGATCACCAAGGGCCTGCAAAATGCTTGTAAAAAGAAAAACTTTCTGAAATTAAGAACTGTGGAAGCAGAAAAGAAATACAAGACTTATAAAAATAAACTCGTTAGTATTTTAAGATTGAGTAAAAAAACATATTATATACATATTGGCATGGCTGCACGGTGGCGCAGTGGTTTAGCACTGTGGCAGCACAGTTTTACCCTCGGCCGGGGGATCGCGGGGATCATGAGATCGTGGGTTCGATCCCAGCCCCCGACCAACAGTGAGCTGTGTGGAGTTTGCATGTTCTCCCCGTGTTGCGTGGGTTTACTCCGGGATTGCTCCGGTTTCCTCCCGCATACCAAAAACATGTAGGTTTAGGGCGCTCGCGCACGCAGCGACCAGCAGCCGGTGGCTTGTCACCAGACTGCAAACCAAATCTACCTACGGGTACAAATAAGTAACAAAAAAAAAAAAAAAAATATTACAGTCGGCGGCGGCCTCCGTCGGTCTATGATGACCATGGAAGAGAATCCCAAACGTCTACTCTGCTGGAACAGCACCGCCTGTGGCTGAACAGGCCGATGCGCGAATGGCAGTCCCTGTCACACAGGTCGCACTTGTGGGTGGTCTCCGTGCTGCTGGAGCTGTGGCGGTTCTTCCTGCGGGTCCTTTTTTCATCTGCTGCAGCAGTCAGTCTCTTTTCACCCGCCTTGAGCTGTCTGGTCAGGGTGCCTCTTCATTTGGAGCGGTCTGTTGCAAGGTCCTCCCAGCGCTCTGTGTTGATCTCCAGGGCCTTCATGTCTCTCTTGCAGACGTCTCTAAAGCGCAGCTGTGGGCAGCCAATGTCTCTCCTGCCAGTCGCCAGTTCTCCGTAGAGGACGTCTTTGGGGATTCTGCCATCCTCCATACGGTGAACGTGGCCTAGCCAGCGGAGCCTGCACTGCCTGAGTTGAGTGAACATGGAGGGAAGGCCGGCGCGGGACAGAACTTCTGTGTTGGGCACTTTGTCCTGCCAGGATATGTCCAGGATACGGCGAATGCAGCGCAAGTGGAAGGAGTTCAGTCTCTTTTCCTGCCGGGCGTATGTTGTCCACGTCTCACTCCCATAGAGCAGTGTGCTGATGATGCAGGTGTTGTACACTGCCATCTTCATCTTGACAGAGAGTTTGGGATTCTCCCACACTCGTGTGGTGAGGCGAGCGAGTGTGGAGGCTGATTTTCCAATCCCCTTGTCGATCTCTGTATCAAGGGAGAGGTTGCTGCTGATCGTGGACCCCAAGTACATGAACTGATTCACGACCTCCAGCTCGAAGTTGTCGATGGTGATGGTTGGCGGTGCTTTCGTGCCTTGCGCCAAGACGTTAGTCTTCTTCAGGCTGATGGTAAGCCCGAAGTCCTTGGATGCCTGGGAGAAGCAGTCCATCAGGGTCTGAAGTTCCTGCTGTGTGTGGGTCGCAACTGCAGCATCGTCTGCGAACAGCATGTCTCTGATTAGAGCCTTGCGTACTTTGGTTCTGGCTTTCAGGCGGGTGAGGTTGAAAAGCCTGCCGTCAGATCTTGTGTGCAGGCAGATTCCCTCTGTTGCTGTGCTGAAGGCATGCCTCAGGAGCATAGCAAAGAAAATCCCAAAGAGGGTTGGCGCAAGTACACAGCCCTGTTTCACTGCGCTGCATATGTTGAATGGCTCTGAGACGTTGCCGTCGTGCTGCACTATCCCCTGCATGTTGGTGTGAAACGATTCGATGAGGTTTTGCAACTTTGGTGGGCATCCTATCTTTGGCAGGATCTTGAAAAGGCCCTCTCTGCTGACCAGATCGAACGCTTTGGTGAGGTCGATGAAGGCGACGTACAGGGGCATGTTCTGTTCTCTGCATTTCTCCTGGAGTTGGCGGATGGAGAATATCATGTCTACCGTCGATCGCTCAGTGCGGAAGCCACACTGAGACTCGGGGTAGACACGTTCGGCAAGCTTCTGTAGACGAACGAGAACAACTCGTGCGTAGACTTTGCCAACAACGCTGAGGAGGGAGAGGCCCCTGTAGTTGTTGCAGTCGCTTCTCTCCCCTTTGTTTTTGTAGAGGGTGATGATCTTGGCGTTCCTCATGTCCTGTGGTACAGCACCTTCCTTCCAGCACTGGCAGAGGATGTTATGCAATGGCAGCAGTAGGGCAGTCTTGCAGTGCTTGATCAGGTCGGGGGGTATGCCGTTGTTGCCGGGTGCCTTGCCAGCGGCCAAGCTATCAATGGCCTTGCTGAGTTTGTCGATGGTTGGCTCGGCGTCAAGTTCGTCCATGGATGGCAGGCAGTCGATGGCATCAAGGGCTGACGGTGTCACGGTGTTCTGTCTGGAGTAGAGGTCGGAGTAGTGCTCCACCCATCTCTCCATCTGGTTGTTCTTTTCTGTATCATCTCCCCAGTGGAGGATTTGAGGGGGGCCGTCTTGCTCTGAGCCGGACCAAGTGCTTTCTTGATGCCATCGTACATACCACGGATGTTCCCTGTTATGGCAGCGGTTTGAATGTCTTGGCTGAGCTGAGTCCAGTACTCGTTGGCACAGCGCCGAGCAGTCTGCTGAACTTTGCTTCTCGCAGCCCTGAGAATCTGGAGATTCTTCTCGTTTGGGTACTTCTTGTACTCGGCAAGAGCTGAGTGCTTGGCTTCAATGACGGGGGTCATCTCGGTCAACTTGGCAATCAAACCAGTCCTGTGACTTCGAGGTCTTCCTCCCAAAGGTAGCCAAGGCTGTGCGGTGGATGGTGTTTCGCAGCTCTTCCCACTTCTGCTTTGCAGATTCTCCTTCTTGTGGTACACCAAGTTCCTTCTCAAAGGTGGAGGCAAACCGCTCAACAAGTTCTGGTTGGGCCATCTTGCTGGTGTCAATCCGTGCCTTTCCAGGCTGTCTAGCACGATGGAATTTCTTCAGCTGCAGCTTGACCTTGCAACACACCAATGAATGGTCTGTGTCGCAATCTGCACTCTGGAACGAACGGGTGATTAGCACGTTCTTCAGTGAGGTGCGCCTGGTCAGGATCAAGTCCAGCTGGTGCCAGTGCTTTGAGCGCGGATGTCGCCAGGAAACCTTGTGTTGGGGCTTGGTCTTGAAGAACGAGTTTGTGATGCACAGATCGTGATAAGTGCAGAACTCGAGCAGCTGCTGTCCGTTGTTGTTCATTCTACCCACGCCAAATGGTGCAAGACAGGAGGGCCAGGAGTCGTGGTCAGCACCCACTCTGGCATTGAAGTCTCCAAGGAGAATGAATTGTTCAGAGTTGGGGATGATCCTGACAGTTGTTGCGAGATCCTCGTAGAACTCGTCTTTTGCCTCTGGTTTGGCTGTCAGTGTTGGGGCATACACACTGACGAGGGTGACTGGGCCTTGAGTGGTGTTGAGGCGGAGGGTGAGGAGTCGTGCAGAGCCAATGCTGCCCAGTTCCACCATCTTCAGCAAGGTGTTATTCACTGTGAAGCCCACTCTGTGTTCCCTATGTTCGTCACTGCTCTTTCCCTGCCAGTAGAACATGTAGTCCTTCTCTCTCAGTGTGCCTGCGTCAGCCAACCATGTTTCCTGGAGAGTGGTGATATCCACTTCCAGTCTCTTCAGCTCATTATTGATGACGGCAGTCTTCCTGGTGTTGTTGATGCCCTTAAGGTTAGCAGCGAGTCCTGTCATCATAGTGCGGACGTTCCAAGTTCCCAGTTTTAGAGTTGGTCTCTTATGTTTTTTTGTCTTGCCTGGTGCGAAAGTTCTCAGCCTGCCGTTCGGACTTCTCCTCATCCCCCATGCACCCAATGAGGAAAGCAGGCTATGGCGGGACAACACCTTATTGGCTGGGGGCTGCCCAGCTTGAGGCGGGCGGTAGCTGTCCAGTGAGATCCGATGATCCCTCCCACCATCGGGAACGACCCCTGGTGCCGCGCTCTACGCCGATTGAGCGGTGGCTTATAACCGGTAACTGTCATTCCCCATGTTTTGTCTACGCCAAAGGCGAAGCTGGAGTGTCCTCTCCAGTGATCCAGTGTTCTACCTTCCAGCGTTGGGCGTTGGTAGGATTCAAGCCTGGGCAGGAAGATATGGAGGACAAGATGTTGCCCATGCAGCATGTCCCCCCTCTCCACATTACTGATGAATCCAAAGGAACAGCAGGGCTGCTACAGTTTGGCACCAGCGCCGTCGCAGGAGCTGCCAGAACGATGTTGAGCACAACAGAGAACTGCCTTAAGGACTCCGACTCCGGATTTTTCCTCAGGGTTGACTCCCGAAGCCTTTTCCGTGACCGGGTGTGCCGCAAGGCAGCAGAGGTTTGAAATCAGGGTTTACCTTCCCCTAGATGGGCTACCTTCCCAGGTTGACGAGCCACCATCTACCCGAAGCATCTGGTTTTAAGGCGCCAGAGATCCGCCCTCGCCCCTTCTCCTTTTAGTAAAAGCAGTTCCGCCGGGCTTAGAGACTAAACCACACGGGCAGGCTAGGAGTTGGACTTAGTTGTCAGAGGCTTTTCGAGACACACGCCATAAGGAGCATTTTATAAGCACTGGGAGCTTAACCCCAGTGCCACTCCTGGCTATGACAACCTTGGAACCATATTACATATATACAGTACATATATGTACATATATTACAGTAAATTATTGGAAAATAACAAAACTAATACATGTAATATATGGAAGGTGTTAAATAATATAACAAAGAGAGGAAAATTAAATTCCAACCACATCTCTTATTTAAATTCAGAAAATGGAATAATCAATGAAAATAGCTAGATCTCCAACACATTTAATGAATATTTTGTTAATATAGGAAAAAAGATCGCCAACTCCACTGTATCATCAGCAAATACAAGTGGTGCTGACAATGTCATCAGCATAAACGCTTGCTCAATGTTTATGAAAGAAACAGATGAAAAAGAAATTACTGACATTGTTAACAAATTCAAAGACAAAAAAATCAACTGACTGTAATGATTTCAGTATGTTCTTGGTTAAATGTATTATTGATTGTATTGTTAAACACTTCACTTACATATGCAACATGTCACTTACTGTTGACAAATTTCCAAAGAAAATGAAAATAGCAAGAGTTGTTCCTCTGTATAAGACTGGTGACAAACACTCATTGTCAAACTACAGACCCATTTCCTTGTTACCTCAGTTCTCCAAAATACTGGAAAAAATATTTGTTAAGAGACTAAATGATTTCATTGATAAGCACAATATACTCTGTGAACAACAGTATGGATTCAGGAAGAACCGGACCACCTCACTGGCACTCATGGACTTTGTTGAACAGATTACGGATGCAACAGAAAGAAAAGAATACACAGTTGGAATATTTCTGGACTTACAAAAGGCATTTGATACAGTTGACCATAAATTACTCCTCAGTAAATTACATAAGTATGACATCAGAGGAATTGCTTTTGACTGGTTACACAGCTATTTAGAAGACAGATATCAATATGTTCATGTGAATAATACAGACTCTGAGTTGCTGAAGATGATGTGTGGGGTACCACAGGGTTCTGTGCTTGGTTCATTGCTGTTTATTTTGTATATTAATGATTTATGTTCTGTGTCTAAATTGCTCGTGTATTTTATTTGCAGATGACACAACTTTTTTTTGTAGTGGAGAAAATCTTAAGCAGCTTCTGGATTCAGTAGAAAATGAGCTTAAACAAATCAATCAATGGTTCACTGTCAATAAATTATCTATTCACCTTGGAAAAACAAATGTATAATATTTGGAAACCGCAAATTATATAATCACAGAAAAATTAAAATAAACAATGTTGAAATTGACACAGTTTTTGAAACCAAGTTCCTAGGGGTCATAGTTGATAACAAACTAAACTGGAAATCACACATAAATTATGTTAAAACTAAAATGTCTAAATCCATTGCCGTACTGTATAAAGTTAAGGATCTCCTGTGTCAGAAATCTCTTTGCATTTTATATAATTCACTGATAGTTCCTTTTATGACATACTGTGTGGAGATCTGGGGAAACACATATAAAACAAACACAAACTTAATCTTTTTACTGCAAAAAAAAGCCGTACGCATTGTATCAAAGAAACCTTACCATGAACCAACAAATCCAATATTCATTCAGTTACATACTCTTAAATTTAGAGATCTGGTAGATTATAATGTCATTCAAATCATGTACAAAGTAAATAATAATCAATTACCTGTAAATATTCAGAGACTTTAAAAAAAGGGAAGAAAATATGAGCTAAGAGGTAACTCTGTTTTTAATAAGCCAAAGGTTAGAACAAATACAAAGTATCATTGCATGTCTGTCACTGGAGTTAAACTGTGGAACTGTTGCTCTGAAAATATTAAAACATGTTCAACTCTGAAGCAATTCAAAAAATTGTACAAAGATGAGAAAATCTCCCAGTATCTCACTGTAAATGCTGGGAGATAAATTTGTAATAACTTAAAGGGTTTTTTGTCTACTTGTTCTATTTGATTTTCTTTGTTGATTTTGGGTAAGACTTAAATTTTTATGTTATTGATTTTATAATTGTAACGGGGTAGGCACTATATACTGTTGCCTTACAGCTAGAAGGTTCCTGGTTCGAATCCCCAGGCTGGCAGGGGTTGGAACCTTTCTGTATGGAGTTTGCATGTTCTCCCTGTGCTGTGTGGGTTTACTCCGGGGGCTCCGGTTTCCTCCCACAATCCAAAGACATGCATGTTAGGTTAATTGGTTGTTCTAAATTGTCCCTAGATATTTCCTATAGGCCCTTAGAATAGAGGGTTAGTACTAGTGAAAGCGCTTTGAGTGGTCTTTGTGACTAGAAAAGCGCTATATAAGTGCAGGTTAGTTAGTTAGTAGATATAAGCACTAGCTTCAGCCTACACCCTTTCGGTTGTTCTTTTGTGTGTTCTTATTGTATTGTATGTGTTTATTATTATTATCACCAAATAAAATAAATTCATTCATTCATTCATTCATTCATTCATTCATTCAATTATCTTTTGATCCCAATCAGATTTTGCCACAAGTTACACATATGATGTTTGTCAATTTAAAAGATAATTTTCCACATAACTAAAGTTGTTGGCTGTCGTATAATAACAGAGTAATATTCAGTTTTTGTTTCAATGACTAACGGACAACAACTCCATCCCACATCACTAAACTGTAATCATGTTTAGGGCTGTTACTTATGCAGAATGTACATATCTTTTCTTTTGATCAGAGTTTAAAAATTTATTTTATTCAAAGTTTTTTTATGTTGACTGTGTTTACTATAAATTTGCTGTTGCTTATGCAGAATGTATACGTATTTTCCTTTAATTAGAATTTATAAAATTCCATTCACTGCTGAATGTGTTTACAGTCAATTCACTGCAAACAAAAATAAATCTATATTTTTATTTGTTTTTGATTTTTTGATTTTGTATACTTTATTGATCCCCAGAGGGGAAATTGAGGGCATCCACCTGGATGGATGAAGCAGCCACGGTACAGCGCTATCCCTTCACCAGTCACACACACATTCACACCTAGGGCCACTTTAGAGTCTCCAATTAACCTAACCTGCATGTTTTTGGCCTGTAGGAGGAAACTGGAGAAATCCCGGGGTAAACCCACGCAGACACGGGGAGAACATGCAAACTCCACACAGATCACTGTTGGTCAGGGGCTGGGATTGAACCAGGGATCCCATGGCCAAGGGTGAATTGCTGTGCTGCCGCAGTGCTAACCACTGAATCAGAATCAGAATCAGAATAAACTTCAGAATCAGAATAAACTTTATTGCCAAGCATGTAAAAAAACACACGAGGAACTTGACTTGACATTGGTGCGCATGCGCGCGACACAACGACACGGCAGCCATAATAGGCGCCTCATCAAACAGAGATAGATAAGAAAGGGAGGGGAGGGGAGGGGAGGGAACGACACAAGGGGGGAGGAGAGAAAAAAAACTTCGTTATCAGAATACAGCTTGTATTTAAGCAGATTATGATTGCAATGAAAAAAAATCTCTCAATAGCACAGAGCAACAATCAACCACAAAAAACCAAAAGACCAAAAGTCAGAGAGAATCAGTGAATGGATGGGTGTAATTCAGTATTATGAATCAGTGTGTTCGTGTATGTTGAATGCAGGTGGGTGTTTATCAGTTACTGGAGGCAGCAAAATCTCTCCCAGCCGAGATGTTATGTCTTAGTGGCTGAAACTCGGAAGCATGTCCCTGAGGCATGGCAGATGGAAATTTCCTGAGCCAGTCACATGTCAATGAGAGTTCAGATGCAGTCCCAGTATGTTTATGAAAGAGAAGCACAATCTTCTGTTTTGTCTTAATCCAGGAGGAAAATAGACAACAGGGCGAATTCAAGGTCTGATAGACACAGATCACTCAGAGCATAGAATTTTACATCTCCAGCAATCCTGTGTTCATAATTTCCATACATAGGCTTTAAATCCATTCCTTGGAGGCACCAAAGACGACTCCAGATGTTTCCCTTCTAGAACATGGGTAAACATGTCCGGTAGAGTCCATCCCTCTACAGTGCATGCAGATGGTAATTTCCATGTTATCATTGCCGATAGTTAGTGCACTCCCCCGTCTAGTCGAATTGTTGAGAAGCAGCTATGCCGGGACCGCTTTTAATTAGCTCTTCCAGTTAATTTTTCGATACACCAGGAAAAACTCCAGAGCCAATCAGCAGAAAATCCTGTGATCCTAGCCAAACCAGGTAGATGTTTCCACATCCTCAGTCGAATCATGCAGACACATGCATTCCAATCCATGGGTCTCTCCATAGGGGCTCCCCCTGGCCCGAATTTATATAAAATGTTGTTAATCTTATTAAAGCCACTCACCAAATCCATTCTTTTCGTTTGGTTCAAGATTCAGCCAGAAGACAGCGACGCAGATAAGACAGCAAGCTGGGATTCTCAGTTAGGGAGGGAAGGAGGGTAAAAGGGAGCAAAGAAAAAGGCGTCTGTTCTCTCTGAAGGGCACTGCGCCACTGCACCACCCATATATATCTATATACGTTATCAAGCAGTCTCTCTTTTACACAATGTAGTAGGTTGCATCTTGGGCTTTTTTTGGGCTTGTTTCCATAGAGCTGGTTGCTTGTTTCTCTCGTGAAACCTGGCAACACTGGCTGAGTAGCTTCTAGTTTCCTTCTAGCTTGGATGAGCAGCGCTGGTTCACTGATCCACAGTTGACTGTGTATCTCGAGTCATTCCAGCAAATCTCCCAACAACCTCACCGGGATGCCACAACAAATTGTCAGCACCATGTCCCAGGTGACCCACTGATTGCCGCAACTCGAGGCCGCTGGCTGAGCTGAGCTGCTGGATCTCAAAGTGCAGTGTCTGCTCCACAGGACTCCGTTCCTCTCCCACAGCCAGCTGGAGGATGCACTGTCACAAAGTGGCTCCCCAACATTGCCTGTGAGTGTTGAGCAGAGTCGCACGGAGCACAGATAGTGGGAGAGCTCAGGGGAGCAGCCTCGGGTCGCGCTGTAGGCAGTTGCCGCGTCAGTGGTGCAGTTCCTGGCACCTTAAGGTACACCTCCACTACTAACTCAGTACTGGTAGTGGAATTCCTCTTTGGCTCAGTAGTAGAGTGAGAGGTTTTGAGATCACGGTGGCATGGGTTCAAACCCTGGCCTGGGATATTGGCGCCTGTGTGCAAAAGAGACTTAGAAGGTGTATGTCTACCTTGCCTAAGGGTGAAAATGACTGGGTTTGTCCACCTTGGCACAAGGGTCAAAATGGACTCCCAGGCTGAATAGGTAATCCTGACCTTGGCCCAGAAAGTGGGTTGTAACATTTATAAATCAGTACATGTATGGAACTATTCAAAATTTCCTCCACTTTCACCAACGCCAGATCCAGCAGCAGAAAAGCATGATGCTACTACTGCCATACTTCTGTGTGGGTATGGTGTTTATGTTTGGGTGACGTGCAGTGTTGTTTTTCTGAAAAACATTGAACTCATAGCCAAAAAGTTTAATGTCAGGATCATCAGATGAAACACATTTTTCCACATTTTGATGAAAGTTTTTTTGTGACCAACATCGGTTTTCTGCTACAATCAGTTTTCTTCTCATCTTTTCATTAATTTTGGAGGTGTGTACTGCACTGTTGTGGCATATTTTCTCTACTTGATGGCTGTCTTCACTGTGTTCAGTATTATATAAAATGTTTTGAACATCATTTTGTCAAAACAAAAACAATAGGTTTTCCACAGTATGGCTGCTTGGAACCCTAATAAAGTATTAAAGTTATACAGCAAGAGGAGTCAATAAAAACTATTAATATACAGCATATATCAAATATGAGCAGAGCTCCTTTTGGCAAAGTAAATGTATTTGGCACAATAAGGGAAGCATATATTTGTTTTGCTTGCCAAGCTGCTGGACAGGACAAAAAAAAAAAGAAAAATATTGGGCTAAGAAGCCCAATAAGCTCTGTTCAGCTGTTGTGAAAAATCCACTTGATGCCAGGAGTGTACACAACAACAGAGAACAAATTAATTTAAAAGCGAGACAGTCAGACACATGGACTAGGGGTCTCATGTACAAAGACTTGGGTGAATATCCTACTGAAACATGACATACGTTTAAATCAAAAAAGCGCTGTAAACAAAAAAAAAAATTCAGATGTATGAAACCGTCCATACGCAGGAATCCAAGCACATTTCCTTTGTACATGCTGAACTGCTTGAAAGTGAACACACGTGAGGAAATACCGGACTCCTCCCGTGACACGCCACCATTTGAATATGCAATTAGATGCAAATAGGTATGCAAATAGATAAATACAAACCCAGCATGTTTGATTCTCCTGTATCCATGATCAAAAATGATGGATGGATTAATGGAATTTCATGGAACGTGAGTTGGAGATGCTCCTGAATGAGGTAGAGGCTTGTAAAAACATTTTGTTTGGCATGCTGTCCTCCGGCATTAGCGCTGGATACAGGTAATTCAGTAACCTGCTCACAGCTCAATAAGATTAGTTTACTGTTTCATTTATTCAGATAGGGATGAGAAAGAGAAGTTTATTTAACTTTGACATGTTTAGACTGACGTCTGCAGTCGTCCTCAGAAGCGTCAACTGATCCCTGTAATTTGGAGTGTGTATAGCACAGTGGTTATAGTACAAATCTGTAATGTATTTCCTGAAAATTTTCAACTTTTTTCTCATAAATTTGTGACCTTTTTTCATAAATTTTTAGCATTTTTTTTATAAATTTGCAACATTTATCATAAATTTGCAAGTTTTATTCCTGTAAAATTTCAACTTTTCTCTCATAAATCAGTAAGTTTTTTCTCATAAATCTGTGTGTCATGAATGCACCTGTTCATGGGCGAAAAATAGGACGCCAAACATTGGTTTTCACATTTATTAACTTAAACACAAGCAAAAACCGTCACATACAACTACAATGAAAGAAATTAAACAACATAACCGCTGGAGGAGACCTCCTTTGACGTTGGGCTCAAAGTCAAAGGTACAAAGTCAGAGAACGCCTGACCAGGGAGAAAGCTCAGCTGGAGGACCCCGAGAGCAATGGGGCTCGACGGCTGAGAAAAACAGAGGGGGAAAAAAGGCACCAAAACGGGAGCTCACCAATTTACCTCAACAGCAGGACCTAAACCATGAAAAATAGGTCACGGCAGGAGAAGAGGAAGAAGAAGGAGGACACAGCAACAGCAGAAGCTGTCATGTCCCATAAATACACACACACATAATCAAAGACAGGTGTAATCCATGAGTAGTAAATGGGCAGCAGCTGTGCAGCCCCAAATGAATTGACAGCCGGAAGCTGCACAGTGCTGTAAAAATAAACAAACTGGAAAGAAGAAAATAAAACACAATGAAACTTGAAAACGTTATAATAATCTTAGAGAAAATAGAAAATAAACAGAAAAAAAAAATGCTCACTGGGCAGAGAACCTGGGCACGGCTCTAACCCATGCCCCAGGACCATGACAGAGTCCCCATCTCAAGGGGTGGATACCAGACACCCCAGGGTAACATCACCAAAAAGACAAAAAACAAAACCTCCCAAACACAAAGAAACGACCCACCCTGGGGGGGGGGGGGGGGGGGGGACCAGGAACACAGGGACCAAAACCAGAACAAAAAAACTAAAGAAAACGCTCATGAATCACACTCAGTCTATAGATGGCCAAACGGGACTCTAAGCCCGACTGATGAGTTGTCGAAACAGTTCAGGCAGTCTTCCTGAGTCCCACGACCACCGGCATGTGTGCTGGAACACATCGGGCAGCCTCCCCATGCCCCAGCACCAACAAAGCTGCAGGGGCAGTTCCGGCAGTCTTCCTAAGTCCCAAGACCACCGGCATCTGTGCTGGGACAAGTCGGGTGGCCTATCCGTACCCCAGAACCAACAAGACTGAGGAAGCAGTCTGTCAAGTGGTCTTTCAAGAGGAACCTCTTGGGATACACCCACAGTGGCCCCGGGCTGGGGCAGAGTTGCACCTGTGGTGGCCCTAGGCTAGGGCTGAGTTGCACCCACGGTGGCCCCAGGCTGGGGCTGAGTTACACCCGCGGTGTTCCCGGGCAGGAGCAACGATGCACCCTTGGTGGCTCTGGGCAGGAGCAATGATGCATCCCTCGGTGGCTCCGGGCTAGAGCAACGATGCATCCACGGTGGCTCCAGGCTGGAGCAACGCTGCACCCGTGGTGGCTCTGGGAGGGAGCAACGCTGCACCCACGGTGGCTCCGGGCAGGAGCAACACTGCACCCTCGGTGGCCTCAGCTGGAGAAGAAGCAGCACCCACGGAGGTCCAGGGCTGGGATGGAGCATCCGTGATACCTCAGTGGGAGGAGCTGAACCCACAATGGCTTCAGGCAGTGAGCCTGGACCCACAGAGACTTCTGGCTCAGGTGGCTCTTCCCCAGTGACCCTGAGAGAAGGCTCAGGAAAAACAAGCAGATAAACAGAGTCAGGATCACCGGCAACGGCGGAGCCCGACGAGGTAAATTCAGGTGCAGCTGATGGCTGCACTTGGCTCTCCTCCCCTTCAGCCAGACAAGACCTCCCCAATATGGAAACAGTAGGAACAGAGGAGGGCACTTGCCTGAACTTGAGCTTCACCACCATCCAGGACTCCGTCGATCCAGGCGACGATGCTCTGGGCTCAGTCCTCTGGAGGTTCAGTTGCAACTCTGCTGCAGCGGCCTCCGCAGCAGGCATGATGATGTGTGCAGTCCAGGTGCCCCCTGGCAAAGTGACCCATGCTGGTGGCTTCTCCGGTGTGGCAGCTGGGGGTCGACTCTCCGCTGGCACTGGAACAGGGTTCTCCAGGGCCACAGGTTCCTCCATCGACCGGTGGCTCATTTCAGGGACCGGTGGGCACTCAAGGACGGATGGAGGAAACACAGAGAGGGCAAGAGAAGAATTAATTGCAGCAGGCGGAAAAACCCAGTGGACTGCAGGGACCGGGTTTTCTCTCCAGGAATCAGGCAAGAATATTCATTTTTTTAGTGATGGAAAACAAGAGTTCACTTGCCTGAGTTCCTGAGAAGTGATGGATTCCGCTGCTGCTTCAGGGTCAGGCTCCATCTCTCCGGGAGCCTCGAGCTGTCTGGGTGGAGGGTGATGACATGGACTTGAGGTGGAAGTGGCGAGCCTTCTGCCCCCGTGAACGTGTCTTCTGCCTGGATTGAACTGAGGGGGAATCCTCCAACAGCTCCACAACTCGTTGTCGAGTTTCATACAGTTAGGCCCAAAAATAAGAAGAGTGAGCCACCGCCTGCCACCCCTCAGGTTATAAAATTAATAAGCGGGGACCAAACAGAATTGAATTCAGCCTATTGATTATTTGCGGAGGCAGACATTCTCTCCAGGCTAATATAATCTAATAGTAAGTTATTATAGTGAGTCATACACAACTTATTTCTTGATTTCCAATTCATGAGGATAGTTTTCTTTGCGATGCAAAAGATGGTGAGAACCATGTGTGACATCCTTGCCTCTATATTTATTTCACTTAAATCACCTAATATGCAAAGTGTGGGTGAGGATGGGACACGATACCCAAGGCATGCCGACAGGTCCTCACATGTCTTCTGCCAGAACTTTTGAACTGGTGCACAGGACCACATTGCATGCATATAGCTATCCGGGATGTTGCTGGTGCAGTAAAATTCAATTCAGTTCAATTCAGCTTTATTTATAATGCGCCACATCACAACAAAAGCCGTCTCGTGGTGCCACAGTGCAGAAAAAAACCACACAGTCACAGAAAGACCCAGCAATCAGACGATCCCCTATGAGCAAGCACTAAGCGACAGTGGAGAGGAAAAACTCCCATTTGGAAGGAAGAAACCTCTAGCAGAACCAGGCTCAGGGAGGGGCAGTCGTCTGCTGCGAGTGGCTGGGGATGAGGGGATAGGGAGGATGGAAAGGATAGACATAAAGAACATAGCAGTAAGATGCCAAATACAATACTGGAGGTCAACCAGCAGTATGGATCAGATAACAATAGAACAAGAGTGGGGTTAAAAGACACAAAAACCCTCCTTAAATGAAAGCTATATTAAAAAGGAAGGATTTTACCCTGTTCTTAAAAACAGAGACCGAGTCTGACTCCCGGACCCACAGTGGTAACTGGTTCCAGAGAGAAGGGGCTTGGTAGCAGAAGGCTCTGCCTCCCACCGTACTTTTGGAGATTCTGGGCATCACAAGTAAGCCAGCATTTTGGGAGCGTAATGCTCTATTAGGATGGTAAGGTAGTATCAGATCTTTTATATATTGGGGGGCCAGATTGTTAAGAGCTTTGAAAGTAAGAAGAAGGATTTTAAACTTGATTCTGAATTCTATGGGAAGCCAATGGAGGGAGGACAGAACCGGGGAAATATGATCTCTTTTTCTTGAACCAGTTAAAACTCTAGCAGCAGCATTTTGAATCAACTGATGATTTTTTTTAAAGTTACTTTAGGACAACCAGATAATAGCAAATTACAATAATCTAATCGAGAACTGACAAAGGCGTCAATCAGTTTCTCAGCATCATTCAGAGACAAGATGCTCCTGATCTTGGCAATATTGCGCAGATGATAGAAGGCAGTCCTAGAAACAGTTTTAATATGTGAATTAAAGGACAAATCCTGATCAAAAATCACTCCAAGGTTCCTCACACAACTTTTCAGAGTGAGAGTGGCAGCATCTAAATTAAGGGCATAATCTGAAAAGGAATTTCTAAGATGTCTTGGGCCAACAACAATGACATCAGTCTTATCAGAGTTCAACAGTAAAAAATTACAAGTCATCCAAGCTTTGATGTCCTTAAGACAGGCATCTAACTTGGCTAACTGATCACAATCATCGGGCTTCATTGAAAGGTATAGCTGTGTGTCATCTGCGTAACAGTGAAAATGTATACAGTGCTTTCTGATGATATTGCCCAACGGGAGCATATATAGACTAAAAAGAGTAGGGCCCAACACAGATCCCTGTGGATCTCCGTGACTGAGCTTGGAGCTGGAACAGAATCCATCAGAATCAGAATCAGAATGAGATTTATTGCTATAGTTCATGTAGTACACAAACTAGGAATTTGTCTCGGTGCAATGCTGCAACATTAAACATGGAGTAGCACTAAAGATAAAAATAAAAAACTACGCATGCAATAAAAGGTAGAATATGAATAAGTAATACTAATCTATGCAATTTTTAAATATATTAACAAGCAGCAGATATTGTGGAGTTCCACATAGTGCAGTCGGTAGTGCAAAAAGAAAACAGTGATAATTGTCATGAATCCGGTTGAGCTGCTGTACGTAGTGCACGAGAGTCTAATAAGTCACTTAGTGTTCAGCAGTCTAATGGCAGAGGGGAAGAAGCTGTTCATGTAGCGGGAGGTTTTAGTCTGAATGGACCGAAGTCTTCTGCCTGAGGGGAGGGGGGCAAACAGTGCGTGTCCAGGGTGTGAAGGGTTGGCTATGATCCGACCTGCACGCCTCCGGGTCCCTGAGATGTACAGGTCCTGGAGGGATGGGAGCTTGCAGCCAATCACCTTCTCAGCAGCACGCACAACGCGCTGCAGTCTTAGTCTGTCCCTGGCGGTGGCTCCTGCGTACCACACGGTGATGGAGGTGGTGAAGATGGACTCAATGATGGCCATGTAGAACTGCACCAACATCTTGGTGGGTAGCTTGAGCTTCCTCAGCTGCCGCAGGAAGAACATCCTCTGCTGGGCCTTTTTGATGAGAGAGCTGATGGTCGGCTCCCACTTGAGGTCCCGGGTGATGGTGGTGCCCAGGAAGCGGAAGGAATCCGCAGTGGTGATGGGAGAGTCTGTGAGGGTAGGGGGGGGGCAGAGGGGCTGTGACTTTTCTGAAGTCCACGATCATCTCCACTGTCTTCAAAGCGTTCAGCTGCAGGTTGTTGTGGCTGCACCAGGACACCAGCTGGGCCACCTCTCTCCTGTAGATGGACTCATCGCCGTTGGAGATGAGCCCGATGAGGGTGGTGTCGTCCGCAAACTTGATCAGCTTGACAGACTGGTGGCTGGAGGTGCAGGAGTTGGTGTACAGGGAGAAGAGCAGGGGGGAAAGTACACAGCCCTGGGGTGATCCGGTGCTGATGCTAACAGAGTCTGAGACAGTCTTTCCCAGCCGCACATGCTGCCTCCGGTCTGTCAGGAAGTCGGTGATCCACCTGCAGAGGGAGTCAGGCATGTTGAGCAGGGACAGCTTGTCCTGGAGCAGAGCGGGGCGGATGGTATTGAATGCAGAGCTGAAGTCCACAAACAGGATCCTGACGTAGGTTCCCGGGGAGTCCAGGTGCTGCAGGATGGAGTGGAGGGCCAGGTTGACTGCGTCGTCCACAGACCTGTTGGCTCTGTAGGCAAACTGCAGTGGGTCCAGGAGGGGAGTGGTGATGGTCTTGAGGTGGGGCAGGACCAGGCGCTCAAAGGACTTCATGACTACAGAGGTGAGCGCTACAGGTCTGTAATCGTTAAGTCCAGTGATCCGTGGCTTCTTGGGGACAGGGACGATGGTAGAGGTTTTGAGGCAGGCTGGCACGTGGCATGACTTCAGGGAGGTGTTAAAAATGTCTGTGAAGACAGGACTCAGCTCCTCCGCACAGTGTCTCAGGGTGGAGGGAGACACGCCATCCGGACCGGGGGCCTTGCACGGGTTCAGTCTGGAGAACTGTCTGTGCACGTCCTGCTCACTGATGGCAAGGGCGGGGGGGGCGCCTTTGATGAAGTGGGGACCATGGAGGCAGTGGCGCTGGGGGGAGGGGGGAGTTGGACACAGCTGATGAGGTGTCAAAACGGGCATAGTGTTGGGACAGTCTTTGACAAAGGGCTTTGTCATCCTGTCTCTTAGAAGCCTGAGGCCGATAGTTGGTGATTTGCCTCAGTCCTCTCCACACAGAAGCAGAGTCGTTAGCAGTGAACTGTTGCTGGAGTCTCTCAGAATACACAGATTTAGCTCTCCTCAGCTCTCTGCTAAACCGGTATTTGACCTCCCTGTAGCAGTCCCGGTCTCCACTTTTCAACGCTGCTTCCTTCTCCTTCCTGATCTGTCTGAGCTTAGCTGTGAACCAGGGCTTGTCGTTGGAGTAACTCACCCTGGTGCGCGATGGAAGAATGCTCTCCTCACAAAAGTGGATATATGAGGTCACAGTGTCCGTGTACTCATCCAAATCATGCGTGGCTCCTTTAAACATGTCCCAATCAGTTATTTCCAAGCACGTGCTCAGCTCCTCCACAGCTTCACTGGTCCATTTCCTCGTAGTGCTCACAACAGGTTTTGTGAGCTTCAGTCTCTGTCTGTATGTGGGGATGAGGTGGACCATCACGTGATCAGATAGTCCAAGCGCAGCGCGGGGAACAGCGCAATACGCGTCCTTAACTGTAGTGTAACAGTGATCCAGCATGTTCTCTCCTCTGGTGGGGCATTTAATAAACTGTTTGTACCGGGGGAGTTCGTGGCTCACGTTGCTCTGGTTAAAGTCGCCAACCACAATAACCAGAGAGTCCGGGAAAGTCCGCTCCGCCTGCTGAATGTGATCCGCGAGCGCGCGCTGAGCCTCGCGCACGTCCGCATCGGGTGGGACGTAAACAGCGGCCAGGATGAATGAAGCAAACTCACGCAGGGAATAAAATGGCTTGCAGTTGATGAATAAATATTCCAGAGCGGGAGAACAGTGTTGGGAGATCACAGTTACATCGGAGCACCAGCTGCTGTTGATGTAGAAGCAGACTCCTCCGCCTGTGGTCTTGCCGGAGAGCCCCGTGCCACGGTCTGCACGAAACAGCTGAAATCCCTCGAGGAGGAGCGCGCTGTCCGGTGTTTTTTCCTTGAGCCAGGTCTCAGTGAAGCAGAGGGCACACGAGGTGGAGAGGTCCTTAAATCGCATCAGCAGTCTCAGTTCATCTACCTTGTTATAAAGAGAATTGACGTTGGACAGAAAGATCCCAGGCAAGGCCGTGCGCGTGCCTCTCCTGAGAAGCCGCACGAGGGCGCCCGCTCATCTTCCTCTCTTTCGCCGTCTCACTTTTTGGGCTAAAAAGTGAACCAGATCGGCGGCAGGAGCCAAAAAAACTGGGAGTAGGTCCGTGGGAGTGAAAGTCCTGATATTTAGTAGCTCTTCACGGGTGTAAGAGCAGGCAGACACACAACTGACGAACAAAAACAAACAAAAAAAAGCGCAGTGAAGCACCATGGCAACCACTGTGGGCGCCATCTTGGATCAAAAAAAAAAATCCATCACATCAGAATCCATCACTGACATGGACAAACTGAAATCTATCAGACAAATAAGATCTAAACCACTGCAACAGAGTTCCACTGAGTCCAACAAAGTGTTCCAATCTATCAAGTAGAATGGCATGATCGATAGTGTCAAAAGCTGCACTGAGATCTAAAAGAACAAGAACAGAGACAAGTCCATTATCAGATGCAGTCAGGAGGTCATTAGAGACCTTCACTAAGGCAGTTTCAGTGCTGTGATGAGCTCTGAACCCAGATTGAAACACCTCAAACAAACCAACTCCCTGCAAATGGTCAGATAATTGCACAGCAACAACTCTTTCCAAGATTTTTGAAATGAAAGGCAAATTAGAGATTGGTCGATAATTGGCCAAAATTCCAGGATCGAGCGTCGATTTTTTAAGTAAGGGTTTAATTACAGCAGTTTTAAAAGCCAGTGGAACATAACCCAGAGTTAAAGAAGAATTAATGATAAGAAGAATACGGCTACCAATAATTGGGAAAATAATTTTAAATAACCTGGAAGGAATAGGATCCAGAAGGCAAGATGAAGGCTTAGAAGAGGAAATTATTTTATCCAACTCTAAGAGGTCGATTGGAGTAAATTTATCTAAGCAGATATCAATTGAGGGAGTTGCAGTAGTTAATGTACTAGAGTTTACGGTAGGAAGAATCTGACTGATTTCATCTCTAATAGATAAAATTTTAAGATTGAAATAGTTCAGAAAGTCCTGACTAGAAAGCTCATGGGGGATGCGAGGATTGACCGAGTCATGGCTCCTTGTAAGCCTGGCTATAGTGTTGAAGAGAAACCTGGGGTTATTCTTGTTTGCTTCTATTAATGCAGAATAATAGCTTGATCTAGCTTTTCTAAGAGATTTTTTATAGATTAAGAGATGATTTCTCCACGCCAAGTAGCATTCATCTGAATTAGTTGAACGCCATTTCCTTTCCAACTGACGAGTTTTCTGTTTTAAGCCACGAGTTTCTGAGTTAAACCAAGAGGTAAGAAATCTCTGGTTAGACTTTTTTCTTTTTTCAAGGGGCTACCAAATCTAGAGTCCGATGCAGAGAGGCAGTAACACCATCAACCATGCTATCAATCACGAATGGAGCAGACTCTCCATCACTTATTTCAGGTGTTTGTTGTGTTGACCCACGGCATAGAGGAGACAATCTGCAAAAATTTAGCAACAACGTCATCAGAAAGACATCTGCTGTAGTAGTATTTTTCTTTAGGAAATAAGTGATCAGAGATAATGAAATCAAAAATTAACAGACAATGGTCAGACAGTACAGGATTATGCGGAGACACTACCAGATTTTTGATATCTATACCATAAGTCAAAACAAGGTCCAATGTATGGTGGAAATAATGGGTAGAATTTTTTACTTTTTGGGAAAACCCCATTGAGTCTAAAATTGAATTGAAAGCCTTATTAAGACAGTCACTCTTAACATTTGTTTGTTCTCTCCCATAGATTGAGTCCCCATCGTGCTGTTTGCTCTCTACATGTCTGTTCTTTTCTTCTTCTCTATCCCCTCACCCCCCAGCCAGTCGCAGCAGATGACTGCCCCTCCCTGAGCCTGGTTCTGCTGGAGGTTTCTTCCTGTTAAAAGGGAGTTTTTCCTCTCCACCGTCGCCAAGTGCTTGCTCACAGGGGATCGCCTGATTGCTGGGGTCTTTCTGCAACTGTGGGGGTCCTCCCTACAGTTGATAGTGCTATGAGATGACTGTTGTTGTGAAATGGCGCTATATAAATAAAGTTGAATTGAATTGAATTGAATTGAACATCAACATGTATATTAAAGTCCCCTACAATAATTATTCTATCGGTTTTCAGCACTAAATCAGCTAAAAATTTGGCAAATTCCGATAGAAACTCTGAATAGGCCGTAGGAGGACGATTAACTATGGCAAAGAGAATTGGGTTCAAGCCAAGATTGCCAACAGGCCCCACACTGAGGACCAAACCTTCAAAGGAATTAAAACATAATTTCTGCTTAACATTAACTAGTAATTTAGAATGGAAAATTGCCGCCACTCCACCACTACGACCAGAACCTCTGGGGTTATGACAGTTTAAACACCCAGAGGGAGTAGATTCATTCAAACCAACATAATCATCAAGCCTGAGCCAGGTCTCTGAGGGATAGTACATCGATCTGGTGATCGATTAATAGATCATGGACCAGAAGAGACTTAGAAGATAGAGACCTAATGTTTAATAAGCCACATTCAATTTTTAAACTTTGGGGGGGAACAGAGGCCAAATTATTAATTTTATTAATTTTAGGGACTTGAGGCTGGATTAGAATTTTACCAACATTTTGTTTAATCAATCTGGGAAGTTTATGCATTCTATTTTTTTTTTACTTTTTCATTAACTTTAGAGGGAGCAGAAAAAGGTTCTCTAAGGGAGGAGACGGGGCAAAGTTGAAAGGTGGTGGAAGAGGAGGAGTTGCAGAAGTGCGAGTGTTTTTCAGGTTGTGTTGTATTTGTCCTGGGTGACAATATTTAGGGCAACGGGAGACAGACTCAGTCTCTGAAGGATTATAAATCAAAGGCTGATCCAAATGGTAAAGACCACCCCAGTTAATGGGATCGATACAATACGTGGGAACAGGACCAAAAAAGGGGAGTTTGGCAAACCCAGAAACTTCAGAGTGAGTAAACACATCAAATTTCAGTCACTGTACCAAAAAACACTGAATAAAACAGAAAAGATTGTCTCTTAAAACACGTGCACCAAATCTATTTGGGCGGATGCCATCAGGCCTCACAAGTGATGGGAGGTTCCAAAATAAGTTAAAATTGTCAACAAAACCAATGTTAAAAATAGGACAAGTAAAACACAGCCAAGAATTAAGACTGAGAGTTCTGCTAAAATGATTACAGCCTCTCCTGAGAGGTGCCAAAGGCCCAGAGATGAGCGCACGTCTGCCACAGTTCATGAGAGTGGACAGAAGGCTCCTGAAGTCCCTTTTTAAAATCTCAGATGCTTCATCTGGGATGTTATTGCATCCCACATGCACAACGACAGTTTGAACGTGAGGGAATTCATTCATCAGGTCAGGGATAAGAGCCTCAATATCAGAGACTCTAGTCCCGGGAATCGAGTCACACAGTACCTGCTTCTGACGTTCCTCACGATCGAGTCACCAATTACCAGCATCGTCGGGGGGGGGGGGGGGGGGGTAATCGGTGGATTCTGATGTGGAGAGGAATTGTGAAGAGGATGATGTTGTTGTTGCGAAGGTGGGGAGATGCGCTCTTTTCTTCTATCTGGAGCAGATGTGCAATTTGACACACCCTGGGTGGTCTTTATCCGGGGTTTGCGGACATGAGCCGCCGCTGAAGGAAAGGAGGAAGGACGAGAGGCGTCCACAGGCGGGTGGCCAGCGTCTAGGTGGGGAAAATCCTCCAGGAAAAGGATATCAAATCTGTTATCCAAGGACACGGGAAGAGAAGAGGCGCGGCCCATTCTGGTCGATCAACAATGGTTATTAGCTGGTCGAACCAAGGTCCAGGGCGCAGATGGAGGACGAGAGGGACCAAGCGAAGCTTTTGGTTTTGCCCCGAGACAAAACCAGTGTTTGTTGCTGAGGTCATGGACGTCTGCGGAGGCTGCGGAGACTGGAGCAGGTGCTGGAGCAGGTGTGGAGGTAGGTTGAGATGCGCTGAGCTCACCCAAATAAGTAGCAGTTTCTGCCAGCTGCAAGGCAGTGGCCGGAGCCGATGATCGCCCGAGAATGATGGTGTTGATGTGGTCTTCGGCCTCCCGAATCTTGTAAAGATTGGAGAGCCTCGTTTCCAGCTCAGAGACCTTATCGAGGAGCGATAAACAGCGGGTACATGACGGAGAAGGAGCCATGGCGTTCCAGGCGCTGAGATGGGTAGCCCGCAGCTAGCCAAAAACAGCTACTCGTACGTCTGAATGGACTTTTAGGCGAGGCCAATCCCGACGTAATAGTAAATAAAAACTAATAACAACAGAGATAAAAAATTAAATCAATAAAAACAATCAATAAAAACAAAAACAGAGAAAAAAGTACTCTGACACGATGAGTGTCAGATGCAGCTGTCAACGCAGCTGTCAACCCTCTCACGTTTCTCACCAATGTGAGAGGGTTGAAGCAGATATTTGTGTGACTCAGACCCATTTTGAACATCCTTTGTCCTGTGTAATGAATTCTATGTAGAAACTTATGTCATGCGGTGGCTCTCGTGAGCCACCATAAGATGCCACACAGTCACCAGAGAGTTATGTGAGAGTTTTTATTTACGGTGAAAAGTGACAACACAAGCTGCTGGGGCAATGACACATATAAGTCTACACACATCAGGAGGCGTAAGGCTAACAGCTCTCTTACAGGTCCACAGGAGGAGACTGTCATACACAGACAGGCAAGGTTGGTGGAGTAATGATTACACAGGCTGCCGAGGCAGAGACACACAGAGGTCTACTCACACCGGGAGGCGTAAGGCTACACAGCTCACTTACTGGTCCACGGGAAGCGACGGTCTAACCACAGACAGACGAGGTAGGAAATAGTCCAAAGTAGTGATGGGTCCGGCAACACCGATGCGTCGGCGCATGCGTCGAGCTCATAGAGCGAAACCCAGTTTCGGTGCGTGTCGGTGCGTCTCGCTTTAAGAAAGTCACGTGACCGATACAGGTACTGTATCGGTCACGTGACGCTAGCGCGTCGAAACACTGACGGGCCAGCGTTTATAAGGAAGCGCATCTGTCAACGGGATGCATTTGGTCAAAGACTGTCGTATGTGTTGCGGACGGTCCTTGTGCAAATTTATCACAAATTATGGAGCACGAGCAGCCTCAAGGAAAAAAGGTTTCCACCGTGTGGGACCATTTTGATCTGATATCGGAAAATAAGATATTTAAAAATAGTATTTTTAAAATACTCTTTTCTTTGTTTTAATTTCCTTGTTGTTTCATCCTGTTCCTCTCAGAGTTTCCACTTGATTTATCTGAATTCAAATTCATTTGAAAGTGACTCTTAGTTTACTCTTCATATTTTCTGCAGGCTAAATGTCGCATTTGTTCAACAGAGCTGTTGTATTTAAACAAAAGTGCCTCCTCAATGCTGAGACATTATAGGGCCAGGCATGAAAATGAATTCCCGGATACACCCAGGATAGATTCAGGTATACAGCCATTCTACAACTTGCTCACAGTTTCTTTATTGATAATTAATTCTTATTAATTTATTTTTTACTTCATTTTTAACCATCAAGCTTCCAGGAAGCAGATGCTGGATGAGGCTCTGCTGAATTTCATCGTGAAGGACTGCCAGCCCCTCAGCACTGTGGAGAGTGAAGGGTTCAGGGAACTGATTCAGGCCCTTCAGCCCTCATGTTTTGCCAACCAGAAAGGTTTGTGGAAATTATCTAAAGTAGTAGTTGATATATCCAATTTATTTAATCTTTAATTTAAATATATGGATTTGCTTTTGGTTTGACTTGGTGTAATTTTCAGACCATCAAACAAATGGTGGCCAAAAAGTACCAGGAGGAACGGGAATGAGTGAAAAAGGAAGTACAGCAAGGTGTGGCAGTGAGTATAACAGCCAACATGTGGACATCTGTGAACATGGAGGCTTACTTGGCTCTTACCTGTCACTACATTAATGAGAATTTGCAGTTGTGTATGTCTGTGTTGGGAGTGCAATACTTTCCACAAAGTCACACTGCTGACAATTTGGCCCAAGTCAAAAGGGGCATGATGGAGGACTGGGCCATAACCAATAAAGTAAAGTGTTTTGTGATCGACGCAGCACCAAACATGACTGCATCCACTAGACGGCTCCAAATTCGGCACTCAATTTGCATTGCACATAGTCTCAATTTAGATGGGACTGTCTTCACAACAGCTGTCTGCACCCACTTCAGCCATGTTATTCAGCATTATTTGTTTGTTGTTGTTTGGAAATCATGTACTAAAATGCCATTTTGTTGTTTTTTAGCTAACCTTTGGCAACATCTCAACATCGAAGTGGGCAGGCAGACCAAAAGTGCCACAACTGATGCCATCCAGGAGGTGCAGAGATACCTGGCAGAGGGCAATATTGCCAGGTCCCAGGATCCTATGAGATACTGGGACAACCAAAAGACCATCTATCCAAACCTCTTTCAGCTTGCCTTACAATTTCTCTGCACTCCAGCCTCATCTGTGCCGTGTGAGCGGGTGTTTTCTACAGCTGGAGAAGTTGTATCAAAAAAGCGTAACAGATTCAATTTCAAAACGTTGGAAAAGCTTTTTTGTTAATAAAAATTTGTAAAAAAAAAAAAAATCCCAGTCCACAAGCATCCTCATTCACAACATGTTCACTTAGATTTTCACGTTATGATACATGTTCACATTATTTATTGACTGTATCTAAAAATATCAACGATATTTGAAATTAAAATGAAGATATGAAATAATACAATATAAAATACAATGACTTAAATTATATACTGCTCAAAAAAATAAAGGGAACACTAAACATCCTGGGTCTGTCCCGGGGTCAAGTTTTTCTCCCAGCTGGTCTGGGAACGCCTTGGTATCCCCTCTGAAGAGCTGGAGCAGGTGGCTGGGGAGAGGGAAGTCTGGGCTTCTCTGCTTGAACTGCTGCCTCCGCGACCCGGACCTCTGGAAAAGCGGTAGAAGATGGATGAACTAAACATCCTAGATTTGAATGAAATATTCTTATTAAATACTTTGTTCTTTACATAGTTGAATGTGCTGACAACAAAATCACACAACAGCAGGTGAAATTGATTGTCAGTGTTGCTTCCTAAGTGGACACTTTGAGGGACAGTGTTCCCTTTATTTTTTTGGAGCAGTATATTATTGTATATACTAGGTCATCAAATCAGTGTCAGTTGAGTCTGTCAACTAGGTTGCCTGTAGGGATTTTTAAGGTCCAGCAGGTGTCAGTATTCAGTGACACAGTATCAACACAGTATCAATACAGTTTTGCAATGTGTCGAAACGCATCATGACGCCTCATGGACCCATCACTACCGAGCACAATGACATAGTGCTCGGGTCATAACAATTTATACTGTATGAGTTGTAAATTAGAGTTTTTAGTCATCTTAAAAGTGTTTAAATATATTTGTGTCCAGAAGCTTTCATCCTTATTGATCGATTAGTCTGTCTCCCATTTTGAAATTGGAAGAGATACTGACTTATCCAGTTTTGATAATAGTCTGTATATTTTTGATATCAATTTAGGGGAACAAAGATTTAGAAACTCTGCCACCTTAACTGGTACCTCTAAATCTGTCTGATTAAGATTGAATCTTTCTTTTATTATGAATAACCATGCGGTTATTGGTCATCCAATAACTGCATGGTTGGCGGTTCGAATCCCGCTCTCCCCGGATATCCTGCCATTGTGTCCCCGGGCAAGACACTTCACCCCCAATTGCTCCTGGTGGGTCTGGAAGTGCGATGTTAGGTAGCATGCTGCCATCAGTGTGTGAATGTGTGTGTGAATGGGTGGATAGCAGGATCTGTACAGTGCTTTGGTCATCAAGAGATGAGACTAAAAAAGTGTTATATAAGTGAATGCCATTTACCATTTAAGCTGTTGGTATTCAAACTTTTTATCACTGATATCGTACTGTGACACTAATTCCTGAAATGGGATCAAATTTCCACCTTGAATAAGATGCTCTAAGGTCTTTATTACCTTCTCTTGCCATAGTGGAAAGTTTAATGTCCTCTTTTATTGCAAGAAATCAGGATTATTCCAAATGGGTGTGAGTTTACAAGGGACAAGCGAAGACCTTGTTAAAAAAAAAAGTTTGGATTGGTGGGGCATGGTGTGGGACTTCTCCACCCAGAGAAGGCAGCTGGGGAAGGGGGGAACAATGGACCGAAAGAGGAGGTGTCACCAGGGGGTATCACATAGGACAATAAGGACTATGCGCCCCCCCCCCCCCGCCCCCGGAGAGAGAAGTTACTGCCGGAGCAACTGGACAGATCAGCAGTGGGGCTCATGGAAAGCATGTTGGTGCTGAGGGGGGAGGACGACAAATCTTTCCTGTTTGCCCACTTGTTCCTCAGGAACCTACCGGCTACAGCGAGGGCGATCCTGGCCAATTCACCGCGGCTGGTTGCTAAGGACTACTGCACCCTGGCGCAGGAAGCGGACCGCACCATTTTGGCGACCAGAACTCTCAGCATGCAGACAGTGGCACCGGCACCCATGAGGAACTCCAGCGAGGTTGAGGAGCCATTCGTGGTAGCCGGGACGGACACCAGGAGACGAAAAAACGGGGCGATCTGTTTTTATCATCACCGTTTTGGCTCGAATGCCCAACAGTGCCTGTCATTATGCCAATTCAAGAAGCCAGGAAGACGATACATTCAGAATTCAGTGGCAGCTGCAACCGATGGTGACAGAAACAGACTGCTTTATGTCACGGACACATGTTCGGGGAGACGGTTTTTGGTGGACTCCAGCTCCCAGAAGAGCCTCATCCTCCCAGTCAACACAGATAGGGTGGCAGGAGGCAGCGGTCCCGAGCTCACGGCTGCCAACGGATCAACCATCAGGGCATTTGGCGAGCGAACACTGACAATACGCTTACACTGACGCAACTTTCAGTGCCGCTGTCAAATCACCACACCTGCGTTTCCTCCGTCCTTTCTCCGCTACTGCGCTCCTGCCCTTGTTTCCTCCGTGCTCCTCGTTAATTCACCTCCGCATATCCTCGGGTCCTCCGTCAACACGTCCTGCTGTCCACCTGTCCTTCTGACTTTGTCTCCTTCACCTCGTCAGCGACAGCGTTCTGTCGATCTGATCCGTCTGACCTGATTGTTCAAACTGTCCCGGACTCCTCTCAGACTTCTGTTAGACTTATTCCTGCAAGACTTCCCGAGACTTCTCTCTCAACACAGTCATGCACCATCCTTAAATAGGCCCTTCCCGGACAAGAGTTCACAATGGAGCTCGCTAATTGGCTCCTGCTGATTTAATCAATCAGCGCAGGTGTAAATCATAATCAACTCAAAACAACAAAAATACACTCACACAAATCAAAATATACAAAAGAAAACACATTAATCCAGTATACATTATATTAATAATATCATTCACCACAAACAGCCTTAAAGCTGTAACAAACCAAAAAAAACAATACACACACACACACACACACACACACACACACACACACACACACACACAACCCTGAATTGCTCTACCCTGACATTTCTCCCCCCAGCTTTTTAAATAGTCGTCCCCGACTATTTACTTCCATTACCATATCTAACCAGCCTTTTACCCAAATTGCTACGCTGAGAGCGTCTCAAGGGTACCTGTTCTCCGGGGACACAAAAGTAGGGGATCAGATGCCTGCACCGCATCTTGCAATTGTTCCACTTCCACAGCTGGACTTGGAACTGGATTTGGCCCTGCAAGAGGCAAAGAAACAGGCAGGAACAGGTGTGCCCCAATGTTCTCAGGCTCAGCCGGTGGCACTAGCACATCCTTTGGTGGATCACTGGGTCTGATGGGACATGGTCTGAGGTTGTTCCTGTGGATAGTCCTCTCTGGCCCACTCAGCCCCTCTGGTCAGATCTTGTACACGGGTGTGTGCGGACCCAACTGAGACACCACCACAAAAGGGGAGGGTTGCCATTGGGGGGCAAACTTATTCTGATCATGGCGTCGAAAATTCCTCAGCAACACCCTCTCTCCTGGCACCAGCGGAACATCCTTGGCATGACGACCATACCTCTGCTTGTCCTTATGTTGCTGCCGCTGCGTTTGGGCCAAGACTCGTTTGTGGGCTCCATTCAGAATCCTGTGATGACGACGAACCCTCTCCTCCATTGTATACCGTTCAGACTGGGGGCAAACTCCCGTGGCAATCTCCACCGGCAACTTTGCATGCCGCCCTATCAGAACAAAGTGAGGGGTCAAACCTGTGTTGCTATGGATTGTGTTGTTATAGGCAAAGATCAAAACAGGTAAACTTTCTGTCCATCTGGTCTTCTCCTCCTCAGTCAATGAGCACAACAAGGACAGCAAAGTTTGATTGAAGCATTCACATGCCCCATTTCCCTGGGGATGATAAGGGGTAGTGCGCACCTTTTTGCAGCCATATAAAGCACAAAGTTGCTGCAACACTGCAGACTCAAAGGCAGCCCCTCTATCTGACAGGATCCTCTCAGGGCACCCCCATGTTTGAATGAGGTTCTGCCACAGTACCAGAGCTGTTGTAACTGCCGTCTGGTCTTTAGTTGGCACTGCCCATCCATACCTTGAAAACAAGTCAGTCATAACCAAAATCTATGGATATGTGCCTTGAGGGTTTCCTAAAGACAGGAAGTCAATGGCCACAGTCTCCAGAGGATAAAATGAGACAATTGGCTGAAGGGGTACCCTTACTTCTGTCCTGGTCTTATTCTCACAACAAGTAGGGCATTCTGTAGCCCACTTGCGCACATCCTCACTCGTCCGAGGACAAAAAAAAAACACCTTCTCAAAGCAGCCTCAACTCGATTCGCTCCCATGTGGCCACAAGAGGCAGGGAATCGTTCCCACAAAGGCCTTGCATTCACTAAAGGGACCACAAATTTGGTACACCACCTGGCCTGTTTGTGGATCCTCTATCTTCCTCTGGAGCAGGACTTTACTCAACCGTAACCTTTTCCACTCCCTCAACAACCGTTGGGCCAGTGGTAGAGCTTCCTGCTGACACTCTCTAGATGGCCAGTTACCCTGTTGGAGCCATGCACAAACCTGCTGCATTGCCAGGTCCGCCCTTTGATGAGCAAGCCAATCTTCAGTATTCTCCGTGGTAGCCATCACAAAGTTCGTGCCAGTCTCAATTTGGGATTCATCCTGTGGGAGCCTGGACAAGACATCAGCATTCCCATTTGCCACTCCAGGTCGATATTTTATGGTAAACTGATAGTTGGACAGCTGGGCCACCCACCTTTGCTCCGCTGCACCAAGCTGCACCATGTCCAGGTGGACAAGGGGGCTGTTATCGGTGAAAACTGTAAAAGGCAACCCCCACAAGTAATCCTTTAACTTCTCTGTAACAGCCCACTTTAGTGCCAACAACTCAAATTTAAAGGAGCTATAATTTTGATCATTCCTTTCTGTGGGGTGAAGACTTCGGCTGGTATAGGCAATCACCTTCTCACACCCATCCTGAACCTGGGCGAGCACCGCTCCCAGCCCCTCCAGACTTGCATCTGTATAGAGATTGAAGGGTTTGGAGAAATCAGCATAAGCTAGCACTGGAGCACTCAACAGCGCCGACTTAAGTCTTTCAAAGGTGGCCTGACATTCCGGAGACCAAACTATGGCCTGATTTTTCCCATGTGAATCTGCCTTCCCCACCAGAATAGCATGTAAAGGTGCTGCGATCTTCGAGAACCCAGGAATAAAACACCTTTAGTATCCCACAAAACCCTGGAATGAGCTAACCCCTTTCACTGTACTAGGTGGCTCCCACTGCTGGACCACCCTGGTCTTCTCGGGATCGGTAGCCACCCCATCCTTGCTAATGATGTGCCCCAGATACCTCACTTCGTGTTGGAAAAGATGGCACTTCTGTGGCTGCAACTTCAGTCCATGTTTAGCCAGCCGCTCGAAAACCTGTTCCAAATGGATGACATGGGAATGGAAATCAGGTGAGAAAACAATGACATCATCAAGGTAAATCAGAATGAAATCATTCACCATACTGCCCAAGCACCGATGCATCAGTTTCTGAAAAGTGGCTGGGGCATTACAGAGACCGAATGGCATCCGGTGAAACTCATACAATCCCTTAGGTGTTATAAAGGCGGTCTTCTCCTTGTCCCTTGGGTCCACTTCCACCTGCCAGTACCCACTGGCCAGGTCAAGGGTGAAATACCAGCACGTTTGTTTCAGACAGGTTAAGGACTCCTCACTCCGTGGTAAGGGGAATGAGTCTTTGTGGGTCACAGAGTTCAATTTTCTGTAATCCACACAAAAACGTAGGGACACATCCTTCTTCCTTACAAGCACATTTGGTGCAGCCCAAGGACTAGCGCTCTCTGTCACCACTCCTCGTTCCAACATACTCTGCAGCAGACTTCGCAACTCAGGATAAAGAGAGGGGGGGACAGGCCGATGTATTTCTCGACTTGGAGGTGCGGTTCTGGTTGGTATCTGGTGCAACACCACAGTAGTATGGCCAAAATCCTCCTCATCCTTAGCAAAAACAAAGCTCCATTGGCTTACCAGTTGTTTCAACTCTCTTTGCTGTTCTGGACTAAGGTTGTCCCCCTCAAAAGTCCATGACACAGGTTCACTGGTTCTAGGTGCCTGAACAGTCCAAATATCCACCTCCATCGTGTCCTGGTCAACAACCTGCAGCGCCAACTGCTTGTCACCATATATCTGATCGGGGACAAAGAGTACACAGATGCCAGAGCCTGTTGCGGTGGCAAACCGATGGGGTAAGGATTGACATTACATACCTTAATCGGTACTTTACCCCCTTCCAGGTTAGTCACAGCCCAGGCAACTTGCCACTCCATACTATCAGACACCCCTTCCACCAGGACAGGTCCACTTAGGAGGTGGCGACCCCCCAACACAGGGGCCCAAATCACCATCTCGCTACAGTCTGGAATGTCTACTGGTAACTGCTTGGACAACCGTGCCACACCTATTTTCCCATCTACCAATTCCTCCTGGGCCACCGGGCTACAGACAGCAAACGCTCTTTCCCATTGTCCTAAGGCCGGTGGAGACACTGTAACCTTAAAAGCAGAGACACCAGGATGGGGTCCCTGAAAAAAAACTTCCAGCAGCTAAAGATCACATTCATTCCCAAAATCCCCTTGTCAGAGCCTAAACAGGCATCCTTCACAATGACTGCCCCTTTATTTGGTACCACAACTCCTGCAACCTCAAAGTTGAGCAGCACATAACCCACATAAGGAATATTCAAACCATTTGCTGCTTTAAGAGTCAGCCTCATCAGCTCTCCTGCATCTGCCAAGGGGACATGGCTTAACCACTTCTGGAAGAAAGTTTCAGAAAAGAGTGTCACTTGAGACCCTGTGTCTAGAACACAAGGAACTTTTGTGCCGGCCACCTTTACTTCTACACCTGGACATGAGCCAACCATTTTCTCCTTCAAGGTCCCGGTTTCGGTTTCCTCAGTCACCGGCCCCGTAGCAGGTGGGACAACTACTTTGGAGACCTGTGCCTGTTGAGTTCGATCCGGACAAAACCTTTGAATATGGCCTGGCTTACTACAGCCTCTGCAAATTGGATGGCCCTGTTCATCCCACTGGAAGGCTGGCCTGCGGTAGGAAACAGAAGATTTCCCTCTAGAGGAGATATCCCATAGTGAACGACTGTGGCACATACCGGAGAGTAGCTGTTTTACCTCTTCCATCACAGTACGGCTGAGCATGGAAATTTGTTCCTGCACCCCACGACGTATTTCCGCCTTGAACCTCTCTTTCCAGCCATCGGTTTCTGGCCCACATACAGTCTGTGCAGATGCATTTATGCTTGATGCCCATGCTTCCTCTTGGCCCAGACGTTCTCCGTCCATCGCTCTAGCCTCATTACAGGCCTCAACAAAAGTCATTCGTGGCTCGCGTCTCACCAGCCGCTACAATTCCTGTCGGACAGCACCAGCCCTCAGACCCAGTATTAGCTGATCACGTGCTGTGCTTTCATCCTGTGCTGAGCCATCAGGTTCCTGCTCATGCCACCTGCCAAACAGTTCTTGTAGGCGCAGGATAAAGGACCCCACACTTTCTCCATCCCCCTGCCTACACTTAAAGAATTGGACCCATAATCCAGCTAGAGGAATTTGTTCACCATATAGTCATTTTAAGTGGGAAAAAATTTCTTGAACATTTCTTCTGGAGCTAGGGTCTAACTGCTGAATTTCCCCCCTGGCATCACCTTCCAACGCCCCAATAACAAAATCGGCTTTCTGCTCATCACTAAGGCCCTGAGCTCTCAACAATGCTTTGATCTGCCACAACCATTTCCCAAACTTAATCTGGCTCATCTCCCCAGAAAACTTTGGGATCCAAGGTACCCCCATAAACCATGGCATAGCAACCATGTTAATTACAGTTTGATTGTTCACAGCTGAGGTTGAAGGTTCTTCATGCCCTTCCATGCTTGTGTTGTGTGGTAAGAGAATCCTGCCGACAACGCCAAATAAATGTCAGTTTGGAAGTGCCAATCACTGTGAGCATTATGAATAAAATAAATGATTCTCGGGCCACAACAACACAAACACTCAGGAAGGCAGGAAAGCAATTATACACTTTATTAGACACAATGTTAAAATAGTTATAGACTATAACATTACCTAATAAGAACAATAAATTCCCAAATAAGAACCATAACTTCCCAATAAGAACCATAAATTCCAAAGGTGCACAGTTTAAGAAACTAACCCCTCAATAAATACTATAAATACCATAAATACCCTAAAATGCACACAAGGAAAAAGGCAATACAATTGTCATTCATGAAAAAAGTCACTTCCTACGCTACGAGAAATAACCTTCAGAACGTCCGCAATAGAGCGTGATGCATTTGCTGGCTGTCAGACCAGGAACTCCTGCTATCATCCTCCTTATCCCGGAGGAAAAGTACCATCTGCCCGGGCTTGTCCGAGACCCTCCTCTGAGCCTCGTAAAGGGAGTGTTCCGGGCCCGAGGAGAGGTGACGAACAGGCAGAGAGAAGAGGAGCGGCTCCTTCGTATCCGTCGTCTTGGGAAAACCTGCAGCACACAGCGCAGCACAAACTTAGCCTCCCGTGAACACACCGGGGCTAATATACATCCACAACACACAGACAATAAGCACGTTCCTTTACTTAGCTGTGTATTTGCCTTTCATCCAACCCAACGGAGTCTCCGTCGTCTGGTCACTCCTGGCGTCTTCGGTCCCGTGCTGCCGCTGTCAAATCACCACACCTGCGCTTCCTCCGTCCTTTCTCCACTCCTGCAATCCTGTCCTCGTTTCCTCCGTGCTCCTCATTAATTCACCTCCGCATATCCTCGGGTCGGGGCTGCACGGTGGTGGAGTGGTTAGCACTGCGGCAGCACAGCAACTCACCCTTGGCCGGGGGATCCTGGGTTCGATCCCAGCCCCCGACCAACAGTGATCTGTGCGGAGTTTGCATGTTCTCCCCGTGTCTGCGTGGGTTTACTCCGGGATTTCTCCGGTTTCCTCCCACATGCCAAAAAACATGCAAGTTAGGTTAATTGGCATCAAAACTGGGGATTCTAAATTGTCCTTAGGTATGACTGTGAGAGTGAATGGTTGTCTGTCTCTCTGTGTTGGCCCTGCGATGGACTGGCGATCTGTCCAGGGTGTACCCAGCCTCTCACCCAAAAGATGCTGGGATAGGCTCCAGCCCCCCCGCGACCCGAAAAGGATTAAGCGGAAGAAGATGAATGAATGAATGAATATCCTCGGGTCCTCCGTCAGCACGTCCTGCTGTCCACCTGTCCTTCTGACCTCGTCTCCCTCACCTCGTCAGCAACAGCGTTCTATTAATCTGATCCGTCTGACCTGATTGTTCAACCTGTCCCGGACTCCTCTCAGACTTCTGTTAGACTTCTTCCTGCAAGACTTCCCGAGACTTCTCTCTCAACACAGTCATGCACCATCCTTAAATAGGTCCTTCCCGGACAAGAGTTCACAATGGAGCTCGCTAATTGGCTCCTGCTGATTTAATCAATCGGCGCAGGTGTAAATCATAATCAACTCAAAACAACGAAAATACACTCACACAAATCAAAATATGCAAAAGAAAACACACTAATACAGTATACATTATATTAATAATATCATTCACCACAAACAGCCTTAAAGCTGTAACAAACCAAAAAAACAATACACACACACACACAACCCTGAATTGCTCTACCCTGACAGGACTTTGTGGTAGCTCATGCTCCAGCCCCATTTTAGGGGCAGATTTTTTATATACTTATGAGTTGTCAGTCGATGTTGCTAATAGGATATTAGTGGATGCTGTCGCTTTTACCTCACTGCCCTGTACAGCTTGGGGAGCTGGGTCAACAACACTGGCTAACGTTAAAGCTCTGGGGGTAAGTACCAAGATTTGCTCACACAGTTCCCAGCACTCACGGTCCCAACTTTTACGGCTACGGTAACGAAACACGGGGTCGAACACTTAATAGCCGCAAAAGGTCCGCCGGTGTTCGTGCAACCTTGGCGCTTGGATACAGCTTAACTGGCCAGTGTGCGAGAAGAGTTTGCCAACTTAGAGCAGTTGGGCATCGTCAGGTGCTCCAACAGCCTATGGGCATCCCCACTACGCACGGTGCCTAAAGCCGACGGATCGTGGCGACCATGCAGCGATTTCCAGCACTTGAATAATGCCATGGAACATGATTGTTATCCCATTCCACACATCCAGGATTTTTCCGTGCACCTGGCCGGGGCGCATGTTTTTTCAAAAGTGGATCTGGTCCGCGGATACCATCAGTTCCCAGTGCGCGTGGAAGATGTTCCAAAAACAGCGGTAATAACTCCTTTCAGCCTTTTCGAGTTTTTACGGATGCCGTTCGGATTAAAAGCAGAGCAGACTTTCCAGAGGATGATGGACGCAGTTCTTCGCGACTTGTCCTTCGTTTTTGTCTACTTAGACAACATTCTGGTACCTAGCACATCTGTGGAGGAGCACATCGCCCATCTCAAGACAGTTTTCCAGAGGTTGGAGGCGCACGGGCTGATAGTTAACCCGGCGAAGTGCCAGTTCGTTGTGCCAGTGATTGATTTTTTGGGCCACCACATTTCGCTAAAGGGCACAATTCAGTTTCCGGATAAGGTGCACACTGTGTCGGACTTTCCGCGTCCGCAGACCGTAAGAGCAGCACTACAAGAGTTTTTGGGAATGGTTAATTTTTATAACCGTTTCCTTCCCCCAGCAGCCCAGCTGATGCAGCTGCTGTATGCCGCGCTTAAAAAAAAAAGCCTGCCGAAAGCATCAACTGGACTCCTGAGTGAGTCCAGGTTTTTACAAATGCCAAAACAGTGCTTGTGGATGCCATGTTGCTAGCCCACCCAGATCCGTCAGCATGGATAGCGCTCACTACGGATGCACGTGATGTTGCCATAGGGGCAGTGGTGGAGCAGTACGTATCAGGTTCGTGGCAGCCGCTCGCATTTTTCAGACGAACTTTGCATGACAACGAATGCAAATACTGCACGTTTAATAGAGAATTGCTTGCTCTCCCCCTGGTGATGCGCCATTTCCAGTTTTGGTTAGAAGGGCGCAAGTTCGCCACATTCGTGGACCATAAGCCGCTGACGTCCGCAATGTCAAATGTCTCGGAACCGTGGTTGGCTTGGCAGCAACGGCATTTGGCCGCGATTTCGGAGTTTACTACGACATTCAACACGCCGCAGGTAAGCTCAACGTCATGACCGATTGTCTGTCCCCCGCGTTAATCTCCCCGGTCTACATGGGAATAGATTTCCCTGTGATGGCTGTGGAGCAAGAACATTTGCGCACTCCAGTCTGTGCCTACTGGGTTAAGGCTGAAAAGCAGGGTGGTGCAAGAGGGGTGCCCTCCTTTGCTCTGCGACGTCTTCACCGGCCACCCGTGCCCGGTGGTTCCAAGTTCTTGGCGGCGGCTCATTTTTGAGTCAGTCCACTCCCTTTCACATCCGGGAGTGCGCACTTCGGTGAAGCTAGTGGGGGCGAAATTTGTCTGGCCACGCTTGCACAAGGACGTGAAAGAGTGGGCTGCAGCTTCCGTTGCATGCCAGCGGGCCAAAGTGCACAAGCACGCCAGAGCCCCCCTCAAGCCATTCCAAATCCCAGCCAGGAGGTTCGACCATGTCCACGTGGATTTGGTGGGACCCCTCCCGCTGTCGCAATTTTTCATGCACCTTATAACAATTGTGGACCGCACCACGCGCTGGCCTGAAGTAGTCCCGCTGGTTTCTACCACATCCGCAGAAGTGGCTCGTGCTTTTTTGTCGGCTTGGGTTGCACGATTCAGATCCCTGTTGGACATCACTTCTGACAGGGGTCCATAATTCGTTTCGGAACTCTGGTCTGCAATGGCCCAGAGCCTAGGGGTCAAAATTCACCACACTACCACATACAACCCCCAGGCTAATGGGTTATATGAGCATTTTCATAGGTCGTTTAAAGCAGTGCTCAGAGCTTCGCTCACGGATACAAACTGGGTCAACCACCTGCCCTGGGTTCTTTTAGGGTTGCGCTCCGCACCTAAGGAGGATTTGGCAGACGAACAGGTGGTGTTGGCCCAAGCTCCCTGATGCGGGCGCCCACCACTGGTGGCTTGGCAAGTTGGTGATCCCTCAGCAGGGACCTGTGCTTGCAAAGCTCATGTGTTTTCTCCTCCTCCCTTTTTCCCTCCACAGACTGATGTGCCCTCCTGTACACCCTGCCAGCAGGGCAGTTCGACTGGATCGGCGACCTCCCACTACAGCCGCTATGTGCACCGGCTCAAGCCCAAAGGACGGGGAGGTTAGTGCCCTTTCTGGGTGTTTGGGGGGGGGGCATGGTGTGGGACTTCTCCACCCAGAGAAGGCAGCTGGGGAAGGGGGGAACAATGGACTGAAAGAGGAGGTGTCACCAGGGGGTATCACACTGGACAGTAAGGACTATGCACCCCCCAGGGAGAGGAGTAACTGCTGGAGCCACTGGAAGAAGAAAGGTGTGAGAGCAGCACCGGCGTTAAGTCATGTTAATTTGCCACACAGGCTTTGTTCTAAACAACAATGTATTATGGTCGAAAGTACCGGGTCTCAATGCATGGTATTAAAGATATTGTAACATTGGGGCTGTGATAAGGGGGCGAGGATTCTCCCAGCATGCTTGGGCCGCAGAGGATTCAAAAAGTGTTAATTCAATTCAATTCAATTCAGCTTTATTTATATAGCACCATTTCACAACAACAGCCATCTCATAGCACTTTCAACTGTAGGGGAAACCCCCACAACTGCAGAAAGATCCCAGCAATCAGGCGATCCCCTATGAGCAAGCATTTGGCAACGGTGGAGAGGAAAAACTCCCTTTTAACAGGAAGAAACCTTCAGCAGAACCAGGCTCAGGGAGGGGCAGTCATCTGCTGCGACTGGCTGGGGGGTGAAGGGATAGAGAAGATGAAAAGAATAGACATGTAGAGAGCAAACAGCACAATTGGGACTCAATCTATGGGAGAGAACAAACAGATGCTAATGACCAGCAAAAAAAAAAAATATTTCATTGAGAGTGAAGAAAGGAGTGAAGTGGAGGCTTCCGGTGACGCTCAACAGCATGGACGCATAAAAACTGAGCTCTGGCTCTAGCTCTATTTTCCCCTGGGCTCGAGATCTAAATTTGGGAAAAACGGCAATATCTTGTTGTCATAATGAGTGGGGACAAATTCAAGAAAGGCGGATACGGGCTACGAAACAACCCTGATAATGAAATGACAAAAGAAATCTCGGATAATGAAATGAACCTAGCATTGGACCAACAACCGCATGGCTAGCTTGGACTTAATTCGAGTTACCGTGAGTGAGGCCATGGTAGCTGGAATGGCAACTCTTTGAGCCAAATTAAAAACAGATTTACAAGATTTCCACTCAGTAATTCGTGAGGATATGAAGAAACAAATCGATGAACTCACAGCAGAAATACAGCAACAGCTGCAGGAGATCACTAAACAAGTGCATGATGCGGGGGAACGTATAAAACAGGTTGAAGAAAATATGGCAGAAATGGAGAGTTGGGACATTGGCGTTGAAGACACGCTTGTTCAGCTGTTACAAAATCAGCGGGCACTTGAGGATAATGTATCCGAAATGGAGGGTTGGGCCAGGCGGAATAATATTCGCATATACGGGGTACCCGAGGACTCAGAACAAGGCACATCTGTAACTTCCTTTGCCGAAAGTCTCATTAAAAAAGAGTTTGGTGATGTTCTAGGCCAAGACTACGACCTCGGCATTGAGCGCGCCCATCGTGCCTTGGGCCCAAAGCTACCAGCGAGTGCCCTGCCACGTTCAATAATAGTCTGTTTTCTTTGGTTCACAGTTAAGGAAGAGATACTCCACGCTGCATGGAAAAAGGTAATACGCATTCACAGCAAGCAAGTGTATTTTGACCCATGACTACGTGGTGGAAGTACAGAAAAGAAGAAAGGAATATATCCCTGTTAAAAGAGTTCTGAAGGAGAAATCTACGCATCAGGAAGTGTTCTCTACAATAGCGCCACAGAAGCCGCAGAAGATTTACAAAGGCAAGGTATAGCCATGGTCCAGATCACCGCTGCCAGAAGCAGAGCTGCTCAGACGATGACGGAGGAGATGCTGAAGCAGCTTTTGCCATGGGAGACGCAAAGGACCTGCCGTGGGAATTTCCACAAACACATCCGGGAGAAACTGAGTTCAGGTTCAGGTTACTTTATTTGTACCCGTAGGTAGATTTGTTTTGCAGTCTGGTGACATCCATATATACAAGCCACAAATTACATTCAACATAGACACAAACACAGGCACATATGAAGCTGACTATAAACATGATAAAAATACTCAAGGCTCCATCAATCAGGGTATAAAAAGACAAAGAGATGGTAGAAAAACCAGAGGTAAGAGAGAAGGGTCATATTAAAAGTTAAAAACTAGTCAAAGAGATTAAAAACTCAAAGGTCTAAAACCCAATAAAATATTTAGAACCCAAGTGACATCCTACAAAAATAAGTAAATATAAAATGGAGTTAATAAATAGGTACCTAAATTATGTGCAATATATTTTTACAGCTTGTTCAACTCTTTGACAGCAGCAGGGACAAAGCTGTTTTTGTAGTGTTGGGTTCTACTTTTTGGGACAGCAAACCTCCGTCTTGAGGGAAGAAGCTGAAAGTGGCAGTGCAAAGGGTGGGAGTCATCATTTAAAATGGAGGTAGCCATCCTCTGTACTTGTCTGGTGTACAGGGATGTCAGGCTCAGCTGTGGCTCACCAAGCAAACGACTGGACCATCTAACTACCTGATCCAAGGATTTCCTCTGTTTCAGTTTTATCTGACCAAACCATGACACTAAAGAAAAGGGTAAAACAGATTCAATAAAAGCCCGATAAAACATTGTCATTATGGTTCGGTCAACTTGGAAGCATGCAAGTTTTCTCAAGCAATGCAAATGTTGCTGACCCTTTTTGCACACCCTTTCACAGTTCTCTTCAAACTTTAAATTACTATCAATAATCGTCCCAAGATATTTGTAGGATAGTACACATTCGGTGGTCTGGCCTTTTAGTACGGTGACTTTGTGCCTGGGATTTTTCCTCCTAAAGTCAACAATCATGTCTTTAGTTTTTGTCGTATTCAGCTGCAGGTAGGAATCCTCACACCAGTGAACAAAATCATCAACTACTGGGCCGTAGCCACTCTCACCATCCTGGAGGAGACTGACAACGACTGAGTCATCAGCATACTTTATAATGTGTCTGTTGTCATGTCTTCTCCGACACATGTTTGTGTACAGGATGAAGAGTAGTGGTGACAACACACACCCCTGAGGAGAGCCAGTAGAAGAGCACTTTAGGTCCGACAATGTACCATTGACCCTTACTCTCTGCGTCCTGTTGGTTAAGAAATCCAGAATCCAACCCACCAGATTATTGCTCAAATCAAATTGCTGCAGGAGCCTTTCAACTAAGATATGAGGTTGGTTTGTATTGAAGGCGGAGGAAAAGTCCACAAATAAAAGTCTGGCATGTGTCCCAATAAAATCCAGATGTTTAAAAAAGCATGTTAAACAGAGTGACAGTGGCATCCTCCACTCCTCTGTGAGGCCTGTAGGCAAACTGCAGAGGATCCAATGCATGCTCAGTCTGCTTTAGGACCTCACATTTAGGACCTCACGCCTTGATCCAATGGAGGAGCTAGGAGAGAGAAGGACGGTGGCTAAACTGTCATCTCTGCTGGAGTCCGAGTTCCACCCTATGCAGGACATACTGGATGCACTGAGGAGCTCATTTAGCAGCAGACTACATCATCCCAGGTGCACAACCGAGAGGTTTCGTAGGTCCTTCCTACCAACGGCTGTCAGACTGTACAACCTAAGCAGGGCTGCTCGCAGAGATAGCAAAAAGACGTAACAAACTAATAGTTTTTTTTGAATGCAAAAGATGCAATAGACTTACACAATGGTCCTCTCCGGCATACAACTAGGAACATACCGGTCGCTATGGAGGGTGAGAATATGTATGGGCACATAATCATACCATGTAGGATAACTAAATAGACGGTTATGCTGTTTCATCCCACCTAGCAACAATGCTCTGCACTGTGTGTGTTTATATATTTACATATTTATTCCATCTAGCTACAATGCTCAGCACTGGGTGTGTTTATATTTATATATCTATATATTTATTCCATCTAGCTACAATGCTCCGCACTGTGTTTTTATATATCTACATATTATTCCATCTAGCTACATTACTCCGCACTGTGTGTGTTTATATACTTGCATATTTATTCCACCTAGCTGCAATGCTCCGTACTGTGGGTGTTTATATATTTACATATTTATTCCATCTAGCTACAATGCTCTGCACTGTGTTCATATATTCATATATTTATTCCATCCAGCTACAATGCTCTGCACTGTGTGTCTGTGTGTGTGTGTGTGTATATATACTGTATATTTTATAGTAATATGTACATATGTATATTAGCTGCTCTTGCTTGCTTGTTTTTTTTTTGTTTTTGTTTTTTTTGTTTGTTTTTTTCTTGCCTTCTGATTGTTGCTCTGAGTGTTGCTATCCCTGTGCTGTTGCAATCCTGGAATTTCCCCGTTGTGGGACTAATAAAGGCTTATCTTATCTTACATCTGACCAATTTTTCAAAAATTTTCATTAGAATTGAAGTCAAAGCAACTGGTCTAAAGTCGTGAGTGAGTTTCGGCGGACATCATAAGAAACAACGGTGGACTAATGAGTACTCCGTGAGAACATACGGCCTTATTATGGTGAAAACAGTTTCTCTGGATTATTTATGATCATGACTTTGCAGCCTTATCTGATCTCACTATTGATGAAAGGGCTAGAGCCTGCAGACTCGAACTGAGGGTCACCAGACTACTTTACTCCTACTTTACTACTGATTTTCCTTTATTATTATTATTGCTTTTTATTTTTGTTGTTGTTTTTTTCCCCCACGATGCTCACCGTGGAGATGGGCCCCACCTTGTGGCCAGTCCCCTCTTTTTTTAAGGTCCACACTGTATCCTTCTTATTGGAAGCCCAGTTTAGTGTTATGTTGTTTCATTGCTCAGCACGTTCACGTTCTGTAGTTGCTGTTCTGAGGTCTGGGATGATATTTTGTTCTTACATGTTAAGCTATGTCTTTTAGATATTATAATATACTGTCACTAAATGTTAATGGAGTGAATAATCCTGTAAAAAGAAGTAAACTGGTGGTAAAGATGAAAAAAGAGAAAGTAGATATTGCATACTGGCAAGAAACTCATCTATCCAACACAGAACATGATAAATTAAAAAGAATGGGTTTCAAAAATACATATTATTCCTCTCATAGAAGTGGCAAAAAACGAGGAGTAGCTATTTTGATCTCTAATAGAATTGATTTTGAATTTATATCTGAATCAAGCGACAAAGAAGGCAGATTTATTTTAGTGAAAGGTAAAATTGGCCATAAAGAGGTTACACTATTGAATGTATACGCTCCGCCCGGGAGTAATATTGGTTTTCATAAAAAAAGTCTTTGATCTGACTACTAAAGAATCTTATGGATCTTTAATTTTTGCTGGAGATTTTAATTTATTGTTAAACCCCCAACTGGATACAACAAATACTAGAAGAAAACATCTGCCTATAGAGAAACGTGTGAAAAAAAAATGCTTTCAGACTTAGGACTTGTTGATGTATGGCGCTCTGTACACAGATCCGCCCCAGGATTTACATTTTATTCTGCGTCCCATTCTCTCCACTCAATGATAGATTTATTGTTTTATGTATAATAAGGACCTAAACAGGAAAAAAGAATGTAGACTTGGTCAAAGAGATATTTCTGACCATTCTGGAATGTACCTAAGTTTACATCTTGACTGCAGACAGAGAAAAACATTACGGAGATTAAACACAGGGATGCTAAATGATCTCTCCTTTCTACAGTCCATGACAACCAATTTAAATTTGTACTTACAGGATAATAATAATGGCGAGACAAACCCTAGCATCGTGTGGGATGCAGCTAAAGCGGTTCTGAGGGGGAAAATAATTGCAAGGTCGGCTATGCTTAAAAAACAAAAGACCCAAGAGTTGTTACGACTACAAGAGAGACTGAAAGATCTAGAGAAAGCACAACTGACAAAGAAAAGTCCCACTGTAACACAACAAATAAGACAAGTTAAACAAGACATAGATAGGTGAGGAACTAGAGAAAAATGTACGGTTTATGAAACAGAGATATTATGAGGCAGGATCTAAGGCATCTAAACTGCTGGCATGGCGACTCAAGAAACAACAAGCTGAAAATTCAATTTATAAAATAAAAGATCCTATAAGTCACAACATTTTAACTGATTTAGATGGTATCCAGAAATTATTTGAAACATATTACAAACGCCTATATAGTCAATCTGTGCTGGTTAATAAAAATGCAGTAGTTGACTTTTTGGACTCTTTGGATCTTCCCTCACTCGGCACAGATGCAAATAATAAGCTTATGTCACCAATAACACGTGAGGAAATTGACAAGGCCATCTCTAACCTTAAATCTAACAAGTCACCTGGTACCGACGGGTTCCCCCCTGAATGGTACAAGAAAATGAAAGAAAGTCTGATAACTCTACTAGAAACCAGTTTCAATTATATTCTGAAAGGAGGCCCTGTACCTCTGTCCTGGAAGGAAGCCTTTATATCTGTTATACCAAAAGTGGGAAAGGATAAAACAGACTGCAAATCATATAGACCAATAAGTGTATTAAACACAGATTATAACAACTATTTTGGTCAAATGAATGGACACTGTGATGCCTTCACTGATTGATGAAGACCAAACAGGTTTCCTAAAAAATACACAAACCCAGGATAACATAAGGAGAGCTCTACATATAATTGAACAGATTAATAAGAGAAAGATAAATTCAGTTATTCTCAGTCTTGACGTTGAAAAAGCTTTCGATTCAGTTCAGTGGGCTTTCTCTATTTGGTAATGAAGAGATTTGGATTCTGTACTGATTTTATAAAATTTATTCAAGCCCTTTACTCTTCCCCTACTGCTAGAATAAAAATAAATGGGAGTCTTTCTAACTCTATACAACTACAACGTGGATGTAGACAGGGTTGCCCCGGAAGCCCCAATTTATTTTAATTTATTTATAGAGCCTTTAGCACAAGCAATACGCCAAGAGACCGCACTAAAGGGTATTCACATTGGAGAGCAGGCATATAAATTGAGCTTGTATGCGGACGATGTGTTGATCACAATCTCAGACCCGGCCTCTGGTTTACCAGTGTTAATGAAAATGCTAGAAATGTACGGTTCGTTTTCTGGGTATGCTCTTAACATTCATAAAACTCAGGTTATGACTTTCAATTTTCATTCCAGACAGAAATTAACATCTAAATATAATTTTAATTGGTACTCTGACCATATAAAATACTTACGAGTGTATCTACCCAAAGATTTGTCACAACTGTATGGTAAGAATTACAACTGACTTAATAAAGAAATAATTAGTAACTTTAACAGCCGGAGCCTGCTCCCCCTTGACTTTGGCAACAGAATACAGGCAATCAAGATGAATATCCTTCCTAAATTGTTATATTGTGGAAATGTGTAATTGATGAGGCAGGTTTGTCTCAAAGCAGCTTTATTACACATTTTCCAACATCTCAAAGTAGAAAGAGAGACATTACAGGAAACTCTTGTCCCTTAAATACCCGAGACTCTCACAGCTCACAAGTCACTTTGCATCACAAGTCACATTGCATTATAATCACGTCACTTTGCATCACAAGTCACATTGCATTATAATCACCAGTAACAATGCATCTCCTCTATAATCCCCTAATATCACCCCCACAGTCTCAGGCCCTGCATACCAAAGCTAACACCTTCACAGTTTCCTGTTATCTCCAAGGAAACTCTGTCTTTGTTCTTATCTAAAATGTGAGGCCTTAAATAAGTCACAAAGTAGGTCACAAGTGTGCCACCCCCCCAAACATTTAGATCGCACAACAGAATAACAGTTGCATGCTGTGATAACATCATTTTTTTTTTTTTTTTTTTTGTTACTTATTTGTACCCGTAGGTAGACTTGGTTTGCAGTCTGGTGACAAGCCACCGGCTGCTGGTCGCTGCGTGCGCGAGCGCCCTAAACCTACATTGCACATCAATCCACATGCTGCTTGGGCCTCAGTCTTCTCCCGTATCTGCTGTAACCAGGTTTCACCGCCTCCACGGCGCCATCATGCTGGGGAGCTGCTGTCTGGGGGTGCGAACCTTTTGTCAGTCTCTGCGGGTGATCTGGGGAAATATTACTCTGGGAAACACCCCGTGGTGGTCTGCCGCGTCGAGGGGCCCTTGCCAACAGCACTTGCTCGTCAGCCACCACAAAAGCGGGTTTGAGTCTGTTTATGCCAACCTTTTCCCTCCTGCCCCCCAAATCTAGCAAAAAATGCTTGTCCCCTGTTTCCAACACTCTGAATGGCCCATCATAAGGTGGTCGCAGTGGTGTGCGATGCGCGTCAAGTCTGATTAAAACAAACTCTGCGTTTTTCAAAGCTTTAGGCACAAAAACGCGCGGAAAACTGTGATGGACGGGGCCCAGCAGCGTACCTGAATCAACGCTACACTGCAACAGCTGAGACGGGGAGCTGCTTGGCGCAGGATTATCTGGGAGAAACTGCCCGGGTAGCCGAAGTGGCTGCGCGAAAACGAGTTCCGCTGGGGAAGCATCTAAGTCTTCTTTAGGTGTAGAACGCAACCCTAATAAAACCCACGGAAGCTTGTCAACCCAATTTGCATCCGTCAGTGACGCTCTAAGCGCTGCTTTCAATGACCAGTGAAAACGTTTGCACAACCCATTAGCCTGCGGATTGTACGCGGTTGTACGGTGAATTGTGACACCTAGGCTGCGGGCCATTGTTGACCAAAGTTCAGAAACAAATTGCGGACCTCTGTCGGATGTAATGTCCGACGAAACTCCAAAACGCGCCACCCATGCCGTTATAAACGTGCGCGCCACCTCCTCGGCTGTGGTTGACGCCAAAGGGACCGCTTCCGGCCAGCGCGTGGTGCGGTCCACCGTGGTCAGAAGGTGCGTGTACCCCTGTGATGGCGAGAAAGGGCCCATGAGGTTCACGTGAACGTGGTCGAACCTCTTAGAAGGAATGAGAAATGGCTCCAATGGAGCCTTCGTGTGCCTGTGTATCTTGGCCCGTTGGCACGCCACGCAGGCTGCCGCCCACTACTTAACTTGTTTGCGAAGGCCGGGCCACACGAATTTTTCCGCTACCATTTTGACCGACGCGCGAACCCCCGGGTGCGCCAGAGAATGAATCGAGTCGAACGGTCGTCCCGTGGAGACATCGCAGATTAAGGGGGGCCCGCCGTCTTGCAGCTCCCTGCTCTCCAGCCTTAACCCTGTTGGTCCAGACTGGAGCGCACGCACATCCGCATCGCTACCTTGCTCCGCGGCCATGGCTGTGTAATCTATCCCCACGCAGACGGGGGCAGACACAGCGCGCGAGAGGCAGTCTGCATCTACGATCAGTTTACCCGACACGTGCTGAATATCGGTAGTAAACTCTGAAATCACGGCTAACTGCCTCTGTTGCCGGCCTGACCACGGCTCTGAAACTTTGGCCATCGCGAATGTTAGCGGCTTGTGGTCAACGAACGCAGTGAAACAGCGCCCTTCTAGCCAGAACTGGAAGTGGCGAATGGCCAAATGGAGAGCCAGCAACTCCCTGTCGAACGCGCTGTATTTACGCTCACTATCGCGCAAAGTCCTGCTGAAAAAGGCGAGCGGTTGCCAGGCTTCGGCTACATGCTGCTCCACGACCGCCCCTATGGCCACATCTGGCGCGTCAGTAGTGAGCGCTATGTGGGCCGTTGGGTGTGGGTGTGCCAACAATGCAGCATTTGCCAAGGCTGCTTTTACCTCCGAGAACGCTCGCTCCCGCTCCGGGGACCATTCGACCTTATTCGCGGGTTTCTGTTTTTTGAGCGCGGCACAAAGCGGTTGCATGAGTTGCGCTGCGCGGGGGAGGAAACGGTTATAAAAATTCATCATTCCCCAAAACTCCTGTAACGCCCTGACCGTCTGTGGCCGAGGGAAATTTGCTATCGCGCGCACTTTGTCAGGAAGCGGAACCGCTCCTTCGGGGGAGACGTGGTGTCCTAAAAAATCGATCTGCACCACCCCGAACTGACACTTCGCTGGGTTGATTATTAACCCGTGATCTCCCAACCTGCGGAAAACTGTCGCTAGGTGGTTTTCGTGTTCGTCTTCGGACGCGCTGGCTACCAAAATATCGTCCAAGTAGACGAACACGAAAGGGAGATCGCACAGCACCGCGTCCATCATGCGTTGGAAGGTCTGTGCAGCCCCTTTCAGCCCGAATGACATGCACAAAAACTCGAATAGGCCAAATGGAGTTATTACCGCTGTTTTGGGTATGTCCTCAGCGCGCACTGGGACTTGGTGGTAACCGTGGACCAAATCTATCTTAGAAAAAACACGCGCCCCTGCCAAATGAACGGAAAAATCTTGGATATGCGGGATTGGGTAGCGGTCATGCGCTGTAGCGTTGTTTAACCTGCGGAAATCCCCGCAAGGTCGCCACGAGCCGTCAGCCTTCGGGACCATGTGTAGCCGGGAAGCCCATGGGCTGTTCGAACGCCTGATTATGCCCACCCTCTCCAGGTTGGCGAACTCCTCGTGCGCTATGGCCAGTTTAGCTGCATCCAAGCGCCGAGCTTTTGCAAAAACGGGCAGTCTGGTAGTGGTAATAAAATGTTCCACCCCGTGTTTAGTGACGGTTGCCGAAAATGTGGGGACCGTGAGTGCTGGGAACTGAGTGAGCAGTGTGTGAAACTTACCGCTTGCAGCTGTGACGTTGACTTGTGCTGTTGGCGGGGCCACTCGCGCTGTACAGGGAATAGAATCAAAAGAAAGTGCATTAACCAGGTGCCTGTTAGCGAGATCAACCAACAAACCATGTGAGCACAAAAAATCAGCCCCCAACATATTGAAATTCACTGCTGCTATAACAAAAGTCCACTCAAATGTACGGCCGTGTAGAGACAGAAGCAGAGTCCTCTCACCAAAGGTCTTAATCTCCGAGCCGTTCGCTGCTGCCACCCCGGGACCTCTGGAACCTGCTAGCCTGTCCACGTAGGAAGGTGTGATGAAACTCAACTGGAAGCCTGTGTCCACGAGGAAATGCCTCCCCGAGCGTGCGTCCAACAAGTAGAGCAGTTTGTTCTCCTCCCCGAGGGTCGCGGCTGCTACCGACCCCCGGTCTTGGCGTTTCCCGAATGCTTGAACTGGCACGGTGGTACACATTTGCGTGCCCTCTCTGCGAAGCGGCGATGGTAGAAACAAAGGGTGTCTCCTCCGCATTCTCTGGCCCCCGTCGCCGCCGTCGTCGGTGGTTCTGCTACCGCTGCCCCTGGCCCCCTGCCATCTCCGGTTGTTGCGCCGAGTTCCGCTGCTGCAGCCGTGGCCGCGCACTGTCTGCTGGCGTTGACAATTCGCTGTGCCTCCCGGGCCAGCCCGCGGTAGTCCTGCTGGGCCAACAACGGCGAACTGGCCAGGGTCGCTCTCGTCGCTGACGGTAGGGTCCTGAGGAAGAGGTGGGTAAAGATGAAGTGGTCGTCGTCCGAGCCTTTCAACCTCAACATCTTCTCCATCAGGTCAACGGGCGTGTCATTTCCCAACTCAGTCAGCGCCAGGAGTCTCTCCGCTCTCTCCTCAACCGAGAGGGTGAAGTGCTGGATGAGTGCAGCCTTCAACGCGCCGTATTTGTCGCTGGCCGGCGGCTGCTCCAGAAGGCTCTCCACATGCTGGGACGTGTGGTTATCAAGTTTTGGAACCACATAGTAGAATTTTGTGTCATCTACCGATATCCCCCGGAGGTTGAACTGTGCCTCAACCGAGTGGAACCAGGAGCGCAGATTGTTCTGCCAAAAGTCCGGTAGCTGGACCGTAGCGGCATTCGCTTGGCCGGGGGCTCCGGATGAGGCTGGCCCAGGGGAATTCTCCTCTTGCTGCATGCTACGTCTTGGGTCACCAGTGTGGAAATGTGTAATTGATGAGGCAGGTTTGTCTCAAAGCAGCTTTATTACATATTCTCCAACATCTCAAAGTAGAAAGAGAGACATTACAGGAAACTCTTGTCCCTTAAATACCTGGGACTCTCACAGCTCACAAGTCACTTTGCATCACAAGTCACATTGCATTATAATCACGTCACTTTGCATCACAAGTCACATTGCATTATAATCACCAGTAACAATGCATCTCCTCTATAATCCCCTAATATCACCCCCACAGTCTCAGGCCCTGCATACCAAAGCTAACACCTTCACAGCTTCCTGTTATCTCCAAGGAAACTCTGTCTTTGTTCTTATCTAAAATGTGAGGCCTTAAATAAGTCACAAAGTAGGCCACAAGTGTGGCCACACCATCTCTTCTCATCTCTGCCAGTACCAATTCCTGACAAACAATTTAGAAAATGGAATAAATATATTTCAAGGTTCATTTGGCTTAAAAAGAGACCAAGAGTTAAGTATTCTACTTTACAGTTGCCAAAGGAGAGGGGTGGGGGCAGGCTCTGCCCTTCTACGAGACTACTATACTGTATATCAGCCCAATTGAGGCCACTGGTTTGTTTGTGTGACTCATCTTATTATGCAAAATGGAAAACAATTGAAATGTCTTTATCTGATGTTCCAATCCAGTCTAAACTAGGCACCCTTGAAAGTGAAACTATTTCAATAACTAGTCAGTGGGTTAACCTGACATTTAAAATTTGGAAATCAGAGATAAGAAAACTAAAACTCCAGGAAGAAGTTAAACTGCTCAGATGGCCAGCATATGATCCTGACTTTCTGCCTGCCTCACATGATTCTAGATTTAGACAGTGGGCATTCAGTGGTCTTACTGCTGTATGTACAATGTATGAGAAATCAAATTTAATGTCATTCGATACTTTATGCAGGAGATACAACTTGGAGAAACAAGATTTTTTCAGATACTTGCAGGTTTGCGATTTTATTATCAAAAGGATACAAAGCAGCAATAAGATAAGATAAGATAAGCCTTTATTAGTCCCACAATGGGGAAATTCCAGGATTGCAACAGCACAGGGATAGCAACACTCAGAGCAACAATCAGAAGGCAAGAAAAAAACAAGAACAGCTATTATACATATGTACATATTACTATAAATATATATATATATATATATATATATATATATATATATATATATATATATATATAAATACATAGACACACAGTGCGGAGCATTGTGGTTGGTGAATGTGCAGCAGAAAGTCTAAGCTCTCTCTCCCTCCACGGGTGCGGCGGGCCAGCTTAATGTCTTTGGGCATGATGGTGGTGACCCTCTTGGCGTGGATGGCGCACAGGTTGGTGTCCACGAAGAGACCCACCAGGTAGGCCTCGCTGGCCTCCTGCAGAGCCATGACGGCGGAGCTCTGGAAGCGCAGGTCGGTCTTGAAGTCCTGAGCGATCTCCCTCACCAGGCGCTGGAAGGGCAGCCTACAGATGAGCAGCTCCGTGGATTTCTGGTAGCGACGGATCTCTCTCAGAGCCACGGTACCGGGCCTGTAACGGTGAGGCTTCTTCACTCCGCTGGTGGCCGGAGCGCTTTTCCGAGCAGCCTTGGTGTCTAGCTGCGTCCTGGGGGGCTTTTTCCTCCAGTAGATTTGCGGGTGGTCTGCTTGGTTCTTGCCATCGCTCTTTATTATTCCGTCTTATATTTCTTGCACGCCGCCTAAACTCCAGCCCGGCACCCGCGTCGTTTTCGCCACAGTACCTCGGCATGTTGAGCTTCTCCGTTAGCACTGGGTGGCGGTTGGAGCTGCTCTTCCCTGCTGTATCGTCCCCCGCTGCAAACAGTGGCTCCGTCCACTGACTCAGGAGACCCTTGGGGCGATCTGTGTGTCCGTGATATATATATATAGTGTGGAGATTGTGTGGAAAGACGAGGCTGAGTTTATTACTCAAAATCAGTTTTATTCACAACCACATTCTCCAACATCCAAAAAACAGACAAGAGAGAGACATGCCCCCACAGCTGCCCTTTTATGCCCCAGGACATCAAAGTAAACAGTCACATTGTCTTTACATCCCAAATCACAACACACACCCCTTCAGGTCTCCTGTCTCCACCTGCAGTCCTGGTGGTCAGGAAATCCTTCCTGGCCGTCTCTCTACATACAAAAGGCCAGACTTCGCATCCTCCTGCAACCCCTAGGAGGTTCAGACCTTTTGTTCCTCTGAGACGTGCAGTAAACAATAAGCATACAGTAACAAGCATGTGAAGCATATGGAAACCACATATGTGCCCACATGACCCCCCCAAACGTCTAAGATGGAACAACATCACCACAGATTGCATGCCATAATAAAATCACTATATATCAGTCCAAATGCCGCTTAGGTCTCAACCTTCTCCCATATCTGCTAAAAGCAGGCTGTATCACCTCCACGGCATCTTCCCGCTGTGGATCTGTTGCCTGGGGATGAGAACTGTTAGTCAACCTCTGTGGATGTTCTGAGGAATGCTCTCTAGGGGGTCTGCCACGCCGAGGAGCCTTCGCCAACTGCACAACTTCGTCAGCTAACACAAAAGCGTGTTTGAGTCTGTTCATGCCAATCCTTTCTTTTCTGCCCCCCAAATCTAGCAAAAAATGCTTATCCTCTGTTTCCAACACTCTATATGGTCCATCATAAGGTGGGCGCAAGGGCGGACGATGAGCGTCATGTCTGACAAAAACAAACTCCTCATTTTTCACAGCCTTAGGCACAAAAACACACGGAAAACTGTGGTGAACGGGGCCAGGTAGCATGCCTGGGCCCGCGCTATTCAGTAACCGCTGAACCGGGGAGCACTCTGGCGCAGGATTATCTGGGACAAATTCCCCGGGCAGCCGAAGTGGCTGTGCAAACACTAGCTCAGCTGGGGAGGCTTCTAAATCCTCTTAAGGTGCAGAACGCATCCCCAATAAAACCCATGGTAGCTTGTCCACCCAATTTGTATCCGTAAGCGACGCTCTGAGGGCCGCCTTCAATGACCTGTGAAAACGTTCGCACAACCCGTTAGCCTGCGGGTTGTACGCAGTCGTGCGGTGGATCATTGCCCCCAGGCTGCAGGACATTGCTGACCAAAGTTCGGAAACAAACTGCGGGCCTCTGTCAGACGTAATGTCCGACGGGACTCCAAAACGCGCTACCCATGCCGTTAAAAACGCGCGCGCTACCTCCTCAGCCGTGGTTGACGAAAGCGGGACCACTTCTGGCCAGCGCGTGGTGCGGTCAACCATTGTCATAAGATGTGTGTACCCAGGTGAGGGCGGGAGGGGGCCTACGAGGTCCACGTGGACATCAAACCTTTTAGCCGGGATGTGAAACGGCTCCAAAGGAGCTCTCGTGTGCCTATGGACCTTGGCCCGCTGGCAGGCTGTGCAGGCTGCTGCCCACTCTCTAACTTGCTTGCGCAGGCTCGGCCACATAAATTTCTCTCCTACCATTTTGACCGACGCGCGCGCTCCCGGGTGCATCAGAGAATGGATCGAGTCAAAAATGGGGCAGCGCCACGCGGCTGGAACTACCGGACGCGGTCGCCCAGTGGAGACATTGCAGATTAGGGGGGGCATACCGTCTTGCAGCACCCTGCTCTCCAGCCTTAACCCTGTTGGTCCAGACTGGAGCGCGCACACATCCGCATCGCTACCCTGCTCCGCGGCCATGGCTGCGTAATCTATCCCCACGCGGGCTGGGGTCGCGCGCACTTCCACGTCGCTAACCTGCTCCGTGGCCATGGCTGCCGGATCTACCTCCGCACGGACGGGAGCCCCCACGGCGCGCGAGAGGCAGTCTGCCACTACATTAAGTTTACCTGCCATATGCTGGATATCGGTAGTAAACTCCGAAATCGCGGCCAGCTGTCTCTGCTGCCGGCCCGACCAGGGTTCTGAAATCTTGGCCATCGCAAAAGTTAGCGGCTTGTGGTCAACGAACGCGGTGAAACGGCATCCTTCCAGCCAGAACTGGAAGTGGCGAATGGCCAAGTGGAGAGCTAACAACTCCCTGCCGAATGCGCTGTATTTTCGTTCGCTGTCGCGCAGGGTCTTACTGAAAAAGGCGAGCGGTTGCCAGGCTCCAGCTACAAACTGTTCCACGACCGCCCCTATGACCACATCTGACACGTCAGTAGTGAGCGCCATGCGGGCCGCTGGGACTGGATGTGCTAACAACACAGCGTTTGCCAGAGCTGTTTTGACTTCGGAAAATGTGCGCTCTCGCTCCGGAGACCATTCGATTTTATTTGTGGGTTTTTGTTTTTTTAGTGCAGGTTGGTTGCATGAGCTGCGCTGCACGGGGGAAGAAACGGTTATAAAAATTTACCATTCCCAAAAACTCCTGTAACGTTTTGACCGTTTGTGGCTGGGGAAAATTTGTTCCTGCGCGCACTTTGTCAGGCAGAGGGACCGCTCCCTCTGGGGAGACGCGATGGCCCAAAAAAATCAATCTGCGTCACCCCGAACTGACACTTCGCTGGATTAATTATTAACCCGTGCTCTGCCAACCTCCGGAAAACTGCTGTGAGGTGGTTTTCGTGTTCGTCTTCGGACGCGCTGGCTACCAGTATGTCGTCCAGGTAGACGAACACGAAAGGGAGATCGCGCAGAACCGCGTCCATCATGCTTTGGAATGTCTGCGCAGCGCCCTTAAGCCCAAACGGCATGCGCAAAAACTCAAAAAGCCCGAAGGAAGTTATTACCGCTGTTTTGGGTATGTCTTCCACGCGCACTGGGACCTGGTGGTAACCGCGTACTAAGTCTATTTTAGAGAAAACGCGCGCCCCCGCCAAATGAACTGAAAAATCTTGGATGTGCGGGATCGGGTAGCGGTCGTGCGCTGTAGCGTTGTTCAGCCTGAGGAAATCACCACAAGGCCGCCACGAGCCATCAGCTTTCGGGACCATGTGAAGCGGTGAAGCCCATGGGCTCTTCGAACGCGCGATGATGCCCAACCTCTCCAGGTTGGCGAACTCCTCACGCGCTATGGTCAGTTTAGCTGAATCCAAGCGCCAAGCTTTTGCGAAAATGGGCGGTCCGGTGGTAGTAATAAAATGTTCCACCCCGTGTTTAGCCACTGTCGCCGAAAATGTTGGGACCGTGAGTGCTGGGAACTGAGTGAGGAGTGTGTGGAACTTACCACCTGCAGCTGTGACGTTGGCTTGTGCTGTTGGCGGGGCCACTCGAGCTGTACAGGGAATAGAAGAAAAAGAGAGTGCATTAACCAGGCGTCTGTTAGCAAGGTCGACCAACAAACTATGTGAGCACAAAAAATCAGCTCCTAACATGTTGAAATTGACTGCCGCTATGACGAAAGTCCATTCGAAAGTGCGGCCGTGTAAAGACAGAAGTAGAGTCCTCTCACCGAAGGTCTTAATCGCCGAGCCGTTCGCCGCTGACACCCGGGGACCGCTGGAAGGCGCCAGCCGGTCAGCGTAGGAAGGTGTGATGAAACTCAGCTGGGAGCCCGTGTCTACGAGGAAGTGCCTCCCTGAGTGCGCATCCTTCAGGTAGAGCAGCTTGTTCTCCTCCCCGAGGGCCGCAGCCGCTACCGACCCCCGGTCTTGGCGTTTCCCGAGCGCTTGAAGTGGCACGGTGGAATGCACTTGCGTGCCCTCTCTGCGAAACGGCGATGGTAGAAGCAAAGGACGTCGTCCGCTCCGTGTTTCCTGGCCCTTGCCGCCGCCACCGTCGGTGAGTCTGGTGCTGCCGCCTCTGGCCCCCTGCCATCTCCGACCGTCGCGCCTGGCCCCGCTGCCGCAGCCGCAGCCGCGCGTCGTTTACTGGCGTCAATGAGTCGCTGCGCCTCCTGGCCCAGCTCGTGGTAGTCTCGTCTGGCCAGCAGTGGTGAGCTGGCCAGGGTCACTCTCACCTCTGACGGCAGGGTTCTGAGGAAGAGGTGGGTGAAAATGAAGTTATCATCTTCGGAGTCTCTCAAACTCAACATCTTCCCCATGAGGTCTGCAGGTCTGTCGCCCTCAAATTCAGTCAGCGCTAGGAGCCTCTCTGCTCGCTCCTGCACCGAAGGGGTGAAGTAGTGAATGAGTGCAGCCTTCAACGCGTTGTACTTGTCGCTGTCCGGCGGGTGGTTGATCAGGTTCGCCAACCACTGGGCTGTGTGGTTGTCCAGCTTTGCAACCACATGGTAGAACTTTGTGTCGTCCACCGAAATCCTCCGGAGGTGGAACTCTGCCTCGACTGCGCTAAACCAGGAGCGCGGATTGTTCGGCCAGAAGTCCGGTAGGTGGACTGTGGCTGCACTCGTCTGGCTGGCTCCTGGCGAGTCTAGTTCAGGAGATTCGTCTCCGCTCATGATACGTCGTAGGGTCACCAGTGTGGAGATTGTGTGGAAAGACGAGGCTGAGTTTATTACTCAAAATCAGTTTTATTCACAACCACATTCTCCAACATCCAAAAACAGACAAGAGAGAGACATGCCCCCACAGCTGCCCTTTTACCACCTTTTACCTTATACCACAGCATGGGTCCCCCATACCGCCCCCCCCAGAGTCTCAGACTGAGCGTTAACTCTCACGTCCTCTCGGCTTCAGCCTCCTCCCATATCTGCTGTAACGAGAGGTCTTCGGCTCCGCGGCACTGCTGTGCCGGTGGGGGGGTTCCTGGGGGTGTGTCCATCAGTGGGTGGACAATGGAGGGGGGAACATTCAGCATGCTCGTGTGACTGCTCTGATGAATCGTTTACCTGGGGAGTTCTCAGTGTGGGTCTTCCATGCCGAGGAGCTCCAGCCAACATCACCTGCTCATCTGTCACCACAAAGGCGGGCTTAAGCCTGACTATACAGATTTTCTCCCGGCGACCCCCCAAGTCTAACACAAAATGTTTGTCCCCTGGTTCCAGCACTCTAAACGGGCCATTGTAGGGTGGGCGCAATGGGGGCCGGTGGGCATCGTGCCTGACAAACATGAACGCCGCGTTCTTCAAAGTTTTCGGCACAAAAGCGCGTGGAAAACAGTGGTGGGCCGGGCAAGGTAGCGTGCCTGCGTCTGCACTATGCTGTGAACACGGGGACAGATGGGTGTTCGGCACGGTGTTATCTGGTAAAAATTCCCAGGGGAGCTGCAGCGGCTGAGAAAAAACCAGCTCTGCTGGGGAAGCCTCCAAATCCTCTTTTGGTGTGGAACGCAACCCTAATAGAACCCATGGTAATCAGTCCATTCAATTTGCATCCGAAAGCGGAGCCCTGAGAGCTGCTTTCAGTGTCCTATGGAAATGCTCGCATAACCCATTGGCCTGTGGGTTGTATGCGGTTGTGCGATGAATTGCGACGCCCAGGGTTCCGGGCCATCGTGGACCAGAGGTCGGAAACAAACTGAGGGCCCCGATCAGATGTGATGTCCGAAGGGGTGCCAAAACGTGCCACCCATGTTGTCAAAAAGGCACGTGCCACGTCTGGTGGACGTGGTGGAAGCTAGCGGGACTGCTTCTGGCCATCGTGTGGTGCGGTCCACCACTGTCAGGAGGTGCGTGAACCCCTGCAATGGCGGGAGGGGGCCCACGAGGTCCACATGAACGTGGTCGAACCTCTTAGCCGGGATATGGAACAGCTCCAAAGGGGCCTTTGTGTGCCTGTGCACTTTGGCTCGTTGGCACGCTACGCAGGCTGCAGCCCACTCTTTTACCTGTTTGCACAGGCTCGGCCAGACGAACTTCGCTCCCACCATTTTGACTGACGCCCGCACTCCTGGGTGCACCAGGGAGTGAACGGACTCAAAAACGCGGCGGCGCCAAGCGCGTGAGACCACCGGGCGCGGGCATCCTGTGGAGACGTAACAGATTGGGGGGGCCCCCCGTCTTGCAGTACTCTGCTCTCCAGCCTTAACCCTGTTGATCCAGACTGGAGTGCGCACATGTCCGCATTGCCAATCTGCTCTGTGCATGTCCGGCGAGGTGAACAGAAAAATCCTGAATATGGGGGATCGGGTAGCGGTCGTGCGCTGTGGCGTTGTTTAATCTGCGGAAATCTCTGCAAGGTCACCACGATCCCTTGGCCTTAGGGACCAGCCGGAGTGGTGGCTCAGATAGTAAAGCATCCGCCCCACACCCGGGAGGCAGGGGTTCAAATCCCGGCCGGGTCATGCCGAAGACCTTATAAAAGTGGAACTTTCTGCCGTCCAGCTTGGTGCTCAGCAATAATGGAATGGAGGAGGGAAATTTGTGGTGGCGCCTTGCATGGCATTGGCCCTCTGATTCTGCACTTGGTGTGTATGTGATTAACACAGTAGGTAGGTAAAACACAATCTCGTTCTACTGTACATGATTGGTTGTACAGTTGAATGACAATAAGGGTGATTTTTAAGTATTCCTTCCACCGCCTGACGATATCCCCAGTCGAAGTCAACAGTGTCCCATCCGCACCATACACAGTGTGGACAGGGAGCTGCTTCCGCCACCTAATTCACATAGCACCGGACCCCCATGATCCCTCCTGCAGGTGGTGAGCCCACTGGAGGGTGGACCCATGTAACTCCTTCGGGCTGAGCCCAGCCGGGTCCCATGGGTAGAAACCCGGCCACCAGACGCAGTTAAAATTAAAACTTTGTTATATATATTATAACATATATATTATATATATTTTATTATATATATATTTGTAGAAGTTAAAACTTCTACAAATATATAGCCAGTGCATTGATGTGGCCCGGCCTTGCCCCCAAAAAATCCCAGGATCCTTTGCTGCATACATCACGAGCAGCTGCCATCATGCTTTTGCGAAAAGTAAAGCTACTTATACTTGAATGACCTACAATTTCTAGCTCACCTTTGCTCACCCCTGAAGTGTTTATGGTGCTTTTTAAAACCCTTACTCGTTTTTAATAATCTTAATTTTTGGCTACTTTTTCTTATAAGAAATTGTTGAAGTTTAACCTCCTTTTCTGGCCACTCCATGACAAGTAAAGTTTCAGCTCTTGGTAAAAGGCTTTGAGTAGAAGTGAAAATGAAAGTAAGCAGCCCAGTACTGCCAGTGTAAGATGTGGGTCGTGCGTGTGCGGGGTCGCTTCTGCAGAAAGATCTTGGCCTGGCTGTCAACCTGGCGGTCCTTTGACAGAATCCGGACGGTCTTCCTTCAGCTGCCAGATTAAGGGTGCGGCTGGGTTTGGGTTTAGTTTGCTCAGTTGTACGAATATTCTGGCCAGGTGATGGCGGAAATGAGAACGAAACAAGCAACGAAAATGACATTTTACTTCATTTTAAGACTCAAATGTTTGCTGTTTCCCCTGTAGAGATTCCCAATGTCTGCCTGTATTGCACTTGAAGTCTGCTTTTTTTTAAGTTCATGATGAAATTAATGCAGCATCGCCACTGAATTTCCTCCTGTCATTTTTATGCTCCATGCAAGTTTGGCAGGTTTGAAAGGGCTGCAAAAGACATGCAGAACTCGTCGGCGGCCTCCGTCGGTCTATGATGACCATGGAAGAGAATCCTAAACGTCTACTCTGCTGGAACAGCACCGCCTGTGGCTGAACAGGCCGATGCGCGAATGACAGTCCCTGTCACACAGGTCACACTTGTGGGTGGTCTCCGTGCTGCTGGGTCTGTGGCGGTTCTTCCTGCGGGTCCTTTTTTCATCTGCTGCAGCAGTCAGTCTCTCTTCACCCGCCTTGAGCTGTCTGGTCAGGGTGCCTCTCCATTTGGAGCGGTCCGTTGCAAGGTCCTCCCAGCGCTCTGTGTTGATATCCAGGGCCTTCATGTCTCTCTTGCAGATGTCTCTAAAGCGCAGCTGTGGGCGGCCAACGTCTCTCCTGCCAGTTGCCAGTTCTCCATAGAGGACGTCTTTGGGGATTCTGCCATCCTCCATACGGTGAACGTGGCCTAGCCAGCGGAGCCTGCGCTGCCTGAGTAGAGTGAACATGGAGGGAAGGCCGGCGCGGGACAGAACTTCTGTGTTGGGCACTTTGTCCTGCCAGGATATGTCCAGGATGTGGCGAATGCAGCGCAAGTGGAAGGAGTTCAGTCTCTTTTCCTGCCGGGCGTATGTTGTCCACGTCTCACTCTCATAGAGCAGTGTGCTGATGACGCAGGCGTTGTACACTGCCATCTTCGTCTTGACAGAGAGTTTGGGATTCTCCCACACTCGTGTGGTGAGGCGAGCGAGTGTGAAGGCTGATTTTCCAATCCTCTTGTTGATCTCTGTATCAGGGGAGAGGTTGTTGCTGATCGTGGACCCCAGGTACGTGAACTGATTCACGACCTCCAGCTTGTAGTCATCAATGGTGATGGTTGGTGGTGCTTCCGTGCCTTGCGCCAAGACGTTAGTCTTCTTCAGGCTGATGGTAAGCCCGAAGTCCTTGCATGCCTGGGAGAAGCGGTCCATCAGGGTCTGAAGCTCCTGCTGTGTGTGGGTTGCGACTGCAGCGTCGTCTGCAAACAGCATGTCTCTGATTAGAGCCTCGTGTACTTTGGTTCTGGCTTTCAGGTGGGCGAGGTTGAAAAGCCTGCCGTCAGATCTTGTGTGCAGGTAGATTCCCTCTGTTGCTGTGCTGAAGGCATGCCTCAGGAGCATAGCAAAGAAAATCCCAAAGAGGGTTGGCGCAAGTACACAGCCTTGTTTCACTCCGCTGCGTATGTTGAATGGCTCTGAGACGTTGCCATCGTGCTGCACTATCCCCTGCATGTTGGTGTGAAACGATTCGATGAGGCTTTGCAACTTTGGTGGGCATCCTATCTTTGGCAGGATCTTGAAAAGGCCCTCTCTGCTGACCAGATCGAACGCTTTGGTGAGGTCGATGAAGGCGACGTACAGAGGCATGTTCTGTTCTCTGCATTTCTCCTGGAGTTGGCGGATGGAGAATATCATGTCTACCGTCGATCGCTCAGCGCGGAAGCCACACTGAGACTCGGGGTAGACACGTTCGGCAAGCTTCTGTAGACGAACGAGAACAACTCGTGCGTAGACTTTGCCAACAACACTGAGGAGGGAAATGCCCCTGTAGTTGTTGCAGTCACTTCTCTCCCCTTTGTTTTTGTAGAGGGTGATGATCTTGGCGTCCCTCATGTCCTGTGGTACGGCACCTTCCTTCCAGCACTGGCAGAGGACGTCATGCAATGGCAGCAGTAGGGCGGTCTTGCAGTGCTTGATCAGGTCAGGTGGTATGCCGTCGTTGCCGGGTGCCTTGCCAGCGGCCAAGCTATCAATGGCCTTACTGAGTTTGTCGATGGTTGGCTCGGCGTCAAGTTCGTCCATGGATGGCAGGCAGTCGATGGCATCAAGGGCTGACGGTGTCACGGTGTTCTGTCTAGAGTAGAGGTCGGAGTAGTGTTCCACCCATCTCTCCATCTGCTTGTTCTTCTCTGTGATCATCTCCCCAGTGGAAGATTTGAGGGGGGCCGTCTTGCTCTGAGCCGGACCAAATGCTTTCTTGATGCCATCGTACATACCACGGATGTTCCCTGTTATGGCAGCGGTTTGAATGTCTTGGCTGAGCTGAGTCCAGTACTCGTTGGCACAGCGCCGAGCAGTCTGCTGAACTTTGCTTCTCGCAGCCCTGAGAATCTGGAGATTCTTCTCGTTTGGGTACTTCTTGTACTCAGCAAGTGCTGAGCGCTTGGCTTCAATGACGGGGGTCATCTCGGTCAACTTGGCATCAAACCAGTCCTGTGACTTCGAGGTCTTCCTCCCAAAGGTAGCCAAGGCTGTGCGGTAGATGGTGTTTCGCAGCTCTTCCCACTTTTGCTTTGCAGATTCTCCTCCTTGTAGTACACCAAGTTCCTTCTCAAAGGTGGAGGCAAACTGCTCAACAAGTTCTGGTTGGGCCATCTTGCTGGTGTCAATCCGTGCCTTTCCAGGTTGTCTAGCACGATGGAATTTCTTCAGCTGCAGCTTGACCTTGCAACACACCACTGAATGGTCTGTGTCGCAATCTGCACTCTGGAACGAACGGGTGATTAGCACGTTCTTCAGTGAGGTGCGCCTGGTCAGGATCAAGTCTAGCTGGTGCCAGTGCTTTGAGCGCGGATGTTGCCAGGAAACCTTGTGTTGGGGCTTGGTCTTGAAGAACGAGTTTGTGATGCACAGATCGTGATATGTGCAGAACTCGAGCAGCCGCTGTCCGTTGTCGTTCATTCTGCCCACGCCAAAAGGTCCAAGACAGGAGGGCCAGGAGTCGTGGTCAGCACCCACTCTGGCATTGAAGTCTCCAAGGAGAATGAGTTGTTCAGAGTTGGGGATGATCCTGACAGTTGTTGCGAGATTCTCGTAGAACTCGTCTTTTGCCTCTGGTGTGGCTGTCTGTGTTGGAGCATACACACTGACGAGGGTGACTGGGCCGTCAGTGGTGTTCAGGCGGAGGGTGAGGAGTCGTGCAGAGCCAGTGCTGCCCGGTTCCACCATCTTCAGCAAAGTGTTCTTCACTGCGAAGCCCACTCCGTGTTCCCTGTGTTCATCACTGCCCTTTCCCTGCCAGTAGAACGTGTAGTCCTTCTCTCTCAGTGTGCCTGCATCAGCTAACCGTGTTTCCTGGAGAGTGGCGATATCCACTCCCAGTCTCTTCAGCTCATTATTGATGATGGCAGTCTTCCTGGTGTCGTTGATGTCCTTGAGGTTAGCAGCGAGTCCTGTCATCATAGTGCGGACGTTCCAAGTTCCCAGTTTTAGAGTTGGTCTCTTTTGTTTTATTGTCTTGCCTGGTGCGAAGGTTCTCAGCCTGCTGTTTGGATTTCTCCTTATCCCCATGCACCCAATGAGGAAAGCAAGCTGTGGCGGGACAACACCTTATTGGCTGGGGGCTGCCCAGCTTGAGGCGGGCGGTAGCTGTCCAGTGAGATCTGATGATCCCTCCCACCGTCGGGAACAACCCCTGGCGCCATGCTCTACGCCAATTGAGCAGTGGCTTATAACCGGTAACTGTCATTCCCCGTGTTTTGTCTACGCCAAAGGCGAAGCTGGAGTGTCCTCTCCAGTGATCCGGTGTTCTACCTTCCAGCGTTGGGCGTTGGTAGGATTCAAGCCTGGGCAGGAAGATATGGAGGACAAGATGTTGCCCATGCAGCATGTCCCCCCTCTCCACGTCACTGATGAATCCAAAGGAACAGCAGGGCTGCTACAGTTTGGCACCAGCGCCGTTGCAGGAGCTGCCAGAACGATGTTGAGCACAACATAGAACTGCCTTAGGGGCTCCGACTCCGGATTTTTCCTCAGGGTTGACTCCCGAAGCCTTTCCCGTGACCGGGTATGCCGCAAGGCAGCAGAGGTTTGAAATCAGGGTTTACCTTCCCCTAGATGGGCTACCTTCCCAGGTTGACGAGCCACCATCTACCCGAAGCATCTGGTTTTAAGGCGCCAGAGATCCGCCCTCGCCCCTTCTCCTATTAGTAAAAGCAGTTCCACCGGGCTTAGAGACTAAACCACACGGGCAGGCTAGGAGTTGGACTTAGTTGTCAGAGGCTTTTCGAGACGCACGCCATAAGGAGCATTTTATGAGCACTGGGAGCTTAACCCCAGTGCCGCTCCTGGCTATGACAACCTTGGAACCCATGCAGAACTACAAGCAGAACTACCCTGTAAGTCTCACACACACACACACACACACACACACACACACTGCTCCATTTTCATCAGCAGAAGCGTTCCACTCATTCTTTATGTCTCCATGCAGTACCGAGTTAGGAGGTGTTACTGGAATAGTGAAGCTCATGTAAGCATACATGTTGTTATTAATGTGGTACGTGATGCAAAAGTCAGAGTAAGACTGTCTTATTTTATTTCTCTTATTCTGGGTAGGAAGATAAGCCTAATCTGAATTTCTACCGTGGAAACATCCCCTCTCGACCAGACGGTAGGCCTGTTTGTTTCATGCGGTGACCCTCGCAGATCACCATAAGACGCCAAGAGTCCACCGGTGAGTTTTGCAGTGATGGTAATTTATTAAAACAAGACAAGACAAGACTATGAGCTGCTCAGGGCAAAAACACACATTAAGCAATACAAGGGCTCGTAGGGCTAACCCCAGCCACTACGAGCTAAACTATGACATGACATGGAACACGAACCTGACATGAAGGTCTGACAACGCTTTGACAAGGATAGTTTGACGAGGTTTGATGATACTCCTGGGATTTAACTGCCGCTAGTGCCCGCTTTATAAAGGCGAACACTAACAAGCAGTAATGACAAACAGCTGACCAACCTTGACAGGCAGAAGCCCCACCGAGCGCCTTCACAATAAGAGCCCGGTGAGGCCAGAATACAACCCCCAGCTGTCAAGGCCGGCAGCGAGGTATGCTTAGCCCGAGCGCGGACAGAACCCAGCGCTCGGGTCGTAACAGTTTGTACGAGTTTAAGTTGTGATAGTTTTATGTCCAGATCAGAAAAAATAAAAATGCAATTGAAAATATACTTTCATTTCACAATAAGGGTTTAGTGAAATAAATCTACCCAAACATCTGTTGTAATGTGAGCTTTTGATTATGTTGAAGTGATTCACATCTTTTCACTAGGTATGTTCATCAGTGAAATCCACGAGGACTGGTATGGACAGTATGACACCCTGGAAGACACCCACACCTATATTCAGTGGTGAGTTTCTCTGTTGTTAAAGGGGTCGTTGATAGAAAAATGCTGTTTGTGGGTTTTAATTGTCCAAAATGAGTCTACTGGTTACTTAATTATCCAAAAATGTTCAAAACAGTAAATTCTCTTCAAAAAAACACACAGCCTCTAGTCATGAATAGAAAAAGCCAACTCACCGCTGTCCTTGAGACCCGCCTACTGCTCTGTTATTGGTCTGCCTAACTGTCTGTCATGTAGATGGAAGGGGTGCTAAAGGTAGCCTATTAGCCTCTGAGCTACAGTAACACTGGTAACAGGAAGCTCGAACTGAGCGCAGCTTATATTATCATTTTCTTCAGAGCTTAGTCATCCTAATGACCGTCCCTGTTACCAACTGGTTCACCAGTCCACAATATACCTTACATCACTTTGGCTCATCTTCCGGTGATTTCGCCGTGATTCCACAGCCGTGGCTTGGGGCTGCTTCCTCACCATCCTCCGGGCGACGTGAGGGAGCCGCTTCATGATGGTGCATCCCCCGGCTGGCCACAGGGGAGGAACAGAGTCCCGCAGAGCGACACACTGCACTTTGAGATCCTGTGGCTCGGCTCGGCCAGCAGGTCCAGGTCGGGCCAATCGGTGGGTCGCCCGGTGCTGGCCATTTGTTGTGGCATCCCAGCGAGGTTGTCAGGAGATGGGCCGGAGCAACACCAGATACACAACCGACCATAGATCAGTGAGTCAGCGCTGCTCATCCCAGCTAGGAGGCTAGAAGGTACTCAGCTAATGGCTAACTGACGTAAGAGGGAGGGCGGAGTTGAACAGCTGGAGGATGTTTCTTACAGTGACAGGCTTTAAATCAGAACATTTCAAGAAAGCCAGGAAAAATAAAAAAAACAAACAAACTTGCTTCAATAATTTAAAAAATTAAAGAAAATGTGAACAAAATATGTCATAAAGACTTCATGAAGACATGAGTGAGCTGTTAAAATGTGGAACAAAGTGCAGTCAATGACCCCTTTAAAGATGAACTGAAAAATATTCAGTCCTGATTTGTCTTTTCTCTCTTTCCCTCAAAGGTTGTTTCCCTTGCAAGAGCCAGGGCTGAACTCTGAAGCTTTTACACTGACTAAGGAAGAAATAGAGGTAAAGATGTCAAAGCAACCAGGTTAAAACTTCAAAAGGAAGCAATAAAATACACCAAAGTTCTGTTTTCTCCAGGATTTTCGTGAAGACAAGACTGCAAAGGAAAATCTGCTGAAGTCTTACAAGCTCGTGTTGGATTTCTATGGCATCGAGCTGCGTGATGAAGAAACGGGAGGAGTCAAGAGGAACAAGAACTGGGAAGAGAGATTCGACAACCTCAACAGGTAAACTACCTCAGTGTTTCAGGAAAACATTTACAGAAAGAAATCAACCCCCCTATAACTTTTTTTTTTCACTGTTTGGCAGTCATACACATAACAGTCTGCGCATCACACGTATCCTGAAGTGCCTGGGAACTCTGGGATTCCCTCACTACCAGGCCCCTCTGGTCCACTTCTTCCTGACGGAGACTCTCGTCCATGGAAGACTCCCAAATATCAAGGAGAGCGTCCTCAACTACTTCATGTTTGCAGTCCTCGATAAGAGCGAACGCAGGAATCTCATCAAGTATGCCTACTTGAACTACAAGCCTAAAGGCGAGTTTGTGTGCTGACCAAAGAAAATTCAGATGATTTAGTCAGAGAAGAATCGCTCTGATAATGAAAATGAAAACCTGTCAAAATGACTTTTATCCCACTTCTCAGCTCTAAAAATGTGTATCGTGTTTCACAAAAGTTTCCACAAAATCTTCTTTGGAAACCAGAACTCGGTACCCACTCACAGAAACGGCCCGAGTTTAGGAGTGGGAACCTGTAATATTATCCTGATACTTTACTGATGTCAGACACTGAGCACCAGTTGGTGATTTATTTTGAACAAGACGGATGTTTTAGTTTTTACCAATTTAGCATGAAGTAGAAATGTCTGTAAATTAGGTACAAATTTGAAGAATAAAGGTGCAAAGATAAAAGATGCCAATTAAAAAAGTGCAAATTACAGTTTAATTACACAAAATAAGAAGTTAATCAGCATCCAGATGAGCGCTGCAAAATGAAGAGGAAAAAGAAGCTGAAAATTTACAGGAAGAAATTGCAAAATTAAAAAGTTACAATTTTTTAAGGAAAAATATTGCAAAATTATGAGTAAAAAGATGAAAATTTAGAGGAAAAAAGTTGCAAATTTATGGGAAAAAAATTTTGAGGAAAAAAATTGCAGCAAGAAAAAAACATGAAAATTTATGGGAAGATGGCAAATTTGCAAGAAAAAAAATCAATTTGTTTTATTTAAAATTAAATTTTTGAGAAAAAAGTCAAATTTATGAGGAAAGATGATTTACAGCAAAAAAGTTGCAAATCTTTGAGAAAAAAAGTTGAAAATTTACAGGAAAAAAAATACAAATTTAAGAAAAAAAATGTAAATAAAAGTTGAAAACTTATTAGAAAAAGTCACAAATTCACAAAAAAAAAAGCTGAAAAGTTATAGGAAAAAAATTGCAAAATTTGTGAGAAAAAAGTTGGAAATTTTCTCTGCATTTTAGATTTGGTGGTGGAAAGGTTTATGATGATACTGGGGGACAATTCCCAGTTTTTTTCTTTTTTTTGGGGGGGGGGGGGGGGTGACAGATTAACAAGGGAGATGTTTTTGGGTCATTTTGCTACCAAGGACATCATCCCCCTTCAAATCACTCACTGCTGAGCACATTCCACCATCTAGTGAACCAAGAAGTCAACTGGCCTTTATACTCTGGCAGCCAGAAAGAGGAGTTTGTGTTGAAGGAAGGAGACTTTCTAATAAAATATACACTAATGGTTCTGAACAGATAAAATATCATTGTGTGGCAACCCCCACAACAGACTGGGACAGACAGCTCGCTCTTCTGGTTTTTTCCGCTGCATGCTGTGAAGTAATCTGCCATTCATGCATGGTTTCACTGCTGTGATGTTAATGTCCCACTCATGCATTGTGTTCATGCATCCTGTACTGTCTGTGCCTCTCATATGCAAATGCCCAGATCGACTGCTGTGAATGTCTTTGATGTATTGTCTGAGCTGAGTATATAAGCTGTCTGATTTTCATGTTCATTCTCTCTTTCTCTCACTCTGCAACTGCTGTTGACACACACACTCTGTGTCTCTTTGCTGGAGAGCCTCCGAGCCGCCCATTGGGCGAGCTTCGTGATGGTGGTATGATTTAATAAACCTGCTTAAAACTCCCAACGCTGCCTTTATTTTATCATCCGCTTCACTGGTGACCCCGAGAATGCACACACTTTGTGCAACGCAACCTTCTGGTCTGGACGGCCACGTTGGTGACACGACGCTGAAAAAAAACACGCTGCCGGCAAACGCAGCACCCGGCGGGGATTCTCCGACGACAAGCGAACGCGGCAGCCTGACTGATCTGCCCTCCCTTCTGCTTCAGGGAGACTTCGACACAGAGTTTCCAGGTGAAACTCTCCAGAGACCACCCACGACCGGGAAAGCCGCAGCAAACTTCATGGTGAGATCTGCACGTCTAGATCGGCACAGCCACGCTGGACCGGCCGCGCTCGCAGCTCCCCCACACGAGAGCGCATGTACCTCGCCCTTTCTCCACGACGGCGAGCTCCATGGCCGACGGAGCACGCGTGGACCTGAACGCACCATGAAGCATCTACAACAACTACAACAGGGATGATTACGCCCCCTGACCCTGTCTCCTCTCCTGCTGGCCCAACAACGCACAGAGCCCTGGCACACGCACCGGGGGTTACGCGGACGGCGCATCACGCACGGGACACATACGGCTCCACTGACCGCCTTCCTTCTTCGCCGCTGCACACTTGCCCTTCAGGCTTGCTCGTACACCTGAGGCACGCAGCTTGCTCACTGGATTTTATGGTCTTAGCCATGGCGCTCAACGGGAATTCAGCAGTCTGCGGTCCCCGAAGGCTTTAAGGTTGTGCCTGCACCTAAAGTCAACACGCCAAGTCCCTCTGCTTTTGCTTCCTTTTTTTCTTACAGCCGCTCCTGCTTTTCTTCATGGCCACGAGAGGAGTCAGAGACAAATTTTTCTTCTTGTGGACCTCCGCACATTCAACGGGACAGCCCCTCGATGTCGCGGACCAGCAAGCAATTTTTGCGCGGCTCGGACGATTTCACCGTCCCGGCTGGCACGTACTACCCCCCTCCTCCCTCCCCCTCCTCCTGCAGAGAGCTTTCCCTGCTCGCTGCCAAAGCTGCAATATCGAGGTCTCGGCCGCCTGCCTTGCCCTCTGGAGGGGAGCGGTGTGGCAACCCCCACAACAGACTGGGACAGACAGCTCGCTCTTCTGGTTTTTTCCGCTGCATGCTGTGAAGTAATCTGCCATTCATGCATGGTTTCACTGCTGTGATGTTAATGTCCCACTCATGCATTGTGTTCATGCATCCTGTACTGTCTGTGCCTCTCATATGCAAATGCCCAGATCGACTGCTGTGAATGTCTTTGATGTATTGTCTGAGCTGAGTATATAAGCTGTCTGATTTTCATGTTCATTCTCTCTTTCTCTCACTCTGCAACTGCTGTTGACACACACACTCTGTGTCTCTTTGCTGGAGAGCCTCCGAGCCACCCAATGGGCGAGCTTCGTGACGGTGGTATGATTTAATAAACTCTACTTAAAACCTTCACCAACGCTGCTTTATTTCATGCCACTTCAATTGCATCAATGTATGAAGACATTGCACTGTATCAATTTTTAACCCCCTCATCCATAGTGTTCTTTAATGTTGTGCTTAATCAAGCATTTATGATTGATCGTGACCAATTTAACAGTGGTGGACACACAGCTCCATCTTAAATCCAGACCATCAGGGAGAGCAGATCATTCCAGCCTGATGAAATCACCCTAAGAGTTCTCAAACCTTCTGACCACTGACCTTAAGCGCAGCCTAGATGCAGACCCATCCCTGGATGTGCTGAGGTCAAAGTCAATGACAATTACCAGACCTAGCAGAATCACGTCACACAGTGCCACACTAATAAGATAAGATAAGATAAGCCTTTATTAGTCCCACAATGGGGAAATTCCAGGATTGCAACAGCACAGGGATAGCAACACTCAGAGCAACAATCAGAAGGCAAGAAAAAAACAAGAACAGCTAGTACACATATGTACATATTACTCTCTCTCTCTCTCTCTCTCTCTCTCTGTCTCTCTCTCTCTCTCTCTCTCTCTATATATATATATATATGTATATATATATATATATATATATATATATATATATATATATATATAGAGAGAGAGAGAGAGAGAGAGAGAGACACACACAGTGCGGAGCATTGTGGTTGGTGGATGTGCAGCAGAAAGTCTAACCTCTCCCTCCGCGGGTGCGGCCGACCAGCTGGATGTCTTTGGGCATGATGGTGGTGACCCTCTTGGCGTGGATGGCGCACAGGTTGGTGTCCACGAAGAGACCCACCAGGTAGGCCTCACTGGCCTCCTGCAGAGCCATGACGGCGGAGCTCTGGAAGCGCAGGTCGGTCTTGAAGTCCTGAGCGATCTCCCTCACCAGGCGCTGGAAGGGCAGCCTACGGATGAGCAGCTCCGTGGATTTCTGGTTGCGACGGATCTCTCTCAGAACCACGGTACTGGGCCTGCAACGGTGAGGCCTCCCCACTCTACCGTTGGCCGGAGCACTTTTTCGAGCAGCCTTGGTGGCTAGCTGCTTCCTGGGGGGCTTTTTCCTCCAGTAGATTTACGGACGGTCTGCTTGGTTCTTGCCATCGCTCTTTATTATTCTGTCTTATATTTCTTGCACGCCACCTAAACTCCAGCCCGGCACCCGCGTCGCTTTCACAGTTCCTCAGCATGTCGAGCTTCTCCATTAGCACCGGGTGGCGGTTGGAGCTAGCTAGCCAGCTAGCTCTGTCCCCCGCTGCAAACAGTGGCTCCGTCTGCCGACTCGGGAGACCCTTGGGGCGATCTGTGTGTCCGTGATATACATATAGAGTGAAAGGTGTAGAAAGAAGAAGGAAGATAAGAGAAGGGCAGTTGCAAACGGCAGCCAACTCGTGTGGCGCCGCCGGTCAACAAAAACAAAACATATTCACAAACGTTATGGAAAATAATATCATGAGTGGGCTTTTATTGAATGATATCAGTGACCACCTGCTGATTTTTGTTGTCTATCAACATGATTATAGGAAGAAAAAGTATACCAAAAATATTAAATATAAAAGAATAAGAACTGAAGAATCTATGTATTTACTGGCAAAGGAATTATTAATGCAAGACTGGGAGATAGTTTGTGGTGAAAATGATATAAATAAAGCATATGATACATTTTTACAAATATTTCAATCATTGTACTGTGGAGATGTGAAAATAACGAGGCAGAGTTCATCTCTTGAGTCAGTTTTATTCACATCTTCCAACATCACGAAGCAGAATAAAAAGAGAGCGACAAAGGGAACTCTCGTCCTTAAATACCAGGACTCCTACAGTTAACAGGTCACATGTCTCACAAAACCATTGCATTATAAAGACAGCAACAATGCATCTTCTCTGCATGATATCACACCACTATCTACAATGCATCCCCTCATTATATCCCACAGTCTCAAGCTTTGCATACCAAAGCTACTTCTCCTGCAGCTTCCTGTAATAACCACAGAAGCTCTGCCCTTGCTCTGGTCTAAAATGTGAGTCCAAAAGCAGGTCATGAATGTGTGTCCCCACACAAAGCCCCCCAGCATTTTAGAACAAACAAGGGAAAAACAACATGCATGCCGTGATAGTATCAATACACATTAGTCCACCAGCTGTCTGGGCTTCCGTCTCCTGCCATATCTGCTGTAGCTGGGGTTGGACGTCTCCGCGGTGCTGTCACGCTGGGGGTTTGCCGTCTTGGGGTGGAAACCTTTTGTCAGCACCTGTGGGGGTTCTGGGGAAACATTACTCTGTGAAGCCCTCCACGGGGGTCTGCCTCGCCGCGGGGCCCTCGCCAACAGCACTTGCTCATCTGCCACCACAAAAGCGGGTTTGAGTCTGTTTATGCCAACTTTCTCTTCCCTACCCCCCAAATCTAGCAAAAACTGCTTGTCCCCTGTTTCCAGCACTCTGAATGGTCCGTCATAAGGCGGTCGCAGCGGGGTTTGGTGCGCATCGTGTCTGACAAAAACAAACTCTGCGTTCTTCAAAGTTTTAGGCACAAAAACGCACGGAAAACTGTGGTGCGCGGGGCCGGGCAGCGTGCTTGATTCGATGTCACTCCGCAACAGCTGAGATGGGGAGGTGTCTGGCGCAGGGTTATCTGGGAGAAACTCCCCAGGGAGCCGGAGTGGCTGCGCAAACACGAGCTCTGCTGGGGAGGCTTCTAAGTCCTCTTTAGGCGCAGAACGCAACCCCAACAACACCCACGGTAACTTGTCTACCTAATTTGCACCCGTCAGTGACGCCCTGAGAGCTGCTTTCAATGACCTATGAAAACGTTCGCATAACCCATTAGCCTGCGGATTGTACGCGGTTGTGCGGTGAATTGTGACACCCAGGCTGTGGGCCGTTGTCGACCAAAGCTCGGAAACAAATTGAGGGCTTCTGTCGGACGTAACATCCGATGGAACGCCGAAGCGCGCCACCCAAGCTGTTAAAAACGCGCGCGCAACCTCCTCGGCCGTGGTTGATGCCAGCGGGACCACTTCAGGCCAGCGCGTGGTGCGGTCTACCATTGTGAGAAGGTGTGTGCACCCTTGTGACAGCGGGAGGGGGCACACGAGGTCCACATGAACGTGGTCGAACCTCTTGGCCGGAATGTGAAACGGCTCCAAAGGAGCTCTCGTGTGCCTGTGTACTTTGGCTCGTTGACACGCCGTGCAGGCTGCTGCCCACTCTTTAACTTGCTTGCAGAGGCTCAGCCACACAAATTTCTCTCCTACCATTTTGACCGATGCGCGCACTCCCGGGTGCGCCAAAGAATGAATTGAGTCAGAAACACGGCGGCACCACGCAGCTGGTACTACTGGTCACGGCCGACCCGTGGAGACATCGCAGATCAGGGGGGGCATACCATCTTGCAGCACCCTGTTCTCCAGCCTTAACCCTGTTGGTCCAGACTGGAGCGCACGCATGTCCGCGTCACTACCCTGCTCCGCAGCCATGGCTGCGTAATCTATTCCCACGCTGACTGGGGCCGCTACGGCATGCGAGAGGCAGTCTGCAACTACATTGAGTTTGCCCGCCACATGCTGGATATCAGTGGTAAACTCTGATATCGCGGCCAGCTGTCTCTGCTGCCGGCCTGACCACGGTTCGGAAACCTTGGTCATCGCGAACGTGAGCGGTTTGTGGTCAACGAACGCAGTGAAAGAGCGTCCCTCCTGCCAGAACTGAAAGTGGCGAATGGCCAAATGGAGAGCGAGCAGCTCCCTGTTGAACGCGCTGTATTTACGTTCGCTATCGCGCAAGGTCCTGCTGAAAAAAGCGAGAGGCCGCCAAGCCCCGGCTACATGTTGCTCCACGACCGCCCCTATGGCCACCTCTGAAGCGTCAGTGGTGAGCGCTATGCGGGCAGTTGGGTCTGGGTGTGCCAACAACGCAGCCCTTGCCAAGCCTTGCCAAGGCTGCTTTCACCTCCGAGAACGCTTGGTCCCGCTCCGGGGACCACTCGACCTTATCCGCGGGTTTCTTTTTTTTGAGCGCAGCATACAGCGGCTGCATGAGTTAAGCCGCGCGGGGGAGAAAATGGTTATAAAAATTCACCATTCTCAAAAACTCCTGCAACGCCCTGACCGTCTGTGGTCGGGGAAAATCTGCCACCGCGCGCACTTTATCAGGAAGCGGAACTGCTCCTTCGGGGGAGAAGCGGTGTCCTAAAAAATCGATCTGTGCCACCCCGAACTGACACTTCGCTGGGTTGATTATTAACCCGTGATCTCCCAACCTTCGGAAAACTGTGGCCAGGTGTTTTTCGTGTTCATCTTCGGATGCGCTGGCTATTAAAATATCGTCCAAGTAGACGAACACGAAAGGGAGATCGCGAAGCACCACGTCCATCATGCGTTGGAACGTCTGAGCCGCCCCTTTAAGTCCGAATGGCATGCGTAAAAACTCGAAGAGGCCAAACGGAGTTATTACCGCTGTTTTGGGTATGTCCTCAGCGCGCACTGGGACTTGGTGGTAACCGCGGACCAAGTCTATTTTAGAAAAAACGCGCGCCTCTGCCAAATGAACGGAAAAATCTTGGATATGCGGGACTGAGTAGCGGTCATGAGCTGTAGCGTTGTTTAACCTGCGGAAATCCCCGCAAGGTCGCCATGATCCGTCGGCTTTCGGGACCATGTGCAGCGGGGAAGCCCACGGACTGTTTGAACGTCTGATAATGCCCAACCTCTCTAGGTTGGCAAATTCCTCGCACGCTATGGCTAGTTTAGCTGCATCCAAGCGCCGAGCTTTTGCAAAAATGGGCGGTCCGGTAGTGGTAATAAAATGATCCACCCCGTGCTTAGCAACTGTTGCCGAAAAAGTGGGGACCGTGAGTGCTGGGAACTGAATGAGCAGTGTGTGGAACTTACCGCTTGCAGCTGTGACGTTGGCTTGTGCTGTAGGCGGGGCCACTCGCGCTGTGCAGGGGATAGAATCAAAAGAAAGTGCATTAACCAAGCGCCTGTTAGCGAGATCAACCAACAAACCATGCGAGCACAGAAAATCAGCCCCCAACATATTGAAATTTACTGCTGCTACAACAAAAGTCCACTCAAATGTACGGCCGTGTAGAGACAGAAGCAGAGTCTTCTCACCAAAGGTCTTAATCTCCGAGCCGTTCACTGCTGACACCCGGGGACCTCCGGAACCAGCTAGTCTGTCCGCGTAGGAAGGCGTGATGAAACTCTACTGGGAGCCTGTGTCAACGAGGAACTGCCTCCCTGAGCGTGCGTCCGACAAGTATAGCAGCTTGTTCTCCTCCCCGAGGACCGCGGCTGCTACTGACCCCCGGTCTTGGCATTTTCCCGAACGCCTGAACTGGCACGGTGGTACACATTTGCGTGCCCTCTCTGCGAAGCGGCGATGGTGGAAACAGAGGACGTCCAATCCGCGTTCCCTGGCCCCTGCCGCCGCCGTCGATGAGTCTGGTACCACTGCCTCTGGCCTCCTGTCGTCTCCGGTCGCCGCGCTGAGTTCTGCTGCAGCAGCCGCGGCTGCACGCCGCTTGGTGGCGTTGACAATCCGCTGCGTTTCTCGGCCCAGCGCGCGGTAGTCCCGTTGGGCCAACAGTGGCGAACAGGCGAGGGTCGCTCTCGCTGCTGACGGTATAGTCCTGAGGAAGAGGTGGGTGAAAATGAAGTGATCATCGTCAGAGTCTTTCAGCCTCAACAACTTCTCCATCAGGTTCGCGGGCATGTCATTTTCCGACTCCGTCAGCCCCAGGAGCCTCTCTGCTCGCTCCTCCGCCGAGGGGGTGAATTGCTGGATGAGTGCAGCCTTCAGCGTGCCGCATTTGTCGTTGTTCGGCGGCTGGTCGATCAGGCTCTCCACATGCTGGACCGTGTTGTTGTCCAGCTTTGCAACTACGTGGTAGAATCTTGTGGCATCTACCGATATCCCCCGGAGGTTGAACTGCGCCTCAACCGCGTTGAACCAGGAGCATGGATTGTTCTGCCAGAAGTCCGGTAGCTGGACTGTAGCGGCATTCTCTTGGCTGGGGGCTCCTGACGAGGCTGGCCCGGGGGAATTCTCCTCTTTCATGATACGTCTTAGGGTCACCAGTGTAGAGATGTGAAAATGACGAGGCAGAGTTCATCTCTTGAGTCAGTTTTATTCACATCTTCCAACATCACGATGCAGAATAAAAAGAGAGCGACAAAGGGCACTCTCATCCTTAAATACCAGGACTCTTACAGTTAACAGGTCACATGTCTCACAAAACCATTGCATTATAAAGACAGCAACAATGCATCTTCTCTGCATGATATCAAACCACTATCTACAATGCATCCCCTCATTAATCCTGTCTCACAAAACCATTGCATTATAAAGACAGCAACAATGCATCCTCTCTGCATGATATCACACCACTATCTACAATGCATCCCCTCATTATATCCCACAGTCTCAAGCTTTGCATACCAAAGCTAACTCTCCTGCAGCTTCCTGTAATAACCACAGAAGCTCTGCCCTTGCTCTGGTCTAAAATGTGAGTCCAAAAGCAGGTCACGAATGTGTGTCCCCACAGTACAATAAAAACTGTCCTATAAAACAATACAGTGACAGACAACAAAACAAAAATATTCCTTGGGTCACCAAGGGGTTAATAAATGCATGTAAAAAGAAGGATACATTATATAAACAACTCATTAAGTGCAGAACGGTGGAGGCTGAGATCAAATATAAAAGATATAAAAACAAGCTTACTATTATAATGAGGACTTGTAAGAAAGAATACTACTGTCATGCGGTGACCCTCGTGGGCCACCATAAGATGCCAAAAGTCACCAGTGAGTTTTGCATTTGATGTTTATTATAACAAGACAAGACGAGACACAAGGCTGTGAGCCGCTATGGGCAAAAACATACACTACAGGGTACAAGGGGTCGTAGGGCTAACCCCAGCTACTACGACCTTAACTATGAGCAAGACAAGAATAAGCACGAACCTGACATGGACGAGGACCAGGAATGATTGACAGATGTTTGACGAGGAAAGTCTGACGATACTCCAGCATCCGCCAGCTGTCAGCGCCCGCTAATAAAGCCGGCAACTAACGAGCGGTGATGCCGAACAGTTCATCGACCTTGACAGCCAGAAACCCCACTGAGCACTGTCACAATAAGAGCCCGGTGGAGCCAGAATGTAATCCACAGCTGTCAAGGCCGGCAGAGAAGATACATGGCCCGAGCGCGGACAAAATCGACGCTCGGGTCGTAACAGTATCCTCCCTCCGAGGGCGGGCTCCAGAATGCCCATAGACATCCAATCCCACCCTCTCCAGGGTGGGCGAATGGGGCAGGAGAGGATCAAACCACAGATCGAGAACCAGAGCACAGACAGGGAAAAAAAAACGACTCAAAAAGTATATGGAACAGTCACACAGGCATGAAATAACAGAAAAAGAAAAAAAACTCCCTACAGTACAAAACATGATGACAGGATAATTGAAGCAACTGCAGAACACAAATCAAACTCCCAAAAGGCACAAATGGCAACTACAAAAAACAAAACACAGGAACAGCGAAAAGAACAGAACAATTACAAGACCAGACTACTTTCCAAAATACATGAAACACAATACCCAGGCATGAAAACAAAAATACCACACTCTCAGGTCAAAAAGCAAATACGAAACAGGACAGAGAAAAAAAACAGAACAAATACAGGACCAGACTATACTCCAAACTAGTGTTGTAGTCAAGACCTCATCAAGACCAGAGTCTCCCAAGACCAAGACCAAGACCAAGACCGAGACCAAGACCGAGACCGAGAAAAAAGTTGAGACCAACACCCACATACAAAGTGGTCTTGACTTGGTCTCAGTCTTGGGATTCTGGTCTTGGTTTGCTCTCGACTACAACTCTATGGGAAGCAAAGGAGCAAATATTGCCATCGCTTATTGTGAAGAATGCATAAATAATATGCGGGTATTGCAGACATGCACATTTATATGCAGTATTCATATAACCAGTGTTGGGCAAGTTACTAAAAAAGAGTAACTAATTACAGTTACTAGTTACTTCTTTTCAAAAGTAACTGAGCTACTTTACCAATTACTGCATGATTAAAGTAACTAGTTACCGGAGTGGTGGCTCAGTTGGTAGAGCATCCGCCCCACACCCGGGAGGCAGGGGTTCAAATCCCAGCCGGGTCATACCAAAGACCATATAAAAATGGTGCTTTCTGCCTTCTAGCGTGGTGCTCCGCATAATGGAATGGGGAAAGTAAAGTTACACACAGAGCTACCAGAGGACTGACCCCCCGCTGTAGCTTTCACTACTTACAGTAGCTGTGTGGCCTAGGGTCAGAGGAACGGAGATAGGCGCCGCCCATATACACCTTCAGGTGTGAAGGGATTAACTAACTAACTAAAGTAACTAGTTACTTGGAAATAGAGTTGTAGTCGAGAGCAAACCAAGACCAGAATCCCAAGACTGAGACCAAGTCAAGACCACTTTGTATGTGGGTCTTGGTCTCAACTTTTTCTCGGTCTTGGTCTTGGTCTTGGTCTTGGTCTTGGTGAGGTCTTGATGAGGTCTTGACTACAACACTACTCCAAACTACATGAAACACAATTATACAGGCATGAAAACAAAGATACCAAATTCTCAGGTCAAAAAGCAAATACGACACAGGACAGAGAAAAAAAACAGAACAATTACAGAGCCAGACTATATCCCAAAATACGTGAAACACAATTACCCAGACACAAAACAAAAATACCAAATTCTCAGGTCAAGAAGCAAATACAACACAGGTCAATAAAAAAGAAAAACACAGAACAATTCCAGGGCTAGACTACCAAAAAGGAATGACCTTTACCCCCCCCCCCCCCGACAGTTCATGCCGAGCGGCGGAGACCAAGCGCCACAGGAACAGTTCAGGCAGTCTCCCCGCGTCCAACAGCCGGCGGGTGGTCATGGGAGGCGGAACGTGACCGGTCGGCTTACCACAGTCCCAGGCCCGGAAAGTCCACTCCTCCGGTGGTCGAACCAGATCATCCAGGGAAACACACAAGATGTTGGGTGGCCGACCCGAGGCACCAAACCGGTGAAACAGTTCCTCAGGTGGCCCACCCGCATCCCTCAGCCACCAGTACCGGGGGAAAACAGCCCGCGGCGGCTTCCCTGGCGAGTACAAAACACGGGAGAGCCGGGGCAAGAAAAAAGGGACCCCCACGGCCCCTGGCAATAATGCGCTGAGGCGATGACTCCGTAGAGGGGACAGAAAGCAAGGATGAGTCTGAACTGGGTCAGGCGGCGAAGGGTCTGCAGCTCCTCCACCGTCCATGGACAACACCGGCGCTGGACCCCGAATGGGTCCCGGCTGCACCCACATCGGACCCCGACTGGGCCAGAACAGTACATGCGGTGAACCCCAATTGGGCCTTGGGCACACCCATGTCGGACCCTGATTGGGCCAAAGCAGCTCCCGCGATGGACCCCGATTGGGTCTCGGGCGCACCCACGTCGGACCCCGATTTGGCCAAAGCAGCCTCCACAACGGACCCCGACTGGGTTGGTGCAGCTCCGCTGACGACCTCCACCCCCTAACCTGGAACCTCCAACTCGACGACCCCGACTGGCTCCGTGCTGGTGACACTGCAAGGAAGCTCAGAACACAGAGAAAAACCGGGATCAGTATCACCAGCAGCAACAGAACCCAGCGAGACGAGTTCGGGCGCAGGAGGCGGCTGCCCCTCACTCGCCTCCCCGAGAGGCAGGCAAAAATGTTCCAACGCAGGGGACAGAGACACAAGAGGGAGCACTTGCCTGCACTCGGGTTCTGTTGCCATCCAGGACTCCGTCGATCCAGGCTCAGGGCGAAGAAGCCCATGCGTAGGCTCCAACTCAGCTGCATCAGGCTCCGCAGCTGGCAAGATGGGTTTCGCAGCCTGAGTTTCCTCTCACGCTGATGCCCACGCCAATGACCTGAATGGCGTGGAGGCAGGGGACCCTCGACCCACTGGTTCAGACCGCTCTGGCGACGAAACCCGGGGATGCTTCATCGTCGGCACAGGTTCCGGGCCGCAGTCCGCTCTTCTCCTCCATCCACGACGTGGCTGCAGGGCCAGATCCAGGCTTTCCAGCACCACAGGCCCCCTCCTCACCTCGCGACGTAGACCTGGCATCGCGGACCACTCAGCAGAGGGAGACACAGAGGCAGCAGGTTTGGTTATCATAGTTACAGCAGGTGGTGGGAGCTCGGGGGGCTGCGAACCCCGAACTCCGCCCCCAGAAGTCAGACAAGGCAGATCATAATTGTGGTGGAATGAATGAATTTGCACTTGCCTGCCTCCTGGGGACAAGATGGTGCCTGCTGCAGCGGGTGGAGACCTCTATCTATCCCTTCGGGAGGTAACGGCGGGCCCCTCGGGACGACGAGGAGGAGCCGCTCGGGAAGGATTGCTGACGGGCCTTGCCGAAGCACAACTCACAGCACTCACAGCCGCTGGGGATGACGTCGCAGAGGAGGACATGACAGTCGGGGCGATATGGGCACGAGGAGCTAACAGCGCAGCTGGAACAGATAACCCGGGGGCAGCGACTGCAGGGGTTCCCTCCTGTCGTGACGTAAGGGATGCGGCCAACTGGGAGGCTGGGTTCCTCCGACGACCCGGAGCTGGATCTGGACGGGATTCTCGTTGGGACTTGGTAGGAGCATGGCGAAGAGGCCTACTGGCCAACGGTGCGGCGCAGGACCCAGGAACACATGGCGCTGGGGCTGGACGGGCGACAGGAGCTGGATTCCAATTCGCAGGTCTCCTGCTGGGTTTTCCCTCCAGCCTAAGGATCTCCACTCTCGCCAGGGACGCTGTCCTCGCGGGAGGTGGAGGGGTTTCCTGGAGCGCTCTTGCCATCACTTCGCGCTGTGCCACAATCCATGATAACCTCTCGCTCCCCTCCGGAGTAGAGGTAAGGTGGTAGCTGCACAGGGCCCGCTGGGCGAGGCATAAGTGGTAGTCGGCCTGCCTCGGAGGGCATGAGACTGGCGGCTTCCGCAAGATAGCCGTCAATCTCCTCCAGCCACTCCGGGCAAAAACCACATTCGCGGGCGGGCATCTCTTCCCCAAGTCCAACTAACACTGAAAACTCCACCCTGCGGCAAAAACTCACGGTGAAAGGCGTCTCGGTGTGGCGTCTCCGTTTAGACGTCCTTGGATGGAGTATACTGTTATGCGGTGACCCTCACGGGCCACCATAAGACGCCAAAAGTCGCCAGTGAGTTTTGCATTTGATGTTTATTATAACAAGACAAGACGAGACACAAGGCTGTGAGCCGCTATGGGCAAAAACACACACTACAGGGTACAAGGGGTCATAGGGCTAACCCCAGCTACTACGACCTTAACTATGAACAAGACAAGAATAAGCACGAACCTGACATGGACGAGGACGAGGACCAGGAATGACTGAGAGGAAAGTTTGACAATACTCCAGCATCCCCCAGCTGTCAGCGCCTGCTAATAAAGCCGGAAACTAACGAGCGGTGATGCCGAACAGCTGATCGACCTTGACAGCCGGAAACCCCACTGAGCGCTGTCACAATAAGAGCCCGGTGGAGCCAGAATGTAATCCACAGCTGTCAAGGCCGGCAGAGAAGATACATGGCCCGAGCGCGGACAAAATCGACGCTCGGGTCGTAACAACTACAACAGAATATTAGAAGATAATAAGAATAACTTAAGAGGAATATGGCAAGTACTCAATGGGATTATTAGTGATCGATCAAAGAATGCTAATTATCCAGAATATTTTATTGAAATTGACAATTTGATAAATAATATGGAGGATGTGGTCAGTGGTTTCAATAAACTTTTTGTAAACGTTGGTCCTGAATTGGCAAAATCAATAGTGGCAACAGAAATAAACAACAGTGGTTCTGTAAATGAAATAGAAGATAGAAATCCAAACACAATCTTTTTGGGTGCAGTTACTGAAAAGGAAATTATAGAGACTGTGAGTAAATTTAAGAACAAAAAATCAGCTGACTGGAATGAAATTGACATGACAATAGTGAAAAAAGTAATTGAAGGAATTGTTAAACCACTCACCCACATCTGTAACCTGTCATTTCAAACTGGTAAATTTCCAAACAAAATGAAAAAAGCAAAAGTAATACCACTATACAAAACATAAGACAGTCATCATTTCACAAATTACAGGCCAGTCTCTTTACTCTCACAATTCTCCAAAATACTTGAAAAAATCTTCCCTAAGAGACTGGATGATTTCATTGAAAAACACAACCTCCTTACAGACAGCCAGTATGGTTTTAGAGCAGACAAATCTACATCTTTGGCACTGATCAAACTTATAGAAGAAATTATTAGTTATATAGATAAAAAAAAAAAAGTTTGCTGTAGGAGTATTTATAGATTTAATGAAAGCTTTTGACACCACTGACCACAGAATACTACTAAGGAAACTGGAAAGGTATGGGATAAGAGGGGTCGGACTGAGTTGGGTGGAAAATTATTTAAGTAACAGACAACAATTTGTACAAATTGGTGAGCACAAATCACCCTTCATGAATATCTCTTGTGGTGTGCCCCAGGGGTCAGTTTTGGGACCCAAACTCTTTATCTTGTATATAAATGACATATGCCAAGTATCAAAAATTCTGAAATTTATTTTGTTTGCGGATGACACAACTATCCTTTGCACTGGTGAGAATTTGCAGCAGGTGTTAGAGGTGGTCACAACTGAAATGAAAAGGTTAACGCAGTGGTTCAACAAAAATAAATTATCTCTAAATCTGAAAAAAAAACAAAGATTATGTTGCTTGGAAACTATAAAATAAATCATGACGTAATGGTAATGATAGATGATACCAGAATAGAAACAGTACAGGAAAATAAGTTTCTGGGGGTGATGCTAGACAATAAAATCTGCTGGAAACCTCACATCAGTCACATCCGGCCCAAGTTGGCAAAATGTATAGGGATACTGGGAAAACAAGACACATCTTGGACTATAAATTATTATTCTTACTGGACAATTCACTGTTTCTACCTTATCTTAACTACTGTGTACAGGTCTGGGGAAACACCTACAGGACCAACCTCCAGCCAATATGCACATTACAAAAAAAAAAAAGCTATAAGGATAATAAATAATGTTGGATATAGAGACCATACCAACTCATTGTTTTTAAAGTCACATGTCATAAAGTTCATGGAGTTAGTTAAATTTAAGACAGCACAAGTCATGTACAGGGCAATTAATAATCAACTCCCAACTAATATACAAAAAATATTCAAAAAAAGAGACAATGATGATAATTTGAGGAGACTTAAACTTTACAAAACCTAAGGTACGAACAACTAAGAAAAGTCTGTGCATATCTGTCTGTGGGGTGGATTTGTGGAACAGTCTGGAGCTGGAACTGAAACTATGTACAAACAGAAATCAATTCAAATATAGGTATAAACATTATTTGCTGAAAGAATATATGTTAGAGGGGTAGTATTTATATATATGATTCACTATGCTCACTCTGGGACACTATGGAATGGTAGGTGGGACAGCACTGTGTATATCTGTGTTGTTTGGGGCTGGTTTTGATGTATGGACTGTATGTATGTTGGGATGGATGGGTATCAGTGTTGATACTGTATGTACAAAATATAGTTGTCTACTTGGGGTCTTAAATGAGGTAATTTGTATATACTGTATGCCACATGGGTTGTATTTAGGGAAAAGAGGAGTTGGAGTAAATAAGTGTTCACTTCTTCCTTCTCCCTTTCAAGCACTGTATACTGTCACTTTTATTGCACTTGTCATTTGTTTTGGGGTTTTTTTTACTTTTTTGTCCGAAATAAAGTATGTATCTATCTATCTAATGGCCAAGAAGAAACTTTTTTTGGGGGGGGGGAATCATAGATGAGGATTATTGTGAGTTTAGTGAGAATCCAGTGGATTTCCTAGAAAGACTTGCACTTTTTCTGAACTCACACAAGCGCCTAGATCTGCTGCCCTTTGACCTTGAGCACAACCTGAATGCAGACAAACCCGATGATCACTGTGTCTTTGGAGCAGCGGGGCAAATGCCTAGGAGTAGCAGTTCCCGTGAAATGTGCATGGGTGGAAAGGCAGACGCCGCTTCATCGCATTAGCTCCTTTTGGCTTTGCTGGAGAGAGAGAGCACATGCATCTGCCAAGGTTATGCAAAAACTACTGGACAGATTTTGATGAGATTTCTGTCACCAGAGGTGGCCCCATGACTACAGATGAACCCATTACACCTCAGAGGTGATCCGGTTCAGGATTTGGAGTCACTTTTTCACTTTCTGCAATTACTGGAAGGTTAAAGGCCAAATGTCACGTAATTTTTTTTTTCTAAATGACAACGAATTTAGATAAAATACACATAGCTTAAACCAAATATTCATACCGGAGACCATATCACCCACCTGTATTTACATAATTGCACAAAATACACCAGGTGAAGGCCCCACCTTGCTCGCTGGCTTGTGACAGCCAGTCCAGACCACGCCCATGTTTTTGACATCACCAGTTGTACCCTGGCTGCCCTGCCTATCCACATTCACACTTATCAACATTGGACAATCATGACGGAAAGTGACAGCGATTGTGAACAAATTAGTTTAGTTTTGTCTTTTTTTTTTTGTCTTTTTTTTGTCAGTGGTTCAGACAGTGACAGAGGCATAGAACCTTACAGGTTCGAGCCGTCCGAGACGGAATCAGATGCTTTGTCTGATGACAACAGTTCTGACGATGACCAGAGAGCAGAACCAGTGGAAAATGTCACTGAACTGGACATTAATCGCCTCCAGAATTGGGAAGCCGAAGGGGGTCTGTCGAGGGCGCCCCATAAATATTGATTTTTCGGAAGCCATTATTATTACAGTGGAGGAGAGCCGCTGCTGTCAAGAAATTGACCAGATCAATATGAAAATGGAGGCGCATACCTGTCAAGAGAGACGTTTTCGCCGTATTTTAATACCGTAAAATGCGGCTATAAGGGACGGCGGAGTAATAAGGGACACTTTTCTGGGAAATGTTTTAAATGTAATTCGTGTTGTTATTGTCAAATATTTTAAGGAAAATACGGGGAAAATGCAATTTTAGCAAAAACGGGCGTATTGCCATTTCTGTACGCCCAAAAGAAAAATATACGGGGAAAGAAATTGAGTGTGTTGAGGAGCACATCGTGTGTGATCCCCCCACAGCTAGGGTGCTGGCAGATGGCTCAGCGGGAGCTATTATCACTACAATGAGAAGTCATTAGGATAATGGTTTAACACTTTCAGCTGTGCTGCGGCTGCGGAACAGAGAGGAATCGCCTTACAAATACAGAATTCTGCTTTTTTTTATTTTGCGCCGGACGCTGAGTTGTGTTGTTATTGTCAAATATCCATGAATCCTTAAAATATTTGACAATAACAACACGAATTACATTTAAAACATTTCCCAGAAAAGTGTCCCTTATTACTCCGCCGTCCCTTATAGCCGCGTTTTACGGTATTAAAATACAGCGAAAACGTCTCACTTGACAGGTATGAAAACATTTCCCAGAGAAATGTCCCTTATTACCCAGCTGTCCCTGATAGTCCCGTTTTAAGGTATGGGTGAAATATCCAATTTTTTCTTTCTTGTTGCTCACTTCAATCTTCCATTCTCCATATAAACAATCAATCGAAATACCCCAAGCATCAAACTAGGGTACAATCTATTTCGTCACTTCCGCCTTCTTCCCCAGGCGATTCCAGGGGCCGTGAGTAGGAACGTCAGGCCAAGCGCGGCAGTTTTAAATTAACGAATATTCCGGCATCCCGAACGGATCGGTTCCCTTTTATATCTAGTTTCAAGACATTTAAAGTACCCTGTTACGTGACATTTGGCCTTTAAACTGAGGTCGTTTTGAAAAGAAAATATTTCTTTGCATTCTTATTAACTTGAATACATTATGTAGTAATTACATAATTGCACAAAGAAATTGTTGTAATTAATATGTTTACACAATGCAAACATGCACGAATACCCATTTTTAACACTGTAGAGACATGAAAACATAAATGACTTTATATAGTTCTTAGTTGCTGTGTTTGGGAAAAAAATGTAAATATTTGTAATAATCAGGATTTTACAAGACAGCACCTTAGTCGATGGAAGCTCTGGTCTAGAGCAGAGCAGCGTTTTTCAAGCAGGGTGTCATGGTACCTTCAGGTTTCTGTGGGAAATTATCTAATTTCACTTAATTTGTTCCCAAAAAAATAATTTGCTGCTGTTGTGCGTGGGTTCTGTAGACACCCGTGCACAACAACAAATTGTTTGCCTCCTCCCCCTTTTTTTAGAGCACTTCAGAAATGAAATAAGACAATTTCCCACAGAAACCTGAGAGTACCAGGACACCTGCTTGAAAAACACTGCTCCACACTAGAGGGCGCTCAGGGAGCACATATTCATACCAAGCCTCCATCTCTATTAAAAGAAAGTGATCCAGAATCTGCATCCAGACCTGGATCACCTCCAAAATCTAATGGGGTCGTCTGTAGCCCAAGGGCCAGCTCTGGTGAAAATGTCTTCAAAATCTGTCCAGTAGTTTTTACACATTTCTGCTAACAAACAAACATGATCACATTACCTCCTTGGAGAAGATAATTAGAATATCACAATTGTAGTGAAGCAATTTAATCCAAAGAGCTACATAATAATCAAAATCCAAACCAAAACTAGAAAAGCACTTAGAACGCATACAGTGGTGTGAAAAAGTGTTTGCCCCCTTCCTGATTTCTCTTTTTTTTTGTGTGTGTTTGTCACACTTAAATGTTTCAGATAATCAAACAAATTTAAATATTAGACAAAGATAACACAAATAAACACAAAATGCAGTTTTTGAATGAAGGTGTTTATTATTAAATGCGGTACAAAAATTGCTTAATCATTGGCTTACAGAGACATCAATACTGGGTAGGATTCTCCTGTCCCAAGCAGAGGTGTTATGTTGTTAATGGGAGCCAAGGACGAGACTGAGTGTTGAACTGGACACAGCTTTATTAGTGACTCACTCTCACAATACATGTGCATCCGTCAGGCTGAGAGGAGGCCAAGAGACCACCCCTCTCCCTCACAGCCCTCTTATACACCAGGTGGCGGCGGAACCGGAAAGGTGGAGCCACCACCCGTGTCACACAGTAACATGTCCCCAAACACCAACACAACAAGAGGGTCTTTCAAGACTCATCTACCCTTGACATTCTCTGTACATTTCTTCAAAGCTGATAAAATCCATAGATTGTCATATTCAGTTTTATATGGAAAAATAAAACACACTAGCTGTGTAAATCACAACTGATTAAAGACTATGCTAATGGGGGCCTAAAAGCCATGGATTTCCAGTCTACAATCACAGCCTTTAGAGTGAAATGGTTAAAAGATTGTGTGTCTCAACCTCACTCCTTATGATACCATATTCCTAACAAAATTTTCAGTAAAGTTGGAGGGATTAAATTCCTGCTTAAAAGTGACTTTGAAGTGTCAGAAATTCCTGTCAAGCTCTCCGATTTCCACAAACAAACATTGCAACTTGGAAAGATGATGTTTACTCACAATTTTTTGCCACACAATTCTTTACTGTGGAACAACAGGGTCATAACCATAAACAGAAAATCCATATTTAAACCTGACTGGAATAAAAAAGGTTTAATGGTTGTCCATGATCTTCTGAAGTCAGATGGACTCTTTCTTGCCATTGATGACTTCACCTCAAAATATAATATTATCTCCAAGAAGAGGTACCACAAAATCTGCCAAGCAATTCTTATTCCTTTACTCTGTCTGATACAAAATACCATGCAGTTTTCGTCGATCACTCCTTTGCCTAAATTAAAAATAGGTGATGTCAATTTGGAAGATAAAAAAATGTGACAACAAACTTGTAAGTCTGCTCTTCAAACAGCTCAGTTATGGTGATTTTAATTCATGGTCTATCAGGGATGACAAAGAGATCACTTTGAGGCAGCAGGCCTTCTCTTTCTACATGTCTTACGCTGTTGCTCCTTAAGTGAAAGAAACTCATTTCAAAACAGCATCAGCAATATACCCTGTCAATGATTTTTTTACATAAAAGATTTAAATTTGCAGTTGATCCCTGTGTATTTTGTTCTTTGGAAGCTGAAACTACTGACCATCTTTTTTTCAAATGCCCACATGCTAGAATGTTCTGATCTGATGTACACAGTTGATAGCATACCTCATTTTGCCTGTTGTGATATTTACTTCATGGAAAATTTGGATACAAATATTTCTGGCACTGTTAATCTGGTGATTATTCTGGGTAAATATCACATTCACACTTGTAAATGGAGTAAAGTCTCTCCATCCTTTACAGTGTTTTTGCGCAGTTTTACCAACTACTTCAAATCCCTAAAAATTATGGAAAAAAGAATAGAAAAGCTAAAAAATTGTTATCATCAATCTCCCAGTCCTTGCTCTTTTAACATCTCTTATTTGATTTATTGGTGTTCCTTTTTGTGTTATTTTTTCTGTTAATATAATTTTACCTTATTTTATCTACTTTTTATTTATCCTAAAACTTTTCTCCTACAATTATTGGTATTTCATTTCATGAGTATTATTTGTTTGTCTTTGTTTCATTCCTACCATTGCAATATGTTTACAATTTGAGCTGATTTTTTTTATGTCCCTGCTTTGCTTGAGCTGAATAAAGTTTGGATATTTTTTTTCTCCTTGTCCTATCAAGGAGCTAGGTAAGCAAAACAGAGATCTGTTACCCTTATTGTGTCAAAACAGATTTACTTTGCCAAAATAAGCTTTATATGGTACCTAACTATGTACTGTATATTGTTGTAAACTCCTCCTGTAATCACTTTTAATACTTTATTTAAATTATTTTACCCACGGAGGACCCAACAGGATGGGGAATAAGGAAAGGAAGAGTGTGGAGGGGGAAAGAAAAGGGAGGGGAACAGACAAAAAAAACAAACAAACCAACAACTAAAACAAACAAACTTCTTCTTCTACCGAACATGTCTCAACATGAGTCTGGTATCCGCACCTGTTAAAGGAGAGACATTTGTGCATGTGCATCTGTGTGCGTATATATGAGAGCGCGTGCAAAATAAGTGTGTGCACGTGAGTGGTTTGTCAGGAAACATACGAAGAGGGGGGTCAGTCACAGTAGCTCTCCCCCCGGGAACCCCGAGCAGGCAAGGCAGTGCCGCCAACCCCCACAGGACACAAATGCCCGAGGTCAGAAAGCCCCAGGAAAACCAAGCACCCGCCCCCGGAGGTATGATCGAAGGAGACCAGGCCACCAGGCGGCCGGCGTGACAGGTCCAAACCCTCGGGCCCGCCAAACCCTCACCCCCCCCACTGGGGACAACACCAGTCCCCAGCACCCAGCAGTGGCTGGGGAGACCGCCAGCACAGGCCAGCTGCCACCCCCCGCGACCCACCCCAGGGTGGCCACACCCACAGAAGCAGACCCTCACCCCCAGCATCCACCCGAGCGACTGATCAACAGATCACCGCAGGTGCCCGGAGATGCCACCCAACACGCAAAGCACCACACAAAACCAACCCACCATCACTACCTCCATTCATCACTCCCTCACTCTCGCTTACTCTCTTATTCTTTCCCTCTCTCACCCCCTTGGTTGTATCTATACATTCGGCAGCACCCAGGGATTTTGACAACATGATGGGTCCCAGGCCCCTTGCCGGGCCTCCAAGCCCCCAGCAGGAGGAGGGCAACAGGGGTGAGGGAAGACCCCCTCCCCCTTGCACAAAACATGGTAGGTGTATGTCGGTTGTATGAGGTGATTGTGTGTAAATGTGAGGACTACCATAGTGCAGTTAAAATTGGGGGGGGGGGATGGTGGTTGAAGCACCACTAGCCACTGCGACAGGCAGTGGGGTCCCCATCCCCCCAAGCCCTCAGTGTCTAAAATGCAATTAAAATTGAGGTGAGGGCAGCCCCACCGTGCAGCAGAGGTATCCCCTTCGCTAACACAGTGTGGCACATCCCCGCCCCAAAGCCCTAAATGTATCCAAGAAAATGCATCTTCCACCCAGAATCGAGGGGGGGGGGGGATAAGACAGGGAGGGAGGCGGCCCAAAAGTGAGACCTCTCCCCGTCTCCGCCGCCCCAGAATCCAGCTTGCAAACTGGTTCATGAAGCCACCCACTGCCCCCAAATCCCAACTTAGGGCGAGGACTGCCAGGCCGAGCAGCCCAGGACCCACCAGCGTTGCACCCTGGTGCTCCCAGCACCACAAATGTGATGGAGCAGCCACACCCATTCCCACTCATCTTGCACATACAAACATGCACAACAACAATGGTTATTTATTTAGCGAATGCAAAGTCCTTAAGCCAAGCAGTTGCCTCCTGGTTTGCTGTATGGAGGGTGTGTAATCCTCCTTCCAGTCTTTGGAGTGGGCAAGCCTCTATGATGTGTTCCATTGTTTGCTCCTCTCCACATGCGCACAGAGGGCTAGGGCTACTGCCCCATCTGTAAAGGCTGGCCAAGCAGGGACCATGTCCAGTCCTGAAGCGATTGAGTGTAGACCACTGTCTCCTTGGGAGGTTGGTGCCCGGGACCTGTTGGTTGGGGTTTATCACCAGCTGTTTGTTTGGGACCTCCTTGGTCTCCCATTCCTCTTGCCAAGCTGTCTGGATGGTAAAGTCAGCTGGGGGAGGGTTTTTCCAAATCGGCCGTCTGGATGAAAGTCGGGCAGTGGGTGGAGTGTAGATATCTGCATGGATTGGTAAGTGAGGAGAATCTTTAACTTTTTGGAGCATCCTTTGAGTTAATGCTGCTCGCCGGATGTGTGGAGGGGCTATGTTTGACAGTACAGAGAGCCAGGGGAGTGGTGTTGAGCGGATTGTTCCAGTTATAGTTCTCATGGTTGTGTTGAGCTGGGTGTCTACATGGTGTGTGTAAGATGACCTGGACCAGACAGGGCGTAGCAATTGTGCGATTGTGACCAACAATGGTCACAATCGTGAACAATGGGCCAGACTCACACGGTGTCCCACATGCCAAGTGACACCCCCAAGCGCCCATGCAAGCCCACCAACCACCCACCCCAGACGCACACCAACAGCAGCAGGCCGCCCCACAGCCACAGCCACCCCAGAGCAGCCCGACGGCAACATGGCCACCAACCCGTACCAACAGCCACCCCAACCACCCCCGAGCACCCACACACACACCTGCCGCCAATGACACCAGGGGCAATGCGACAAAGTGCCCCGCCCCGTGACACAACAGCAGGGCAGCCGGGACAAGGAGGCCCCAAATCGCCAACCCCCATGCCACTTGATGGACTGCCCCACGCCCGCCACCCAACAAAGTTCTCCTACCCATACACACATCCTCCACCTCCACACATCCACCCACAGGTAACCGCACCCATACACACACACACACACACACACACCCTCATGTGCACACATACACACACACTCACCATCATACATGGCCTCCTACACCCACACACAGCCCCACATGCCCACACACAACACACACACCCACGCACCCGCTCACACACACGCCCCACTCACACCCACTCTCATACACGTAATGCACACACACACACACATGCACACCCACACCCGCAGGCCCCAGAGGACGGGGAGGGCAACCCCCCAGGACGCAGGCACCTGCCCCAGGGTGCCGCCAGGGCCCTAGGGAGGACATGACCCCGCCGCGCAAGGACGCACCGGGGCCAGCCCGCACCACCGGTGCACACCTGACCCCAGCCCAGGGGAGAATGTCCACCCCCAGCACCAGGGGCCCAGGGCCAGACCCAGCCCCTCCCAGGAGGCAAGGCCAGCCAGCTGGGAGCCACAGCCCACCGCGCAGCCCCCCCCCCCCAACCAATCCCCTCGGGCCAGACACACAGCCACCCCAGAACAGGGCTCTTGGACCTCGGCCCCTTGTGGTCGGGGCGCATCCAGCCACCAGAGGCACCAAGAAGAGTGAGCCACCGCCCGCCACCCCTCAGGTTATAAAATTAATAAGAGGGGACCAGAGAGAATTGAATTCAGCCTATTGATTATTTGAGGAGGCAGACATTCTCTCCAGGCTAATATAATCTAATAGTAAGTTATTATAGTGAGTCATACACAACTTATTTCTTGATTTTCAATTCATGAGGATAGTTTTCTTTGCGATGCAAAAGGCGGTGAAAACCATGTGTGATATCCTTGCCTCTATATTTATTTCACTTAAATCACCTAATATGCAAAGTATGGGTGAGGATGGGACACGATACCCAAGGCATGCCGACAGGTCCTCACATGTCTTCTGCCACAACTTTTGAACTGGTGCACAGGACCACATAGCATGCATATAGCTATCCGGGATGTTGCTGGTGCAGTAGAAGCAGATATTTGTGTGACTCAGACCCATTTTGAACATCCTTTGTCCTCTGTAATGAATTCTATGTAGAACTTTATACTGTATGAGTTGTAAATTAGAGTTTTTTGTCATCTTAAAAGTGTTTAAACATATGTGTCCAGAAGCTTTCATCCTTATTGATCGATTAGTCTGTCTCCCATTTTGAAATTGGAAGAGATTCTGACTCATCCAGTTTTGATAATAGTCTGTATATTTTTGATATCAATTTAGGGGAACGAAGATTTAGAAACGCTGCCACCTAAACTGGTACCTCTAAATCTGTCTGATTAAGATTGAATCTTTCTTTTATTATGAATAACCATACAGTTATCCGCTCTCCCCGGATATCCTGCCATTGTGTCCCTGAGCAAGACACTTCACCCCCAATTGCTCCTGGTGGGTCTGGAAGCGCCGTGTTAGGTAGCATGCCGCCATCAGTGTGTGAATGTGTGTGTGAATGGGTGGATAGCAGGATCTGTACAGTGCTTTGGTTATCAAGAGATGAGACTAAAAAAGTGCTATATAAGTGAATGCCATTTACCATTTAAGCTGTTGGTACTCAAGAAACTTTTTATCACTGATATCGTACTGTGACACGAATTCCTGAAATGGGATCAAATTTCCACCTTGAATAAGATGCTCTAAGGTCTTTATTACCTTCTCTTGCCATAGTGGAAAGTTTAATGTCCTCTTTTGTTGCAAGAAATCAGGATTATTCCAAATGGGTGTGAGTTTACAAGGGACAAGCGAAGACCCTGTTAAAAAAAAAACAACAACTTTGGATTGTGGGGGCATGGTGTGGAACTTCTCCACCCAGAGAAAGCAGCTGGGGAAGGGGGAAACAATGGACCAAAGAGGAGGTGTCACCAGTGGGTATCACACGGGACAATAAGGACTATGCACCCCCCGGAGAGAGAAGTTACTTCAGGAGCCACTGGACAGATCAGCAGTGGAGCTCATGGAGAGCATGTTGGCGCTGAGGGGGAAGGACGAAAAATCTTTCCTGTTTGCCCACTTGTTCCTCAGGAACCTACCGGCTACAGCAAGGGTGATCCTGGCCAATTCACCGCGGCTGGTTGCTAAGGATTACCGCACCCTGGCGCAGGAAGCGGACCGCATCATTTTGGCGACCAGAACTCTCAGCATGCAGACAGTGGCACCGGCACCCATGAGGAACTCCAGCGAGGTTGAGGAGCCATTCGTGGTAGCCGGGACAGACACCAGGAGATGAAAAAACGGGGCGATCTGTTTTTATCATCACTGTTTTGGCTCGAATGCCCAACACTGCCTGTCATCATGCCAATTCAAGAAGCCGGAAAGACGGTACATTCAGAATTCTGTGGCAGCTGCAACCGATGGCAACAGAAACTGACTGCTTTATGTCACGGACACATGTTCGGGGAGACGGTTTTTGGTGGACTCCAGCTCCCAGAAGAGCCTCATCCTCCCCGGTCAACGCAGACAGGGTGGTAGGAGGCAGCGGTCCCAAGCTCACAGCTGCCAACGGATCGACCATCAGGACATTTGGCGAGCGAACACTGACAACATGCTTACACAGACGCAACTTTCAGTGCCGCTGTCAAATCACCACACCTGCGCTTCCTCCGTCCTTTCTCCACTACTGCGCTCCTGCCCTCGTTTCCTCCGTGTTCCTCATTAATTCACCTCCGCATATCCTCGGGTCCTCCGTCAACACGTCCTGCTGTCCACCTGTCCTTCTGACCTTGTCTCCTTCACCTCATCAGCGACAGTGTTCCGTCAGTCTGATCTGTCTGACCTGATTGTTCAACCTGTCCCGGACTCCTCTCAGACTTCTGTTAGACTTCTTCCTGCAAGACTTCCCGAGACTTCTCTCTCAACACAGTCATGCACCATCCTTAAATAGGTCCTTCCCGGACAAGAGTTCACAACGGAGCTCGCTAATTGGCTCCTGCTGATTTAATCAGTTGGCGCAGGTGTAAATTATAATCAACTCAAAACAACGAAAATACACTCACACAAATCAAAATATACAAAAGAAAACACACTAATCCAATATACATTATATTAATAATACCATTCACCACAAACAGCCTTAAAGCTGTAACAAACCAAAAAAACAATACACACACACACACACAACCTTGAATTGCTCTACCCTGACAGGACTTTGTGGTAGCTCATGCTCCAGCCCCATTTTAGGGGCAGATTTTTTATATGCTTATGAGTTGTCAGTCGATGTTGCTTATAGGAGAATAGTGGATGCTGTCGCTTTTACCTCACTGCCCTGTACAGCTCGGGGAGCTGGGTCAACAACACTGGCTAACGTTAAAGCTCTGGGGGTAAGTACCAACATTTGCTCACACAGTTCCCAGCACTCATGGTCCCAACTTTTACGGCTACGGTAACAAAACACGGGGTCGAACACTTAATAACGACAAAAGGTCCGCCAGTGTTCGTACGACCTTGGCGCTTGGATGCAACTTAACTGGCCAGTGTGCGAGAAGAGTTTGCCAACTTAGAGCAGCTGGGCATCGTCAGGCGCTCTAACAGCCCGTGGGCATCCCCACTACACATGGTGCCTAAAGCCGACGGATCGTGGTGACCATGCAGCGATTTCCGGCGCTTGAATAATGCCACGGAACACAATTGTTATCCCATTCCACACATCCAGGATTTTTCCGTGCACCTGGCCGGGGCGCGTGTTTTTTCAAAAGTGGATCTGGTCCGCGGATACCATCACTTCCCAGTGCGCGTGGAAGCTGTTCCAAAAACAGCGGTAATAACTCCTTTCAGCCTTTTCGAGTTTTTACGGATGCCGTTCGGATTAAAAGCAGTGCAGACTTTCCAGAGAATGATGGACGCAGTTCTTCGCGACTTGTCCTTCGTTTTTGTCTACTTAGACAACATTCTGGTACCTAGCACATCTGAGGAGGAGCACATCGCCCATCTCAAGACAGTTTTCCAGAGGTTGGAGGCGCACAGGCTGATAGTTAACCCGGCGAAGTGCCAGTTCGGTGCGCCAGTGATTGATTTTTTGGGCCACCACATTTCGCTAAAGGGCACAATTCAGTTTCCAGATAAGGTGCGCGCTGTGTCTGACTTTCCGCGTCTGCAGACCGTAAGAGCAGCACTACAGGAGTTTTTGGGAATGGTTAATTTTTATAACCGTTTCCTTCCCCCAGCAGCCCAGCTGATGCAGCCGCTGTATGCCGCGCTTAAAAAAAAAAAAGCCTGCGGAAAGCATCAACTGGACTCCTGAGTGAGTCCAGGCTTTTACAAATGCCAAAACAGTGCTTGTGGATGCCATGTTGCTAGCCCACCCGGATCCTTCTGCACAGATAGCGCTCACTACGGATGCACCTGATGTTGCCATAGGGGCAGTGGTGGAGCAGTACGTATCAGGTTCGTGGCAGCCGCTTGCATTTTTCAGCCGAACACGTTCAACAGAGAATTGCTGGCTCTCCACCTGGTGACGTGCCATTTCCAGTTTTGGTTAGAAGGACGCAAGTTCACCATGTTCGTGGACCATTAGCTGTTGACGTCCGCAACGTCAAATGTCTCGGAACAGTGGTTGGCTTGACAGCAACGGCATTTGGCCATGATTTCGGAGTTTACTACCGACATTCAACACGTCACAGGTAAGCTCAACGTCGTGACCGATTGTCTGTCGCCTGCGTTAGTCTCCCCGGTCTACATGGGAATAGATTTCCCTGTGATGGCCGCGGAGCAAGCCGGGGATGTGGACATTTGCGCACTCCAATCTGCGCCTACTGGGTTAAGGCTGAAGAGCAGGGTAGTGCAAGAGGGGTTCCCTCCCTTGCTCTGTGACATCTCCACCGGCCACCCGTGCCCGGTGGTTCCGAGTTCTTGGCGGCGGCGCATTTTTGAGTCGGTCCACTCCCTTTCACATCCGGGAGTGCGCACTTCGGTGAAGCTAGTGGGGGTAAAATTTGTCTGGCCGTGCTTGCACAAGGACATGAAAGAGTGGGCTGCAGCTTGCGTCGCGTGCCAGCGGGCGAAAGTGGACAAGCACACCAGAGCCCCCCTCGAGCCATTCCAAATCCCAGCCAGGAGGTTGGACCATGTCCAGGTGGATTTAGTGGGACCCCTCCCGCCGTCGCAATTTTTCATGCACCTTTTAACAATTGTGGACTGCACCACACGCTGGCCTGAAGTAGTCCCACTGGTTTCTACCCCGTCCGCAGAAGTGGCTCGTGCTTTTTTGTCGGCTTGAGTTGCACGATTCAGATCCCTGTCGGACATCACTTCTGACAGGGGTCCACAATTCGTTTCGGAACTCTGGTCCGCAATGGCCCAGAGCTTGGGGGTCAAAATTCACCACACTACCGCATACAACCCCCAGGCTAAAGGGTTATATGAGCGTTTTCATAGGTCGCTTAAAGCAGTTCACACAGCTTTGCTCACGGATACAAACTGGGTCAACCACCTGCCCTGGGTTCTTTTAGGGTTGCGCTCCACACCTAAGGAGGATTTGGCAGATGAGCAGGTGGTGTTGGCCCAAGCTCCCTGATGCGGACGCCCACCATTGGTGGCTCTGCAAGTTGATGATCCCTCAGCAGGGACCTGCGTTCGCAAAGGTGATATGTTTTCTCCCCCTCCCTTTTACCCTCCACAGACTGACGTGCCCTCCTGTACATCCTGCCAGCAGGGCAGTTCGACTGGATCGGTGACCCCCCGCTACAGTTGCTATGTGCACCAGCTCAAGCCCAAAGGATGGAGAGGTAAGTGCCCTTTCTGGGTGTTTGGGGGGGGGCTGTGTGGGGGCATGGTGTGGGACTTCTCCACCCAGAGAAGGCAGCTGGGGAAGGGGGGAACAATGGACTGAAAGAGGAGGTGTCACCGGGGTTTCAAAGAGTGTTAATTCAATTCAATTCAATTCAACTTTATTTATATAGCGCCATTTCACAACAACAGTCATCTCATAGCACTTTCAACTGTAGGGGAAACCCCCACAATTGCAGAAAGACCCCAGCAATCAGGCGATCCCCTATGAGCAAGCACTTGGCAACGGTGGAGAGGAAAAACTCCCTTTTAACAGGAAGAAACCTCCGGCAGAACCAGGCTCAGGGAGGGGCAGTCATCTGCTGCAACTGGCTGGGGGGGGGTGAGGGGATAGAGAAGATGAAAAGAACAGACATGTAGAGAGCAAACAGCACGATGGGGACTCAATCTATGGGAGAGAACAAACAGATGTTAATGACCAACAAAAAAAAAAAAAATTTCATTGAGAGTGAAGAAAGGAGTGAAGCCCAGTGCAATTATTGGAGGTCCCCCGGCTGTCTAAACCTAACCACAGCATTATGGGGGACCCATGCTGTGGTATTCATCTCAGACTGGAAGGAAGAGGCAGTAAATTCCTCTGCCGGAAGAGCATGGGGATTAAGCGGCTGGGGGACAATAAGAATTGTGATGCGGCAATGAACTGTGATGCAAGACCTCAGGCAGCAGAGGGTGTGAGGTTGTAATATAAAGGAGAGGCCCTGCAACATGAGGTCATAGTTTTCTGATTCTGAGAGATGTGAGAGAGTGAATAAAATTCGTCTGCTTTGAATGCTTGGCCTGATTATTCCTCTCTCCACACTGATGACCCTTGACGAATAATGGAACACGAGGCAAACACCCCAGAGATGACCCGGACAGGAAGCCCCAGCAACGCGTGTGCTGTTTCGGTCAAACTACCAGACTTTTGGCTGCACGACCCGAAGTCTTGGTTCCTCCACACCAAGGCCCAGATCGTGCTCCGGGTAATAACGGCAGATGACACCAGATATTACTATATGGTCGCAGCGCTGGATGCTCGTATTACTCAGCAAGTCGCGAGCCTGCTCCAACAGCCCCCAGCCCACGACAAATACGGGGCTCTCAAAGCCGCGCTGACCCGGCACTACACGCTCTCGGACTGTGAGAGAGCAGAGAGGCTCCTGACGCGCTCCGAGTTAGGAGATGGGTCGGCGATCGAACTGATGGTGAAGATGTTGGCGTTGATATGCACGGACGACGGGCATTTTCTGTTTGCCCACCTTTTCCTCCGGAACCTCCCAACGAAGGCCAGAGCGGTCCTTGCCAACTCGCCATTGCTGGCCGCGCGTGACTACCGTGGGCTAGCCCAGGAGGCAGATCAGATCATCCTCACCACCAGAGCCCTCACAGTGAACGCAGCAGCGTCGGAACCCAGCGAGACGGCCAGCGGAAGCGAGGAGCCAGCGATGGTAGAGGCAGCGGGGGCCAGAAAGCACCAGAGAGACACGGTCTGCTCCTACCACCGCCGTTTTGGAGAGGACGCACGCCGATGCATGCCACCGTGCCAATTCAAGCATTTGGGAAACGCCAAGACCGGCAGTCAGTAGCAGTTGCGACCGCCGGTGAAGAAAGCAAGCTGCTCTATGTGACAGACTCGCGCTCGAGGAGACGGTTCCTTGTGGACTCCGGCTCCCAAAAAAGCCTCATCCTGCCATCCTACGCCGACCAGCTAGCGGGTGCTAGCGGCCCCAAGCTGACGGCCGCAAACGGCTCAGACATTAAGACTTTTGGTGAAAAGACACTGACTGTATCCCTACACGGCCGTATGTACCAGTGGACATTCGTCATAGCGGCATGCAGTTTCCCAATCTTAGGCGCTGATTTTTTGTGAGCACACGGACTACAAGTCGATGTTGCTAACAGACGCCTGATTAATGCAATGTCTTTGGATTCCCTCCCCTGTACAGTTCGAGGAGCCGGGCCAACAATGCTAGGCAACGTCACAGTTCCAGGTGGTAAGTTCCACACACTACTCACCCAGCTCCCAGTACTCACGGTCCCGACGTCCACGGGGTGGAGCACTTTATTACCACCACCGGGCCGCCCATTTTCGCACAACCTCGGCGCCTTGACACAGCTAAATTGGTCATAGCGCGTGAGGAGTTTGCCAACTTGAAAGGCTGGGCATCATCAGGCACTCAAACAGCCCATGGGCATCCCCACTACATATGGTCCCTAAGGCCAAGCGATCGTGGTGACCTTGCGGAGATTTCCGCATATTAAATAATACTTCAGCGCACGACGGCTATCCGATCCCCCATATTCAGGATTTTTCCGTTCACCTCGCCGGGGCACGTATTTTTTCTAAGATAGACTTGGTCCGTGGTTACCACCAGGTTCCGGTGCACGTGGAGGACATACCTAAAACGGCAGTAATAACCCCGTTTGGTCTGTTTGAGTTTTGACGCATGTCTTTCAGATTAAAAGGCGAGGCATAGACATTCCAACGCATGATGGATGCGGTGTTGCGCGATCTGCCATTTGTGTTCGTCTACCTGGATGACTTCCTTGTGGCCAGCGCATCAGAGGATGAACACGTAACCCACCTCAGGACGGTTTTCCGGAGGTTAGAGGAGCATGGGTTAATAATCAACCCGGCGAAATGCCAGTTCGGCGTGACAGGGATCAATTTTTTGGGACACTGCATCTCACCAGAGGGAGCGATACCCTTGCTGGACAAGGTGCGCGCAGTGGCAAATTTTCCCCGGCCTCAGACGGTCAGGGCTCTGGAGGAGTTTTTGGGGATGGTTAATTTTTATAACCGGTTCCTCCCCCGCGCAGCCCAGCTCATGCAACCATTGTATGCCGCATTCAAGAAACAGAAACCGGTGGACAGAGTTGACTGGACTCCTGAGCGGGAGCAGGCATTCTCTGAGGTTAAAACAGCCCTGGCAAACGCCGCACTACTGGCGCACCCAGACCCGGCAGCTCGGATAGCGCTCACTACCGATGCCTCGGACATGGCCATAGGGGCCATCGTGGAGCAATGCGTCGCTGGTTCTTGGCAGCCGCTCACCTTTTTTAGCAGGTCTTTGCACGACAGTCAGCGTAAATACAGTGCGTTCGACAGAGAGTTACTGGCTCTCCACCTGGCCATACGTCACTTCCAGTTCTGGCTGGAAGGGCCCAACTTCACTGCATTCGTGGACCACAAGCCGCTAACGTATGCGATGGCCAAGGTTTTGGAACTATGGTCGGGCCGGCAGCAGAGACAGCTGGCCGCGATCTCGGAGTTTATGACCGATATTCAGCATGTGGCCGGTAAACTTGTGGTGGCGGACTGCTTTTCACGCGCAGTAGTGGCCCGAGTCTACGTAGGAATAGATTACACGGCCATGGCCGCAGAGCAGATTGGTGATGCGGACATGTGCGCACTCCAATCTGGACCAACAGGGTTAAGGCTGGAGAGCAGAGTACTGCAAGACGGGGGGCCCCCCTAATCTGTGACATCTCCACAGGATGCCCGCGCCCGGTGGTCCCACACGCTTGGCGTCGCCACGTTTTTGAGTCGGTTCACTCCCTGGCGCATCCAGGAGTGCGCGCGTCAGTCAAAATGGTGGGAGCGAAGTTCATCCGGCAGAGCCTGCGCAAACAGGTGAAAGAGTGGACTGCAGCCTGCGTAGCATGCCAACGAGCCAAAGTGCACAGGCACACAAAGGCCCCTTTGGAGCCGTTCCATATCCCAGCTAAAAGGTTCGACCACGTTCACGTGGACTTCGTGGGCCCCCTCCCACCATCGCAGGGGTTCACGCACCTCCTGACAGTGGTGGACCGCACCACACGATGGCCAGAAGCAGTTCCACTAGTTTCCACCACGTCCGCAGATGTGGCACGCGCCTTTTTGACAACATGGGTGGCACGTTTTGGCACCCCTTCGGACATCACGTCCGATCGGGGCCCTCAGTTTGTTTCTGACCTCTGGTCCGCGATGGTCCGGAGCCTGGGCGTTGCAATTCATCGCACAACCACGTACAACCCACAGGCCAATGGGTTATGCGAGCGGTTTCATAGGTCACTGAAAGCAGCACTCAGGGCTTCGCTTATGGATGCAAATTGGGTGGACTGGTTGCCATGGGTTCTATTAGGGTTGCATTCTGCACCAAAAGAGGATTTGGAGGCTTCCCCAGCAGAGCTGGTTTTTTCTCAGCCGCTGCGGCTCCCCGGGGAATTTTTACCAGATAACCCCGCACCGAACACCCATCCGTCCCCGCGTTCACGGCATAGTGCAGACGCAGGCACGCTACCTGGCCCAGCCCACCACTGTTTTCCATGCACTTTTGTGCTGAAAACTTTGAAGAACGCAGCGTTCATGTTTGTCAGGCAAGATGCCCACCGGCCCCCATTGCGCCCACCCTACGATGGCCCGTTTAGAGTGCTGAAACCAGGGGACAAACATTTTGTGTTAGACTTGAGGGGTCACCGAGAGAAAATCTGTATAGATAGGCTTAAGTCTGCCTTTGTGGTGGCAGACGAGCAGGTGATGCTGGCTCGAGCTCCTCGGCGTGGCAGACCCCCACTGAGAACTCCCCAGGTAAACGATTCATCAGAGCAGTCACACGAGCATGCTGAATGTCCCCCCCCCCAATTGTCCACCCACAGACGGACACACCCCCAGGAACCCCCCACTGGCTCAGCAGCACCGTGGAGCTGAAGACCCCTCGTTACAGCAGATATGGGAGGAGGCTGAAGCCGAGAGGACGTGAGAGTTAACGCTCAGTCTGAGACTCGGGGGGGGGGTGTGGTATGGGGAACCCATGCTGGTGGTATTCATCTCAGACTGGAAGGAAGGAAGGGGCAGTAAATTCCTCTGCCGGAAGAGCATGGGGATTAAGTGCTGGGGGGCAATAGGAATTGTGATGCGAGAATGAATTGTGATGCAAGACCTCAGGCAGCAGGGGGTGTGAGGTTGTAATATAAAGGAGAGGCCCTGCAACATGAGGTCAATGTTTTCTGATTCTGAGAGATGTGAGAGAGTGAATAAAGTTCGTCTGCTTTGAATGCTTGGCCTGATTATCCCTCTGGCCACAGCATAACTAAGGAAGGGTTCAGAAACACATGATCCCTCCCTAATTATAGGCGAGATCAAAAAGGAAGGTTTTAACCCTATTCTTAAAAACAGAGATCGAGTCTGACTCCCGAATCCAGATTGGCAGCTGGTTCCACAAGAGAGGAGCTTGATAACTGAAGGTTCTGCCCCCCATTGTACTTTTGGAGATTCTAGCTATTACAAGTAATCCTGCATTTTGGGAGCGTAGTGCTCTCTTAGGATAATAGGGTAATATCAGATTTTTTAAATAAAAAGGGGCCTGATTGTTTAGAGTTTTGAAAGTGAGAAGAAGGATTTTAAACTTAATTCTAAACTCTATGGGAAGCCAATGAAGGGAAGCCAGAACCGGAGAGATGTGATCTCTCTTTCTAGTACCTGTTAAAACTCTTGCAGCAGCATTTTGGATCAACTGAAGACTTTTTAGAGATGTTTTAGGACAACCTGATAATAAAGAGTTAAAATAATCTAATCTAGAGCTAACAAAAGCGTGGATCAGTTTCTCAGCATCACTCTGAGACAAGAAGCTCCTAATCTTGGCAATATTACGCAAATGATAGAAGGCAGTCTTAGTAATGAATTTAATATGTGAATTGAAAAACAGATCTTGATCAAAAATAACTCCAAGGTTCCTCACAGAGCTATTAAAAGAAAGAGGAACTGCATCCAAACTAAAAGTTTGATTTGGAAAGGTATTTCTAAGGTTTTTTTGGACCAACAAAAATTACTTTGTGGAGTGTGTGAATAAAGAGGCAGATTCATGGACAGACGATTTATTACACACTCACATCTCACAAGCACAGAAAAGACTGAATCATTTCAGCAAGCTCTCCTCTTTTACCCAACTCACTCTTCACACGTTTCATGGCATTTCTCATCACGCAGCATGACATTTACATTACACTGCATTCAACCCCCTATGTCCTTGACTCCTTCCTGCTATATCGCCCAGAACCCCCTGGGCATTGTTCTCCCATGCTTATTCACTGTCTCTGTCTGAGGTGCTAAATAATCTGACTTCCCCAAGGTCCTACACCGCACCCCCCCCCCCACCCAGCATCTTAAATAGAACATTAGTCCACACGCTCTTTTGGCTTCAGTCTCCTCCCATATCTGCTGTAACTGGAGTTTACCGCCTCCGTGGCGCTGCTGTGCCAGTGGGGGGCTGCTGGGAGTGTGTCTGACTGCGGGTGGGCGGTGGCGGGGGTGGTGGGGGGAACTTCGCTCTGTCCGTGTGGCTGCTCTGGTGAATCGTTTCCCTGGGGAGCTCTCCGTAGGGGTCTTCCACGCCGAGGGGCCCTAGCCAACAGCACTTGCTCATCCGCCACTACAAAGGCGGGATTGAGTCTGTCTATGCCAATTTTCTCCCGCCTACCCCCCAAGTCTAGCAAAAAATGCTTATCCCCTGTTTCCAACACTCTGAATGGTCCATCATAGGGTGGGTGCAATGGAGGGCGGTGGGCGTTGTGTCTGACGAACACGAACTCCGTGTTCTTCAAAGTTTTAGGCACGAAAGCACGCGGAAAACAGTGGTGGGCCGGGCCCGGCAGCGTGCCTGTGTTTGCGCTACGCTGCAAAAGCTGAGACGGGAAGCTGTCCGGAGTGGGATTATCTGGCAGAAATTCCCCGGGCAGCCGTAGGGGCTGCGCAAAAACCAGCTCTGCCGGAGAAGCTTCCAAATCCTCTTTTAGCGCGGAGTGCAACCCCAATAAAACCCACGGCAACCTGTCCACCCAATTTGCATCCGTCAGTGAAGCCCTGAGTGCTGCTTTCAGTGATCTATGAAAACGCTTGCATAACCCATTGGCCTGTGGGTTGTACGCGGTTGTGCGATGAATTGTAACACCCAGGCTGCGGGCCATCGCGGACCAGAGGTCGGAAACAAATTGAGGGCCCCTGTCGGACATAATGTCCGACGGGACTCCAAAACGCGCCACCCATGCTGTTAAAAAAGCGCGTGCTACGTCCGCGGATGTGGTTGCCGCCAGCGGGACTGCTTCTGGCCAGCGCGTGGTGCAGTCCACCACTGTCAGTAGGTGCGTGCACCCCTGTGATGGTGGGAGGGGGCCCACGAGGTCCACGTGAACATGGTCGAACCTCTTAGCCGGTACCCGAAATGGCTCCAAGGGAGCCGTCGTGTGTCTGTGTACCTTGGCTCGTTGGCACGCCACTTAGGCTGCTGCCCACTCTTTTACTTGTTTGCGTAGGTTCGGCCACAAGAACTTCTCTCCCACCATTTTGACCGACGCGCGCACTCCTGGGTGCAAACCGACTTAAACACGCGGTGGCGCCACGCGACCGGGACCACCGGACGCGGGCGTCCCGTGGAGACATTGGAGATTGGGGGGCATGCCATCTTGCAGCACCCTACTCTCCAGCCTTAACCCTGTTGGTCCAGACTGGAGCATGTGCACGTCTGCATCGCTAATCTGCTCCGCGGCCATGGCTGCGTAATCTATCCCCACATAGACCGGGGCCACCACGGCGCGCGAGAGGCAGTCCGCCACCACATTCAGTTTACCTGACAAATGCTGAATATCGGTAGTAAACTCTGAGATCGCGGCCAGCTGTCTCTGCTGCCGGCCCGACCATGGTTCTGAAACCTTGGCCATCGTGAACGTTAGCAGCTTGTGGTCCACGAACACGGTGAAGCTGTGCCCTTCCAGCCAGAACTGGAAGTGGCGTATGGCCAGGTGGAGGGTCAGCAACTCCCTGTCGAACGCGCTATTTACGTTCGCTGTCTCGCAAAGTTCTGCTGAAAAAGGTGAGCGGCTGCCAAGCCCCAGCGACGCGCTGCTCCACGACAGCCCCTATGGCCACGTCTGAAGCGTCGGTGGTGAGCGCTATCCGGGCCCCCTGGGTCTGGATGCACCAGCAGTGCGGCGTTTGCCAGGTCTGCTTTAACCTCCGAGAACAGCCGCTCTCACTCCGGTGTCCATTCGACCCCATCCGCGGATTTCTGTCTCTTGAGCGCGGCGTACAATGGTTGCATGAGCCGCGCCGCGCGAGGAAGGAACCGATTATAAAAGTTCACCATCCCCAAAAATTCTTGCAGCGCCCTGACCGTCTGAGGCCAGGGAAAATCCGCCATGGCGCGCACTTTGTCGGGCAACAGGCTCGCTACTTCCGGAGAGACGCGGTGCCCCAAAAAAGCAATCTCTGTCACGCCGAACTGGCATTTCGCTGGGTTGATTATTAACCCGTGCTCCTCCAACCTCCGGAAAACCGTCCTGAGGTGGGTTTCGTCTTCGTCTTCGGATGCACTGGCTACCAGGATATCGTCCAGGTAGACGAACACGAACGGGAGATCGCGCAGCACTGCATCCATCATGCACTGGAACGTCTGTGCCACGCCTTTTAACCCGAATGGCATGAGCAGGAACTCGAATAAACTGAACGGAGTTATTACCGCTGTTTTGGGTATGTCCTCCGCGTGCACTGGGACCTGGTGGTAACCGTGGACCAGGTCTATTTTGGAAAAAATGTGTGCTCCGGCGAGGTGAACGGAAAAATCCTGTGTGTGGGGAATTGGGTAGCGGTCGTGTGCTGTGGCGTTGTTCAACCTGCGGAAATCACCACACGGTCACCACGACCCCTCAGCCTTAGGGACCATGTGTAGCGAGGATGCCCATGGGCTGTTCGAACGCCTGATGATGCCCAACCTTTCCAGGTTGGCGAACTCCTCGCGCGCTATGGCCAGTTTAGCTGCGTCCAAGCGCCGAGGTCTTGCAAAAACGGGCGGCCCAGTGGTGGTGATAAAGTGCTCCACCCCGTGTTTAGCGATGGCCACCGAAAACGTCGGGACAGTGAGTGCTGGGAACTGAGTGAGCAGTGCGTGGAACTTACCGCCTGGAGCTGTGACGTTGGCTTGTGCTGTTGGCCGGGTCCCTCGAGCTATACAGGGGAGAGAATCAAAGGACAGTGCATTAACCAGGCGCCTGTTAGCAACATCCACAAGTAAACCATGCGCGCACAGAAAATCAGCGCCCAGGATCGGGCAACACAGTGCTGCTATGATAAAAGTCCACTCGTACGAGCGGCCATGTAGAGATAAGGCCAGTGTTCTCTCACCGAACATCTTAATCTCCGAGCCGTTTACTGCCACAAGTCCGGGGCTGCTAGGTCCTGCCAGCCGGTCAGCGTAGGACAGCAGGATGACGCTCTTCTGGGCTCCGGTGTCGACGAGGAAGTGTCTCCCCGAGCGCGAGTCCATCACGTAGAGCAGCTTGTTCTCTTCTCCAGCGGTCGCAGCTGCTACCGACTGCTGGCCTTGGCGTTTCCCGAGTGCTTGAAATGGCACGGTGGCGCACATCTGCGCGTGTTCTCTCCAAAGCGGCGGTGGTAGAAGCAGAGTGTGTCTCTCTGGCGCTTCTTGGCCCCCACTGCCGCTACCGTCGGTGGCTCCTCGCTTCCTCTGGTCGTCTCGCTGTGCTCCGCCGCCGCCGCGTTGACTGTGATTGCCCTGGTGGTGAGGATGATCCTGTCTGCCTCCTGGGCTAGTACACGGTAGTCACGCGCGGCCAGCAACGGCGAATTGGCCAGAACCGCTCTCGCCTCTGTTGGAAGGTTCCGGAGGAAAGGGTGGGCAAACAGAAAGTGCCCGTCGTCCGTGCCCATTAACGCCAGCATCTTCTCCATCAGGCCGACGGCTGAACCGTCTCCTAACTCGGTCCACCCCAGGAGCCTCTCCGCTCTCTCACATTCCGAGAGCGTGTAGCGCCGGGTCAGCGCAGCCTTGAGTGCCTCGTATTTGTTGCGGGCTGGAGGCTGATCGAGCAGGCTCGCTACCTGCTGGGCTGTGCAAGCATCCAGTGCTGCTACCACATGGTATGGTGGTATTGGTGTCGTCTGCCGTTACTCCCCGGAGGGCGAACTGAGCCTCGGTGTGGTGGAACCAAGAGCACGGGTTGTGCTGCCAAAAGTCCGGTAGCTTGACTGAAACTGCGCACGCGTTGCTGGGGGTTCCAGTCCGGGCTGTCTGTGGGATGGCTGCTGCGTCGCTAGGGTTTCCCGAACGGGCCGGCTCCGGGGTTCTTGCCTCGTGTTCCATAATTCATCTAGGGTCACCAGTGTGGAGTGTGTGAATAAAGAGGCAGATTCATGGACAGAGGATTTATTACACACTCACGTCTCACAAGCACAGAAAGGACTGAATCATTTCAGCAAGCTCTCCTCTTTTACCCAGCTCACTCTTCACACGTTTCATGGCATTTCTCATCACACAGCATGACATTTACATTGCACTGCATTCAACCCCTATGTCCTTGACTCCTTCCTGCTATATTGCCCGGAACCCCTTGGGCATTGTTCTCCCATGCTTATTCACTGTCTCTGTCTGAGGTGCTAAATAATCTGACTTTTTTTTTTTTTTTCCCCCCTCCGGCACCACACGAGTCGGCTGCCTTTTGCAACAGCGGCTCAATTCTGAGTTTTTTTCTTTCTTCTTTACACACTTTATACATCACGGACACACAGATCGCCCCAAAATTCCTCCCGAGCCGGCGGACGGAGCCACTGTTTACAGCAGGACACGGTACAGCAGGGAACAGCTGCTTGCACTTAATCGCCACTCGGTGCTGACGGAAAAACTCGACGTACCGAGAGAAATAAGGCGAAAACGACGTGGTTGTCGGGCTGGTGTTAGACGGCGGACAAGGAGTATAAGGTACAGACCCACCTTCTCATCCGTTATTATGGGGAATGTACGCTCTATATTGGGAAAGGTAGATGAGCTAGCGGCTATCTGCCGTTACGATAGCACATACCGGGAGTGCTCTCTCCTTTTGTTTTCTGAGACGTGGCTAACTGAACTAGCAGCAGATGCTATCATTGAGCTGGAGGGTTTCCACATGATACGGGCAGACTGAACACCAGACAGTGGCAAAGCAAGGGGCGGTGGAGTGATAATGTATGTTAACAACAACTGGTGCAGACCGGGACATATCACTGTTAAACAACGTCACTGCAGCAAAGACATTGAGTTGCTAGCTGTTAGCACGCGGCCTACATATCTCCCGAGAGAACACTCACACGTGATCTGCATTGTTGTTTATGCAAATCCGACGGCGAACGCTGGGACAGCGCGTGACGTCATCCATTCAGTAACCAGCAGGCTGCAGACAGAACACCCAGATGCTCTTCTCCTCATCTCAGGCGATTTCAACCATGTTTCACTATCTCCCATTCTACCCACGTTTACCCAGTATGTCACATGCCACACTAGAGACAATAAAACACTGGACTTATTCTACGCAAACACTAAGGAGGCGTACACCTCATCACAACTCCCCCCACTCGGGAGATTGGATCACAACTTGGTTCATCTCCGGCTGGTGTACAAACCCCTAGTGCACAGACAACCTCCGGCCATGCGCACAGTGATGTTATGGTCTGAGGAGGCAATGGACACTCTAAAGGGCTGTTTTGAAGCCACCGCCTGGAAGCAGCTCTGCGATCCACATGGTGAGGACATCGATGGCCTCACTCACACCTTCACAGACTACCTCAGCTTCTGTGTGGACAAATCCATTCCCACCAAGACCATACGGTGTTGCTCAAACAACAAACCCTGGATCAACCCTGAGATAAAAACACTTCAGAGAGAGAAGAAGAGGATCTTCAGGTCGGGGAACAGGGAGATGTTGAAGTCCGTACAGAGGGAGCTGAGGAGAAAGATCAGAGAAGGCAAGGACAGCTTCAGGAGGAAGATGGAGGACAAGCTGCAACAGAGCGACATCAGCGGGGTCTGGAGAAACCTCAAAACCATCTCTGGGCTCCAGAATACCTCCCCCCAGGCCACGGGGGGCAGGGAGTGGGCGAACAATCTGAATCTGTTTTTCAATAGGTTTGACCAACCGCCCTCCCCCCTGACTGCACAACAACCACTGCTGCCTCTAAAGACATCAAGTCCTGCTGCCCACTCCCCACTCCACCAACACCCCCCCACTCCCAACACTCAGCCCCCCATCCTGACCTTGACCAGGACCCAGGTGAGGACGGAGCTGAGGAAGATCAAGGCGAGGAAGGCGTCGGGACCGGACGGCATCAGCGCAAAGCTCCTCAAGTCCTGTGCAGACCAGCTGTGTGGGATTGTGACGTACATCTTCAACCTGAGCCTGAAGCTGGGGAGGGTACCACAGCTGTGGAAAACATCTTGTGTGGTACCTGTACCAAAAACTTCCCACCCCAAAGACCTGAACAGCTACAGACCGGTGGCCTTGACGTCCCACTTGATGAAGACCCTGGAGAGACTGCTCCTTGCTCACCTCCGCCCCCTGGTGGAACCAGCGATGGATCCACTCCAGTTCGCCTACCAGCATGGCATTGGGGTGGAGGATGCGGTGATCTTCCTCCTTCACCGTTCTCTGTCCCACCTGGAGAAGCCCGGGAATGTGGTGAGGATCATGTTCTTTGACTTCTCCAGTGCTTTCAACACCATCCAACCGATGATTCTGAAGGACAAGCTGCTGCGCGCAGGGGTGGACCAGCACCTGTCATCATGGATCCTGGACTACCTCACGAACCGGCCTCAGTTTGTGAGAACCCGGGACTGTGTGTCCAACACGATCATCGGTAGCACGGGGGCCCCCCAGGGAACGGTGTTGGCTCCCTTCCTGTTCACTCTTTATACTGCGGACTTCTCACACAACACAACACACTGCCATCTACAGAAGTTCTCTGATGACTCTGCGATCGTTGGCCTCATCTCCAATGGAGATGAAGCTGAGTACAGAGGGCTTATCCAGGACTTCGTGGACTGGTGCCATCGGAACTGCCTCCAGATCAACACGAGGAAAACTAAGGAGCTGGTGGTGGACTGCCGCAGGCAAGGACAACCCCTCACAGCACCAGTAAATATACAGGGAACAGACATTGAGATGGTGACATCCTACAAGTACCTGGGTGTTCATCTGAACAATAAACTAGACTGGTCACACAATACTGACGCACTTTACAAGAAGGGACAGCGCAGGCTGTTCCTACTGAGGAGACTCAGGTCTTTTGGTGTACAAGGAGTGCTGCTGAAGACATTCTATGACATGGTGGTGGCATCAGCCATCACTTTTGGAGTGGTCTGCTGGGGCAGTGGCATTACTGCAGCCGATAGGAAGAGACTGAACAAACTGATCAAGAAAGCTAGCTCTGTCCTGGGGCAGCGCCTTGACCCGGTGGAGGAGATAGGAGAGAGAAGGACGGTGGCTAAACTGTCATCTCTGCTGGAGTCCAAGTTCCACCCTATGCAGGACATACTGAAAGCACTGAGGAGCTCATTTAGCAGCAGACTACATCATCCCAGGTGCACAACCGAGAGGTTTCACAGGTCCTTCCTACCAACGGCTGTCAGACTGTATAACCTAAGCAGGGCTGCTCGCAGAGATAGCAAAAAGACGTAACAACCTAATAGTTTTTTTGAATGCAAAAGATGCAATAGACTTACACAATGGTCCCCTCCGGCATACAACTAGGAAAATACCGGTCGCTATGGAGGGTGAGAATATGTATGGGCACATAATCATACCATGTAGGATAACCAAGTAGACAGTTGTGCTGTTTCATCCCATCTAGCAACAATGCTCTGCACTGTGTGTGTTTATACATTTACCTATTTATTCCATCTAGCTACAATGCTCCGCACTGGGTGTGTTTATGTTTATGTTTATATTTATATATCTATATATTCATTCCATCTAGCTACAATGCTCCGCACTGTGTGTTTATATATCTACATATTATTCCATCTAGCTACATTGCTCTGCACTGTGTGTGTTTATATATTTACATATTTATTCCACCTAGCTGCAATGCTCCGTACTGTGGGTGTTTATATATCTACATATTTATTCCATCTAGCTACAATGCTCCGCACTGTGTGTTTATATACTCATATATTTATCCCATCCAGCTACAATGCTCTGCACTGTGTGTCTGTGTGTATATATATATATATTTATAGTAATATGTACATATGTATATTAGCTGCTCTTGCTTGCTTGCTTTTTTTTCTTGCCTTCTGATTGTTGCTCTGAGTGTTGCTATCCCTGTGCTGTTGCAATCCTGGAATTTCCCCCGTTGTGGGACTAATAAAGGCTTAGCTTATCTTATCTTATCTCATCTTCCCCAAGGTCCTACAACTTCAGTCTTATCTGAATTTAATAGCAGGAAATTACAAGTCATCCAAGCTTTGATTTCCTTAAGACAGGCATCTAACTTGGCTAATTGATTACTATCATCTGGCTTCATTGACAGGTATAATTGTGTGTCATCTGCATAACAATGAAAATGTATACAGTGTGTCATGCGGTGATCCTCGCGGATCACCATAAGACGCCAAGAGCCCACCGATGAGTTTGCAATGATGGTGATTTATTTACAAAACACGAGACACACATACAAGACTATGACTGTGGCGAAAAAACACTGAACACTGAGCATGGGACCGTAAGGCTAACCCCAGCCACTTACGTTCTAAAACATGGCGTGACATGAACGAGCAAAGCACGAGGATATACACACGAACCTGACCAGAACAATGAATGTCTGACAAGGCTTGGATGATGTCTGACGATACTCCTGCAATCTAATTGCCGTCAGCATCTGCCTAATAAGGGCGAGCCCTAACGAGCAGTAATGACAGTCAGCTGGCCGACCTTGACAGCCGGGAGCCCCACTGAGCGCCTTCACAATAAGAGCCCGGTGAAGCCAGAATATAACCCACAGCTGTCAAAGCCGGCAGCGAGCTATACGTAGCCCGAGTGCGGACAAGATCGGCGCTCGGGTCACAACACTACCCTCCCTCCGAGGGTGGGATTCCAGAACGCCCATAGACCACCCTGCCCCCCCCCCCTCCAGGGTGGGCGGCTGGGGGCAGGTCCGGAGGAGAGAGAGACCAAACCCAGAAATAGTACAATAAAACACAATCAAGACCAGGCAAGGGAAACAAAACTAACACAGCACAATGACAAAAAATATACCAAACACTCAGATCAGATTAACTGCCAAAATAACAAATACAGCAAACAGCACAGGACAGCAAGGAAAAATTAAATCTTTGCCCATGTTTCACAAGAAAATGGATTCTCACCTGTGTGAATGCTCGAGTGAATTATCAAATAACCAAATACAGAAAAACAGAACAATTACTGGGTCAAACCTAACTGCACATAAAACAAAATAAGGCAACTGCAGGGTGAACCACAAATACTCAGATACCCAAATAACCATTACAAAAACACAGGATAACAAAAAAAATCCAGAACAATCACTGGATCAACCCCCACCAGAAAAGTGACCTCCACCCCCCCAACAGTTCATGCTGATCGGCGGAGACCAGGCTCCACAGGAACAGTTCCGGTGGTCTCCCCGCATCCAACGGCCGATGGGCGGTCATGGGGGGCGGGACATGACCGGGCGGCTCATCACAGTCCAAAGCCCAGCACGTCCACTCCTCTGGTGGCCAAACCAGGTCGCCCAGCAAAACACATAACACGTCGGGTGGCCGACCCGAAGCGCCGAACCAGCGAAGCAGTTCCTCAGGCGGCTGACCCGCGTCCCTCAGCTACCAGTACCGGGGGAAAACAGCCCGCGGCGGCCTCCCTGGAGGAGACAAAGCTCGGGAGAGCCGGGGCGAGCGAGAAGGGACCCCCACAGCCCCTGGTGATGATGCACAGGGGCGACAACTCAGTAGAGGGACTAGAAGGCAAAGATGAGCCCGAACTCCATCCGACGGCGAAGGGTCTGCAGCTCCTCCACCGTCCGCGCACCACACCGGCGCTGCACCTCCGCTGGACCCCGATTGAGTCCCAGCTGCACCCACGTCGGACCCCAATTGGGCCAAAGCACCTCCCACGATGGACCCCAATTGGGCCTTGGGCGCACTCCCGTCCGGCCCCGATTGGGTCAGAACCGCACCTGCGGTGGACCCCAATTGGGCCAAGGCCGCTCCCACGATGGACTCCAATTGGGTCTTGGGCACCCCCCCGTCGGACCCCGGTTGGGCCACCGCAGCCTCCACAACGGACCCTGACTGGGTCGGTGCAGCTCCGCTGACGATCGCCACCCCCAAACCTGGAACCTCCAAATCAGTGACCCCGACTGGCTCCATGCCAGTGACACTGCAATGAAGTTCACACACAACAGGAAAACCGGGATCAGTATCACTGGTAGCGACAGAACCCAGCGAGACGAGCTTGGGCAAAGCAGGTGGCTGCTCCTCACTCGCCTCCCCGAGAGGCAAGCACAAATGCTCCGAAACAGAGGACAGAGACACAATAGGGAGCACTTGCCTGCACTCAGGTTCTGTTGCCACCCAGGACTTTGTCGATCCAGGTTCAGGGCGGCGACTCTCGTCCGCAGGCTCCAACTCAGCTGCGTCAGGCTCCGCAGCTGGCAAGATGACATCTGCAGCCTGAGGTTCCTCCCGCGCTGATGTCCACACCGATGACCCGTTTGGCATGGGGGCAGGGGACACTCGATCCACTGATTCAGACCGTTCCGACGAGGAAACCTGGGGACACTTCTCCGTCGGCACAGGTTCTGGGCCGCAGTCTGCTCTCCTTCTCTGTCCACGACGTGGCTGCTGGGCTGGATCCAGGCTTTCCAGCTGCGCAGGCTCCCTCATCCTCCCATGACGTAGGCCTGGCGTCGCGGACCACTCAGCAGGGAAAGACACAGAGGCAGCAGGTTTAGGAAAAACAGTTACAGCAGGTGGCGGAAGCTCGGGGGGCTGCGAACCCCGAACTCCGGCCCCATGAGTCAGACAAGGAAGATCATAATAATGACGGGAAGAAACAATTTGCACTTGCCTGTCTCCTGGAGAGAAGATGATGCCTGCTGCAGCAGGTGGAGTTCTCCTTTTATCCCTCCGGGAGAAAACGGCAGGCTCCTCGGGGCCACGAGGAGGAGCTGCTCGAGATGGATTGCTGACAGGTCTCGCCGAAGCATGACTCACAGCATTCCCAGCCGCAGGGGGTGACGTCACAAGGGAGGACATGGCAGTCGGGGCAATGCGGGCACGAGCAGCTGATGGCGCAGCTGGAACAGATGACCCGTGGGCGGCAGCTGCGGGGATTCCCTTCTGTCATGACGTGAATGAAGCGGCCAACAGGGAGACTGGGTCCCTCCGACGACCCGGAGCTGGATCCGGATGGGATTCTCGTTGGGGCTTGGTAGGTGCACGGCTATGGGGCCTACTGGCCGATGGAGTGGCAAAGGGCCCAGGAACACATGACGCTGGGACTGGGCGGGCGGCAGGCACTGGATTCCGATCCACAGGTCCCCTGCCGGGCTTTCCCTCCAGCCGACGAATTTCCACTCTCGTCTGGGACGCTGTCCTCGCAGGAGGTGGAGGGGTTCCCAGGAGCGCCTTCTCCCTCAATGTGTGTTGTGCAAAAATCCGTGATAACCTCTTTTCCCCTTCCGGAATATAGGTAAGATGTTAACGGTGCACAGCCCGCTGTGCGAGACATAGGTAATGATCGGCCACATCAGTGGGCATGAGACAGGCAATAATCACGCTCGCTGACAGGCATCTCCCTACCAAGTCCAACTGCAGAAGAAAAAACTCCACACAATAGCAAAACTCATGGAAGAAAGGCGTCTCGGTGTGGCGTCTCCATTTAGACGTCTGTGGCAGGAGTGTACTGTCATGCGGTGATCCTCACGGATCACCATAAGACGCCAAGAGTCCACCGATGAGTTTGCAATGATGGTGATTTATTTACAAAACACGAGACACACATACAAGACTATGACTGTGGCGAAAAAACACTGGACACTGAGCATGGGACCGTAAGGCTAACTCCAGCCACTTATGGTCTAAAACATGGCAGGACATGAACGAGCAAAGCACAAGAATATACACACAAACCTGACCAGAACGATGAATGTCTGATGAGGCTTGGATGATGTCTGACGATACTCCTGCAATCTAACTGCCGTCAGCGTCCGCCTAATAAGGGCGAGCCCTAACGAGCAGTAATGACAGTCAGCTGGCCGACCTTGACAGCCGGGAACCCCACTGAGCGCCTTCACAATAAGAGCCCGGTGAAGCCAGAATATAACCCACAGCTGTCAAAGCTGACAGCGAGCTATACGTAGCCCGAGTGCGGACAAGACCGGCGCTCGGGTCACAACACAGTGCTTCCTAATAATGTTGCCTAACGGAAGCATATATAAACTGAAAAGAGTAGGGCCTAGCACAGATCCCTGTGGAACCCCATGACTGAGCTTTGAGTGGAAAGAAAACTCATTACTGACATGAACAAACTCGAATAAGATCTAAACTACTGCAACGAAGTTCCATTAAGTCCAACATAATGTTCTAATCTATCAAGTCGAATATTATGATCGATAGTAGCCAATACTGTCGCTCTGTACGCTTTGCATTTCACACGGATAGACACATGTCAATTGTTCCTCAGTCTCTCCCTCAAGTTTCCAAACACAGCGCTCGCTCTTCCCATTCTGAGAGATAGTTCATCCTCCAGCCTAGCATTCTCTGAAACAGTGCTACCTAGGTCCTTGAAAGTCTTGCACTTGACTAGTGGCTCTGTACCAATGCTGATCTCTTCTGGTAGTGATGTTGATAATTGGAACTTTGGTGGTTGATTAAGGCACTCTGTCTTCTTGATGTTGATTTGGAGGCTGAATTGGCTAGCTGCTCTTGCAAATTTCTCCACTAAAGATTGCATATCTTCCACGCTGTGTGCAACTAGAGCACTGTCGTCAGCAAAGAGCATTTCTCTTACAACCTGTATCGATGTCTTGCCCTTGGCTTTAAACTGTGCCACATTGAACAAGTATGCTTCTTTCCTTGTTTGAATGGATACTCCTTCTGAAGTGTCTTTGAAGGCCACCTCAAGCATGGTTGCCAGATATAGTGAGAACAGTGTAGGTGCCAGCACACACCCTTGTTTCACCCCATTGCCTACTGAAAAGTCTTTAGATACTGAACCACTCATTGCCACGTCTGCTTGCATACCTGCATGGAGTGCCTCGATCACACCGACAAACTTCTCTGTACACCCATATTTCTTGAGTACCTGCCAAAGTTCTTGTCACAAAACAGTGTCAAAGGCTTTACTGAAGTCCATGAAGACTACATAAAAAGGCATGTTCTGTTCAATATGTGATGATTCGCTCTGTGCCATCATCTTCTACAGCTGCACGCACACCTGCTCCCCATCACTCACGGGCTTTATAACCTGCTCTGCCTGTAGTCTGGGACGGAGCCATCTGTCTCCCTGACTGCAGAAGCCTGACTCTCGTCTTCTAGCCTACATCCAGGTTTCTTCATTCCTGTCAAAGACCTCTTCATCCTGGCTTCATCCTCTGGAAGGATTCAGCCTAACTACACCAAGTAAGCAGTATTGCTACTCACCCTTTCCAGCTATTTTTCTCCTGTGCACAGGCGGACTCCTCTGGCGGCGGAGTTATTCCTCCTCGGTGGCGGAACGTGCTTTCCTCGCTCCAGCGGGCCACTTATCCATCACCGGCGTGTGACAGCAGACGCTGTCTTCCTGGCAGTAGCCTTTGGGCCAACCTGAGCATCCCTCTTCCACCTGCAAAGTAAGCCCCAGTCATTGCTTCGCACATTCTCTGGCGGACTGCACTAACATCTGTGCCTCTGTCTTGTCATAGGGTTGCCAGGCTGAACGGCGCTCTGCTCACTCCCAGCTACAACGTCACTGCTGATAGCCATCTCCACATTCACCACACATACACGCACTCACACACTAATATGTTAACAATAAAGATAATTGAATCCACTTGAGCCAGTGTCTGTTCCCTTGGTCTGGTAAACATGTCAGTGTGGCTCCGTCAAAGTGACCCAGCCAACAGCTCACTAGCGTTAAGTGTTAGCAAGCACTAGCATTAAGTGATAGTGTTAGCAAATTAACTTGGAGGCTCGAGTGGATCAAATAGCTTACCAGCAGCAGGTTATCCTAAATCAGCTGGCGCAAATTAACAGTCGGTTGGATCATCTGGATGAGCAGCAGGCGTTTTCTCCGGCCTCAAGAAGTGTTTTGGCTCCCGTTTGCTCCCCTCCTAGCCAGGCTAGTCAGGTCCCCTTAGCCCCACTCACACCAGTTCCCACACCCGCTCGCTTCGGTGGTAAACTAGGGGAGACTCGTGAGTTCTTACTCCAGTGTGAGACAGTTTTCCAGTGGGTCCCGGGGGATTTTCCAACTGATCACAGTCGCATAGGCTACATTGCTAACTTGTTGGAGGGGCGAGCTCTAGCCTGGGCGTACGCCATGATGGCTAAGCCGAGCTACGCTAACTTAACTTACAGGCAGTTTGTTAGTCAGTTTAACAAGGTATTCGACCACTCCGACCGCGAAAGCGTGCTCACCACTCGGCTGCTAAACCTTCGACGGGGGGCAGGTCTGTTGCGGACTATGCTGTCGATTTCCGGGTGGTGGCGGCGGAGGTGGGGTGGGAGGATGACTCATTATGCAGTATCTTTATTAGAAGACTGAGCCCCAGCCTTGGGGTTCAGAAGATGATGGCCCACCTAGATAAACTTGAGAAGCTAACGGAGCTAATCTCCCTAGCAATCAATTTGGATAACAGGCTGAGGGAGCGGGCAGCCGAGCGGAGAGCTTCTGGATGCTCGGGTGCCCAGTTTCATCGCTCCTCTCCCCCTCCTCTATTAGCCCTGCCTTCACTTGAGCCCTCAGACGCGCCAGAGGCTATGGTAATGGGGCGGACTAAGCTCTCGTTGGCTGAAAGGCAGTGCCGCAGGGAGCTAGGTCTATGCATGTATTGTGGGAGTGAAGTGCATGAGGTAGAGTCCTGCCCCGTTCGGCCAAAAGAGGGGGTCCGTGCGTCACAGTAGGGGGACTCATGGACTCATCTCAGCCCAATCCCCTCTCCAAATGGCTCCTGCCCATTAGGTTTAGCTATAAAAACACTAAATTCCTCACACACCTTCTGACTGACTCGGTGGCTGAGCAAAGCTTCATCTCGGGGGAACTGGCAACCCGACTGGGGCTTCCCTGCCAACCACGTAAGTCCCCCCTAAGGCTCATTGCTTTGTCCAAGGCCCCCCTGGCGACGGTGTCGCAGCAAACCATCCTGGTGTCCGTCATCTTTTCCAGCAGCCATCGGGAAGACCTGAGTCTCTTTGTTTTACCACATCGGCCTCTCCTGTCATCCTGGGCTACCCCTGGCTCCGGCTCCACAACCCCACCTTTGACTGGCGTGCGGGGGGTGTTATCTCTCGGAGCTCGTTTTGCCTCAGCGCGTGCTTGCAATCCGCAGCATGTTCACCATTTGTGTCCCTGTCCATCCCCGCCTCCCCTCCTCCTGACCTGTCCAGGGTGCCGCCCGAATATCATGACCTGGGGGCAGTGTTTAGCAAGTCCCAAGAGCTGCCCCCCACCACCACCGCCCATATGACGGCACCATCAATCTCTGGGCTGGCGCTCCACTGCCGTCGAGCCACCTTTACAGCCTATCGGCTCCGGAGCGGGAGGTGATGGACACCTATATTAAGGAGTCACTCAGCTTGGGCATCATCCAGCCTTCATCCTTGGTGGTGGGGTCGGGGGGGTTTTCATTGGAAAAAAGAATGGCTCCCTGAGGCCATGTATTGGCTTCCGGGCTCTTAACAATATCACCATTAAGGATAAATACACCCTCCCACCGATGGATACGGCGTTCGATTCCTTCCAGGGGGCCTCATGGTTCACCAAGTTAGACCTCCGCAATGCCTACCACCTTGTGCGGATCAGGGAGGGGGACGAGTGGAAGACAGGGTTCTGGACCCCAAGCGGCCACTTTGAATACGTCGTGATGCCATCTGGGTTGACCAACGCTCCGGCCGTCTTCCAACGCCTAATTAATGACGTTCTCCGGGATTTCCTAGGATCATTCGTCTTCGTGTACCTGGACGACATCCTGATCTTCTCCCAGTTGCTGGACGAGCATCGGGTTCACGTGAGACGGGTCATCCAATGGCTCCTGGAGAACAAGCTTTTCGTGAAAGCTGAGAAATGTGAGTTCCACACCCACAAGACCTCATTTCTCGGTTTTATCATCTCTCATAATCAGATCATCCCCGATCCCGAGAAGGTTAAGGAGGTGGTGGATTGTCCCCCCCTACCAAGGAAAAAGCTCCAACAGTTCCTCGGGTTTGCCAACTTCTACCGCCGGTTTGTTCAAAATTATAGTGTCATTGCCCTCCCCTTGGCCCATCTCACTTCCCCCAAGGTGGCTTTCCGGTGGACGGAGGAGGCTGCAGCGGCATTCACCACACTCAAAACTAAATTCTCCTCCTCTCCTATCCGGACACAGGTGGACCCTACCCTCCTATGCCTGGTCGAGGTGGACGCTTCTGATTCTGGGGTGGGGGCGGTCCTATCTCAGCGCTCCCCGGTGAACGGGATGATCTGTCCCTGCGTGTTTTTCTCCAGTCGTCTGTCCCTGGTGGAGAAGAATTACAATATTGGTGACAGGAAGCTCCTGGCGGTGAAGCTCGCCCTGGAGGAGTGGCGTCACTGGTTGGAGGGAGCCGCCCAACCTTTTATTGTATGGACAGATGACAAAAATTTGGAGTACCTGAGGACAGCCAGACGTCTGAACGCCCGTCAGGCCCATTGGTCCTTGTTCTTCGGGCACTTCAATTTCACAATCACTTACTGCCCCGGGGCTAAGAACGCTAAGCCAGATGCCTTGTCCAGGCAATTCGCTCCAGATGCCACGGAGGGACGTGAGCACACCATCCTTCCTGCTTCTTGTGTCGTGGGCGCCCTCTCGTGGGGCATCAGGGAGAGGGTCCTGAAGGCACAGGAGACTGAGCCGGATCCGGGCGGGGGGCCTGTGGACAGGGTGTTCGTTCCTTCCTCTGCTCGGGGCGAGGTAATCCACTGGGCCCATTCCTCAAAACTCTCATGCCATCCAGGGGTGACCCGCACGGTGGAGATTCTCCAGAGGACATTCTGGTGGCCGGCGGTTCAGAAGGACATCACCGACTACATCCGTGCCTGTCTCCAGTGCGCCACTGGTAAGACACCATCTTCTCCTACTGCAGGATTACTTCACCTGCTGTCGATTCCCAGCAGGCCCTGGTCCCACATTGCCCTGGACTTCGTTACTGGCCTTCTCCCTTCTAATCATTACACCACTGTCCTCACTGTTGTTGATCGTTTCTCCAAGGCCGCCCACTTTGTCCCTTTGCAGAGGCTGCCTACGGCATGGGACACAGCGGACCTGCTGGTGCAGCACGTGGTACGTCTTCATGGGATACCCATCGACATCGCCTCCAACCGAGGTCCCCAACTGTTGTCCCAGGTGTGGAGAGCCTTCTGTAATGCGCTGGGGGCAATGGTGAGCCTGTCCTCCAGCCACCATCCACAGGGCACTGGGCAGTGTGAGCAGGCCAATCAGGAGCTGAAGGCTGCCCTACGTTGTGTCATCTCCTCCAGTCCCTCGTCTTGGAGCACTCATCTCCCCTGGATCGAGTACGCCCAGAACTCTACCGTGTCTTCAGCGATTGGTATGTCTTCTTTCAAGGCCTCCCTGGGTTATAATCCTTCGCTTTTCCCCGAGGAGGAGAGGGACATTGCCGTGCCATTAGTCCGTGCTCACCTGAGACGCTGTTACCGGCTCTAGACGACTACCCGCACGGCCCTTCTGCATACTGCTGAGCACAATTCCAGGACCGCAAATCACCACAGGAGACCGGCCCCACAATACCAGGTGGGTCAACAGGTTTGGCTATCAGCTCAGCATGTCAGTCTGAAGGCAGAGAAAAAGAAGTTGGCCCAATGCTTTATCGGCCCTTTCCCCATTGTTTGCATTATTAATCCCGTGGCTGTGCACCTGGCTCTCCCCCCTCTCTCCGTATCTGCCCTACGTTTCATGTCTCCCAGATCAAACCTTTCTGTTCCAGCCCTCTCTGCCCACCCTCCCAGGTCTCCACCCACACCTGTGGTGATTGACGGCGACCCGGCGTGGAAGGTCAACCCAGAATGGAGATCCTGGGTACGTACATCCTTTGTGTTGGATAAACAACTCATCAGGGACTTCCACCGGACGCACCCAGGTAGGCTGGACAAGGAGCCGGGAGGCACCTCTCGAGGGGGGAGTACTGTAATGACTCGCTCTTTGCCATCATCTTCTACAGCTGCACGCACACCTGCTCCCCATCACTCACGGGCTTTATAACCTGCTCTGCCTGTAGTCTGGCACGGAGCCGTCTGTCTCCCTGACTGCAGAAGCCTGACTCTCGTCTTCTAGCCTACGTCCAGGTTTCTTCGTTCCTGTCAAAGACCTCTTCATCCTGGCTTCATCCTCTGGAAGGATTCAGCCTAACCACACCAAGTAAGTGCTATTGCTACTCACCTTTTCCAGCTATTTTCCCCTGTGCACAGGTGGACCCCCTTGCAGTGGAGTTATTCCTCCTCTGCGGCGGAACCAGTCATCCTCGGCGGCAGAACGTGCCTTCCTCGCTCCAGCGGGCCACCTGTCCATCACCGGCGTGTGACAGCAGACACTGTCTTCCTGGCAGTAGCCTCCGGGCCAACCTGGCCAACCAATGCTCTGCACTGTGTGTCTGTGTGTGTGTGTGTATATATACTGTATATTTTATAGTAATATGTACATATGTATATTAGCTGCTCTTGCTTGCTTGTTTTTTTTCTTGCCTTCTGATTGTTGCTCTGAGTGTTGCTATCCCTGTGCTGTTGCAATCCTGGAATTTCCCCGTTGTGGGACTAATAAAGGCTTATCTTATCTTAACCTGAGCATCCCTCTTCCACCTGCAAAGTAAGCCCCAGTCATTGCTTCACACATTCTCTAGTGGACTGCACTAACATCTGTGCCTCTGTCTTGTCATAGGGTTGCCAGGCTGTACGGCACTCTGCTCACCCCCAGCTACAATGTCATTGCTGACAGCCATCTGTCGTGGTTCGAACGCCGATCTCGTCCGCGCTCGGGCCATGCAGGCCATGCACGCGCTCGGGCCTTCTTCTCCTGAGCCTTCTCCCAGGGTCACCGGTGCGGAGTCAACCCCGGTCGCTGTTCTGGAGGTTCCAGGTTCGGGGGTGAAGGCCGTCTATGGAGCTGTTCCGACCCAGTTGGGGTCCAACGTGAGTGCAGCCGAGACCCAATCGGGGTCCGACGTGGGTGCAGCACGGGCTCACCCTGGGTCCAACAGGAGGACCGCGCCAATGCTGGTAATGTTCGGAGGTGGAGCTGCAGATCCTCCACTGAGCGGCGCCGGACTGGTCCCTCTTCTTTTCTCCAGACCTTCTCCACCGGGTGCTGTTGGGGTTCGTCATATTCGGCCCGGCTCTTCCGTACTATCCCCCTCTACAGGGAAGTTGTTGCCGTTCTCTCCCCTGCTGTCCGGGTGGCTGAGCAATGCAGGTCGGCCGCCTGAAGGACTGCCTCGCCCGTTTGGTGTTCTGGGTCGGCCGCCTGACCAACTGGACTGTTTGCTTGGTGACCTGGTCCGGCCGCAAGAGATTCTGTTTTCCCAGGCCTGGGACTGGGGTAGGCTGCCCGAACGCTCCCTTTTTCCCTTATTGACTATTTGGACAGTGGACGCAGGGAGACCACCAGAATTGTTCCTGTCTCTTTGGACTCTGCCTGCCGTCATCCCCGTGTGTTCCTTATTTCCATTAAATATTAAGGTCACTCGGGTTTATTGTCATTTGCCCTAGGTTGATCTGTGTATTCACCGCTGTTTTGCGTGCTTTCTTTTCCTCCCCTCTCCTGTCTGAGGGATGATTTGTATCTACCACATTATGTCTTATAGGCCTGTGTGTTTTAGCTTAGGCATCCTTCTGTTATTTTGCATTTTTTGTCCTGTCTATGTATCATCCTTGCTTTATGGAGTATTGTGGGTTTTTTCCTCTACCATACTTTATAATAGCTTTGTTTGTTCCCTGTGTTTTCCCGTTCCTCGTCTTAGTGTTTTTTCATCTTTTCTGGTTCTCACCCTCCAGGTCTTTCCCCCATCCTCCCACCCTAGGTGTGTGTGTGTGTGGGGGGGGCTTGGGTGTCATACGGCGCTCATAGTTCACTGCCTCGGGGGGAAGTACTGTCGTGGTTCGAGCGCCGATCTCATCCGCGCTCGGACCATGCAGTATTTTCCTCCCATCTGGCATGTGTGTGTTCCTTATGGCTCTCCAAGCTTTTATTGTGACAGCACTCGGAGGGGCTTCCGGCTGTCAGAGCTGAGGCTCTGAGCTCTGACAGCTGAGTTGCATTAATCGCCTTATCAGCTGCTCCACCTTGAGCCCTACTTAAGAGGGCAGCTGAGGGCAAAAGGGGCGGCAGTCTCGTCGGAACTCCTCGTCTGACATCATCGAGCATCCCTCTGGTCAGACGTTTACAACCCCTCTTCTATTGTCGTAAGTGTGTTTAATTATGAATCCGTTCTTCTTGTCATTGCCTAAGTGATCGTTATAGTGTGTTTTAGCCCCCCGTGGCTCATTATTTTGTCATCTTTCTGTTCCTTTAATAAACTGCAAACTCACTGGTCGAAATGTGGGGTCTTTTGATGGCTCGTGAGGGCCATCCATGACACCATCTCCACATTCACCACACATACATGCACTCACACACTAACACGTTATCAATAAAGATAATTGAATCCACTTGAGCCAGTGTCTGTTCCCTGGGTCTGGTAAACATGTCACAATACACTTTTCTTGAACCTGTTTCAAGCAGAAAATCATGTCCATTGTGCTTCTTCCACTTCTAAAGCCGCACTGGGTTTCTGGTAGTACATTCTGCGAGATGTGTTCATTGAGTCTGTTCAGTAGCACACGTGAGAGAATCTTACCAACAGTGCCAAGCAGTAATATACCTCGGTAATTTCCACAATCATTCCTGTCACCTTTCTTGCACAAAGGCACAATACTTGCATCCTTCCAGTCTTGAGGTACTTTCTGGGCATCCCATATCTCTTGGATGAGCTTGTGCAGGTAGTTGGTCAGCTGAACACCACCAAATTTCCCCACTTCTGCAGGAATTCCATCCCTTCCTGGAGCTTTACCATCCTGTGTTGTCCTGATAGCTGCCATTAGTTCATCAAAATTTGGTGGTTCATCCAGACTTGATACAGCTGGTCGCTGCATTAGAGCTTCTTTAGCCTCTTCAGTGAGATCTCCAGGGTTGTTTAGTAGTTAGTCAAAGTGGTCCTCAAATCTGTCCAGGATCTTGTCTTTCTCCTGCAAACCGTTTCACCATCCATAGCCTTTAGTTGGATCAATCCTTTTGGTTTGGGGCCGTAGATTTCTCTCAAACCTGTGAAGAATGTTTTCATGTCCTTTCTGTCTGCTGCAGTTTGAAGTTCCTCCGCTTTTTCATCCTACCAGTTGGACTTCATCTCTCTGGTGTACTTCTGTAGTTCACTCTGAGCCTTTGAGTATTTCTTCTTCTTCGACCTTGTGTTACACTGTAGGTTTTCCTGCCTAGCTGTATTCCTCGCTTCTAGTAGTTTCTTCAGGTGTTCATCATGCTCATCAAACCAATCTTGATGTTTCCTCTCAGGGTAGCCTAATACATCACTCACAGTCTGATACACCGTATCCTTCAGTGTTGCCCATTTCTCTTCTATGTCATTCTCTGAGTTGTTGCTGTCCCAGTCTTTCAAGTTTTCGTCCATTTCCTGTCTAAGTTCTTCCTGCTTCTTTTGGCCTTTCAGTGCACTAGTGTTTAGCATCCGTGGTGGCTTCGCACCCGTCCTGCAGTGCTGTTTTCGTCTGCAAATCCTTAAACTAGATCTCAGCATAACATGATCAGTACCACAGTCTGCGCCTCTCATTGCTCTGGTGTCCAATACATCCCTTATGTCTCTCTGCCTGACTATGATGTAGCCTAATAAGTGCCAGTGCTTGGATCTTGGATGCATCCATGTTTTCTTGTGTGTGTCCTTGTGCTTAAATAGAGTGTTGGTTATCACAAGGTTGTGCTCTGAACATAGTGCAAGTAGAAGTTCTCCATTAGCGTTGCACTTGCCTACTCCATGACTGCCTAGCACTCCTTTCCATTTCTCAGTGTCCAAACCAACTCTGGCATTAAAATCTCCAACAAGTATCAGCCTGTCATCAGTCGGTACATGCCTGATAGTCTCACGTAAATCACTGTAGAACTCTTCCTTCACCTCCTCTGTGTTGATCATTGTTGGGGCATCTACACTGATGAGTGTGACATACATCTTCCGCTGTAGTGGGAGTCTCATAGTCATTATCCTGTCGTTGATTGGCACCGGTTCCTCATCAAGCATTGCTGCTATCTCTTTTCTAACTGCAAAGCCCACTCCTGCTTCTCTCCTTTCTTGAGTTGATCTCCCACTCCAAAAGAAGATGTACCCATGGTCTTCCAAGCTATCATATCCAGGCAATCTTGTTTCACTAAGTGCAGCTATGTCTACATTGTACCTGTTCATTTCCAGGGCCACAAGCACAGTCTGTCTTTCTGGGTGCTGTGATGTTGTTCTGTCCAACAGAGTGCGTACATTCCATTCTGCTACACACAAGGCTGCTGTTTTCCTCTTCTTTTGTCTTCCTACTCCTAGCTTACTTTTGACTGCCTGTCGGAGTGTGAACAGATTTTTTTTTTTTTTTTTTATCAGGTCAGGCATTGTCTTGCTTGCTACCAGATAACCATGAAAACCGGTACTACCTGTCTCATGGGTCGGGCCGTCAGTGACTCAACCGGCATCTCCACCCTTCTGAGGGCATGGAGGGTGAAACAGGGCATCCTGGCAGAACTAAAAACAATATCTGCCACAGGTCTGTGGTGGACCACTCAAGTTACATGGGGCGAGACTGGACATCCTGGCAGATAAACACATCTGTCGCAAGGTCTGTGGTGGACTGTGCCAGTCGGTGTATTGTGACATGCACTACACAAAGAGCAGAGATAAACAAACCTATCATCTGGTCAGTCACTGCAACAGATACTGGAGTCAGTTTGTCTTGGCTTGTCCTTGCCACTGAAAATACCTTTATCTGCCAAGAATGTGCTGCTAGTCCAGCAAAAGCTTGCAGTATTCAAATACTTTGCAAGCAGTTTCATGAAATGGTCAAAAGCTGCACTAAGGTCTAAAAGGACAATTACAGAAACAAGTCCATTATCAGATGTGATCAGTGACCTTCACTAAGGCTGTTTCAGTACTATGATGGATCCTAAACCCAGATTGAAACTCTTCAAATAAACCATTTCCCTGCAAGTGGTTAAATAATTGTGTGGCAACAACTCTTTCTAAGATTTTTGAAATGAAAGCGAGATTAGAGAACAAAAAATATGGGAAATGCTGGAGGCAGATATTACTGAGCCCTCCAGCAGCCCCTGGGCAGCACCGGTGGTTCTGGTTAGGAAGAAGGACGGTTTGTGGCGGTTCTGTGTGGATTACCGGCGCCTGAATGACATCACCCGCAAGTATTCCTACCCTCTGCCCCGCATCGATGACGTGCTGGATTACATCACCGACTCCAGCTGGTTCAGCTCGCTGGACCTCCGCAGCAGCTATTGGCAGGTAGAGCTGTCACCTGAGGCCCGCCAGAAAACAGTCTTCTCCATCGGGCAGGGACTGTATCAGTTCAAGGTGATGCCGTTTGAACTTTGCAATGCCCCGGCCACCTTTGAACATCTGATGGAGCGAGTGTTGGCTCACGTGCCCTGGAGCCACTACATCGTTTTACTGGATGACCTGCTGGTTCACGCAGCTGACTTTGATGGCACCCTGTCAAACCTCCGGGAGGTATTGGACGCCATCCGACAGGCTGGGCTGCAGCTACACCCACGGAAATACCACTTATTCCGGCGGGAGACCACCTTCCTGGGCCACGTCATCAGCGCAGCGGGAGTCGCCACCGATCCAGAGAAAGTGGCAGCAGTGAAAAACTGGCCAGTGCTATGGAGTTTTCTCAGACTGGCCTCCTATTATAGGAGATTTGTGAAAGATGTTGCCACCATCACCAGCCCGCTGCATCAGCTGACACAGAAGGGCAATGCATTTCAGTGGAGTGAGAGCGGTGCTGCTGCTTTTTCCTGGCTTCGCTCAGCGCTCATCGGAGCCCCCATCATGCAGTACCTCTACCCAAACCACCCTTTAATCATGGATACAGCCACCAGCAACCAGGACATCGGGGCGGTGTTATCCCAGGAGGGAGAACACGGAGAGCAGACAGTTGCATTCTTCAGCCGCACTCTCAGCAGAGCTGAAAGGAATTATTGTGTTACTTACAGAGAGCTGTTGGCTGTCATCCAGGAGCTTCGCCATTTTCACCTGTTTGTGTACGGGGGGAAGTTCCAGCTCAGGACAGATCATGCTTCCCTGACCTGGCTGCTGAACTTTAAAGAGCCGGATGGACAGTTGGCAAGATGGCTGGAGGCACTGCAGGATTATGATTTTCTGATTGTGCATCGGGCAGGCCGCCTCCATGCCAACGCTGATGCGCTTTCTCGGCATCCCTGTGCTGCAGAGGACTGCTGGCGCTGCCAGCGGGCAGAGGATTGAGACCAAGCCGTCCCACGGGCTACTGCTCTCCAGACTGCTGTGAGCAGGAATAATACAGCGGCACACAGCTCCTCCTCAGATAATCAGTCAGCTCTCCCCAGCGATGACATCACAGAGGCCCTCAGCACGCAGCAGCTGCAGAGCGAGCAGGGCAGAGATCCGGTCATTTCCCGGGTTCGGTAGTGGCTGGACACGGGCCAGTGGCCCGCCTGGGAGGCTGTGTCTGCGCTGGACCCAGAGACCAAGGCCCTACACTCCCAGTGGGCCAATCTCCGCTGTCACGAGGGTGTTGTGTATCGGCAGTGGCAGACTCCAGCTGGGCAGCATCACGTCTGGCAGCTGCTGGTTTCCTGGTGGCTCCAGCCCAACGTACTCCAGCTGGTCCACGGGGCAGTGGGAGTGGGCCACTTCAGGGTGACGAAGACTCTACAGCGTCTTCGAGCCCGGTTCTACTGGCCCGGATGTTGCCAGGATGTAGAGCTCCATGTCCATCGCTGTGACACCTGCACGGCTAAGAAAGAGCCAACTCAGCAATCCCACGCCCCTTTGCAGCAGTACCGGATGGGAGCACCAATGGAGCAGGTAGGAGTGGACATTCTGAGCCTTTTCCTGACCACGGACCAGGGGAACCGCTACGTGCTGGTCGCAATGGATTTCTTCACCAAATGGCCAGAGGCGTACGCGGTCCCTGATCAGAGCGCCACCACCACAGCATCAAAACTGGTGGACGAGATGTTTTGTCGGTTTGGCACACCGGAGGAGCTGCACAGCGATCAGGGTCGGAACTTTGAGGCAGAGGTCTTCGGGGAGGTCTGCAGGCAGCTGGGCATCCAGAAGATCCGGACCACCCTGCCGCATCCACAGAGTGACTGTCTGGTCGAACGGGTCAACCGGACCCTTACCACCCAGCTCGCTGTACTAGTGGACCAGCAACAGCGAGACTGGGACCTGCATCTGCCCTTTGTTCTGAGGGGCATACCGGACGGCAGCACAGGAATCCACCCGGCGCACTCCTGCAGCGCTGATGTTTGGACGCGAGCTGTCCAAACCCCCCCCCCCCCCCCCCCGGAGAAGCGGGCATATGACTTCCGCTGCCAGTGGAGGGACTTTGCACCAGGAGATTGAGTCTGGGTTTTCTGCCCGAAGCGAAAAAGGGGACTGTCACTAAAACTGGCGAGCCATTGGTCGAGACCGTGTGAGGTCCTACAGTGACTGTCGGATGTAGTGTACAGGGTGAGGCTGCAGAAAAGACACCGGGTCGTGGTACTCCACTGCGACTGTCTCGCCCCTTACCAGCCATCTGACCCGCAGGTGGTCAAGCCAGGGCCTTCATCCTGACCAGATACCCCAGCCGAGGCCCAGTTGGACACTAGCGGGCCTGTACATACTGGTCGCCAACAACAGCGGCTGCCCCGACACCTGGATGGATTTGTGTTGGACTTCTAAGCTGGACTTTATTATTCTGGGGACAGAATCAAGTCCAGGGGGGGACAGTGTAACGTCGGGGCTGTGTTAAGGGGCAGGGATTCTCCCGGCATGCTTGGGCCGCGGAGGATTCAAAGAGTGTTATTATTTGTGTGTTCTAAGTGTTATTGCTGTGTCATTGTAACTGTGTTATAATGACACAGCAGTGTTATAAGACCAGTTAGAGCAGTGATCGATCATGTGTTTGTGTCACTGTAAGTGAGACGGGGGTTTGTGTGAATGACCTCCCCTCCTGTCTGTGTTGAGTGGGTGTGTATAAAATAAAGCCTGTTTCATCACAGCCATCTCTCCTTTCTTGTGTGAACCCTCACAACGTCACAATATAAAAGACGAATGCACAGAGACCCAGGAGCGCTTTTACTGTACTGTATGTTGGAGATGGAATAAAGTTTCTGTGTCGTCTAGCTCGTTGCCTCGCCTGCTTTCTTTCTCCACAGGATAATTTTTAAAAAAAAATGTAAAATTCAAAGTGTGGTTTGTGTTTGAGGGGCCCACACACAGTGTTGCACCAGGGGCCCAAAATTTGGTGCTTCACCCCTGGATACTAGTATACTGTACAATAGAATAATCTTTAACCAGCCACCAGAATTTACATATTAAAAGTTAAAATTTCTACAAATATATAGCCAGTGCATTGATGTGGTCCAGCCTTGCCCCCCAAAAATCCCAGGATACTTTGCTGCATACGTCACGAGCAGCTGCCATCATGCTTTTGCGAAAAGTAATGTTACTTATACTTGAATGACCTACAATTTCTAGCTCACCTTTGCTTGCCCCTAAAGTGTTTATGGTGCTTTTTAAAACCCTTACTCATTTTTAATAATCTTATTAAATTTTTGGCTACTTTTTCTTATAAGAAATTGTCGAAGTTTAACCTCCTTTTCTGGCCACTCCATGACAAGTAAAGTTTCAGTTCTCGGTAAAAGGCTTTGAGTAGAAGTGAAAATGAAAGTAAGCAGCCCAGTACTGCCAGTGTAAGATGTGGGTCGTGAGTGTGCGGCGTCGCTTCAGAAACACCTTGGCCTGGCTGTCAACCTGGCTGGTTGGCTGGTCGAATAGGGCCGCAGGAGTCTTGGAACGGGGGTCCGACAGCCAGCGGCCAAGACATGATGAGAATCCGGATGAGGCCTGGACCAAATCAGACTTCCTGGAGGACATGAGCAGCAAAGAGTACCGAGTTGAAACTACAGACGAGTTTTACTGCGAATATGATTCAACGTGGGAGACTGAGGAGCCTGAGGAGACCACATCCAGGAGGACCAGGTCTACGCCATCCCCTCATGTGAGTAAAGACCCTAGAAACGGCCTGTAAATGAATAGTTTCATTTCAGCCCTGAACTCATGTCAGTTCTTAGAAGTCCAGGGGTCTACAACGTGTGGCTCCAGAGCCACACGCCCCTCTTTGACCAGTGGACCCGTGGATTTGTGTGAAGATATTTGCAAGAGATGTTGTGATTTTTTTTTAAAGTCCAGTTTAAGTAAATTTTCAAGAATAAAGTTGCAAATTTATAAGGAAAAGTTGCATATTTGTAAATCGTGGCAAATATATTTATGTTGCAAATTTAGATAGGATGTCACTTTAATGAGCAGAAATGAGGGATCATATCTCTCCTTTCTGCTCTTGCTACAGCAGCAGTTCTAGGTACAGATTTTAAAAAAGAATGTATTAGTTAAAATGGGAAAATCATAATAATGAAAAGTTGATTGAAAAATGTTGCATCAAGTTGCAAATTTACAAATAAAGAGTTGGAAATTCATGTGAAAAGTTGCATGTTTAAGAGCAGAAAGCTTCCCTATCGCCTGTCATCACTAATACATGCAGTGACAGGCCGCTTTATAGCTGCCCGTAACGCAGTTGTTTTACCATCATTTTAAGACTCAAATGTTGGCTGTTTCCCCAGTAGAGATTCCCAACGTCTGCCTGTATTGCACTTGAAGTCTGCTTTTTTTAAGTTCATTATGAAATTAATGCAGCATCGCCACTGAACTTCCTCCTGTCATTTTTATGCTCCATGCAAGTTTGGCAGGTTTGAAAGGGCTGCAAAAGACATGCAGAACTACAGGCAGAACTACCCTGTAAGTCTCACACACACTCACACACACACACACACACACACACACACACACACACACACACACTGCTCCATTTTCATCAGCAGAAGCGTTCCACTCATTCTTTATGTCTCCATGCAGCACCCAGTTCGGAGGTATTACTGGAATAGTGAAGCTCATGTAAGCATACATGTTGTTATTAATGTGGTACGTGATGCAAAAGTCAGAGTAAAACTGTTTTATTTTATTTCTCTTATTCTGAGTAGGAGGATAAGCCTAATCTGAATTTCTACCGTGGAAACATCCCCTCTCGACCAGACGGTAGTGTCATGACTCGCCGCTCATCAGCGGCGCCAGCTGCGCGCACACCTGCTCCTCATCAGCGGCGAGGTATTTAATCCATTCTGCCCTGGGCTTCGGCCTGAAGCCGTCTCTCTACTTCGGCATTGTTGCTACAACGGTACTCAAGCCTTCTAGCAAGATTATCTGGGTAAGCTCCCCTTACCTCTTTTCCTCCAGCCTTTTCCCCTGTGCACAGGTGGACTTCCCTGGCGGCGGACTTCCTCATCTCGCCGCTGTCTCTACGCTGCTGCTGCAGGCACTGCAGGTCGCTGTCTCCCGGGCTCCGCCCTTGTCAACGCCAGCCACCTGTCGTACCAAGTAAGCCAGCAAGACTATTATTATCCTCTGTGTTGGTGTGGTGCCCGTTACCCTTCTCCCTCTGCTTCCTCCCATAGGGTTGTCCGGCTGAACGGCCTCCTGCCCCCGTGCCTGACGCAGACGCCACCACCAACACATTCTTATTCCACAGACACGCAGCCACACATCCCTGTTGGCAATAAAGCTGTTAAATCTACCCTGAGCCTGCGTGTGTGTCTCCTGAGCCGTGCATTATGTCAGGTAGGCCTGTTTGTACGAGTTTAAGTTGTGATAGTTTTATGTCCAGATCAGAAAAAATAAAAATACAATTGAAAATATACTTTCATTTCACAATAAGGGTTTAAAAATTAAATCACCCTTATTGTCATTCAACCGTACAACCAATCATGTACAGTAGAACGAGATTTAGTGACATAAATCTACCCAAACATCTGTTGTAATGTGAGCTTTTGATTATGTTGAAGTGATTCACATCTTTTCACTAGGTATGTTCATCAGTGAAATCCACGAGGACTGGTATGGACAGTATGACACCCTGGAATACACCCAAACCTATATTCAGTGGTGAGTTTCTCTGTTGTTAAAAGGGTCATTGACTGAAAAATGCTGTTTTTTAGGTTTTAACTGTCTGAAGTGAGTCTACTGGTTACCTAATTATCCAAAAATGTTCAAAACAGTCAATTCTCTTCAAGAAAACACACAGCCTTTATCTTGGTTGTCTCTCCCAGAAACACCAGAAATGGTTTTGACTTTTCTGTGGAACTCTCTAGTCGTGAATAGAAAAAGCCAACTCACCGCTGTCCTTGAGACCTGCCTACTGCTCTATTATTGGTCTGCCTAACTGTCTGTCATGTAGATGGAAGGGGTGCTAAAGGTAGCCTATCAGCCCCTGAGCTAACACTGGTAACATGAAGCTCGAACTGAGCGCGGCTTATATTGTCATTTTCTTCAGAGCTTAGTCATCCTAATGACCGTCCCTGTTACCAACTGGTTCACCAGTCCACAATATACCTTACGCTGCTTTGGCCCGTCTTCCGGTGATTTCGCCATGATTCCACAGCCGTGGTTTGGGGCTGCTTCCTCACCATCCTCCGGGCAACGTGGGGGAGTCGCTTCATGATGGTGCATCCCCCGGCTGGCCACAGGGGAGGAACAGAGTCCCGCGGAGTGACACACTGCACTTTGAGATCCTGTGGCTCGGCTCGGCCAGCAGGCCCGGGTCGCAATGATCAGTGGGTCGCCCGGTGCTGGCCATTTGTTGTGGCATCCCAGCGAGGTTGTCAGGAGATGGGCCAGAGCGACACCAGATACACAACCGACCGTGGATCAGTGAGCCAGCGCTGCTCCTCCCAGCTAGGAGGCTAGAAGGTACTCAGCTAATGGCTAACTGACGTAAGAGGGAGGGCGGAGTTGAACAGCTGAAGGATGTTTCTTACAGTGACAGGCTTTAAATCAGAACATTTCAAGAAAGCCAGGAAAAAAAAAAAAAAAAACTTGCTTCAATAATTTAAAAAATTAAAGAAAATGTGAACAAAATATGTCATAAAGACTTCATGAAGACATGAGTGAGCTGTTAAAATGTGGAACAAAGTGCAGTCAATGACCCCTTTAAAGATGAACTGAAAAATATTCAGTCCTGATTTGTCTTTTCTCTCTTTCCCTCAAAGGTTGTTTCCCTTGCAAGAGCCAGGGCTGAACTCTGAAGCTTTTACACTGACTAAGGAAGAAATAGAGGTAAAGATGTCAAAGCAACCAGGTTAAAACTTCAAAAGGAAGCAATAAAATACACCAAAGTTCTGTTTTCTCCAGGATTTTCATGAAGACAAGACTGCAAAGGAAAATCTGCTGAAGTCTTACAAGCTCATGTTGGATTTCTATGGCATCGAGCTGCGTGATGAAGAAACGGGAGGAGTCAAGAGGAACAAGAACTGGGAAGAGAGATTCGACAACCTCAACAGGTAAACTACCTCAGTGTTTCAGGAAAACATTTACAGAAAGAAATCAACCCCCCTATAACTTTTTTTTTTCACTGTTTGGCAGTCATACACATAACAGTCTGCGCATCACACGTATCCTGAAGTGCCTGGGAACTCTGGGATTCCCTCACTACCAGGCCCCTCTGGTCCACTTCTTCCTGAAGGAGACTCTCGTCCATGGAAGACTCCCAAATATCAAGGAGAGCATCCTCAGCTACTTCATGTTTGCAGTCCTCGATAAGAGCGAACGCAGAAATCTCATCAAGTATGCCTACTTGAACTACAAGCCTAAAGGCGAGTTTGTGTGCTGCCCAAAGAAAATTCAGATGATTTGGTCAGAGAAGAATCGCTCTGATAATGAAAATGAAAACCTGTCAAAATGACTTTTATCCCACTTCTCAGCTCTAAAAATGTGTATCGTGTTTCACAAAAGTTTCCACAAAATCTTCTTTGGAAACCAGAACTCGGTACCCACTCACAGAAACGGCCCGAGTTTAGGAGTGGGAACCTGTAATATTATCCTGATACTTTACTGATGTCAGACACTGAGCACCAGTTGGTGATTTATTTTGAACAAGAAGGATGTTTTTGTTTTTACCAATTTAGCATGAAGTAGAAATGTTTGTAAATTAGGTACAAATTTGAAGAATAAAGGTGCAAAGATAAAAGATGCCAATATAAAAAGTGCAAATTACAGTTTAATTACAAAAAATAAGAAGTTAATCAGCATCCAGATGAGCGCTGCAAAATGAAGAGGAAAAAGAAGCTGAAAATTTACAGGAAGAAATTGCAAAATTAAAAAGTTAGGTTTTTAAGGGAAAAATATTGCAAAATTATGTGTAAAAAGATGAAAATTTAGATGAAAAAAGTTGCAAATTTATGAAAAAAAAAAATTTTTGAGGAAAAAAATTGCAGCAAGAAAAAAACATGAAAATTTATGGGAAGATGGCAAATTTGCAAGAAAAAAAAAAATCAAAATTTGTTTTATTTAAAATTAAATTTTTGAGAAAAAAGTCAAATTTATGAGGAAAGATGATTTACAGCAAAAAAGTTGCAAATCTTTGAGAAAAAAAGTTGAAAATTTACAGGAAAAAATTACAAATTTAAGAAAAAAAATGCAAATAAAAGTTGAAAACTTATTAGAAAAAGTCACAAATTTGAGAAAAAAGTTGCAAAAAAAAAGCTGAAAAGTTATAGGAAAAAAACTGCAAATTTGTGAGAAAAAAGTTGAAAATTTTCTCTGCATTTTAGATTTGGTGGTGGAAAGGTTTATGATGATAGTGGGGAACAATTCCCAGTTTTTTCTTTTTTGGGGTGGTGGGGGTGGTGACAGATTAACAAGGGAGATGTTTTCGGGTCATTTTGCTACCAAGGACATCGTTCCCCTTCAAATCACTCACTGCTGAGCACATTCCACCATCTAGTGAACCAAGAAGTCAACTGGCCTTTATACTCTGGCAGCCAGAAAGAGGAGTTTGTGTTGAAGGAAGAAGACTTTCTTTTTTTTCCACAATATCTTTATTGAACCTTTTTTTTTTTTTAAACAAACATGATACAAACAATCAAACACTAACACTAAAGTACTACAAAAAAAAAAAAATGCACTAAAAAACACCAACAACCACCAACAAAATCAAGTCTTCAACAATGCTCCTCTGTTTAGTCTAGACAATCCAACACATAAGTATACATATTATGTTCACCAGTTTGGAATTTACAAGGTCCACACATATCATTCACCTTCTTCTTCAAGAGTTATGTTTAAATTTTTTACATAATCAATAAAAGGTCTCCATATATTCTCAAACACAATTTCCTTTGATTTCAGTATATATGTTATTCTTTCTAATGGAAGGTTTGTTAACATCTGTCTTAACCACTGAGTCACATCTGGTCTATGAGTCTTTTTCCATAATAGTGCAATACATTTTTTGGCATTAAGCAAACTGAGGTCTATGAATGTTCTTTCACTTTTATTAAAATTATGCTTTTCTGGGTACAGACCCAACAAAAACAGTTTAGGATTCAATATGATTTGTTTTGAGATTATTTTTTCAATTGTTACCCTCACCTCTTCCCAAAACATTCTAATTATTCTACATTCCCATACACAATGAAATAGAGTTCCTTTACTTTCCATACATTTTGTGCACGTATCTGGTATATTTTTGTTATATCTATTTAACTCCTCCGGTGTAACATACATCCGCATTAACCATTTGAAATGTATCAATTTAAGGCGTACATTTATTGATTTGGTTTGAGCTTCTGTACAAGCCAATTCCCATTGTTCCTCTGAAATTTCAGTTTGCAGATCTTCTTTCCAGTAGTTTAATCTTTTCAGTGAATTTTCACTTGAAAATAGTGTCAATGAGTTATAAAACTCTGAAATAATACCCTTTCTTTTACTATCTTTCATCAACATTTTTTCCAAGGATGAATAGATAGGTCGAGTGAGAGCTTTATTTTGATTTGATCGAATAAAGTTTCTAAGTTGAAGATATTTAAAAAAATGTGTTCTATTGAGATTAAATTTGATCCTCAACTCTTCAAAAGACATTATGTTGTCTGCACATGGCAAATATAAATCCTGAATCTTTTGTATCCCTTTTAAATTCCATACTTTAAATACAGCGTCCGCTCTCCCTGGTTTAAAATATTGATTACCCCATATTGGACTAAATTGTGACAATAACTGTGGTTCTTTTAAATAGTTTTTAGCTTCACACCATATTTTGATCATATGCTTTACAAATGGATTTTTAACTTGTTTTTGTAATTTTTTTGCCGAATCTGAGTATATGAATATGGGAAGAGGTAAAGGTAAATTGTATGATTCCATTTCAGTCCAGTGAGGGAGATCATTTGATGAAAAATAATATGTCATAGACCTCAGTTGTGCTGACCAGTAATACAACATAAAGTTTGGACATTTCAGACCTCCACGATCAAATGGTAAATATAGTAAGGACAGACGTAATCTAGTCTTCCTATTGTTCCATATAAATTCCACTAACTTTTTTTAATTCTTGAGAATAGATCTGAAGGTGGTGGTAAAGGAATGTATTGAAATAAATAAAGTATTTTTGGTAAGATATTACTTTCTAATAAAATATACACTAATGGCTTTGAACAGATAAAATATCATTGCATCAATGTATGAAGACATTGCACTGTATCAATTTTTAACCCCCTCATCCATAGTGTTCTTTAATGTTGTGCTTAATCAAGCATTTATGATCGATTGTGACCAATTTAACAGTGGTGGACCCACAGCTCCATCTTAAATCCAGACCATCAGTGAGAGCAGATCATTCCAGCCTGATGAAATCACCCCAAGAGTTCTCAAACCTTCTGACCACTGACCTTAAGCGCAGCCTAGATGCAGACCCATCCCTGGATGTGCTTAGGTCAAAGTCAATGACAATTACCAGACCTAGCAGAATCACATCACACAGTGCCATACTAATAGATAACATAGTCACAAACGTTATGGAAAATAATATCAGGAGTGGGCTTTTATTGAATGATATCAGTGACCACCTGCCGATTTTTGTTGTCTATCAATGTGATTATAGCAAGAAAAAGTATACCAAAAATATTAAATATAAAAGAATAAGAACTGAAGAATCAATGTATTTACTGACAAAGGAATTACTAATGCAAGACTGGAAGATTTGTGACTGAAAATTGAGTTTGTGGTGAAAATGATATAAATAAAGCATATGATAAATTTTTACAAATATTTCAATCATTGTACAATAAAAACTGTCCTATAAAACAATACAGTGACAGACAACAAAACAAAAATATTCCTTGGGTCACCAAGGGGTTAATAAATGCATGTAAAAAGAAGAATACATTATATAAACAATTCATTAAATGCAGAATGGTGGAGGCTGAGATCAAATATAAAAGATATAAAAACAAGCTTACTAATATAATGAGGACTTGTAAGAAAGAATACTACAACCGAATATTAGAGGATAATAAAAATAACTTAAGAGGAATATGGCAAGTACTCTTGTCATGCGCTGGCCCTCACGAGCCAGCATAAGACGCACACAGAGTCACCAGTGAGTTTTTCAGTGAGTTTATTTACGGTGAAAAGGTGTTAACACAAGCTGCTGAGATAATGACAGGAGTCTTCACAGAACAGGAGGCATAGGGCTATACAGCACACTATAGGTCCAGAGCAGGAGACAGTCACACACAGACGGGCTTGGTAATAATTACACGCAGGCTGCTAAGGCAGGGACTTACAGAACAATTCACGCCGGGAGGAATAAGGCTAGAACAGCACACTTACTGGTACCGGGGAATGACGGTCAAGCCCAAAGTAGCCGAGGTGTGAAAACAGTCCAGGCACCCGCAACGTGACGGTGGGTGAACAGGTAAGTAATCAGGTTAGTAACCAGTTAAGCGACCAGGTTGGCGACCAGGTTGGCGACCAGACACTGCTGCGTCTTACCGACGCCAGTGCTGGGCTTAAATAGCGAAGCACTAATGACGATGATGACACTCAGCTGACCGACCGTTGACAGGCGGAAGCCCCACCGAGCACTTTCACAATAAGAGCCCGGAGAGGCCAGAATACCGCCCGCAGCTGTCAAGGCCGGCAGCGAGACATAGCTTAGCCCGAGCGCGATCAGAACCGAAGCTCGGGTCATAACAGTACCCTCCCTCCACGGGCGGACTCCGAACGCCCCAAGGAACCACCCTGCCCCCCCCGCCCCCCCAGGGTGGGAGGTTGGGGGACAGGTGCGGAGGGAGAGAAGCCAGCCCAAGAACAAGACAAAGACCAGACAAGAAAACCATACAAGAAATACATGGAAACACACGATAATTATGGAAACCAACAAGAAATAAATACAAACACATGACTCTGGAAAAAAAAAAAAAAACAAAGGAAAGAAATACATGACTAACCGTGGAAACAAAAGAAATACGCGCCAAACACGGCGACCATGAAAAACAAACACACGAGACCAAAAATACAAGCAAACCCCTGGAAACTATGAGCAAAACCTCCATACTAAAGCCCCTCAAGAAGGAGTGGAGAACAAAACAACAAAGACAAAATTTGACCATAGGCCCTCAAAAAGAAGAGGGGAGAAAAGAACAATAGCAAAACAAAACCAAACTAAGTACTGCAAAACACATGGGGCAAACCAGATTGCCCTGACCTAACTATAACTAAACTATGGCCTTCAAAAAAAAAAAAAAACAAGAGGCAATCAAAAAATTGCTCCGACTTGACTAAGACTACGACTGTGGCTCACAAGAAAAAAGAAACAAGAGGCAATCAAAAATTGCTCAGACTTGACTACGACTGTGGCTTACAAAAAGAACAAGAGGCAATCTAAAATTGCTTAGACTTGACTACGACTATGATTACGTGAAACAACAAAAATTGCTAGACGTACTAAACATGACTTGGCACCGTGTGGGCCCACAGAAAGTCCCACAGTACAAGATCAGTCAGGTGGCCTGCCCCAGTCCCAGGCCCCCAGAAATAAGTCCTCTGGTGGCCGAACCAGGTCACCCCATAACACACACAGTTTATTGGGTGGCCAACCCAAGACGCCGAACGCACCAGGCAGTTCCTCGGGTGGCCGACCCGCATCCCACAACCAACAGCACCGTGGAAGGATTGCATGCAGCCGCTCACCTGAAAATGACAAAACAGGAGAGCGCCGATCTGCCAAACAAAACCCACTAATGGCCCCCAGCTGGTGGCTCCTGAGAGGGGGACAACCAAAAACCTGGACCCCCTCGAATCCTGATTGGGTCGCAGCCGCACCTGCGCTGGACCCCCACTGGACCTCGTCGGACCCCGATTGGGTTACAGCCACACCTGAGTCGGACCCCGACTGAACCTCGTCGGACCCCGATTGGGTAATCGCTGCTCCCACGTTGGACCCCGACTGGGTCACCTCAGCCCATGCGTCGGACCCCGACTGGGTCAGGACGGGCCCCGATTGGGTCACTGAGGTGACTGGGTCACCTCAGCCCATGCGTCAGACCCCGACTGGGTCAGGACGGGCCCCGATTGGGTCACCGCTGCACCCACGTTGGACCCCAACTGGGTCACCTCAGCCCATGCGTCGGACCCCGACTGGGTCAGGACGGGCCCCGATTGGGTCACCGCTGCACCCACGTTGGACCCCGACTGGGTCACCTCAGCCCATGCATCGGACCCCGACTGGGTCAGGATGGGCCCCGATTGGGTCACTGCTGCACCCACGTTGGACCCCGACTGGGTCTCCTCGGCCCACGCGTCGGACCCCGACCGGGTCACCTCGGCCCATGTGTTGGACCTCGACTGGGTCAGGACTGCTCCGGCGACGACCTCCATCTCCGAACCTGGAACCCCCAGTCCCGTGACCTTGACTGGCTCCGGACCGGTAACGCTGTGGAGGTGCTCAGAAAGCAGGAGAGGACCGGGATCAGTTCCACCGGCAGCGCCAGAGCCCAGCGAGACGAGCTCGGGTGCAGCGGACGGCTGCCCCTCACTCGCCTCCCCATGAGGCAGGCAAAATGCTCTAATACACCAAACAAGAAAACAAGAAAGAGCACTTGCCTGCACTTGGGCTCTGGAGCCATCCAGGACTTCGCCGATCCAGGTTCAAGAAGAAACTCGTCGTCGGGCTCCCACTCGGCTGTGTCGGGTTCCACAGCCGGCCTGATGGTCTCTGCAGCTGGATCCTCACGCACTGGCGTCCACGCCAATAACCCGTATGGCGTGGGGGCAGAGGACCCTGGACCTGCTGACTCGGGCTGCGTCCCTGAGGAAGCCTGGGGACGCTCACTCGTCGGCTCTGGCTCCTCACTGCAGTCCGTTCTGCTCTGTCCAAAGCAAGGCTGCAGGGCCGGGATATTTCCCAGAGCTGCAGGCCTCCCCCTCGTTCGACGGCGTGGGACTGACGCCGAGGACCGCTCCGCAGGAGGAGACACAGAGGCAGCAGGTTTAATACAAGTGGCTACAGCTGGGAAAAGTGACTCAGGGAGCTGCAAACCCTGAGCTTCACCCCCAGGAGTCAGACAAGACAGATCACTATTATCAATGGGAAAGTGAACTTGGACTTGCCTGTCTCCCGGGGGGAGGATGTTGTCAGCTGTAGCGGACGTTGCTCCTTCCCTCGCTCGCTGGATGGTAAAAAAGGATCCAAGGACAGAGCCCACCGACACAGGACTCAGCTCACTCTCAGCAGCTGGCTAGTTGAGGGGGTCATCCCGGCGGCCCGGAACTGGATCCGGAGCAGGAGCTTGCCGAAGATGCGCCCGGCCGTGACGCCGACGCCTTCGCCGGCCCCCAGATGGTGCGAACTCCCGAAACGGATCGAAGGCAGGATCAGGATCCATAGGCGAAGAGCAGGAGTGCCTCTTCACCTGCTTCATGCCGCGTTCCTCCTCCATCATCAGGAATATTTCGCGTTGTGCGGCGATGTCCTCCCTCCTCGCATCGACTTCCGGGTGGTTGGCGTAGCGGGGAGAGAGATGACAGAGAACATCTTCGGCGGCGTCCAGGTACCAATGTATGCCGTGGTCATAGTCCAACAGGGAAGCGGAGATGAGCAGCTCATCCACGGCTTCCAAAACACCTGTCAGCTCGTGGCTCTTCGGTGACGGCATTGCTCACATACACAGGACCCAGACAGGGAAAAGGCAACGTCCAAAACTCAAACTCACTGATGAATAGCGTCTCGGGTTGGCGTCACCGTAACTCTGTTTTGGCAGCAGTGTACTGTCATGCGCTGGCCCTCACGAGCCAGCATAAGATGCACACAGAGTCACCAGTGAGTTTTTCAGTGAGTTTATTTACAGTGAAAAGGTGTTAACACAAGCTGCTGAGATAATGACAGGAGTCTTCACAGAACAGGAGGCATAGGGCTATACAGCACACTATAGGTCCAGAGCAGGAGACAGTCACACACAGACGGGCTTGGTAATAATTACACGCAGGCTGCTAAGGCAGGGACTTACAGAACAATTCACGCCGGGAGGAATAAGGCTAGAACAACACACTTACTGGTACCGGGGAATGACGGTCAAGCCCAAAGTAGCCGAGGTGTGAAAACAGTCCAGGCACCCGCAACGTGACGGTGGGTGAACAGGTTAGTAACCAGTTAAGCGACCAGGTTGGCGACCAGGTTGGCGACCAGACACTGCTGCGTCTTACCGACGCCAGTGCTGGGCTTAAATAGCGAAGCACTAATGACGATGATGACACTCAGCTGACCGACCGTTGACAGGCGGAAGCCCCACCGAGCACTTTCACAATAAGAGCCCGGAGAGGCCAGAATACCGCCCGCAGCTGTCAAGGCCGGCAGCGAGACATAGCTCAGCCCGAGCGCGATCAGAACCGACGCTCGGGTCATAACATACTCAATGGGATTATTAGTAATCGACCTAAGAATGCTAATTATCCAGAATATTTTATTGAAAATGACAATTTGATAAATAATATGGATGATGTGGTCAGTGGTTTCAATAAATTTTTTGTAAACGTTGGTCCTGAATTAGCAAAATCAATAGTGACACCAGAAACAAACAACAGTGGTTCTGTAAATGAAATTGAAGATAGAAATCCAAACACAATCTTTTTGGGTGCAGTTCCCGAAAAGGAAATTATCGAGACTGTGAGTATATTTAAGAACAAAAAATCAATGGACTGGAATGAAATTGACATGACAATAGTGAAAAAAGTAATTGAAGGAATTGTTAAACCACTCACCCACATCTGTAACCTGTCATTTCAAACTGGTACATTTCCAAACAAAATGAAAATAGCAAAAGTAATACCACTATACAAAATAGGAGACAGTCATTGCTTCACAAATTACAGGCAGGTCTCTTTACTTTACTTTTAAAAAATCTTCATTAAGAGACTGGATGATTTCATTGAAAAACACAACCTCCTTACAGACAGCCAGTATGGTTTCAGAGCAAATAAATCTACATCTTTGGCACTGATCGAACTTATAGAAGAAATTACTAGTTGTATAGATAAAAAAAAAAAGTTTGCTGTAGGAGTATTTATAGATTTAAAGAAAGCTTTTGACACCATCGACCACAGAATTCTACTGAGGAAATTGGAAAGGTATGGGATAAGAGGGGTCGGACTGAGTTGGGTGGAAAGTTATTTAAGTAACAGACAACAATTTGTACAAATTGGTGAGCACAAATCACCCTTCATGAACATCTCTTGTGGTGTGCCCCAGGGGTCAGTTTTGGGACCCAAACTCTTTATCTCATATATAAATGACATATGCCAAGTATCAAAAATTCTGAAATTTATTTTGTTTGCGGATGACACAACTATCCTTTGCACTGGTGAGAATTTGCAGCAGGTTTTAGAGGTGGTCACAACTGAAATGAAAAGGTTAATGCAGTGGTTCAACAAAATAAATTATCTCTAAATCTGAAAAAAAACAAAGATTATGTTGTTTGGAAATTATAAAATAAATCATGAAATAATGGTAACGATAGATGATACCAGAATAGAAACAGTGCAGCAAAATAAGTTTCTGGGGGTGACGCGAGGCAATAAAATCTGCTGGAAACCTCACATCAGTCACATCCGGGCCAAGTTGGCAAAATGTATAGGGATACTGGGGAAAACAAGACACATCATGGACTATAAATCATTGTTCTTACTGTAACAATTCACTGTTTCTACCTTATCTTAACTACTGTGTAGAAGTCTGGGGAAACACCTACAAGACCAACCTCCAGCCAATCTGCACATTACAAAAAAAAGCTATAAGGATAATAAATAATGTTGGATATAGAGACCATACCAACTCATTGTTTTTAAAGTCACATGTCATAAAGTTCATGGATTTAGTTAAATTTAAGAGAGCACAAGTCATGTACAGGGCAATTAATAATCAACTCCCAACTAATATACAAAAAATATTCAAAAAAAGAGACGATGATAATTTGAGAGGAGACTTAAACTTTACAAAACCTAAGGTAGGAACAACTAAGAAAAGTCTGTGCATGTCTGTCTGTGGGGTGGATTTGTGGAACAGTCTGGAGCTGGAACTGAAACTATGTACAAACAGAAATCAATTCAAAATTAGGTATAAACATTATTTGCTGAAAGAATATACAGTATGTTAGAGGGGTAGTATTTATATGTATGATTCACTATGCTCACTCTGGGACACTATGGAATGGTAGGTGGGACAGTATTGTGTATACCTGTGTTGTTTGGGGCTGGTTTTGATGTATGGACTGTATGTATGTTGGGATGGATGGGTATCAGTGTTGATACTGTATGTACAAAATATAGCTGTCTACTTGAATGAATGAATGAATGAATGAATGAATCTTTATTTCGGATAGTACAGGTTAAAAGAAACTGAATAATATAACAAAGGGGGAAAGAAAATCCAACAAGGTCAAATTAGACAATAACTCCTCTGATTATACAATTCAAAGTAAGTTATCCGAAATGGGTGATGGCTGAAGCCGCAGCTTATATTGCCCACCCATATTCCATCCAAGAATTCAAATGAGAAAAAGGAGAAGAGAAAAAGAAACAAGACAAGAGCGATTACAATTCAAAAAACAAAGCTAAGACAAAATGTGACAGAAAAAAAAGAAAAAACTAAGCTAAGCTAAGCGATTACAATTCAAAAACAAAGCTAAGACAAAATGTGACAGAAAAGAAAAAAAAAAAAAAAAAACTAAGCTACAACACAACACAGGCTGGATATGACAATCCTTATGTGATTTTACATGTCATCTTGTATATATGTTTGGAGTATTTCTTCCTTTAGTTTTTGTTTAAATTGTCCAAGCGTTGTACATGATTTTAATTCAGGTCCAAAATCGTTCCATAATCTGACTCCTTGCACTGAAACAGTGTTGCTTGGTGGTAGTTCTCACTGAAGGTTTTTGAAATATACATGTTCCTCTAAAATGGTATTGATTCTCCCTTATTTGGAACAACTTTTGGATATTTGCGGGCAGTGATAGATTCTTCACTTCAAACATTATTATTGTAGTTTTAAAGTCAACCAGATCTTTCAACTTGAGAGCTTTTAATTTAAGAAAAAGTGGGTTTGTTGGTTCCCTGTAAGTTGCTTTGTTTATTATTCTAATAGCTCTCTTCTGAAGCATAAAGAGTGGGTATATGTTTGTTTTATATGTATTTCCCCATACTTCATTACAATATGTCATGTATGGGAGTATTAATGAATGATACAAGGTATATAGTGTGGGTTGATTCAGCAAATATTTCACTCTGTGTAATATTGTAATTGATTTGGATATTTTACCTTTAATATAATTAATATGTGACTTCCAACACAGTTTATTATCAATTATTACTCCAAGAAATTTAGTTTCAGATACCCTTTCAATCTCAGCACCATTTACACTGAGTTTAGATACTGAGTTGTTGTGATGGTTGTTAAAGACTATAAATTTTGTCTTACTTAAATTGAGCGTTAATTTGTTTGAATCAAACCACAGTTTAAGCTTTCCTAATTCCTTTCCGAGTGTATCCAGAAGTTGTTCCAGATTGTTTCCACTGCATAATATATTAGTGTCATCAGCAAACAATATTAAGTCCATTTTTTCTGAAACTTTACATATATCATTTATATACATATTGAATAATAATGGCCCCAAAACTGAATCCTGTGGGACTCCACAAGTAACCTTCAGTAACTGTGAGTTTTCGTTACCAACACATACGTACTGATATCTATTCTTTAAGTAACTACTTAACCAGAACAGTGCTACTCCTCTAATACCACAATTTTGTAGTTTCTTTAATAATAAATTATGGTCCACTGTATCAAATGCTTTTTTAAGATCCAGGAATACTCCAACTGAATACTCTTTATTTTCAATGGCAGTTGATATTTTTTCTATAAATTCCATTAGAGCAAATGCAGTTGTCCTCTTGTGTCTGAACCCATATTGCTGCTCACACAATAAATTATTCTTCAGTATGAAGTTGTCAGTTCTCTCATAGAATATTTTTTCAAGTATCTTAGAAAATTGCGGCAATAGTGAAATTGGTCTATAGTTTGAGAATTCCCCTCTGTCACCTGTCTTGTATACCGGAATTACTTTAGCTATTTTCATTGCATTGGGAAATATACCTGTTTGGAGAGACAGGTTACAGATATACGTCAGTGGTTTCACTAAGCATTCAATAACAGTTTTGACTAAGAGCATGTCAATACCATCACAGTCTGTAGATGTTTTACTTTTAAACGATTTAACAATTTCAATGACCTCTCTCTCTCGTCTGTGTTCTTTATGAAAATGGAGTCTTTTATGGCAGTGTTTTTGCCTATCGTATCATCTGTAGGCGCCGTAACAGGTATTTCTTGAGCCAAATTAGGACCAATGTTAACAAAAAAGTTATTAAATTCATCTGCAGGTGAAGCTACATTCACACTCTGGGTCGTTTTATTATTTTTTGGAATATTGGTTGGGTTGCTTGTATTTCTGCTTTTATTTCCAAGGATACTGTTAAGTATTGTCCATGTATTTTTAATATTTTCTTTGTTTTTCTCCAGTTCTTTACTGTAATAGTCTCTTTTACTACATCTTATTATATATGTTAACTTATTTTTGTATGTTTTATACCGCTGCTCTGCTTCTTTTGTCCTTTTATTTAGGAAAGCTTTATATAGTAAATTTTTCTTTTTACACGCCGTTTGTAATCCTTTGGTTAACCATGGCTTATCGGCAAATTTCTGTTTAAGCTTTTTTTTTACTAGTGGACAGTTTTTTTCATAAAGAGTGGTTACAATGTTTATAAATGTGTCATAGGCTTCATTTACATCTGATACATAGACTTCTGTCCAGTCTTGCTTCAGCAAGTCCTCTTTAAAAGAACTGATTGCATTTGGTGATTTGTATCTGAACGATTTTGAAATTTTTTCTGTATTGCCCCCGTGTGGCCATGGATAAGTGCAAAGGTTGGCAAGTGGTCACTTATATCATTTATCAATAATCCACTTTCTATTTTCTTATCAATAACATTGACAAACAGGTTGTCAATAAGTGTAGCAGTGTGAACTGTGATTCTACTGGGATGTGTTATTGTGGGATATAGACTCATGCTGTACATAGAGTTCATGAACTCTGTAATTACATTTTGTTGATGTGGATTTAGTAGATCAATATTGAAATCTCCACAAATTGCTACCATTTTCTTACTAGTAATATTATTGTACAGCTCGACTAATTTATCTCTGAATGTCTCAATGCAAGTTCCCGGCGTTCTATATATACAACTTATAATTAGATTTTTTGTTTTATCTTGGTCAATCTCAACAGTAACACATTCCAAGATCCCTGGTAGTGCAAAGGACATTCTAATTACAAGCTTACACCTATATTGGTCATCAATATACAGTGCAACACCACCACCCTTTTTTTGAGATCTGTTAATATGAAACATCTGATATCCCTCTATTGCCATCAGGGGAGCCTGTTCTTCAGTAAGCCAGGTTTCAGAGATTGCAATGGCTGTAAATTTTCTGTCTAGCTGTTTTAAATAGTCCTGAATCTGTGGGAAGTTTTTGTTAAGACTTGGGGTCTTAAATCAGGTAATTTGTATATACTGTATGCCACATGGGTTGTATTTAGGGAAAAGAGGAGTTGGAGTAAATAAGTGTTCACTTCTTCCTTCTCCCTTTCAAGCATTGTATACTGTCACTTTTATTGCACTTGTCATTTGTTTTGGGTTTTTTTTTTTTACTTTTTTGTCCGAAATAAAGTATATATCTAGCTATCTAATGGCCAAGAAGAAACTTTTTTTTGGGGGGGGGGGAATCATAGATGAGGATTATTGTGAGTTTAGTGAGAATCCAGTAGATTTAGATTAGAATAGGTTTAGTCAGCCGGGGGACCTCCAGTAATGCACTGGGCCTCACTCCTTTCCTCACTCTCTATGAAATATTTTTTTTTTTTGCTGGTCATTAACATTTGTTTGTTCTCTCCCATAGATTGAGTCCCCATCGTGCTGTTTGCTCTCTACATGTCTGTTCTTTTCATCTTCTCTGTCCCCTCACCCCCCAGCCAGTCGCAGCAGATGACTGCCCCTCCCTGAGCCTGGTTCTGCTGGAGGTTTCTTCCTGTTAAAAGGGAGTTTTTCCTCTCCACCATCGCCAAGTGCTTGCTCACAGGGGATCACCTGATTGCTGGGGTCTTTCTGCAACTGTGGGGGTTCCCCCCTACAGTTGATAGTGCTATGAGATGACTGTTGTTGTGAAATGGCGCTATATAAATAAAGTTGAATTGAATTGAATTGAATTTCCTAGAAAGACTTGCACTTTTTCTGAACTCACACAAGCGCCTAGATCTGCTGCCCTTTGACCTTGAGCACAATCTGAATGCAGACAAACCCGATGATCACTGTGTCTTTGGAGCAGTGGGGCAAATGCCTAGGAGTAGCAGTTCCCGTGAAATGTGCATGGGTGAAAAGGCAGACGCCGCTTCATCGCATTAGCTCCTATTGGCTTTGCTGGAGAGAGAGAGCACATGCATCTGCCAAGGTTATGCAAAAACTACTGGACAGATTTTGATGAGATTTCTGTCACCAGAGGTGGCCCCATGACTACAGATGAACCCATTACACCTCAGAGGTGATCCGGTTCAGGATTTGGAGTCACTTTTTCACTTTCTGCAATTACTGGAAGGTTAAACTGAGGTCGTTTTGAAAAGAAAATATTTCTTTGCATTCTTATTAACTTGAATACATTATGTAGTAATTACGTGATTGCACAAAGAAATTGTTGTAATTAATATGTTTGCACAATGCAAACATGCACGAATACCCATTTTTAACACTGTAGAGACATGAAAACATAAATGACTTTATATAGTTCTTAGTTGCTGTGTTTGGGAAAAAAATGTAAATATTTGTAATAATCAGGATTTTACAAGACAGCACCTTAGTCGATGGAAGCTCTGGTCTAGAGCAGAGCAGCGTTTTTCAAGCAGGGTGTCATGGTACCTTCAGGTTTCTGTGGGAAATTATCTAATTTCACTTAATTTGTCCCCCAAAAAATAATTTGCTGTTGTTGTGCGTGGGTTCTGTAGACACCCGTGCACAACAACAAATTGTTTGCCTCCTCCCCCCTTTTTTTAGAGCACTTCAGAAATGAAATAAGACAATTTCCCACAGAAACCTGAGAGTACCAGGACACCTGCTTGAAAAACACTGCTCCACACTAGAGGGCGCTCAGGGAGCACATATTCATACCAAGCCTCCATCTCTATTAAAAGAAAGTGATCCAGAATCTGCATCCAGACCTGGATCACCTCCAAAATCTAATGGGGTCGTCTGTAGCCCAAGGTCCAGCTCTGGTGAAAATGTCTTCAAAATCTGTCCAGTAGTTTTTACACATTTCTGCTAACAAACAAACATGATCACATTACCTCCTTGGAGGAGATAATTAGAATATCACAATTGTAGTGAAGCAATTTAATCCAAAGAGCTACATAATAATCAAAATCCAAACCAAAACTAGAAAAGCACTTGGAACGCATACAGTGGTGTGAAAAAGTGTTTGCCCCCTTCCTGATTTCTCCCTCTTTTTTTTTTTTTGTCTTTTTGTCACACTTAAATGTTTCAGATCATCAAACAAATTTAAATATTAGACAAAGATAACACAAGTAAACACAAAATGCAGTTTTTGAATGAAGGTGTTTATTATTAAAAGCGGTACAAAAATTGCTTAATCATTGGCTTACAGAGACATCAATACTGGGTAGGATTCTCCTGTCCCAAGCAGAGGTGTTATGTTGTTAATGGGAGCCAAGGACGAGACCAAGTGTTGAACTGGACACAGCTTTATTAGTGACTCACTCTCACAATACATGTGCATCCGTCAGGCTGAGAGGAGGCCAAGAGACCACCCCTCTCCCTCACAGCCCTCTTATACACCAGGTGGCGGTGGAACCGGAAAGGTGGAGCCACCACCCGTGTCACACAATAACGTCCCCAAACACCAACACAACAAGTGAGTCTTTCAAGACTCATCTACCCTTGACATTCTCTGTACATTTCTTCAAAGCTGATAAAATCCATAGATTGTCATATTCAAGTTTATATGGAAAAATATAATAGTATAAATATATATAGTATAGTATAGTATAAAAATATAATAATATATATATAATAGAACCGCTGCTCCTCCACATTGAAAGGAGTCAGTTGAGGTGGTGTGGGCATCTGATTAGGATGCCTCCTGGACGCCTCCAAATCCATAGATTGTCATATTCAAGTTTATATGACACTGTGACGTCATACATCTGTTTCTGCGAGGACATGTGTGTGCAGACCAAGACCTTCTGCACATACAACAATAATAAACCCTGGTTCATTCCTAAACTGAAGCAGCTACATCAGACCAAGGAGGAGGCCTACAGGACTGGTGACTGGACTCTGTACAAGCGGGCCAGAAACATGCTGACGAAGGAGATCAGGCTTGCTAAGAGGAGCTACAGTGTGAAGTTACAAAAAAACTTCTCAGCCAACAACTCTGCTTCTGTCTGGAGAGGCCTGCAGAATATCACCAACTACAGGAGACCATCCCCCCACCCTGTGGAAAACCTCCAGCTGGCTAACGACCTAAACAGCTTTTACTGCAGGTTTGAAAAGAACCTACAGTTCTCACCTCCCACCCACACAAAAGGATTACCTGCAGCCCCAGGAACTCCATCCCTCCTCCACTCTGACCTCCCACCAGCACTAACGATCTGTGAAGAGGAGGTGCGCCGGGTCTTTCAGAGACAAAAGATCAAGAAGGCTGCAGGACCAGATGGTGTGTCTCTGTCCTGCCTGAGAGTCTGCTCCAACGAGTTGGCCCCCATCTTCACCCGGATCTTTAACAGATCACTGGAGCTGCGTGAAGTGCCTTCCTGCTTCAAACGCTCCATCATCATTCCAGTTCCCAAGAAACCCTCTGTTACAGGATTAAACGACTACAGACCTGTTGCCCTGACCTCTGTGGTCATGAAATCCTTGGAGAGATTGGTGCTGAACCACCTGAAGGTCATCACAGGCCCCCTGATGGACCCACTGCAGTTTGCCTACCGGTCAAACAGGTCAGTGGATGATGCAGTGAATATGGGACTACATTACATCCTGCAACACCTCGACTCCCCAGGGACGTACGCCAGGATCCTGTTTGTCGACTTCAGCTCAGCGTTCAACACCATCATCCCAGGCATTCTTCATCAGAAACTCCTCCAGCTCAAGGTGCCCCCCTCCACCTGCCAGTGGATCTCCAGCTTTCTGACTGACAGGTGGCAAAAGGTGAAGCTAGGGAGATTTACATCCAGCTCCCGAAAAATTAGTACTGGCGCCCCCCAAGGATGTGTCCTTTCCCCACTGCTCTTCTCCCTCTACTCCAATGATTGCACCTCAGAGGACCCTTCGGTGAAGCCCCTGAAGTTTGCAGACGACACCACAGTCATCGGTTTGATCCGGGATGATGATGAGTCTGCATACAGGCGGGAGGTGGAGCAGCTGATCCTCTGGTGCAGCCAGAACCATCTTGAACTTAACCCAGCCAAAGCGGTGGAGATGACTGTGGATTTCAGGCGACACCCCCCTTCATTCCCCCCACTCACCATCCTCAACAGCACAGTGTCCATTGTAGACTCCTTCAAGTTTCTGGGAACCACAATCTCCCGGAACCTGAAGTGGTCCTCCCATATAGACACTGTCCGGAAAAAGGCCCAGCAGAGGTTGTTTTTTCTGCGTCAGCTCAAGAAGTTTGATTTGCCTCAGGAGCTGCTGGTTGTCTTCTACACCGCCATCATCCAATCTGTCCTCTGCTTTTCCATCACTGTCTGGTTTGGATCTGCCACTAAACAGGACAAGACCAGACTGCAGCGGATCATTAAGTCTGCGGAGAGGATCATTGGTACTGACCTACCCTCCATTGAGAACTTATATCGGTCCATAACCAGGAAACGGGCGGGAAACATCTGTGCTGACCCATCACACCCCGGCCACAAACTGTTTGAACTTCTATCTTCTGGTCATCGTTACAGATCACTGAAGGTCAAAACCACCCGTCACAGGAACAGTTTCTTTCCTCAAGCCATCACTCTGATGAACTCCTAACATTCACCTAGTCCTACCTGTTGCTGTACTCATGACTTTTCATCCATTATTACATTGCACATAACTCTCACACTGCTTTTTACTTCATTCACATTATATCACTGAATCTGAGTCCACATTGAAATACTGTGTGACTGTATATTTTTTCATATATTTCTGCAAAGTGTGGTTAGTCTGAGTAAATAACTGCATATATTCCTGTATATATTTGCATCCTTTTATAGAAACGTGGACAGACTGTAATTTACTGTACATACTCTGTTGTCATTGAATCCTTATTTAAATCCTCCACCTGAACAATGAGAGCAAGTTTTTAGCCAAAGTCAAATTCCTTGTATGTGTTGTGCATACTTGGCCAATAAAACTGATTCTGATTCTGATTCTGATTCTGATATGGAAAAATAAAACACACTAGCTGCGTAAATCACAACTGATTAAAGACTATGCTAATGGGGGCCTAAAAGCCATGGATTTCCAGTCTACAATCACAGCCTTTAGAGTGAAATGGTTAAAAGATTGTGTGTCTCAACCTCACTCCTTATAATACCATATTCCTAACAAAATTTTCAGTAAAGTTGGAGGGATTAAATTCCTGCTTAAAAGTGACTTTGAAGTGTCAAAAATTCCTGTCAAACTCTCCAATTTCCATAAACAAGCATTGCATCTTGGAAAGATGATGTTTACTCACAATTTTTTGCCACACAGTTCTTTACTGTGGAACAACAGGGTCATAACCATAAACAGAAAATCCATATTTTAACCTGACTGGAATGAAAAAGGTTTAATGGTTGTCCATGATCTTCTGAAGTCAGATGGATTCTTTCTTACCGTTGATGACTTCACCTCACAATATAATATTATCTCCAAAAAGAGGTACCACAAAATCTGCCAAGCAATTCTTATTCCTTTACTCCGTCTGATACAAAATACCATGCAGTTTTCGTCAATCACTCTTTTGCCTAAATTAAAAATAGGTGATGTCAATTTGGAAGATAAAAGAATGTGACAACAAACTTTTTTTTTTTTTTGTTACTTATTTGTACCCGTAGGTAGACTTGGTTTGCAGTCTGGTGACAAGCCACCGGCTGCTGGTCGCTGCGTGCGCGAGCGCCCTAAACCTACATGTTTTTGGTGTGCGGGAGGAAACCGGAGAAATCCCGGAGTAAATTCGCGCAACACGGGGAGAACATGCAAACTCCACACAGCTCACTGTTGGTCGGGGGCTGGGATCGAACCCACGATCTCATGATCCCCGCGATCCCCTGGCTGAGGGTAAAACTGTGCTGCCACAGTGCTAAACCACTGCGTCACCGTGCAGCCCAACCCACTTGTAAGTCTGATCTTCAAACAGCTCAGTTATGGTGACTTTAATTCATGGTCTATCAGGGATGACATAGAGATCACTTTGAGGCAGCAGGCCTTCTCTTTCTCCATGTCTTACGCTGTTGCTCCTTAAGTGAAAGAAACTCATTTCAAAACAGCATCAGCAATATACCCTGTCAATGATTTTTTACATAAAAGATTTAAATTTTCAGTCGATCCCTGTGTATTTTGTTCTTTGGAAGATGAAACTACTGACCATCTTTTTTTCAAATGCCCACATGCTAGAATGTTCTGATCTGATGTACACAGTTGGTTATCACTGAAAATTGATAGCATACCTCATTTTGCCTGTTGTGATATTTACTTTATGGAAAATTTGGATACAAATATTTCTGGCACTGTGAATCTGATGATTATTCTGGGTAAAATATCACATTCATACTTGTAAATGGAGTAAATCCTCTCCATCCTTTACAGCTTTTTTGCACAGTTTTACCAACTACTTCAAATCCCTAAAAATTATGGAAAAAAGAATAGAAAAGCTAAAAAATTGTTATCATCAATCTCCCAGTCCTTGCTCTTTTAACATCTCTTATTTGATTTATTGGTGCTCCTTTTTGTGTTATTTTTCTGTTAATATAATTTTACCTTATTTTATCTACTTTTTATTTATCCTAAAACTTTTTTCCTTCAATTATTGGTATTTCATTTCATGAGTATTATTTGTTTGTCTTTGTTTCATTCCTACCATTGCAATACTGTATGTTTATAATCTGAGCTGATGTTTTTTATGTCCCTGCTTTGCTTGAGCTGAATAAAGTTTGGATAATTTTTTTCCCCTTGTCCTATCAAGGAGCTTGGTAAGCAAAACAGAGATCTGTTACCCTTACTGTGTCAAAACAGATTTACTTTGCCAAAATAAGCTTTATACAGTACCTAACTATGTACTGTATATTGTTGTAAACTCCTCCTGTAATAACTTTTAATACTTTATTTAAATTATTTTACCCACGGAGGACCCAACAGGATGGGGAATAAAGAAAAGAAGAGTGTAGAGGGGGAAAGAAAAAGGAGGGGAACAGACAAAAAGACAAACAAACCAACAACTAAAACAAACATAAGACAAACTGCTTCTTCTACCGAACATGTCTCAACACGAGTCTGGTATCCGCACCTGTTAAAGGAGAGACATTTGTGCATGTGCGTATATATGAGAGCGCATGCAAAATAAGTGTGTGCATGTGAGTGGTTTGTCAGGAAACATACGAAGGGGGGGCCAGTCACAGCAGCTCTCCCCCCGGGAACCCCGAGCAGGCAAGGCAGCGCCGCCAACCTCCACAGGCCACAAATGCCCGAGGTCAGCAAGCCCCAGGAAAACCAAGCACCTGCCCCCGGAGGTATGATCAGGGGAGACCAGGCCACCAGGCGGCCGGCGTGACAGGTCCAAACCCCCGGGCCCGCCAACCCCCCACCCCCCCACTGGGGCCAACACCAGTCCCCAGGCGCCAGGAGGCCAGCGACCCCACCCCCCGGGCCGGAGACCGGCCCGCACCCCCTGGCGCCAGCCCCCCCGGACATCCCCACATCACCCCCCCCCTCCCCATGCCACCCCCACACACCCTGGGGACCCCATGACCAAAGAAGTCCCCCCACCCAGGGGAGCCCACACTGGCACTACATCTCTCAATCCAGCACCTCCCAAATCGCAGAAACACCCCTTCCCCACACCTTCACACCCTCATGCTCTCATACGCACCCACATGCACTCCCTCACTCTCTCTCACCCATTCTCACACTCCCAGACCCACCCATTCTCTCTCACTCCTGTACCCATTCAATCTCACTCCCACTCACCCTCAGGGTCACCCACACCCACTCACATTCACCCACCCACACACTCTCACTCACATCCATTCGTGCTCTCCCCCTCACACTCACCCACCTTCATTCACCCTTATTTCTTAGGGCAACTGTGATGCAGATGCAGCGAACCTGAACATGCACCAGCGCCCAGCAGCGGCTGGGGAGACCGCCGGCACAGGCCAGCGGCGACCCCCCGACCCACCCCAGGGTGGCCACAGCCACAGAAGCATACCCTCACCCCCAGCACCCACCCAAGCGACTGATCAACAGATCACCGCAGGTGCCCCAAGATGCCACCCGACACGCAAAGCACCACACAAAACCAACCCACCATCACCACCTCCATTCATCACTCCCTCACTCTCGCTTACTCTCTTATTCAGGCCCTCTCTCACCCCCTTGGTTGTATCTATACATTCAGCAGCACCCAGGGATTTTGACAACATGACGGGTCCCAGGCCCCTCGCCGGGCCTCCAAGCCCCCAGCAGGAGGAGGGCAACAGGGGTGAGGAAAGACCCCCTCCCCCTTACACAAAACATGGTAGGTGTATGTCGGTTGTATGATGTGATTGTGTGTAAATGTGTGGACTACCATAGTGCAGTTAAAATTGGGGGGAATGGTGGTTGAAGTACCACTAGCTACTGCGACAGGCAGTGGGGCCCCCATACCCCCAAGCTCTCAGTGTCTAAAATGCAATTAAAATTGAGGTGAGGGCAGCCCCACTATGCAGCAGAGGTATCCCCTTCGCCAACACAGTGCGGCACCCCCCCCCCCACCCCAAAATGTATCCAAGAAGATGCCTCTTCCACCCAGAATTGGGGGGGGGGGGGTAAGACAGGGAGGGAGGCGACCCAAAAGCGAGACCCCCCCCTCTCCGCCCCCCAGAAGCCAGCTCGCAAACTGGTTCATGAGGCCACCCACTGACCCCAAATCCCACTTAGGGCGAGGACTGCCAGGCCGAGCAGCCCAGGACCCACCAGCGTTGCACCCTGGTGCTCCCAGCACCACAAATGTGATGGAGCAGCCACACCCATTCCCACTCATCTTTCACATACAAACATGCACAACAACAATAGTCACAATAGTGAACAATGGGCCAGACTCACACAGTGCCCCACATGCCAAGCGACACCCCCAAGCGCAAATGCAAGCCCACCAACCACCCACCCCAGACGCACACCAACAGCAGCAGGCCGGCCCACAGCCACAGCCACCCCAGAGCAGCCCGACGGCAACACGGCCACCAACCCGTACCAACGGGCCCCCCCAACCACCCCCGAGCACCCACACACACCTGCTGCCAATGACACCAGGGGCAATGCGACAAAGTGCCCCGCCCCGTGACACAACAGCAGGGCAGCCGGGACAAGCAGGCCCCAAATCGCCAACCCCCATGCCACTTGATGGACTGCCCCACACCCGCCACCCAACAAAGTTCTCCTACCCATACACACATCCTCCACCTCCACACATCCACCCACAGGTAACCGCACCCATACACACACACACACCCGCCCACCCTCATGTGCACACATACACACACACTCACCATCATACATGGCCTCCTACACCCACACAGAGCCCCACATCCACATGCCCACACACAACACACACACCCACGCACCCGCTCACACACACGCCCCCCACTCACACCCACTTTCACACACGTAATGCACACACACACACACGCACACCCACACCTGCAGGCCCCAGAGGACGGGAAGGGCAACCCCCCAGGACGCAGGCGCCTGCCCCAGGGTGCCGCCAGTGCCCCAGGGAGGACATGACCCCGCTGTGCAAGGACGCACCAGGGCCAGCCCGCACCACCGGCGCACACCTGACCCCCAGCCCAGGGGGGAATGCCCCCCCAGCACCAGGGGCCCAGGGTCAGACCCAGCCCCTCCCAGGAGGCAAGGCCAGCCAGCTGGGAGCCACAGCCCACTCCGCAGCCCCCCCAACCAATCCCCTCGGGCCAGACACACAGCCAACCCGGAACAGACCTCCTGGACACCGGCCCCTTGTGATCGGGGCGCATCCAGCCGCCAGAGGCACCAAGAAGAGTGAGCCACCGCCCGCCACCCCTCAGGTTATAAAATTAATAAGCGGGGACCAGAGAGAATTGAATTCAGCCTATTGATTATTTGAGGAGGCAGACATTCTCTCCAGGCTAATATAATCTAATAGTAAGTTACTATAGTGAGTCATACACAACTTATTTCTTGATTTCCAATTCATGAGGATAGTTTTCTTTGCGATGCAAAAGGCGCTGAGAACCATGTGTGACATCCTTGCCTCTATATTTATTTCACTTAAATCACCTAATATGCAAAGTGTGGGTGAGGATGGGACATGATACCCAAGGCATGCCGACAGGTCCTCACGTCTTCTGCCACAACTTTTGAACTGGTGCACAGGACCACATAGCATGCATATAGCTATCCGGGATGTTGCTGGTGCAGTAGAAGCAGATATTTGTGTGACTCAGATCCATTTTGAACATCCTTTGTCCTGTGTAATGAATTCTATGTAGAACTTTATACTGTATGAGTTGTAAATTAGAGTTTTTAGTCATCTTAAAAGTGTTTAAACATATTTGTGTCCAGAAGCTTTCATCCTTAGTGATCGATTAGTCTGTCTCCCATTTTGAAATTGGAAGACAGTCTGACTCATCCAGTTTTGATAATAGTCCGTATATTTTTGATATCAATTTAGGGGAACGAAGATTTAGAAACTCTGCCACCTTAAATGGTATCTGTATCTGTAACTGGTACCTTAATCTGTCTGATTAAGATTGAATCTTTCTTTTATTATGAATAACCATGCAGTTATTGGTCGTCCAATAACCGCATGGTTGGCGGTTCGAATCCCGCTCTTCCCTGATATCCTGCCGTTGTGTCCCTGGGCAAGACACTTCACCCCCAATTGCTCCTGGTGGGTCTGGAAGCGCCATGTCAGGTAGCATGCTGCCATCAGTGTGTGAATGTGTGTGTGTGAATGGGTGGATAGCAGGATCTGTACAGTGCTTTGGTTATCAAGAGATGAGACTAAAAAAGTGCTATATAAGTGAATGCCATTTACCATTTAAGCTGTTGGTACTCAAGAAACTTTTTATCACTGATATCGTACTGTGACACTAATTCCTGAAATGGGATAAAATTTCCACCTTGAATAAGATGCTCTAAGGTCTTTATTACCTTCTCTTGCCATAGTGGAAAGTTTAATGTCCTCTTTTGTTGCAAGAAATCAGGATTATTCCAAATGGGTGTGAGTTTACAAAGGACAAGCGAAGACCCTGTTAAAAAAAAAAAAAAGTCTGGATTGTGGGGGCATGGTGTGGAACTTCTCCACCCAGAGAAGGCAGCTGGGGAAGGGGGGAACAATGGACCGAAAGAGGAGTTGTCACCAGGGGGTATCACATAGGACAATAAGGACTATGCACCCCCCGGGGAGAGGAGTTACTGCCAGAGCCACTGGACAGATCAGCAGTGGAGCTCATGGAGAGCATGTTGGCGCTGAGGGGGGAGGACGACAAATATTTCCTGTTTGCCCACTTGTTCCTCAGGAACCTACCGGCTACAGCGAGGGCGATCCTGGCCAATTCATCCCGGCTAGTTGCTAAGGACTACTGTACCCTGGCGCAGGAAGCGGACCGAATCATTTTGGCGACCAGAACTCTCAGCATGCAGACAGTGGCACCGGCACCCATGAGGAACTCCAGCGAGGTTGACGAGCCATTCGTGGTAGCCGGGACGGACACCAGGAGATGAAAAAACGGGGCCATCCGTTTTTATCATCGCTGTTTTGGCTCGAATGCCCAACACTGCCTGTCATCATGCCAATTCAAGAAGCCGGAAAGACGGTACATTCAGAATTCAGTGGCAGCTGCAACCAATGGCAACAGAAACCGACTGCTCTATGTCACGGACACATGTTCGGGGAGACGGTTTTTGGTGGACTCCAGCTCCCAGAAGAGCCTCATCCTCCCGGTCAACGCAGACAGGGTGGCAGGAGGCAGCGGTCCCAAGCTCACAGCTGCCAATGGATCGACCATCAGGACATTTGGCGAGCGAACACTGACAATATGCTTACACGGATGCAACTTTCAGTGCCGCTGTCAAATCACCACACCTGCGCTTCCTCCGTCCTTTCTCTGCTCCTGCACTCCTGCCCTCGTTTCCTCCATGCTCCTCGTTAATTCACCTCTGCATATCCTTGGATCCTCCGTCAACACGTCCTGTCCACCTGTCCTTCTGACCTCATCTCCTTCACCTCATTAGCGACAGCGTTCCGTCAATCTGATCCGTCTGACCTGATTGTTCAACCTGCCCTGGACTCCTCTCAGACTTCTGTTAGACTTCTTCCTGCAAGACTTCCCGAGTCTTCTCTCTCAACACAGTCATGCACCATCCTTAAAGAGGTCCTTCCTGGACAAGAGTTCACAACGGAGCTCGCTAATTGGCTCCTGCTGATTTAATCAATCAGCGCAGGTGCATTTAGAAGACAAGGGGAGCTATGAAAGAATGTTGTTTGTGGACTATAGCTCGGCATTTAATACAATTATTCCCAACATTCTCATCACCAAATTGCTTCAGCTTGGTCTGCCAACTCACACTTGCAGATGGATTAAGGACTTCCTAACAAACCGAACACAGACTGTTAGACTCGGACCCCATTCCTCCTCTACAGTCATGCTTAACACAGGCTTGCCTCAGGGCTGTGTGTTGAGCCCCACTTTGTATTCATTGTACACATATGACTGCATAGAGACTGCACAAAAAAAATCACTGGCTGTTCTCTCCCTTCTCTGGAAGAGACTTCCAGGTCTCGGTACCTCAACAGAGCTACTGCCATCATTAAAGACTGCACTCATCCAGGCCATGATTTCTTTCACTTGCTCCCCTCGGGAAAGCAGTACAGATCCCATAAAACCCGGACTACCAGGTTTAATCATAGTTTTTTCCCAGTAGCAGTACGTATTTTGAACGGATTTATGTAACACGTAGAGACTGCCGATGTTATTTTATGTTATTTTAGGTTATTTTGTGACAATAACCCTGTGTGTATAAGCTGGTCTTATATATTTATCGCTCAGTATGTTTTTATTATTGCTATGTACATACTGTATTCAACGTTTAGGTAATATTGTTTCAAGAATTATTTATTGTTGTAATTATGACAATGTTAAATGCATGAGTGAACTGTGAGTGTGATAGTTTGTTTTTAGGGAGCAGTATCTCAATTTCATTGCATTGTTTATAAGCAATGGAATGACAATAAAGGCACTTTGACTTTGTAAATCATAATCAACTCAAAACAATGAAAATAAACTCACACAAATCAAAATATACAAAGGAAAACACACTAATCCAATATACATTATATTAATAATATCATTCACCACAAACAGCCTTAAACAAAAAAAAAAAAATACACACACACACACACAACCCTGAATTGCTCTACCCTGACATTTCTCCCCCCAGCTTTTTAAATAGTCGTCCCCGACTATTTACTTCCATTACCATATCTAACCAGTCTTTTACCCAAATTGCTACACTGAGAGTGTCTCAGGGGTACCTGTTCTTGTGGGGACACTAAAGTAGGTGGATCAGATGCCTGCACCGCATCTTGCAATTGTTCCACTTCCACGGCTGGACTTGGAACTGGATTTGGCCCTGCAAAAGGCAAAGAAACAGGCAGGAATAGGTGTGTTGGTGTTGAATGTTCTCAGGCTCAGCCGGTGGCACTAGCACATCCTTTGGTGGATCATTGGGTCTGATGGGACATGGTCTGAGGTTGTTCCTGTGGATAGTCCTCTCTGGCCCACTCAGCCCCTCTGGTCGGATCTTGTACACGGGTGTGTGTGGACCCAACTGAGACACCACCACAAAAGGGGAGGGTTGCCATTGGGGGGGCAAGCTTATTCTGATCATGGCGTCGAAAATTCCTCAGCAACACCCTCTCTCCTGGCACCAGCGGAACATCCTTGGCATGACGATCATACCTCTGCTTGTCCTTATGTTGCTGCCGCTGCGTTTGGGCCAAGATTCGTTTGTGGGCTCCATTCAGAATCCTGTGATGATGACGAACCCTCTCCTCCACTGTATACCGTTCAGGCTGGGGGCAAACTCCCATGGCAATCTCCACCGGCAATCTTGCATGTTGCCCTGTCAGAACAAAGTGAGGGGTCAAACCTGTGCTGCTATGGATTGTGTTGTTATAGGCAAAGAGCAAAGCAAGTAAACTTTCTGTCCATCTGGTCTTCTCCTCCTCAGTCAACGAGTACAACAAGGACAGCAAAGTTTGATTGAAGCATTCACATGCCCCATTTCCCTGGGGATGATAAGGGGTAGTGCACACCTTTTTGCAGCCATATAAAGCACAAATTTGCTGCAACACAGACTCAAAGGCAGCCCCTCTATCTGACAGGATCCTCTCAGGGCACCCCCATGTTTGAATGAGGTTCCGCCACAGTACCTGAGCTGTTGTAACCGCCGTCTGGTCTTTAGTTGGCACTGCCCATCCATACCTTGAAAACAAGTCAGTCATAACCAAAATATATGGATATGTGCCTTGAGGGTTTCCTAAAGACAGGAAGTCAATGGCCACGGTCTCCAGAGGATAAAATGAGACATTTGGCTGAAGGGGTGCCCTTACTTCTGTCCTGGCCTTATTCTCACAACAAGTAGGGCATTCTGTAGCCCACTTGCACACGTCCTCACTCATCCGAGGCCAAAAAAAACACCTTCTCAAAGCAGCCTCAACTCAATTCGCTCCCATGTGGCCACAAGAGGCATGGAACCGTTCCCACAACAGCCTCGCATTCACTAAAGGGACCACAATTTGGTACACCACCTGGCCTGTTTGTGGATCCTCTACCTTCCTCTGGAGCAGGCCTTTACTCAACCGTAACCTTTTCCACCCCCTCAACAACCGTCGGGCCAGTGGCCGAGCTTCCTGCTGACGCTCTCTAGATGGCCAGTTACCCTGTTGGAGCCATGCACAAACCTGCTGCATTGCCAGGTCCACCCTTTGATGAGCAAACCAATCTTCAGTATCCTCCGGGGTAGCCATCACAAAGTTCGTGCCAGTCTCAATTTGGGATTCATCCTGTGGGAGCCTGGACAAGACATCAGCATTCCCATTTGCCACTCCAGGTCGATATTTTATGGTAAACTGATAGTTGGACAGCTGGGCCACCCACCTTTGCTCCACTGCGCCAAGATGCACCGTGTCCAGGTGGACAAGGGGGTTGTTATTGGTGAAAACTGTAAAAGGCACCCCCCACAAGTAATCCTTAAACTTCTCTGTAACAGCCCACTTTAGTGCCAACAACTCCAATTTAAAGGAGCTATAATTTTTATCATTCCTTTCTGTGGGGTGAAGACTTCTGCTGGCATAGGCAATCACCTTCTCATGCCCATCCCGAACCTAGGCGAGCACCACTCCCAGCCCCTCCAGACTTGCATCTGTATAGAGATTGAAGGGCTTGGAGAAATCAACATAAGCTAGCACAGGAGCACTCAACAGCGCCAACTTAAGTCTTTCAAAGGTGGCTTGACATTCCGGAGACCAAACTATGGCCTGATTTCTCCCACATGAAACTGCCTTCCCCGCCAGAGTAGCGTGTAAAGGTGCCACGATCTTCGGGAACCCAGGAATAAAACGCCTGCAGTATCCCACAAAACCCAGGAATGATCTAACCCCTTTCACTGCACTATGTGGCTCCCACTGCTGGACCACCCTGGTCTTCTCGGGATCGGTAGCCACCCCATCCTTGCTAATGATGTGCCCCAGATACCTCACTTCGCGTTGGAAAAGATGGCACTTCTGTGGCTGCAACTTCAGTCCATGTTTAGCCAGCCGCTCGAAAGCCTGTTCCAAATGGGTGACATGGGAATGGAAATCAGGTGAGAAAACAATGACATCATCAAGGTAAATCAGAATGAAATCATTCACCATACTGCCCAAGCACCGATGCATCAGTCTCTGAAAAGTGGCTGGGGCATTACAGAGACCGAAAGGCATTCGCTGAAACTCATACAATCCCCTAGGTGTTATAAAGGCGGTCTTCTCCTTGTCCCTTGGGTCCACTTCCACCTGCCAGTACCCACTGGCCAGGTCAAGGGTGGAATACCAACACGCTTGTTTGAGACAGGTTAAGGACTCCTCAATCCGTGGTAAGGGGAATGAGTCTTTGTAGGTCACAGAGTTCAATTTTCTGTAATCCACACAAGAACGTAGGGACCCATCCTTCTTCCTTACAAGCACAATTGGTGCAGCCCAAGGACTAGCGCTCTCTGTCACCACTCCTTGTTCCAACATACTCTGCAGCAGACTTCGCAACTCAGGATGAAGAGAGGGGGGACAGGCCGATGTCTTTCTCGACTTGGAGGTGCAGTTCCGGTTGGTATCTGGTGCAACACCGCAGTAGTATGGCCAAAATCCTCCTCATCCTTAGCAAAAACAAAGCTCCATTGGCTTACCAGTTGTTTCAACTCTCTTTGCTGTTCTGGACTAAGGTTGTCCCCCTCAAAAGTCCATGACACAGGTTCACTGGTTCTAGGCGCCTGAACAGTCCGAATATCCACCTCAACCATGTCCTGGTCAACAACCTGCAGCACCAACTGCTTGTCACCATATATTTGATCGGGGACAAAGAGTACACAGGGGCCAGAGCCTGTTGCGGTGGCAGACCGATGGGGTAAGGATTGACGTTACATACCTTAATCGGTACTTTACCCCCTTCCAGGTTAGTCACAGCCCGGGCAACTTGCCACTCCATACTATCAGACACCCCTTCCACCAGGACAGGTCCACTTAGGAGGTGGCGGCCCCCCAACACAGGGGCCCAAATCACCATCTCGCTACAGGCTGGAATGTCTACTGTTAACTGCTTGGACAACCGTGCCACACCCATTTTCCCATCCACCAATTCCTCCTGGGCCACCTGGCTACAGACAGCAAACGCTCTTTCCCATTGCCCTAAGGCAGGTGGAGACACTGTAACCTTAAAGGCAGAGACACCAGGATGGGGTCCCTGAAACAAAAACTTCCAGCAGCTAAAGATCACATTCATTCCCAAAATCCTCTTGTCAGATCCTAAACAGGCATCCTTCACAATGACTGCCCCTTTATTCGGTACCACAACTCCTGCAACCTCAAAGTCAAGCAGCACATAACCCACATAGGGAATATTCAAACCATTTGCTGCTTTAAGAGTCAGCCACATCAGCTCTCCTGCATCTGCCAAGGGGACATGGCTTAACCACTTCTGGAAGAAAGTTTCAGAAAATAGTGTCACTTGAGACCCTGTGTCTTGAACACAAGGAACTTTTGTGCCAGCCACCTTTACTTCTACACCTGGACATGAGCAAGGTGGGACAACTACTTCAGAGGCCTGTGCCTGTTGAGTTCTATCTGGCCAAAACCTTTGAATATGGCCTGGCTTACTACAGCCTCTGCAAATTGGATGGCCCTGTTCATCCCACTGGAAGGCTGGCCTGCGGTAGGAAATAGATTTCCCTCTAGAGGAGATATCCCCTAGTGGATGACTGTGGCACATACCAGAGAGTAGCTGTTTTACCTCTTCCATCACAGTACGGCTGAGTATGGAGATTTATTTCCGCACTCCACAACGTATTTCGGCCTTGAGCCTCTCTTTCCAACCATCGGTTTCTGGCCCACATACAATCTGTGCAGGTGCATTTATGCTTGATGCTCATGCTTCCTCTTGGCCCAGACGTTCTCCGTCCAACGCTCTAGCCTCATTACAGGCCTCAACAAAAGACATTCATGGCTCACGTCTCACCAGCCGCTGCAACTCCTGTTGGACAGCACCAGCCCTCAGACCCAGTATTAGCTGATCACGGGCTGTGCTTTCATCCTGTGCTGAGCCATCAGGTTCCTTCTCACGCCACCTGCCAAACAGTTCTCGTAGGCACAGGATAAAGACCCCACACTTTCTCCATCCCCCTGCCTACACTTAAAGAATTGAACCAGTAATCCAGCTAGAGGAGTTTGTTCACCATATAGTCGTTTTAAGTGGGACAAATTTTCTTGAACATTTCTTCTGGAGCTAGGGTGTAACAGCCAAATTTCCCTCCTGGCATCACCTTTCAACACCCCAATAACAAAATCGGCTTTCTGCTCGTCACTAAGGCCCTGAGCTCTCAACAGTGCTTCGATCTGCCACAACCATTCCCCAAACTTAATCTGGCTCATCTCCCCAGAAAACTTTGGGATCCAAGGCACCCCTATAAACCATAGCATAGAAACCGTGTTAATTACAGTTTGATTGTTCACAGCTGAGGTTGAGGGTTCTTCATGCCCTTCCATGCTTGTGTCGTGTGGTAAGAGAATCCTGCCGACAACACCAGATAAATGTCACAGTATGGAAGTGCCAATTACTGTGAGCATTATGAATAAAATAAATGATTCTCCGGCCACAACAGCACAAACACTCAGGAAGGCAGGAAAGCAAATATAGGACCTACACTTTATTAGACACAATGTTAAAATAGTTATAGACTACAACATTACCTAAAAAGAACAATAAATTCCTAAATAAGAACCATAACTTCCCAATAAGAACCATAAATTCCCAAGGTGCACAGTTTAAGAAACTAACCCCTCAATAAATACTATAAACACCATAAATACCCTAAAATGCACACAAGGAAAAAGGCAATACAATTGTCATTCATGAAAAAAGTCACTTGTAGAGGATGCCTTTCACAGATGAGACTGAGTTTATTTCTCAGGATAGGTTTATTGAAAGGTTACATCCTCTATCAATCACAGAATCTCGAAAAGAGACAGAACAATCGTCCTTCACAGCTCTTATACTCTCCCCAAGTCACACACCCCCAACCTACAGTCCTTTAGCAAACATACAGCCCCCGAGACTCCTTGGCGTCCCCATTGTCTCTTATCCTTCTAGCCTCCGGGGCTCCTGCTGGGACATTCTCTCCAACTTCCCATCTCCTGCCAGACCAACTTCACACCTCCCGTAGGTCTCTGCAGGGTCAGGTCCTCTTTGTCCATTAAGACGTGAAGCCTCCAAAATATGCACCGTCATGCCTACTAGGTATATGTGGGAAATATGGATACAATATATGCGCCCTAAACATGCGCCATATAACCCCCCCCCCCAAACATCTAAATAAGGACAAAGTACACCCCAATATGCATAGAATCATCTCATATCACACAGAACAGAAAATGGCACAACATATCACACTTCCGACTGCTTGGGCTTCAACCTCTTGCCATATCTGCTGTAAGCAGGTTTCGATCTGACTGTAGCCGTTTCTTGCATCTGTGGATTAGAGTCGATAGTACATCCTTGTGAAGGCTTAGAACAGTGTCTCCCCGGTGGCCTGCCGCGACGGGGGGCCCTGGCTAACTGCACTTGTTCATCAGCCAAAACAAAAGCGGGTTTGAGTCTGTTAATGCAGACTAATTCCCTCCTGTCACCCAAATCGAGCAAAAAATGTTTTTCCCCAGTTTCCAACACTCTGAACGGTCCATCATAAAGCGGTCTTAAACCTGGCCTCTGAGCGTCATGTCTGACAAAGACAAATTCTGCGTTCTTTAAGGCCTTAGGCACAAAAACGAGTGGGAAACTGTGATGAACTGGGCCGGGGAGGGTGTTTGATCCCGTGTCGCTCTGCAGCAGCTGAGCGGGTGGGCGATTTGGTGCGGGGTTCTCTGGAAGGAATTCGCCCGGTAACCGGAGGGGTTGGGCAAAAACTAGCTCGGCCGGAGAGGCTTGCAAATCTTCCTTAGGTGCTGAACGCAACCCTAATAAAACCCATGGAAGTTTATCAACCCAATTTGTGTCCGTGAGAGCCGCTCTGAGGGCTGCTTTCAATGACCAGTGAAAGCGTTCGCACAAACCGTTGGCCTGGGGGTTATAAGCGGTAGTGCGGCGGTGAATTTTCACCCCCAGACCGAGTGCCATGGATGACCAGAGCTCGGAAACTAATTGGGGACCCCTGTTAGACGTTATGTCTGACGGGACTCCAAAACGCGCGACCCAAGCCGTTAAAAACGCACGCGCAACGTCTGCTGCTGTAGTTGACGCCAGGGGGACCGCTTCTGGCCAGCGCGTGGTGCGGTCCACCATGGTTAGAAGGTGTGTGAACCCCTGCGACAGCGGGAGGGGTCCCACCAAGTCGATATGCACGTGGTCGAAGCGTTTGGCTGGGATGTGAAAAGATTCTAAGGGGGCCCGCGTGTGCTTGTGTATCTTTGCTCTTTGACACGCTGCGCAGGCTGCGGCCCATTCTTTGACCTATTTACGCAGCCCCGGCCAAACGAATTTTTCTCCCACCATTTTGATCGATCCGCGAACCCCCGGATGTGCCAGCGAATGGATTAAATCAAAAACGTGGCGGCGCCATGCAGCTGGGACCACGGGGCGGGGGCACCCCGTGGAGACATCGCAGATTAGAGGGGGCACACCTATCTGCTGCACCCTGTGCTCCAACCTTAGCCCTGTTGGCCCAGACTGGAGCGCGCGCACATCCGCATCGCTAACCTGCTCGGCAGCCATGGCTGCATAATCAAGGCCCACACAGACCGGGGCTGCGAGCGCTTCCGCGCCGCAAGCCTGGCCAGTGTCCACGGCCACCGTGTCTGCCCCCTGGGGGCCTGGCGTTGCAACTGCACGCGAGAGACAATCTGCCACTACATTGTGTTTACCCGCCACGTGTTGAATGTCGGTGGTAAACTCCGAAATCGCGGCCAGCTGTCTCTGCTGTTGGCCCGACCAAGGCTCTGAAATCTTGGCCATTGCAAATGTTAATGGTTTGTGGTCTACAAATGCGGTGAAATGGCGCCCTTCCAGCCAGAACTGGAAGTGGCGGATGGCCAAATGCAGGGCTAAAAGTTCCCTATCGAACGCGTTGTATTTCCGCTCGTTATCGCGCCATGTTTTGCTGAAAAACACAAGCGGTTGCCAGCTCCCTGCTACCAGTTGCTCGACAACTGCCCCAACTGCTACGTCGGAAGCGTCCGTGGTTAGCGCCATGAGAGCTGTTGGCACCGGGTGTGCCAATAACACAGCGTTCGCCAGGGCCGACTTGACCTGGGAGAAAGCGCGCTCCCGTTCCGGGGACCACTCGACCTTATTTGCAGGTTTTTGCTTCTTTAGTGCCGCGTACAGTGGGTGCATGAGCTGTGCCGCGCTGGGGAGGAAACGGTTATAAAAATTGACCATCCCCAAAAATTCTTGCAATGCTTTAACTGTCTGTGGTTGGGGAAACTCCGTTATCGCGCGTACTTTATCGGGCAGCGGGACCGCCCCTTCTGGAGAAACGCGGTGTCCCAAAAAATCGATTTGCGCTACCCCAAACTGGCATTTCGCTGGGTTAATTATTAACCCATGCTCTGTCAGCCTCTGAAAAACCGCTGTGAGGTGTCGTTCGTGTTCATCTTCGGATGTACTGGCTACGAAAATATCATCCAAATAGACGAACACGAAAGAGAGGCCGCGCAACACCGCATCCATCATACGTTGGAACGTCTGTGCGGCGCCCTTGAGGCCAAAAGGCATGCGCAAAAATTCGAAAAGCCCAAAGGGGGTTATTACTGCCCTTTTGGGTATGTCTTGAGCGCAGACTGGGACTTGGTGATAACCGCACACCAAATCTATTTTGGAAAAGATGCGCGCCCCCGCCAAATGTGCCGAAAAATCCTGGATGTGCGGAATCGGGTAGCGGTCGTGTGCTGAAGCATTATTTAACCTGCGGAAATCACCGCAAGGCCGCCACGAGCCGTCGGCCTTAGGAACCATGTGCAGCGGTGAAGACCAAGGGCTGTTAGAGCGCCTAATGATGCCCAGTTTTTCCAAGTTGGCGAATTCCTCACGCACGATGGCCAGTTTAGCTGGGTCCAAGCGCCGAGCTTTTGCAAAAACAGGGGGGCCAGAGGTAGTTATGAAGTGCTCGACCCCGTGTTTGGCTACTGACGCTGAAAATGTTGGGACCATGAGTGCTGGGAACTGATTGAGTAGTGCATGAAACTTACCACCAGCAGCTGTGACATTGGGATGTGCAGAAGGCGGGGCCACCCGAGCTGTACAGGAGATAGAGTGGAAAGACAGTGCATTTACCATACGTCTATTAGTAAGATCAACTAATAAACCATTTGAGCACAAAAAATCAGCACCTAGCATGTTATTGCTAACTGCAGCTACGACGAAGGTCCACTCGAAGGTGTGACCGTGGAAGGACAGGAGGAGCGTCTTCTCCCCATAAGTTTTGATCGTCGAGCCGTTCGCTGCTAGCACCAGGGGTCCGCTGGAAGGCGCCAGCAGGTCCGCGTAGGAAGGCTTGACGAAACTCAGCTGGGAGCCTGTGTCCACCAGGAAATCCTTCCCTGAATTTGCGTCCGTCACGAAAAGCAGCTTGTTCTTCGTGCCGAGAGCAGCAGCTGCTACCGACTCTCGGTCTTGGCATTTCCCTGGCGCTTGTATCGGCACGGTGGGATGCATCTGCGCGCCCTCTCGGCGAAACGTCGATGGTAAAAGCAGAGAGTGCCGTCCGCTCCACTTCTCCTGGTCTCTGCCGCTGCTGACGTCAGTGGGTCCGGTGCTGCGGCCTCTGGTCTCCCCTCGTCTCGCGGGGATGCGCTCAGCTCGGTTGCCGCTGTCGTGGCTGCGTGTCGTCTATGGGCGTCGACGAGCCGCTGTGCTTCCTGGCCCAGCCCGTGGTAGTCACGGTTGTTGAGCAGCTGTGAGCTGGCAAGGGTGACTCTCACTGCTGGCGGTAGTGTTCTGAGGAAGAGGTGGGCGAAGATAAAATTGTCGTCGTCTTCGCCTCTCAGGTTCATCATCCTCGCCATCAGATCGACATGGTAGAACCTCGTTGCGTCCGCTGAAATTCCCCGAAGGTGGAACTGCGCCTCCACAGTGGTAAACCAGGAGCGTGGGTTATGTTGCCAGAAATCGGGCAGCTGTAGTGTGGTAGCTGCGTTAACCCGGTTGGCTCCTGAAGAGTCCGGTGTGGGAAGATCGTCGCCACCGGCCATAATTTGTCGTAGGTCACCAGTGTAGAGGATGCCTTTCACAGATGAGACTGGGTTTATTTCTCAGGATAGGTTTATTGAAGGGTTACATCCTCTATCAATCACAGAATCTCAAAAAGAGACAGAACAATCGTCCTTCACAGCTCTTATACTCTCCCCAAGTCACACACCCCCAACCTACAGTCCTTTAGCAAACATACAGCCCCCGAGACTCCTTGGCGTCCCCATTGTCTCTTATCCTTCTAGCCTCCGGGGCTCCTGCTGGGACATTCTCTCCAACTTCCCATCTCCTGCCAGACCAACTTCACACCTCCCGTAGGTCTCTGCAGGGTCAGGTCCTCTTTGTCCATTAAGACGTGAAGCCTCCAAAATATGCACCGTCATGCCTACTAGGTATATGTGGAAAATATGGATACAATATATGCACCCTAAACATGCGCCATACACTTCCTACGCTACGTGGAAAAACCTTCAGAACGTCCGCAATAGAGCGTGATGCATTTGCTGGCTGTCAGACCAGGAACTCCCGCTATCGTCCTCCTTATCCCGGAGGAAAAGTACCATCTGCCCGGGCTCGTCCAAGACCCTCCTCTGAGCCTCGTAAAGGGAGTGTTCTGGGCCCGAGGAGAGGTGGCGAAAAGGCAGAGAGAAGAGGAGCGGCTCCTTCGTATCCATCGTCCGGGGAAAACCTGCAGCACACAGCGCAGCACAAACTTAGCCTCCCATGAACACACCGGGGCTAATATACATCCACAACACACAGACAATAAGCACGTTCCTTTACTTAGCTGTGTATTTGCCTTTCATCCAACCCAACGGAGTCTCCGTCGTCTGGTCACTCCCGGCGTCTTCGGTCCCGTGCTGCCACTGTCAAATCACCACACCTGCGCTTCCTCCGTCCTTTCTCCGCTCCTGCGCTCCTGCCCTCGTTTCCTCCGTGCTCCTCATTAATTCACCTCTGCATATCCTCGGGTCCCTGTCAGCACGTCCTGCTGTCCACCTGTCCTTCTGACCTTGTCTCCTTCACCTCATCAGCGACAGCGTTCCGTCGATCTGATCCGTCTGACCTGATTGTTCAACCTGTCCCGGACTCCTCTCAGACTTCTGTTAGACTTCTTCCTGCAAGACTTCCCGAGACTTCTCTCTCAACACAGTCATGCACCATCCTTATATAGGTCCTTCCCAGACAAGAGTTCACAACGGAGCTCGCTAATTGGCTCCTGCTGATTTAATCAATTGGCGCAGGTGTAAATCATAATCAACTCAAAACAACGAAAATACACTCACACAAATCAAAATATACAAAAGAAAACACACTAATCCAATATACATTATATTGTGACGTAGGCGAGGTTCACACAAAGAAGAGGAGCAGATGGTTTCAACAAACAGGCTTTATTCAAACACCACCACCCAACACCCACACTCTGAGCCCAGACAGGCGGGGAGGTCATTCTCCCAGACCCCCATTTCAATCATGGTTACACACACATGATACATCTTGCCCTAATCCTGCCTGTAAACACTGCTGGGTCATTATAACGCAGTTATAATGACACAGCAGTATAATAACTCAGTAATAACATTTAATACACACACACAGTAACGTTCTCTGCTGGCAAAGCATGCTGGGAAATCCCTGCCCCCCTTAACACGGCCCGACGTTACGCTGCCCCTGGAGGGGGCAGTGTAACTTCCCCAGGGCATCTGTGACGTCACCACCGGGGGAAGCATCTGCGGGAGGCAGTAGGACTACGCACAGTCCCTCCCCTGGCAGCGGGAGTCACGACTCCCACCGCTGCCATGACCTCCCAGGCGGCCGTTGGCCCTCGTCCAGGCATCCAGCCCCTGCCGAACCCGGGAAAAGACCGGATCTGTCCTGCTCACTCTGCTGCTGCTGAGCGCGCCGAGGGCCTCTGTGACGTCACCGCCAGGGGAAGCATCTGCGGGAGGCGGCCTTTCCCCGTCCATGCCACCTCACTCTAATTTAACGTCGGCGACGGGCCAGTTTCTCGTGGGGTGGGAGCAGGGCAGTACCGTGCGATGTGCCCTGGTTCCCCGCAGCGGAAGCACCCTTCCTCTCGTCACCGCGGCCGTCTCCTCCGTGGACGTGCCGCTGTGGTCTGCCATAACTCCTCCTCCTCCCCCTTGCTCTCGGCACGGCGGTTTCCTCCAGTGACCATTCGTTCAGCACAGCAGCCAACTCGACCTGGACCAGGTGGTCATCCAACAGGTTCTCGCCATTGTAGCGGGGAATCTTGGCCCGCTGCCGGATGGATGGGACGGTCGCCTCCCGGTCGATCGCCGATCCTGATCACCCTGGAATCGCCAGTCCGTCCTGCCCTGAAAAGGTCGGGAAGCGGGGCTGGTTTGCTCTGCTTGGCCCGCTCTGCCTTGAAAAAGGCAGAAGGTGGAGTACGCTGGTCCATCCATTGCGGCGAGCCACTCCAGATGTCGGCGTCTCAGCTCTGCGCTCCATTCCCACCTGAGCGATGAACCGCCCCGGCCGCTGGACCTCCGCCCGGGTCCTGGCCACCATCTTGCGCCATCCCCACTCCTGACACCAGTGTGACGTAGTCGAGGTTCACACAAAGAAGAGGAGCAGATGGTTTCAACAAACAGGCTTTATTCAAACACCACCACCCAACACCCACACTCTGAGCACAGACAGGCGGGGAGGTCATTCTCTCAGACCCCCATTTCAATCATGGTTACACACACATGATACATCTTGCCCTAATCCTGCCTATAAACACTGCTGGGTCATTATAATGCAGTATAATAACTCAGTAATAACATTTAATACACACACAGTAACGTTCTCTGCTGGCAAAGCATGCTGGGAAATCCCTGCCCCCCTTAACACGGCCCCGACGTTACAATATTAATAATACCATTCAGCCTTAAAGCTATAACAAACCAAAAAAAAACAATACACACACACACACAACCCTTAATTGCTCTGCCCTGACAAGACTTTGTGGTAGCTCATGCTCCAGCCCCATTTTAGGGGTGTGGAGTGTGTGAAATCAGAAGGAGGTACATTCCAAATGATTTATTGCACACTCACATCTCACGAGCACAGAACAGAATGACTCGTCACATCAAGAGCACAGAACAGACTGACTGAACACATTAAACATCCTTCTCTCTACATCAAGTTACACTTCACAAGATTCAAGGCACTTCCTCATAACAATTCAATTCAATTCAATTCAATTCAACTTTATTTATATAGCGCCATTTCACAACAACAGTCATCTCATAGCACTATCAACTGTAGGGGGGGACCCCCACAGTTGCAGAAAGACCCCAGCAATCAGGCGATCCCCTGTGAGCAAGCACTTGGCGACGGTGGAGAGGAAAAACTCCCTTTTAACAGGAAGAAACCTCCAGCAGAACCAGGCTCAGGGAGGGGCAGTCATCTGCTGCGACTGGCTGGGGGGTGAGGGGATAGAGAAGAAGAAAAGAACAGACATGTAGAGAGCAAACAGCACGATGGGGACTCAATCTATGGGAGAGAACAAACAAATGTTAATGACCAGCAAAAAAAAAATATTTCATAGAGAGTGAGGAAAGGAGTGAGGCCCAGTGCATTACTGGAGGTCCCCCGGCTGACTAAACCTATTAGCAGCATAACTAAGGGAGGGTTCAGAAACACATGGTCCCTCCCTAATTGTAGGCTATATCAAAAAGGTAGGTTTTAGCCCTATTCTTAAAAACAGAGATCGAGTCTGACTCCCAAATCAAGATTGGCAGCTGATTCCACAGGAGAGGAGCTTGATAACTGAAGGCTCTGCCTCCCATTGTACTTTTGGAGATTCTAGGTATTACAAGTAATCCTGCATTTTGGGAGCGTAGTGCTCTGTTAGGATAATATGGTAGTATCAGATCTTTTAAATAAAAAGGAGCCTGATTGTTTAGAGCTTTGTAAGTAAGAAGAAGGATTTTAAACTTAATTCTAAATGCTATGGGAAGCCAATGAAGGGAGGCCAGAACCGGAGAGATATGATCTCTCTTTCTAGTACCTGTTAAAACTCTTGCTGCAGCATTTTGGATCAGCTGAAGACTTTTTAAAGATGTTTTAGGACAGCCTGATAATAAAGAATTACAATAATCTAATCTCGAGCTAACAAAAGCGTGGATCAGCTTCTCAGCATCACTCTGAGACAAGATGCTCCTAATCTTGGCAATATTACGCAAATGATAGAAGGCAGTCTTAGAAACAAATTTAATATGTGAATTGAAGGACAAATCCTGATCAAAAATAACTCCAAGGTTCCTCACAGAGCTATTAAGAGAAAGAGTAACTGCATCCAAACTGAAAGTTTGATTTGGAAAGGAATTTCTAAGGTTTTTTGGACCAACAAGAATGACTTCAGTCTTATCTGAATTTAATAGCAGGAAATTACAAGTCATCCAAGCTTTGATTTCCTTAAGACAGGCTTCTAACTTGGCTAATTGATTAGTATCATCTGGCTTCATTGACAGGTATAATTGTGTGTCATCTGCATAACAATGAAAATGTATACAGTGCTTTCTAATAATGTTGCCTAACGGAAGCATATATAAACTAAAAAGAGTAGGGCCTAGCACAGATCCCTGTGGAACTCCATGACTAAGCTTTGAGTTGAAAGAAAACTCATTATTTACATGAACAAACTGGAACCTATCAGATAAATAAGATCTAAACCACTGCAACGAAGTTCCATTAAGTCCAACATAGTTTTCTAATCTATCAAGTAGAATATTATGATCGATAGTATCAAAAGCTGCACTAAGGTCTAAAAGGACAAGTACAGAAACTAGTCCATTATCAGATGCAATGAGGAGGTCGTTAGTGACCTTCGCTAAGGCTGTTTCAGTACTATGATGGATTCTAAACCCAGATTGAAACTCTTCAAGTAAACCATTTCCCTGCAGGTGGTCAAATAATTGCGTAGCAACAACTCTTTCTAAGATTTTTGAAATGAAAGGGAGATTAGAGATTGGTCTATAGTTAGCTAAAGCTCCTGGATCTAGCGTTGGCTTTTTGAGTAAGGGTTTAATTACAGCCATTTTAAAAGCCTGCGGTACATGGCCTAAAGTTAATGAAGAATTGATTATATGAAGAATAAAGCTACCAATAAGTGGGAAGACTTCTTTAAATAACCTAGTAGGAATAGGGTCTAAAAGACAAGTTGAAGGTTTGGATGAGGAAACTATTTTGTCTAACTCACAAAGGTCGATTGGAGTAAACTCATCAAGACAGACATCAATAGAAGGAGTTGTAGTAGTTAAAGTATTTAAGTTAACTGTGGGAAGAATCTGATTGATTTTATCTCTGATGGATGAAATTTTATTATTGAAAAAGCTCATAAAGTCCTGACTAGTAAGCTCTAAGGGAATGCTAGGATTGACAGAGTCCTGACTTTTTGTCAACCTGGCTACAGTACTGAAAAGAAACCTGGGATTATTCTTGTTCTCTTCTATTAATGCAGAGTAATAACTCGTTGTAGCTTTTCTAAGAGATTTTTTATAAATTAAAAGATGATTTCTCCAAGCTGAATAGATTTCATCTAAATTAGTAGAGCGCCATTTTCTTTCTAATTGACGAGTCTTCTGTTTTAAGCTACGAGTTTCTGTGTTGAACCAAGGAGTTAGAAATCTCTGATTAGACTTTTTCTTTTTTAAGGGGGCCACCAAGTCTAGAGCCTGATGCAGAGAAGCTGAAACACTATCCACCATGTTATCAATTACAGAAGGAGCAAGCTGTTTATAGCTTATTTCCGTTGTGTTGACACATGGCATAGAGGAAACAATCTGCATAAATTTGGAAACAGCATCATCTGAGAGGCATCTACTGTAATAATATTTTTCTTTAGGAGCCAAATAGTCAGAAATAGTAAAATCAAAGGTTAACAGACAATGGTCTGACAGTACAGGGTTATGAGGAAACACTACAAGATTTTCTGTTTCTATGCCATATGTCAGAACAAGGTCCAATGTATGGTGGAGGTGATGAGTAGAATTTCCTACTTTCTGAGAAAACCCAATCGAGTCTAATATTGAATTAAAAGCCACATTAAGGCAGTCACTATCTACATCCACATGTATATTAAAGTCCCCTACTATAATTATTCTATCAGATTTCAGCACTAAATCAGCTAAGAAATCAGCAAATTCGGATAAAAATTCTGAGTAGGTTGATGGGGGATGATAAACTATGGCAAATAAAATTGGGTTTAATCTAAAATTGCTAAAGTGCCCAATACTGAGGACCGGGCCCTCAAAGGAATTATAACATGTTTTTTGCTTTACATTAACTAGTAATTTGGAATGGTAAATTGTTGCTACTCCTCCTCCACGACCAGAACTTCTGGGATTTTGACAGCTTAAATAACCAGAGGGAGTTGATTCATTTAAACCAACATAATCCTCTTGCCCTAACCAAGTCTCTGTAAGGGAAATTAAATCAATCTGATGATCAATTAACAGATCATGGACTAACAGAGACTTGGGAGTTAGAGACCTAATATTTAATAAACCACATTTAATGTTTAAATTATGAGGAGGAACAGAGGCCAAATCATTCAATTTAGAGGCTTTATGTTTAATTTGAGTTTTACCAATATTTTGCTTTTTCACTTTGGGATGCTTATACATTATATTTTTATTTACTTTGGAGGGAGCAGACAACGATTCTCTGATGGGGAAGTCAGGGGCTAAGCTGAGGGGTGGCGGATGAAGAGGAGCTGCAGAGAGGCATGTAAGACTGCGACTCTGCTTCCTGGTCCCAACTCTGAGTAGTCAGGGTTTTGGAAATTTGGATAAAAAAGATGCCAGATTGTTAGATAAATGAGAAGCACCATCCAAAGTGGGATGAATGCTGTCTCGTCTCATAAGACCAGGTTTTCCCCAAAAAGAGCTCCAATTGTCAATGTAGCCCACGTCATTTGCAGGACACCACACAGACAGCCAGAGGTTCAAGGATAACGAGCGGCTAAACATGTCATCATTGGTCAGATTGGGGAGGGGCCCAGAGAATACTACAGTGGCAGACATCGTTTTTGCAAAGTCACACACCGATTCTACATTAAGTTTCGTGACTTCCGACTGCCGGAGACGGATGTCATTAATGCCGGCGTGAATAACAATTGTGGAATATTTACAGTTACTTTTAGCCAGCATTTTCAAATTTGACTCGATGTCGCCTGCTCTGGCCCCAGGAATGCATTTGACTATGGCCGCTGGAGTCTCTAGGTTCACGTTTCTGACTACAGAGTCGCCAATGATCAGAGTTTTCTCCTCAGCGGGTGTGTCGCTGAGTGGGGAAAAACGATTAGAAACGTGAACAGGTTGGTGGTGAACCGAGGCTTTGCGACTAGGCTTCCTTCTCACCGTCACCCACCCAGTCTCCTCGCTGCTGAGGAGAGCCGGGGGACCGCTGACAGTAGGGCCTAAGCTAGCTAGCTCCGCTGCAGCTAATGGGTGTCCGTCAAGATTAACTGGCACAGACGGTGTTTCAATGCAGCGGAGCCGGGATTCCAAATCAGACAACCTCGCCTCGAGCGCCTCAAAAAGACAACATTTATTACATTTACCATTATCACTAAAAGAGGCAGAGGTGTAGCAGGACACCTACACCACACTTCATTCAACCCCCACTCCCACTGTTCTCCCATGCGTATTCACTGTCTCTGTCTAAGGTGTGAAATAACCTGAGGCCCACACAGGCCCACACTGCCGCCCCCCCCAGCAACTTAGATAGAACAATAGAACATCAGTCCACACGCTGTTTCGGCTTCTGCTTTAACTTCCGAGAACGCCCGCTCTCGCTCCGGGGTCCATTCGACCCTATCCGTGGGTTTCTGTTTCTTGAGCATGGCGTACAATGGTTGCATGAGCTGCGCCACCCGGGGAAGGAAACGGTTATAAAAGTTCACCATTCCCAAAAATTCCTGCAGCGCCCTGACCGTCTGAGGCCGGGGAAAATCCGCCACAGCGCGCACTTTGTCGGGCAGCGGAATTGCTCCTTCTGGAGAGACGCGGTGCCCCAAAAAATCAATCTCCGTCACGCCGAACTGGCACTTCGCCGGGTTGATTATTAACCCGTGCTCCTCCAACCTCAGGAAAACCGTCGTGAAGTGGGTTTCGTGTTTGTCTTCGGATGCGCTGGCTACCAGGATATCGTCCAGATAGACGAACACGAACGGGAGATCACGCAGCACTGCATCCATCATGCGTTGGATCGTCTGTGCCGCTCCTTTTAACCCGAATGGCATGCACAGGAACTCGAATAGACCGAACGGAGTTATTACAGCTGTTCTGGGTATGTCCTCAGCACGCACTGGGACTTGATGGTAACCGCGGACCAGGTCTATTTTGGAAAAAATGCGTGCCCCGGCGAGGTGAATGGAAAAATCCCGAATGTGGGGAATCAGGTAGCGGTCGTGCGCTGTGGCGTTGTTCAACCTGCAGAAATCACCGCACGGTCGCCACGATCCCTCAGCCTTAGGGACCATGTGTAGCGGGGATGCCCATGGGCTGTTCGAGCGCCTGATGATGCCCAACCTTTCCAGGTTGGCGAACTCCTCGCGCGCTATGGCCAGTTTAGCTGCGTCCAAACGCCGAGCTCTTGCAAAAACGGGCGGCCCGGTGGTGGTGATAAAGTGCTCCACCCCGTGTTTAGCGATGGCCGCGGAAAACGTTGGAACCGTGAGTGCTGGGAACTGAGTGAGCAGTGTGTGGAACTTACCGCCTGTAGCTGTGACGTTGGCTTGTGCTATTGGCTGGGTCACTCAAGCTATACAGAGGAGAGAGTCAAAGGACAGTGCATTAACCAGGCGCCTGTTAGCAACATCAACCAGTAAACCATGGGCACACAGAAAATCAGCCCACAGTATATGGTAATTCAGTGCTGCTATGACAAAAGTCCACTCATATGTACGGCCGTGTAGCGATAAGAGCAGAGTCCTCTCACCAAAGGTCTTAATATCCGAGCCGTTTGCTGCCAACATCCCGGGGCCGCTAGATCCTGCCAGCCAGTCAGCGTAGGTCGGCCGGATGAAGCTCTTCTGGGCTCCGGTGTCCACGAGGAAACGCCTCCCCGAGTGTGCGTCCGTTAGGTAGAGCAGCTTGTTCTCTTCACCGAGGGTCGCTGCTGCTACCGGCCCCCGGCCTTGGCGTTTTCCCGAGCGCTGGAATTGGCACGGTGGAGCACATCTGCGTGCGTTCTCTCCGAAGCGGCGGTGGTAGGAACAGAGCGTGTCTCTCTGGCGCTCCTTGGCCCCTGCTGCTGCTACCGTCTGTGGCTCCTCGCCTCCTCTGGTCGTCTCGCTGTGCTCCGTTGCTGCCGCGTTGACTGTGATCGCCCTGGTGGTGATGATGATCCGGTCTGCCTCCTGGGCTAGCGCACGGTAGTCTCGCGCGGCCAGCCATGGCGAATTGGCCAGAAACGCTCTCGCCTCTTTTGGAAGGTTCCGGAGGAAGAGGTGGGCAAACAGAAAGTGCTCGTCGTCCGTGCCCATTAACGCCAGCATCTTCTCCATCAGGTCTACGGCCGAACCATCTCCTAGTTCGGTCCGTGTCAGGAGCCTCTCCGCTCTCTCACAGTCCGAGAGCGTGTAGCGCTGGATGAGCGCAGCCTTGAGCGCCTCGTATCTGTTGCTGGCTGGTGGCCGATCGAGCAGGCTCGCTACCTGTTGAGCTGTGCAGGCGTTGAGCGCTGCGACCACATGGTAGAATCTGGTGTTATCTGCCGTTACTCCCTGGAGGGCAAACTGGGCCTCGGTGAGGTGGAACCAAGAGCACGGGTTCTGCTGCCAGAAATCCAGTAGCTTGACTGCAACCACACACGCGTGGCTGGAGGTTCCAGTCCGGGCTGTCTGTGGGATGGCTGCCACCTCACTGTAGCTTCCTGACCGGGCCGGCTCCAGGGATCTTGCCTCGTGTTCCATAATACGTCTTGGGTCACCAGTGTGGAGTGTGTGAAATCAGAAGCAGATACATTCCAAATGATTTATTGCACACTCACATCTCACGAGCACAGAACAGAATGACTCGTCACATCAAGAGCACAGAACAGACTGACTGAACACATTAAACATCCTTCTCTCTACATCAAGTTACACTTCACAAGATTCAAGGCACTTCCTCATCACAGCAGGACACCTACACCACACTTCATTCAACCCCCACTCCCACTGTTCTCCCATGCGTATTCACTGTCACTGTCTAAGGTGTGAAATAACCTGAGGCCCACACAGGCCCACAGGGGCAGATTTTTTTATATGCTTATGTGTTGTCAGTCGATGTTGCTAATAGGAGATGAGTGGATGCTGTTGCTTTTACCTCACTGCCCTGCACAGGTCGGGGAGCTGGGTCGACAACACTGGCTAACGTTAAAGCTCTGGGGGTAAGTACCAACATTTGCTCACAAAGTTCCCAGCAGTCACGGTCCCAACTTTTACGGCTACGGTAACGAAACACGGGGTCGAACACTTAATAACGACAAAAGGTCCGCCGGTGTCCGTGCGACCTTGACGCTTGGATGCAGCTTAACTGGCCAGCGTGAGAGAAGAGTTTGCCAACTTAGAGCAGTTGGGCATCATCAGGCGCTCCAACAGCCCGTGGGCATCCCCACTACGCATGATACTTAAAGCCGACGGATCGTGGCGACCATGCGGCAATTTTCGGCGCTTGAATAATGCCACGGAACACGATTGTTATCCCATTCCACACATCCAGGATTTTTCCGTGCGCCTGGCCGGGGCACGTGTTTTTTCAATTGTGGATCTGGTCCGCGGATGCCATCAGTTCCCAATGCGCGTGGAAGATGTTCCAAAAACAGTGGTAATAACTCCTTTCAATCTTTTCAATTCAATTCAATTCAATTCAACTTTATTTATATAGCACCATTTCACAACAACAGTCATCTCAGGGTTCAGAAACACATGATACCTCCCTAATTGTAGGCTATACCAAAAAGGAAGGTTTTAACCCTATTCTTAAAAACAGAGATCGAGTCTGACTCCCAAATCCAGATTGGCAGCTGGTTCTACAAGAGAGGAGCTTGATAACTGAAGGCTCTGCCCCCCATTGTACCTTTTGGAGATTCTAGGTATTACAAGTAATCCAGCATTTTGGGAGCATAGTGCTCTGTTAGGATAATAGGGTAATGTCAGGAATCTGAAACTTAAACTCAGCCAAAAGTACTCTGCTTAGTTCGTTACCTCAAATAAGATTCGAGACACAAAGTTTCAAAATATAAAAGCTTTACTCATGAGGAGTGCTTACCCTGGCTACAGGAAAAAATAGCACTGAAGCTTATCTTCAGAGCTGGGGCTTTTATACACAAGCATGAGTTATAGGAACAAAGAGGTCTAAACAGGTTTTTCTAATACTTCAGGAACTAAGGGAGGGTTCGACATTAAGAACAGGAACAATCATAGGAACAAAGAGGTATAAACAGGTTTTTCTAATACTTCAGGAACTAAGGGAGGGTTCGACATTAAGAACAGGAACAATCATAGGAACAAAGAGGTTTGCACAATAGAGCGGAAAGTTTCAGTCAAGAGGTTTGCACAGTAGAGCGGAAAGTTTCATCACACAATTGAATGCAGAGCAGTAAAAGAGCACATTTTAAGACTTGATAGTATAAATGATAACATGTATATACAATGTTTTTCTAACAATTCCCTCCTGTTTATCATTTATACCTTTTAATCACATGCAGACATCAGTACAATGTATCTTCTTACGATTTTCTACATTGACATCATAGAGCATCATTTCCAAATATAGGAGAGTGGTTTAAAAAGAAGCACAGTCATCATAGGTATCAGGTTTGGGATTGTGATCATCATCAGCTTTCTGGGACAATGGGGTGTATTTGTCTGAAGGCATCCTACTCAAAAAGATTGTTGCAACATAAATGTGCGTTGAGTAAGGGCTCTACTTATCATGGACCTAATACAGGGAATGACACACATGAATAGTACAAAAATAGAATCAATACAACTATTGCTGGGGTTGACCATTTCAAAAGAACTTGCCACCAAGTTCCACTTTGAAACCAATCCCAGGAACCTCAACCTTTATCTTCATCTAACCCATGCTGTAAGTGTAAAATATCATTTTAATGGCTTAATTTTTGTTCTTCATTTAACGCTGTGAATCCTTGCTCCATTAATACAGTCAGATTTTCCATTGTCCATGCTAATGCATTTATGTGGTGTATAGCTAGAGCCCTGCCATACATTGGAAAAGGAGTACCCATAACACCTTTAAAATCACTAATCCTCTGTTTTCCAGATAGTTTACCTACTAACTGTTGCATGTCTATTTTTGTGCTTCTTTTTGCCCTGGTGTGCATTTTAGTTTGTTCAGGATGATAATTTTTTTTTTTTTTTTTTTTTTTTGTTACTTATTTGTACCCGTAGGTAGACTTGGTTTGCAGTCTGGTTGACAAGCCACCGGCTGCTGGTCGCTGCGTGCGCGAGCGCCCTAAACCTACATGTTTTTGGTATGCGGGAGGAAACCGGAGAAATCCCGGAGTAAACCCGCGCAACACGGGGAGAACATGCAAACTCCACACAGCTCACCGTTGGTCGGGGGCTGGGATCGAACCCACGATCTCATGATCCCCGCGATCCCCCGGCCGAGGGTAAAACTGTGCTGCCACAGTGCTAAACCACTGCGCCACCGTGCAGCCTATAATATATAATAATGGGAGTATGAGGTTTTCATTTCATGTGTAAGATTTGACCTCATGCTAATGTGTGGGAACAATATAGCCATATAACACCTGCCACACCACCCTGGAGGAAGCAATGAGTAAACATTATATCCACAAACCCAAACATGGTTTTCCAAACACCCATACCCATCATCATTTGGCCAAAAAACAGTAGGATTATTGCTACAGTTAAAAGTACAATTTTTGTTCTTTAAGGTGAAATTTCCAGCAGCAATATAGGGAAAATGAGATGCATTTCTACAAACAGAATCATGATATCGCACTCCACAGGTCACTTCCTTTGTATCATTGCATCTTGGTGAAAAACCCAAGTTGAAATTGTTTTTGCTACAGTTTTTGTGAAAACAGATTGGTGAAGTAAACAGTGTAGGATTTACTTTCATTAACCCTCAAGCGACCAAGCTATTTTACGGACTGAAATGACCAAGTGGGGTCATTTATGACCCCATTGTGCTCTGTACAGGGATCCTTATTATAAATGGCTGGTTGGAGGTTTATCATACCAAAACTACTCCCTGTATTTAAGACAGGTATTTTATAATGATCTAATGTAAAATGTGTTTGCTAATAATACTTTTATTGCAAGAAATAACCAAAACGCAGACTGTAAGAACAACATTACATTTATTTAGACAGTCCTTGTCAGTTCACTCTTGGAACATCATTATCATCATCATAGTCATCATAGTCATCATATCATCACGATGATGATGATACCTATTATTGTAGTTACGATGATGATCATGATACCTATTATGGCATTTTGCATAATGGCGGTTTTCTTGTGGACGGTGATCCGGATCACCACCAAAATCTAATCATCTGTAGGATACCCCATTTCTGACAATCTGTGAAAATTTCATGAAAATCCATCCAATAACTTTTTGAGTTATCTTGCTAACAAACAGACAATCAAACAGACAAACAGACAAATCCAGACAAACAGACAAATGTAAATCTTGCTATCCTAGGTCTGTTAGCCATGGTTCACTGCAATACAATATAAAGTACTGATTAGAAGTGGAAACCAGAGTGGTGGCTCAGTTGGTAGAGCATCCGCCCCACACCCGGGAGGCAGGGGTTCAAATCCCGGCCGGGTCATACCAAAGACCATATAAAAATGGTGCTTTCTGCCTTCTAGCGTGGTGCTCCGCATAATGGAATGGGGAAAGTAAAGTTACACACAGAGCTACCAGAGGACTGACCCCCCGCTGTAGCTTTCACTACTTACAGTAGCTGTGTGGCCTAAGGTCAGAGAAACAGAGATAGGCACCGCCCATATACACCTTCAGGTGTGAAGGGATTAACTAACTAACTATTAGAAGTGGAACATTTGAATAAAATTTATAAAACCAATGTTTAAAAACCAGTGCTTCTCTTCGGGGTCATAAATGACCCCACAAGAGTTTGCGATGTCTACGCCACACCAATTGGTTGATCCCTGCAAAAAACTATGAAAGTGTGTAGGATTAGTAGACTGACAAATTCATGCTAGGAAAGAAAATTTGGATAAAAAATAAAGAGACGGCACATTAAATTATATGGCTGGGGTCGTAAATGACCCCACTCGGTCGCTTGAGGGTTAAAGGCTTCTTAACTGTAAGCAAAGAAGTTCAAATCCCAGTAGTATTAAATATTCTAATCTTAGACCCAGTGGAATCAGTAACAGTGACATTCAATCTATTAAGATACCTTTCTGACAAGTTCCCCACCAACCAATGTCCAACATTATTGCTTGTTTCATCGCTATTGTCACTCTGGCTGTTTCCTCTTCACTTAGTGGAACAGGGATCATGGCTATTGCAGTCTTGTGTGAATGGGGTAGCAATAAACACACATAGCAAGAAGTGTTGATTCCCAGTCCTCTCACCGAAACCACCATTGTCTGGTACCACAGGTTATGCGTATAATCCACGTATTATTCATTGTCTGTACTTCGTGGGCTCCTTGTCCTTGAATCAGAAAGGGTCCTCCACCCCACTGTTATGAGAAGTGCGGAATACAAAGTCATCAGTACTTTTGGTGCCATGTTTTCACCTAAGAGAGTACCCCTCCGGGCCTCTTTCTTCACCAGGTTTGAGACGGCCTTGTCCTTAAAAGGACACGCCCCCGTTGTAACTGGACTTACTCAGGGAAGCAGGTTAGTTCACTTACAGGCACCCGTAGTCTCTTTACGTGTGAAAGGTGAATCCAAGATGGTCGTTCAGCAATTCTTACTGCAGTGGGGGTGGTCAACAGCACTTCATACAGTCCTAGCCACCTTACTGAGTCCCAGTGCTGACGGTGGTGGTTCTTTATGAAGACATAGTCTCCAGGTTGCAACGGGTTATCCGCTTCTTTCTGTGGAGCAGAGAGAGCTCTGACAGAATCAATGTATTCTTTTGTGTTTAAGCATTCTCTGAGATATTCACCAAGGGTTGTGTACTTGTTAGGCGTGGTTAGTGGTGAGAGGTCTGGCAATACATAAGGACGGTGAAAAGCACATTCAAAGGGTGATAATCCTGTCTTTGTGTCTGGTATATAGTTAATCATTAGTTTGATTCACTTTTTTTACTAAGCCTGCACTTTGTGGGTGGTAGGCACTATGAAATTTGATCTTACTTCTTACAGCTTGGGTTAAGTCTTGAACTGTTTGTGCTGTAAAATGAGTTCCATTATCTGCATAAATCAGTTCTGGAACCCCAACAGCGGGAAAAGCATGATTCAATAGAGTTTTACACACAAATGCGGCATTTGCTGAGGATGTGGGATGAATTTTTGTCCACTTTGTAAAGGTGTCAATCAACACCAAGCAATATTGTAGCTTTCCATTGCTCCTTGAGCATTATTTTGAAAACAAATGATGCACTTTTGGAATGTTTTTGTTACTTCTTTCAAAAACTTTCCAAACTTCCAACTTTCAAAAACTTTCCAACATCCTCATCATTGATTTCCCTCCTGTTGGCACATGATTGGCCATGTGTCACCAGGACAGCTCATTTGTATAATGTGGGTGGCAGAGCAAATTTTCGTCAGGCAAGCCAAATGTATATCTAATTATTTACACATGAAACAGGAGGAAGGTCCATATTATTTTGACAGTCTTTTAAAGCATCAACATTAACATTATTAATAAGACAGACGGTTCCTAAAAGACCAATAGCAGCACAATGAGTAGCGTTATCAGCCAAACGATTACCGCAGCTAGACAAGTCAGTGCCATTAGTGTGGGCAGGGCAGTGAATAACTGCCACAGAACATGGTAGCATCAGAACATTATGTAGTTGCAATAATCGCTGTCGATGTTTTGCTGGTTTTTCTGTGGAGATGACAAACCCCCGCAGGTTCCAGGTAGCAGTGTACAGGTGACATGTGTTATAAGCATATTTACTGTCTGTACAGACAGTTACATTCAGGGTAGTAGCCCATGTAAGTGCTGCAATCAAAGCCAATATTTCAGCCATTTCAACTGATGCAGGTTGTGGAGTAGGATGATAGGAAGCATGATCTTATAATCCTCATTATTCCATGAATAATAAGAAAATGGTCTGTATTGCCCAGCATGTATTTAAGACATAACTGCAGTCATGTTTATCCTGTGCATCACAGAAAATGAAATGAAAGTCCCGTCATAACTATAATTAGTATGTTTTTCAAATCATCAATAAGCTTCTTATGTTCGGCCATCAGTTCTATGTTGGAGGCTGGTGTAACGTTTGGATTTTTCAAAATGTGTAACAAGAAAATGACGCTCCACTTATTTAGATGAAACCTATTTAGCTTGGAGAAATCATCTTTTAATTTATATTAAAAAAAATCTTTTAGAAAGGATCAAACAAGTCATTATTCTGTATTAATAGAAGAAAACAAAAATAATCTCAGGTGTGGTCTATATTAATCATATATTCCATAACCTACATATGTTGAAGCATGTGGAAATGTTTAGTAATTACATATGTAAAGGACTTCACACCTCTGAAAGGACAAAGGCTCTCAACCGCCGAGTGAAGAACAAAGACGTTCCCAGACACGGCGGAGGAGACCGGAGGAGCCACCCTCACCCCCTAAGGCGAGGAGGGGAAATACCAAGACAATGGGGGGGTTAAGATAATGAGGGATGTCAGCCTTTGTTATGCATGTCTTTTGTTGTGTGCAAGTATAAAGCCAGTGAGCTGGAGACATTCTGTCTCTTTTTCCCTTCTGCCACTCTGCACCAGATGAGACTTGTTGGAAGAGCTGATTATTAAACTTTGTTTATAAACCAAATCGCCTCTTCATTTCCAAGCTCTTCTACACTGGTGACCCCTGACGCGAGTATGATCCTGAGGCATACCCCCGCAATCGACTCATCCGTGGCGACCCGGGCAGACGCCAGCGACCACGCAGACGAGGGAACAGATGGACAACTGTTCCCCCCGGCAGAAGAGATTGAGAGGGCTCAACCGAGCACCAGCACCGCCGTGAGATCCGAGGCAAGGCACTCTCACCCGGCGGGCACAGCAGTGATGGTATGCACGAATGCCGTTGCTGTCAAGCTGCCAGACTTCTGGCAAGAAGACCCAGCCTCTTGGTTTCAGCAGGCTGAAGCCCAGTTTACACTGGCGGGCATCATGGCTGACGATACCAAATTTTACCATATCGTCTCCAAACTCGACGCCGCCACTTCGAAGTGTGTGCGGAGCATGATCTGGCGGCCACCGGCCCAGGACAAATATGAGACGCTCAAAGCAACCATCGTGGCGAACTACGTCCCATCAGCGGAAGAGAGAGCCGAGAAGATCCTGGCGGTCTACGGCCACAGAGGGTGCAAACCGAAGGCCCTCATGGAGGATTTGCTACAGCTCAAAGAAGAGGACAATGATAACTTCCTCTTCCAATTTATATTCCTCAGCACGCTGCCGCCACACATGAGAGGGACACTCGCCGGCATGAAATGCAACAACCACCAAGACTTCCGCGCGCTGGCCAGCGAAGCTCATCAGCTCGTCAACGCCTGCAAGGAGCTGACACCCACAGCAGCATCCGCAGACCTCAACGCTGATGCCCCGAACCACGAGGAGCCACAACCCACTGAGCAGACCCAGCCCACGGTGACAGCGACACGGCCAAAACGTAACAGACAGAGCAACGTCTGTTATTATCACCACCGCTTCGCCAAGAAGGCCCGCAAATGCGTTTCCCCCTTGCAAATTTGCGATTTCGGGAAACGCCAAAGCCGAGAGCCGTTAACGGCAGCGGTTCTCAGCGAGAAGAACAAGCTGTTGTACGTGACGGATGGACACACAGGCAAGCAGTTCCTCATCAACACAGGAGCGCAGCTGAGTTTCGTCACGCCCTCCCACGCAGATGGAGCCACGGGCACCCGGGGCAACGGAGTCGTGGCAGCCAACGGCTCTAACATCGACACGTTCGGTGAAAAGAGCCTGCACCTCCTCATCCACGGCCGCAACTACAGATGGACATTTGTTGTAGCGGCGGTGAGTTTTAACTTATTAGGCACAGATTTTTTGTGTGCACATGGGTTATTTGTGGATCTAGCAAATAGGCGCCTGGTTAATGCACTGTCCTTTGCTTCTATTCCATGCTCAGCCCGAGTTTCTCCACCACCTGTGCAGGCCAACGTCACCACAGCAGGAGGTAAGTTTGAGCAACTCCTCACCCAATTTCCAGTACTCACAATTCCCAAATTCTCAGCCACTGTGGCTAAACACGGGGTTGAACACTTTATTCCCACAACGGGACCACCCGTATTTGCCAAAGCTCGCCGCTTAGACGCGGCCAAGCTCAACATAGCACGGGACGAGTTTACAACCCTTGAAAAATTGGGCATTGTTAGACGCTCGAAGAGCCCCTGGGCCTCGCCACTTCACATGGTTCCGAAATCCGACGGTTCTTGGAGACCGTGCGGAGAATACCGCAGATTAAACAACGCTACAGCGCATGACCGTTACCCAGTCCCTCACATTCAAGATTTTTCACTACATCTGGCGGGAGCGCATTTTTTCAAAAATAGACTTAGTCCGCGGTTATCACCAAGTCCCAGTCCGAGCAGAGGACATTCCTAAAACAGCGGTAATAACCCCTTTTGGCCTTTTTGAATTTCTGCGAATGCCTTTCGGCCTCAAAGGCGCTGCTCAAACTTTTCAACGAATGATGGACGCGGTCCTACGCGACCTTCCTTTTGTCTTCGTCTACCTCGACGACGTGCTGGTAGCCAGCTCGTCTGAGGAAGAACACAAGCAGCACCTCACTACGGTTTTTCAGAGGCTAGAAGAGCACGGGCTAATAATCAATCCAGCCAAATGCAAATTCGGCGTGTCACAAATTGATTTTTTAGGACACAAAGTCTCTCCGAAGGGGGCAGTTCCACTTCCAGACAAAGTTCACGCGATAGAAAGTTTTCCACGGCCACAAACGGTCAAATCGCTACAGGAATTTTTAGGGATGGTTAATTTTTACAACTGCTTCCTCCCCCACGCAGCTCAACTCATGCAGCCCCTGTATGACGCGCTCAAAAAAAAGAAAGCTTCCAACACGGTCGAATGGACCCCGGAGCGCGAACGCGCTTTCGCGGAAGTAAAAAGCGCCCTAGCTAACGCCACATTGTTAGTTCACCCAGATCCCTTGGCCCGCATCGCGCTAACCACAGACGCTTCGGACCTAGCTATAGGGGCAGTTGTAGAACAACTTGTCAGCGGGGTCTGGCAACCTTTAGCATTCTTTAGCAAATCGCTAAACCAAACTGAGCGTAAATACAGCACTTTTGACAGGGAGCTGCTAGCGCTTCATTTATCCATCCGCCACTTCCAGTTCTGGTTAGAAGGGTGGAGTTTCACGGCTTTTGTAGACCATAAACCGCTCACCTTTGCTATGGCTAAAATTTCAGAACCATGGTCAGGCAGGCAACAAAGACAGCTAGCTGCGATTTCAGAGTTCACCACAGACATTCGACACGTGGCAGGCAAACTTAACATAGTAGCAGACTGTCTCTCTCACGCTGTGACACCACCAGAGCGTGAGGAGACAGATTATACTGCCTCAGCAGCAGAACTCTTCACTAACGCAGACACATACGCAGCACCTATCCATGCAGGGATAGATTATGCAGCCATGGCAGAGGAACAAAGCAGTGACACGGACGTGCGCGCACTCCTGTCTCGACCAACAGGGTTAAGGCTGGAGAAAAAGGGTTTACGCGACGGCGTGCCCCCCCTAATATGCGATGTTTCAACCGGCCGACCTCGCCCGTTAGTATCAGCTACATGGCGCCGCCGTATTTTCGACGCAATTCACTCCCTCGCGCACCCAGGTGTGCGCGCCTCGGTTAAAATGGTCGCCGAAAAGGTTGTGTGGCCAGGCCTGCGCAAAAACTTAAAAGAATGGGCAAAAACTTGCATTTCTTGTCAACGCGCCAAAATACACAGACACACAAAAGCCCCTCTGGAGCCTTTTCCAATCCCTGCTAGAACGTTCGACCACGTTCATGTCGACCTCGTGGGGCCACTACCTTCCTCCCAAGGTTTCACACACCTGTTAACAATGATAGACCGCACCACGCGCTGGCCAGAGGCAGTCCCTCTAGCGGCAACCACAGCGGAGGAAGTCGCTCACGTTTTTTTGACAAACTGGGTAGCACGTTTCAGCGTCCCATCGGACATCACGTCCGATAGGGGGCCTCAATTTGTCTCAGAGCTCTGGTCAGCCATGTCCAACAGCTTAGGGGCAACAATTCATCGCACCACCGCTTACCACCCTCAGGCTAATGGGTTATGCGAGCGTTTTCACAGATCTTTAAAGGCTGCCCTTAGAGCCTCACTAACGGACACAAATTGGGTAAATAAACTTCCCTGGGTTTTATTGGGGTTGCGTGCTGCACCTAAAGAGGATCTAGACGCCTCTCCTGCAGAATTAGTCTTTGCACAACCTCTCAGGCTTCCACGTGAATTTTTACCAGAGAACCCAGAGCCAGGGCACCTTCCAGTCCCAAGGTTTTTAGGCAGCAGCGGACCGGACTCTCTCCCCGGTCCAGCTCATCACTCCTTCCCATGGGTTTTTGTCCCTCAAGCTTTAAAAAACGCAGAATTCGTTTTTGTTAGGCATGAAGCTTTAAAACCAACTTTCCGCCCAGCATACGATGGGCCATTCAGAGTGCTGGAACATGGTGACAAACACTTTGTGCTTGATTTTGGGGATAGAAAAGAAACAGTCAGCATTGACAGACTTAAACCTGCCTTCTTGTTGAAAGACGAGCCTGCACAGTTGGCGAGAGCACCTCGACGGGGTAGACCCCCCAAGAGAAAAGACTCAGCCCCCCGGCAGGGAACAATTAACCACTCTCCTTCACACACTGCAGACTCCTCACAAGAAGGTCCCAGCAGGGCGCCTAAACCAACCTACAGCAGTTTTGGGAGAAGATTAAAACCCTGACAGCACAGGGACTGATGCAAACCACTCCACAATGGTACACTAATTGTGCTGCAACAGTTTAGGACTGGCATATGATTTTACTATGCTGTTATGATTACCACTGAACTCTCTTAGGAGCATGGCTGCTGGAAAGTTTCTTCTGTGGCAAGAAATGTAACACTTAGAATGTCATAGCAATTATCTTAGACTGTGAACCTTTCTGTTGTCCTTTCTTAGTTGTTTTGGGGGCCTGTGGTCTATATTAATCATATATTCCATAACCTACATATGTTGAAGCATGTGGAAATGTTTAGTAATTACATATGTAAAGGACTTCACACCTCTGAAAGGACAAAGGCTCTCAACCGCCGAGTGAAGAACAAAGATGTTCCCAGACACGGCGGAGGAGACCGGAGGAGCCACCCTCACCCCCTAAGGCGAGGAGAGGAAATACCAAGACAATGGGGGGATTAAGATAATGAGGGATGTCAGCCTTTGTTATGCATGTCTTTTGTTGTGTGCAAGTATAAAGCCAGTGAGCTGGAGACATTCTGTCTCTTTTTCCCTTCTGCCACTCTGCACCAGATGAGACTTGTTGGAAGAGCTGATTATTAAACTTTGTTTATAAATCAAATCGCCTCTTCATTTCCAAGCCCTTCTACATCAGGTTCCTTTTCAGCACTGTGGCCAGGCTGTCAGGACTCTGTCCCCTGATTGCTGGAGTCTTTCTGCAAGTATGGGGATTACCCCTATAGTTGAAAATGCTATGGGGTGTCTGTTGTTGTGAAATAGCGCTATATAAATAAAGTTAAATTGAATTCATTATCAATCATTTATTGATAATTTTTATGTATTACCTATTTTTCTAAGGATTGTTAATTATTTGCTAATTAATTTCCTTGATATCCCCTGTTTTGATACATGGAGATGCACATGCAGCAAAGTTAAAGGGTATTTGCTTGATTCTTTTGCTGAAAGGAAGTGTGCTACCATTGTTAAAATGTGTGGGTAGCCCAGTTCCTTCAAAAGAAGATTTCAATAATCATAGCTTCTTTTGTGACATCTCTTGAACTAGTTTACAAATTCCATTTAAGAAAAACAAAATAACCATCTGTGCGTTTTCGATAGGCTTCAGCATTGATAAATAAGATCAGTTTGTCCAGTTGAGCACAGATGGGTTGAATTTGAATAAATGAATAAAGATTGCGTCACACTCTTTCAGTCAACGGAAAGGTGGATGTTTTGCCTAATTAGAAGTTGATTTAAATTTTTACCAGGAATGCCTCATTTTATATATTCCTTGGTAAATTATGGGGTGAATGTAGTTTACCCTGACCCAGCTTGGCCACCGCCGAATCAGGAAAAACACATTCCTCATTACTGTCACATTTCTGAAATATGATGTTACCACACCATTATGTGGTGAGTAATATCAGTATAAAATCATATAAACATTACATTTGTAAAGTCAAAGTCATTTGAATCAGTACACCTTATGTTATCTACAATGTCATACAAAGTCATACTTGGCTTCAAAAAATGCTTATCAATTTAAGGATCCTTTCTCCAAGACCTTTGTCTGATAATCCATAGCCTCTGGCAGATCATATGCACAGACACATTAATTATCAATCTCTTTTGAACCTCTGCGCTCTAAATCATGTGATATAGGGTAAACATAAAACCTTCAGTGATTAGGCATTATTAAATGACATCATAATATGATCATAGTATGGCCTGTAGTCACATTGTCACACGTCAGTCCTTTTTTCTATAAAGTGCACTGTCGTGTTTCAGTCAAGGAAAAAGGTCAGTAATGCGTCAAAATTGCTTTTAAAAATAAGTAAACAGTTTATCACGTACGCAACATTAATCAAGACCCCACAGAGTTAAATTGAAAAAATAAAAACCCAAAACCTTGTAAAAATACCCTTATTTAGACTACTTTTTTCACACAGATCAACCACACACACACAGAGGATTGTCATTATTTCTGCAAGGTCGAAGCAGCTCCTTCCATTCTCTCTGCACTGCCATAACACAAAACCAGTTGACTCCTTCTGCTCAAGGCCACTATTTTCAGATACCTGTAATCTTAAACCTTTGTCAGAAGGATAACAATTAGACAATCAATCCTTTTATGCCAAAAATTACAACACTTCAAAACCTGCTCCTTCCGCCTCCACAGAGAACTCTCATCCCTTTTTCCCATGTTGGAGCATATTACAAAAATCACAGAAAGACAAAACAACCTAAACTGCCGCTGCCTCTATCTAAGGCTCTCACACACAAAAATAAATAAAATGACTGTTTCTCATTGTCCATTTTAGCGTTATCCGGTTCTGTTGCCTTTTAATCTGACCGTCTTTAGATCTCATAATCTTATAACAATATCTTATAACATAGAATAAAGTTATTATTATGATTTTATTTACTTCTTTCATTAACTTAGGATAAGGACCCTCCTTAGGATCAGTTGCAGGGTAAGGTGGGGGTGGTTGTGAATCATTTGCATCTGGGTTTAACAGGGGTTCTGAGCTGTTCTGATTTTCATATTTTCTGTTTTTATTTTGTTTGTTTTTCTCCCTGCCTTCATCGGCTTTTGTTTTGGCGTCTGTAGCTGCCATTGCCCAGAGATTAGCACATTGAAGTTCAGGGTGGGGCCCCCTTTTTCTTTTACCTTTAGTGGTCATTTTTATTGTTGCTGCCAGCACCTGGCATTCATCCACGTTAAGCGTGGGTTTGAAGGAAAAATCTTTTTCCCATTTGTTTAAATATTTATTAGGATCCTTCACTTGATCGTGTTCTCTTAAGGGCCTTTTCCACTAGCATGCTTTAGCGCGACACGGGACGGCTCAGCACGCTTTGTACGCTTTTCCACAAGCCCCAACACGGTTTAATAGTCGTGATTCTCAGCCCCGCTGAAGGGCAGGGTACAGCAGTGCTGAGCTGTGCCGTGTTGTGACGTTAACAGACTGGTCGCCGCTGATTGGTCAGGTCGTAACCGGCGCTGATTGGTCAGGTTGTAACCGCCCCTCTCCTCCTCCTCTTCTACCAAATCTTCACGACCTTTTCAATAAAGTTTTTGAAAAAAAAAAAGAATCTTCACGACCTACTCAGCACGCAACCACTGTTGGCGGTTCCTTTTCAGTGTATTGCTGTGCTATTTTTCATTTATTCTCTATCAAAAATGGCTTTGCGTAATAAGGGTGTTCCATGGAGCAGTAAGGAGCTGCAGTGTCTGCTCACTGCATTGTCAGACGAACGTATTCAGCGCGAGTTAGACGGAGCCGCCCGGAATGAAAAAATATACCGGGAGGTCTCGACATCGGAGTCCTTTAACGGTGAGTTTTAATTTTTTTTTATTGTGCGTTTTTTCGCAAATATATTCGGTAAGACGCTCAGTTTATTTATGCAATAAAAAAGCTGTTCATTTGTGGATGGATCGCTGCTTTATTGCAGCACACTGCGGACTAAAGCTTTTATTGTAATTATTCATGTGAACAATACGCTGAAATAAGCTTATGTATTCTTGTTAAAAACTATTGTCTTTTCTGTATATATTTCGTGCTGTATTTTATTGTGTGCATTTTCCTTGTAGAATCATCCCACGCGTCCGCCGCGACAGCCCGTCCGGATTATTCAACCGAGCTTTCCTGACCCACAGCTGGCAGAGATGGATTAATTCTACCGAGCCTCAGCACTCAGTGGTCGGCGTGTATAAAATGTCGATTAACCTTCATGTTGTGTTGCAAAGTTTTTTTTTATTTTAATATTTTGTATATAATAAAATGGAATTGTTTTGGAAAGTGTGGTTTGTCTGTTATAACACTGAATTATAAAACAGTATAATTACATAGAAATTCCATTGCCTAGTCTGATCAAAATGATACTGAGGGTCAACCATTGTAAAGGTAATGTAATTTTTAACTAGACCAAAAAAGAAATCTTTTTGTACGCTTTCTGTTCTTTTTATTGAAATATCATAAAAAATTAGCACCAAGTCAAAGGTACAAGTATATGTAAATTGAATGTTCTATCGGCATTCCAAATTCAGAGATTTACAATACTTTAGAAGGAGTGTAGCATCATCTAAACGGAAAATAATAATACTGTTGTTCCAAACGTTGACCTGAAGGTGAAAAACATGAATTTTTTTAATTCAGTACATCCAAAATGCCCTAGGATGTGGTGTAGTCCAGTGTGCCACCGTCTCATTATTTAATACAAATAAAAACAAGTTTCAGCTCATTATTTCTAGGTCATTTGGCAGTTAATTCAAAACAAAAGTGACTTGTGTTGTTGCAGCTTAATTATGAGATAAAATTAATTGTGAGATAAAACCACAGAGCGTGCAAGGCAATAATCCTTGGATCCTCCATTTTTTGTCTGGTGTAAATAAGGACTCAGTCCGGTGCATAACATCAGGGGAGTGTGGCCCCGCCTCGCTGAGAATCTGCTGCTGCCTCGCAACACTGTGCTAATGGAGACAGAAGCGTTCCGAGCTGTACTGAAGTGAATCGAGCCGTACCGAGGTGTGCTGGGCTAGTGGAAAACAGGCTTTAGTTTGTCATTGTAATTTTTTACCGTACGGCGCGCAGTTTCCTCTTTTTTCTTTTGCTTATTTTTTGCTTTATTCGTTTTTCCTGTACAGTTACCCTTTTTTTTTTTTTTTGCTAGTCAGGGACATTGCGGTACACCCACCCCAACACTATTACTCTTTTGCGCTCACCTGTCGATGGAACTAGATGCTCACACTTTTTTTAGAATGAGCTCACCTGTCGATGGAACTAGATGCTCACGCTTTTTTTTTTTTTTTTTAGAATGCGCTCACCTGTCGATGGAACTAGATGCTCACGCTTCTAGGATGCGCTCACCTGTCGATGGAACTAGATGCTCACGCAACCTGTATTAGGACTCCTGTACTTTCTTACAGGATCATTACCTGGTATGATCAGATAGGAAAAATATATAGGACGCCGCCTTATATTACCATTACTAGCTAAGGCATGACCTATCAATCAATACACAGCACCTTTTACTTTTCTTTCACTTTTTGAAACCTGACTCTTCGGCCGGAAAACAACACATTCGGGACTTTAACCCAAACAAAACCTTTCTCCTCGTTGCAACTACTCGTGGTCCTGGACCACTTCCACGCACTTCACTCTCTTATCGCGTTAGTCACTCATGGTTGGATTAGGAGGATCTTGTAACATATTTAGGGATGCATCCTATTTTACATTACTCACTCAAGGCTGGATTTGGGAGGATCTTCTAACGCATATAGTATATACTATATCCTTTTCTCTTTAATAATAAAAAGACGTCACTTACTTTATGGCTCTACTAGCGAGGAGGACCATCACTAGACAGAGCCAGGATGTCAGCTTCCTCCCCGGCGTTCCCTGAAGGCGGGTTTCCAAAACTGACCATTGGTCAGACCATGCATGAATTTTTCAACCCGGGTAAGACTTGTCTCTCCTGGCTCGTCTAGGTGTTGGTCATCCGGGTCACGGCACCACGTATGTCAGGAATCTGAAACTTAAACTCAGACAAAAGTACTCTGCTTAGTTCATTACCTCAAATAAGATTCGAGACACAAAGTTTCAAAATATAAAAGCTTTACTCATGAGGAGTGCTTACCCTGGCTACAGGAAAAAATAGCACTGAAGCTTATCTTCAGAGCTGGGGCTTTTATACACAAGCATGAGTTATAGGAACAAAGAGGTCTAAACAGGTTTTTCTAATACTTCAGGAACTAAGGGAGGGTTCGACATTAAGAACAGGAACAATCATAGGAACAAAGAGGTCTAAACAGGTTTTTCTAATACTTCAGGAACTAAGGGAGGGTTCGACATTAAGAACAGGAACAATCATAGGAACAAAGAGGTTTGCACAATAGAGCGGAAAGTTTCATCACACAATTGAATGCAGAGCAGTAAAAGAGCACATTTTAAGACTTGATAGTATAAATGATAACATGTATATACAATGTTTTTTGAATAATACCACGGAACATGATTGTTATCCCATTCCACACATCCAGGATTTTTCCGTGCACCTGGCCGGGGCGAGTGTTTTTTCAAAAGTGGATCTGGTCCGCGGATGCCATCAGTTCCCAGTGCGCGTGGAAGATGTTCCAAAAACAGTGGTAATAACTCCTTTCAATCTTTTCAATTCAATTCAATTCAATTCAACTTTATTTATACAGCACCATTTCACAACAACAGTCATCTCAGGGTTCAGAAACACATGATCCCTCCCTAATTGTAGGCTATACCAAAAAGGAAGGTTTTAACCCTATTCTTAAAAACAGAGATCGAGTCTGACTCCCAAATCCAGATTGGCAGCTGGTTCCACAAGAGAGGAGCTTGATAACTGAAGGGTCTGCCCCCCATTGTACTTTTGGAGATTCTAGGTATTACAAGTAATCCAGCATTTTGGGAGCGTAGTGCTCTGTTAGGATAATAGGGTAATATCAGATCTTTTAAATAAAAAGGGGCCTGATTGTTTAGAGCTTTGAAAGTGAGAAGAAGAATTTTAAACTTACTGTAATTCTAAACTCTATGGGAAGCCAATGAAGAGAGGCCAGAACCGAAGAGATGGGATCTCTCTTTCTAGTAACTGTTAAAACTCTTGCAGCAGCATTTTGGATCAACTGAAGACTTTTTAGAGATGTTTTAGGGCATCCTGATAATAACGAGTTACAATAATCTAATCTAGAGCTAACAAAAGCGTGGATCAGTTTCTCAGCATCACTCTGAGACAAGATGCTCCTAATCTTGGCAATATTACGCAAATGATAGAAGGAAGTCTTAGAAACAAATTTAATATGTGTATTGAAAAACAGATCTTGATCAAAAATAACTCCACGGTTCCTCACAGAGCTATTAAGAGAAAGAGTAATTGCATCCAAACTAAAAGTTTGATTTGGAAAGGTATTTCTAAGGTTTTTTGGACCAACAAAAATTACTTCTGTCTTATCTGAATTTAATAGCAGGAAATTACAAGTCATGCAAGCTTTGATTTCCTTAAGACAGGCTTCTAACTTGGCTAATTGATTACTATCATCTGGCTTCACTGACAGGTATAATTGTGTGTCATCTGCATAACAATGAAAATGTATACAGTGCTTCCTAATAATGTTGCCTAACGGAAGCATATATAAACTAAAAAGAGTAGGGCCTAGCACAGATCCCTGTGGAACTCCATGACTGAGCTTTGAGTGGAAAGAAAACTCATTATTGACATGAACATGCTGGAACCTATCAGATAAATAAGATCTAAACCACTGCAACAAAGTTCCATTAAGTCCAACATAGTGTTCTAATCTATCAAGTAGAATATTATGATCGATAGTAGCCAGTACTGTCACTCTGTACACTTGGCATTTCACACGGATAGACACATATCGATTGTTCCACAGTCTCTCCCTCAAGTTTCCAAATACAGCGCTCGCTCTTCCCATTCTGAGAGATAGTTCATCCTCCAGCCTAGCATTCTCTGAAACAGTGCTACCTAGGTACTTGAAAGTCTTGCGCTTGACTAGTGGCTATGTACCAATGCTGATCTCTTCTGGTAGTGATGTTGATAATTGGAACTTTGGTGGTTGATAAAGGCACTCTGTCTTCTTGATGTTGATTTGGAGGCTGAATTGGTTAGCTGCTCTTGCAAATTTCTCCACTAAAGATTGCATATCTTCCACGCTGTGTGCAACTAGAGCACTGTTGTTGGCAAAGAGCATTTCTCTTACTACCTTTATCGATGTCTTGCTCTTGGCTTTAAACTGTGCCACATTGAATAAGTCTGCTTCTTTCCTTGTTTGAATGTATACTCCTTCTGAATTGTCTTTGAAGGCCACCTCAAGCATGGCTGCCAGATATAGCGAGAACAGTGTAGGTGCCAGCACACACCCTTGTTTTACCCCGTTGCCTACTGAAAAGTCTTTAGATACTGAATCACTCATTGCCACATTTGCTTGCATACCTGCATGGAGTGCCTCGATCAGGCCGACATACTTCTCTGTACACCCATATTTCTTGAGTAGCTGCCAAAGTCCTTGTCGCGAAACAGTATCAAAGGCTTTACTGAAGTCTATGAAGACTACATAAAGAGGCATGTTCTGTTCAATATGTGATGACTGGCTCTGCGCCATCATCTTCTACAGCTGCGCGCACACCTGCTCCTCATCACTCATGGGCTTTATAACCTGCTCTGCCTGTAGTCTGGCACGGAGCCATCTGTTTCCCTGACTGCAGAAACCCGACTCTCGTCTTGTAGCCTACGTCCAGGTTTCTTCGTTCCTGTCAAAGACCTCCTCATCCTGGTTTCATACTCTGGAAGGATTCAGCCTAACCACACCAAGTAAGCGCTATTGCTACTCGCCCTTTCCAGCTATTTTTCCCCTGTGCACAGGCGGACTCCTCTGGCGGCGGAGTTATTCCTCCTCGGCGGCGGAACCAGTCCTCCTCAGTGGCGGAACGTGCCTTCCTTGCTCCAGTGGGCCACTTGTCCATCACCGGCGTGAGACAGCAGACTCTGTCTTCCTGGCAGTAGCCTTCGGGCCAACCTGAGTGTCCCTCTTCCACCTGGAAAGTAAGCCCCAGTCATTGCTTTGCACATTCTCTGGTGGACTGCACTAACATCTGTTCCTCTGTCTTGTCATAGGGTTGCCAGGATGAATGGCGCTCTACTCACCCCCAGCTACAACGTCACTGCCGACAGCCATCTCCACATTCACCACATATACACGCACTCACACACTAACATGTTATCAGTAAAGATAATTGAATCCACTTGAGCCAGTGTCTGTTCCCTGGGTCTGGTAAACATGTCAGTGCGGCTCCGTCAAAGTGACCCAGTGAACAGCGCACTAGCGCACCAAATTAACAACTTGGAGGCTTGAGTGGATCAAATAGCTTACCAGCAGCAGGTTATCCTAAATCAGCTGGTGCAAATTAACAGTCGGTTGGATCGTCTGGATGGGCAGCAGGCATTTCCTCCGGCCCCAAGAAATGTTTCGGCTACCATTAGCTCCCCTCCTAGCCAGGCTAGTCAGGTCCCCTTAGCTCGACTCACACCAGTTCCCACGCCCGCTCGCTTCAGTGGTAAATGAGGGGAGGCTCGTGGGTTCTTCCTCCAGTGTGAGACAGTTTTCCAGCGGGTCCCGGGGGACTTTCCAACTGATCACAGTCGCATAGGCTACGTTGCTAACTTGTTGGAGGGGCGAGCTCTAGTCTGGGCATACGCCATGATGGCAAATCCGAGCTACACTAACTTAACTTACAGGCAGTTTGTTAGTGAGTTTAACGAGGTATTCGACGACTCCGACCGCAATAGCGTGCTCACCACTCGGCTGCTAAACCTTCGACAGGGGGGCAGGTCCGTCGCGGACTATGCTGTCGATTTCCGGTTGGTGGATTGCGGAGATGGGGTGTGAGGATGCCTCGTTATGCAGTATCTTTATTAGAAGCCTGAGCCCTAGCCTGCGGGATGAGCTGGCCCGCCTAGATAAACCTGAGAAGCTAACAGAGCTAATCTCCCTAGCAATCAATTTGGATAACAGGCTGAGGGAGTGGGCAGCCGAGTGGAGAGCTTCCGGACGCTCAGGAGCCCAGTTTCATGGCTCCTCTAAGCCTCCTCTATTGGCCCTGCCTTCACTTGAGCCCTCAGACGCGCCAGAGGCTATGGTAATGGGGTGGACTAAGCTCTCGTTGGCTGAAAGGCAGCGCTGCAGGGAGCTAGGTCTATGCATGTATTGTGGGAGTGAAGAGCATGAGGTAGAGTCCTGCCCCGTTCGGCCAAAAGAGGGGGTCCGTGCATCACAGTAGGGGGACTCACGGACTCATCTCGGCCCAATCCCCTCTCCAAATGTCTCCTGCCCATTAGGTTTATCTATAAACACACTGAATTCCTCACACACGCTCTGATTGACTCGGGGGCTGAGCAGAGCTTCATCTCGGGGGAACTGGCAACCCGACTGGGGCTTCCCTGCCGACCACTTAAGTCCCCCCTAAGGCTCATTGCTTTGTCCAAGGCCCCCCTGGCAACGGTGTCGCAGCAAACCGTCCCGGTATCCGTCATCGTTTCCAGCAACCATTGGGAGGACCTGAGTCTGTTTGTTTTACCACATCGGCCTCTCCTGTCATCCTGGGCTACCCCTGGCTCCGGCTCCACAATACCACCTTTGACTGGCGTGCGGGGAGTGTTATCTCTTGGAGCTCTTTTTGCCTCAGCGCGTGCTTGCAATCCGCAGCATGCTCACCATTTGTGTCCCTGTCCACCCCCGCCTCCCCTCCTCCTGACCTGTCCAGGGTGCCAGCCGAATATCACGACTTGGGTGCAGTGTTTAGCAAGTCCCAAGCGCTGCCCCCCACCACCACCACCACCCATATGACTGCGCCATCAAGCTCTGGGCTGGCGCTCCACTGCCGTCGAGCTGCCTTTACAGCCTATTGGCTCCAGAGCTGGAGGTAATGGACACCTATATTAAGGAGTCACTCAGCTCGGGCATCATCCGGCCTTCATCCTCGGTGGTGGGGGTGGGGGGTTTTTTCGTTGGAAAAAAGGATGGCTCCCTGAGGCCGTGTATTGACTTCCGGGATCTTAACGATATCACCATTAAGGATAAATACACCCTCCCGCTGATGGATACGGCGTTCGACTCCCTCCAAGGGGCCTCATGGTTCACCAAGTTACACCCCGCAAAGCCTACCACCTTGTGCGGATCAGGGAGGGGGATGAGTGGAAGACGGGGTTCTGGACCCCAAGCGGCCACTTTGAATACCTCGTGATGCCGTTTGGGTTGACCAACGCTCCTGCCGTCTTCCAACGCCTAATTAATGATGTTCTCCGGGATTTCCTAGGATCATTCGTCTTCGTATACCTGGACGACATCCTGCTCTTCTCCCAGTCGCTGGACAAGCATTGGGTTCACGTGAGACGGGTCCTCCAACGGCTCCTGGAGAACAAGCTTTTCGTGAAAGCTGAGAAATGTGAGTTCCACACCCAGAAGACCTCATTTCTCGGTTTTATCATCTCTCATAATCAGATCATCCCCGATCCCGAGAAGGTTAAGGTGGTGGTGGATTGCCCCCCCCCCACCCTCGAGGAAACAGCTCCATCAGTTCCTGGGGTTCGCCAACTTCTACCACCAGTTTGTTCAAAATTATAATGTCATTGCCCTCCCCTTGACCAGTCTCACTTCCCCCAAGGTGGCTGCAGCGGTGTTCACCGCACTCAAAACTAAATTCTCCTCCTCTCACAGGTGGACCCTACCCTCCAATGCCTGGTCGAGGTGGATGCTTCTGATTCTGGGGTGGGGGCGGTCCTATCTCAGCGTTCACCGGTGGACGGGGTGATCTGTCCCTGCGCGTTTTTCTCCCGTCGTCTGTCCCCGGTGGAGAAGAATTATGGCATCGGTGACAGGGAGCTCCTGGTGGTGAAGCTCGCCCTGGAGGAGTGGCGTCACTGGTTGGAGGGGGCCGCCCAACCCTTTATTGTATGGACAGATCACAAAAATTTGGAGTACCTGAAGACAGCCAGACGTCTGAATGCCCGTCAGGCCCATTGCTTCTTGTTCTTCGGGTGCTTCAATTTCACGATCACTTACTGACCCGGGGCTAAGAACGCTAAGCCAGATGCCTTGTCCAGGCAATTCGCTCCAGATGCCACGGAGGGGCGTGAGCACACCATCCTTCCTGCTTCTTGTGTCGTGGGGCATCAGGGAGAGGGTCCTGAAGGTGCAGGAGACTGAGACGGATCCGGGCAGGGGGCATGCGGAGAGGGTGTTCGTTCCTTCCTCTGCTCGGGGCGAGGTAATCCACTGGGTCCTCTAAACTCTCATGCTATCCAGGGGTGACCTGCATGGTGGAGATTCTCCAGAGGACATTCTAGTGGCCGGCGCTTCAGAAGGACATCACCAACTACATCCGTGCCTGTCCCCAGAGCGCCACCGGTAAGACAACATCTTCTCCTCCTGCAGGATTACTTCACCCACTGCCGATTCCCAGCAGGCCCTGGTCCCACATCACCCTGGACTTTGTTACCGGCCTTCCCCCGTCTAATCATTACACCACTGTCCTCACTGTTGTTGATCGTTTCTCCAAGGCCGCCCACTTTGTCCCTTTGCAGGGGCTGCCTACGGCACGAGACACAGCAGACCTGCTGGTGCAGCACGTGACACATCTTCATGGGATACCCGTCAACATTGTCTCTGACCAGGGTCCCCAAATCGTGTCCCAGGTGGGGAGAGCCTTCTGTAACGCACTGGGGGCAATGGTGAGCCTGTCCTCCGGCCACCATCCACAGAACAACGGGCAGTGTGAGCAGGCCAATCAGGAGCTGGAGGCCGCCCTACGTTGTGTCATCTCCTCCAGTCCCTCATCTTGGAGCACTCATCTCCCCTGGATCGAGTACGCCCACAACTCTACTGTGTCTTCAGCGATTGGTATGTCTCCTTTCAAGGCCTCCCTGGGTTATAATCCTCCGCTTTTCCTCGAGGAGGAGAGGGACATTGCCGTGCCATCGGTCTGTGCTCACCTGAGACGCTGTCGCCGGCTCTGGACGGCTACTCGCACAGCCCTTCTGCATACTGCTGAGCACAATTCCAGGACCGTGAATCGCCGCAGGAGACCGGCCCCACAATACCAGGTGGGTCAACAGGTTTGGTTATCTGCTCAGCATGTCAATCTGAAGGCAGAGAAGAAGAAGTTGGCCCAACGCTTTATCGGCCCTTTCCCCATTGCTCGCATTATTAATCCCGTGGCTGTGCGCCTGGCTCTCCCCCCCCCCCCCATATCTGCCCTATGTTTCATGTCTCCCAGGTCAAACCTTCCTGTTCCAGCCCTCTCTGTCCCCCTCCCAGGTTTCCACCCCCACCTGTGGTGATTGACAGCGACTCGGCGTGGAAGGTCACCACCATGCTGGACGTCCTCCGCTGGGATCGCGGTCTGCAGCACCTGGTGGACTGGGAGGGGTATGGCCCGGAATGGGGATCTTGGGTATGTCTGTCCTTTGTTTTGGATAAACAACTCATCAGGGACTACCACTGGACGCACCCAGGTAGGCTGGACCAGGTGCTGGGAGGCACCTCTCGGGCGGGGGGGAGTACTGTGATGACTCGCTCTGTGCCATCATCTTCTACAGCTGTGCGCACACCTTCTCCCCATTACTCACAGGCTTTATAACCTGCTTTGCCTGTAGTCTGGCACGGAGCCATCTGTCTCCCTGACTGCAGAAACCCGACTCTCGTCTTCTAGCCTACGTCCAGGTTTCTTTGTTCCTGTCAAAGACCTCCTCATCCTGGCTTCATCCTCTGGAAGGATTCAGCCTAACCACACCAAGTAAGCGCTATTGCTACTCACCCTTTCCAGCTATTTTTCCCCTGTGCACAGGCGGACTCCTCTGGTGGCGGAGTTATTCCTCCTCAGCGGCAGACCGTACCTTCCTCGCTCCAGCGGGCCACTTGTCCATCACCGGCGTGTGACAGCAGACGCTGTCTTCCTTGCAGTAGCCTCCGGGCCAACCTGAGCGTCCCTCTTCCACCTGCAAAGTAAGCCCCAGTCATTGCTTTGCACATTCTCTGGTGGACTGCATTAACATCTGTGCCTCTGTCTTGTCATAGGGTTGCCAGGCTGAATGGCGCTCTGCTCACCCCTAGCTACAACGTCACTGCTGACAGCCATCTCCACATTCACCACACATACATTCACTCACACACTAACACATTACCAATAAAGATAATTGAATCCACTTGAGCCAGTGTCTGTTCCCTGGGTCTGGTAAACATGTCACATTACACTTTTCTTGAACCTGTTTCAAGCAGAAAATCATGTCCATTGCACTTCTTCCACTTCTAAAGCCACACTGGGTTTCTGGTAGTACATTCTGCAAGATGTGTTCATTGAGTCTGTTCAGTAGTACACGTGAGAGAATCTTATCAACAGTGGCTAGCAGTGATATACCTTGGTAATTTCCACAATCTTTCCTGTCACCTTTCTTGAACAAAGGCACAATACTTGCATCCTTCCAGTCTTGAGGTACTTTCTGGGCATCCCATACAGTATCTCTTGGATGAGCTTGTGCAGGCAGTTGGTCAGCTGAACACCACCAAATTTCCACACTTCTGCTGAAATTCCATCCCTTCCTGGAGCTTTACCATCCTGTGATGTCCTGATAGCTGCCATTAGTTCATCAAAATTTGGTGTTTCATCCAGACTTGATACAGCTGGTCGCTGCACTAGAGCTTCTTTAGCCTCTTCAGTGAGATCTCCAGGGTTGTTTAGTAGTTAGTCAAAGTGGTCCTCAAATCTGTCCAGGATCTTGTCTTTCTCCTGCAAAACCGTTTCACCATCCATAGCCTTTAGTTGGATCAATCTTCTTGGTTTAGGGCTGTAGATTTCTCTCAGACCTGTGAAGAATATTTTCATGTCCTTTCTGTCTGCTGCAGTTTGAAGTTCCTCCGCTTTTTCATCCCACCAGTTGGACTTCATCTCTCTGGTGTACTTCTGTAGCTCTCTCTGAGCCTTTGAGTATTTCTTCTTCGACCTTGTGTTACACTGTAGGTTTTCCTGCCTAGCTGTATTCCTCACTTCTAGTAGTTTCTTCAGGTGTTCATCATGCTCATCAAACCAATCTTGATGTTTCCTCTCAAGGTGGCCAAATATATCACTCACAGACTGATACACCGTATCCTTCAGTGTTACCCATTTCTCTTCTATGTCATTCTCTGAGTTGTTGCTGTCCCAGTCTTTCAAGTTTTCGTCCATTTCCTGTCTAAGTTCTTCCTGCATCTTTTGGCCTTTCAGTGCACTAGTGTTTAGCTTCCGTGGTGGCTTCACACCCGTCCTGCAGTGCTGTTTTTGTCTGCAAATCCTTAATCTAGATCTCAGCATAACATGATCAGTACCACAGTCTGCGCCTCTCATTGCTCTGGTGTCCAAAACATCCCTTATGTCTCTCTGCCTGACTATGATGTAGTCTAATAAGTGCCAGTGCTTGGATCTTGGATGCATCCATGTTTTCTTGTGTGTGTCCTTGAGCTTTGTCATGGTCCAAGCGCCGATTTCATCCGCGCTGGGGCCATACATCATCTCCACCAGGTTTGACAGCAATTGTTACCTTCTGGCTCCCCGAGCTCTTATTGTGACAGCACTCGGAGGGGCTTCCTGCTATCAAAGCCTAACAGCTGTGCTGCATTTACGGCTCATCAGCGGCCCGGCATTTAAGCGGGCGCTGGGAGCAGTATTATTTAGTAGTCTCGTCAAATATCATTTATAATTCCACGTCAACGGATCGTTAACGATCGCTCCTTGTTCATGGTCAGGATCGTAAGTAAGCTTCCTGTTAGCCTTATGATCTCCTGTGTCTAGTCTTGTGTGTTTTAGCCCACTGAGGCTCATTGCTTTCTGTTACTTTGTGTTCATTATTAAACATCAATGCAAACCTCACCGGTGTCTTTTGGCATCTAATGGTGGCTCGCAAGGGCCACCGCATGACAGTAGACTGCTGCCAAGGCGCCTAAACCGAGATGCCAAACTGTGACGCCGTTCCCGGTGAGTTTGCCTAATTGGACTTGTTCTTTTCTGTCTGGGTACCAGTGTGCTGGGAGAATATGTCGTCATTCAGGACCCGTGTTCGGAGCCTGGGCTAGGAGCTGGCGGAGGCCCTGGACTACGTTGACAGGACTCTCTTCTCCGCCAGTCTCTACGACACTCCCGGTGATATATGCTGACACCTGGACCTTGCTGAGGACATTATAACTCGCTTTCCCCACTACTCCAACCACCCGGAAATTACGGCGAGGAAGGCTGACATCGCTGCACAATGGGAGAGACTCCGTGGACTGGAGGGAAACCCCGGCAGGTGTCATATCCGGCTCTAGGGAGCCAGGCAATCAGAGCCGGGGACAAGCCAGTGAGTCGAGATGTTTTATTCTGGGTAAGGGATAAGGGATGAGGAGAGCACAGACACTCATACAGATGTACATTCTCAGGCTGCACAGCGCAGGGGTAGGTAGCTCGTACCGGACATGGGGGTAACAAGACGTGCATACTCACAGCGGGATACAAACACCGGAATGCTGCAAGGGGAGTTGAGGCTGACACCAGACGAAGGGGCTTCAGCCTAGCAGTGCTTATGTCGCAGCCCCGAATGATCGAAGCTGCTCCTCTTTATACTCATTAACAGCGCCCCAGCTGATGAGGATTAATTGGCCCCAGCCGTCTCGTGACACTGACAGCTGGGAACCAGCTGAGGCACTGCCCAATGAGAGGCAGGGATAAAAGGAGCATGGGCTGAGCGCCGAGCCGGCGTCTCACCCCATGGTGACAGAGCCTCCCCCTCACGGTCGGGCTCCCGAACGACCAGGAACATCCCAGCCCCCCCCCCCTCCCCACCTAGGGTGGGCGGAAGGGAGGCAGGACCGGAGGGGAAGATGCAAAGGGAAGGACAAAAAAAACAATAGACCAATGTAGGGCAGCAGGGCAGAGAAAAAAAAACCCAAATACAATACCCTACAACACAGGGAAAAGGATTAACCCAGAGCACAGTTAGGGAGAAAACTGAGTTAGGACACAGGTAGGGAAAATACCAAATACGACTACAGACAGCATACAAATAACGTATAGATCGGGGCAAAAAAAAAAAGAAAACCAAAAACCCACCAAAAAGGTGGCAGGAATGAATAAAGCAATCACAGAGTATAGTTAAGGGGAACAAAACACACTACTCCATAATGCACCAACAAGACAAAGGTCAGGACAAAAAATGAAAAACGCTGTGCATGGATACTAAAGAAAACAAAACACACAGCACTGAATATATAAAAGATCACCTAAAGAAACAGAGGTGACAAGGACAAATGGGTAATAATGAAGTACGGTTAAGTGGGGATGAAACACATTACTTCAAACAATAACAAACACAGTCAATGTTAAAGCCGGGGCCAGGGAAGGCCCCCCACGAGGATAATAAGACAGAATGGGGTGATCACAGAGTATGGTTGAACAGGAAACCACACGCATACTCCATGATGCACCGACGAGGCCAAGGCTAAGGTAAGGATGAATGAAAACGCTGAGTAAAGATAAGAAAATGCAATACACAGCGCGATACATAAGGTGAGTCACCAAGAGGAAAAAAAGGTGACAGGGTAACAGGATAACAATACGATAAAAATGCTGAGTATGGTTAAAAAAAACAACACACAGCACAAAAACATATATTCCCCTAATGGACAAAGAAACTACACCCGAGTGACCTCAATAATAATAAAAGAAGTAAAGGACACCCGAGGAGACGGCAGGCAGAGTCCAAAACGGCCGGAATTGTTCTGGTAATCTCCCCGCCCATCGTCCAGTTGGCAACCCGGGGAAGAGAAATGTTCGGACGGCGAACTCTGGGCCCAGATCCCAGGAATCCAGTCCAACGGCTGCCGAACCAGGCCGCCCAAAGGCAAACACAGACCAGTGGGGGGAAACCAGATCGCCGAACCGAAAGTTTTGCGGGTCGGGTCGTCGACCCGCATCACTCAACCACCAGGACCGTTGAGACGGACGAAGGGTCAGAGCGGATCCCGGTGGAAGAGGCTCAGGGGAGAGCCGATGACGAGGGCAGCGGGCCTCAGGGAAACGGCCACCTCCTCACCGGACCTAGACAACACTGGGGCAGCACCCACGTCGGACCCCGATCGGGCCTCAGGCGAACCCACGTTGGACACTGCACCAGAACCGACCTCCAACGTTGAACCCGGACCCTCCAGCACCACGAGGAACAGCAACTCCTCGCCGGTGACCCTGGAAGAAGGCTCAGAAGAGAAAACAGAACCGGGATCAGGATCACCGGCAGCGCCAGAACCCGGCGAGACGAGCTCAGACGCAGCGGGCGGCTGCACCCGGCTCGTCTCCCCTGGAGATAGGCTGAAGTGCTCAAAGATAAAAAGAGAGAAAAGAAAGGAGAGCACTCGCCTGATCTCGGGTTCTGACGCCGTCCAGGACTGCGAAGATCCAGGATCCGTCGTCAGGAGGTCGTTGTCAGGCTCCCATCTAGCCGCGTCGGGCCCCGCAGCCAGCACGATGGTCAGCGCAGCTTGAGATCCCTCCAGCGCAGGTAACCCCGCCGACGACCCACTCGGCGTGAAGCCAGAAGAATCTCGTCCCGCTGGACCGAACCGCTCCTCCGTGGAGACCCAGGGACGCTCAGTCGTCGGCGTAGACTCCACGCAGCAGTCAGTCCCCCTCCTCCGTCCGCAATGTAGCTGCGGAACCACAGGCCCTCTCCATATCCCACCACGTTGACCCGGAGCCGGGGACCGCTCGGTGGAGAGAGACACAGAGGATGCGGGATTAGGAATACAGGTTACAGCAGGTGGGGAGAGTTCAGGGAGCTGCGAACCCTGAACTTCTCCTCCAGGGATGTGACAGAACAAATCATTAAGCAGGTGTGAAAAAACAATGACTTGCCTGCCCCCTGGAGGTTGAGTATCGCCTGCTGTAGTGGAATCTGCTTCTTCCTCTCCCCGCCCGGCGATAACGGAGGACCCCCCGGGAATTCATCTGAGGATCGCTCGCGTTGTCTCCAGCAGAGAGCTCACCAGGCCGGGATTCCAGGCGCACACAGCGGTCAGGAAGCGCGTCGAGGAGGAGGGGGAAACAGCCAGGGTGAGCCAGCCCGAATGTCCAGGAATGACAGCGGGGGAACGAGGCTCAGGGGACGAGGCTGTAGAATCTCCACACTGACGAGGCGAAGGGATGACAGCTGCGTGGGAGGAACGGTCCTGACGATGACCCAGAACTGGATCCGGACGAGGTTCGTGCAGAGGTGACTCGGCGATGTGATGACGACTACTCCCAGGGGACGAAGCGAGGGGGAAACCCAGGATTCGCCGCTCCAGATCGGAGATCGAGACGAGGAAGGCGTCGAGCACGGGAAAGCTTCGTAGCCCTGAAGTCCTCACCATCAATCTCACTGCCGCCGCCACATGCCTGAAGGTGGTGACAGGAAACACAGTAGAGCTCGCGACAGCCACTCGACCCCGGACATAACTGCTGTCAGCTGCGGCTCCTTGAAGGGAATCCCGAGTGACGTGGCGCAGGTCGGGGGAAGTCCTCTGGTTGGCGCGAACTCCCGGACTGGAATGACGGCAGGAACGGGACTCCGAAGCGGGGAAAGACGTCGCCCACTTCGACTCCCTGCCGGGATTTCCATCCACCCCGTGGAGCTTCTCTCACTGTGTACCTGCAGCGTCTATCCTGGCACTGTCCTCCAGATGGTACAGAGAGTGAGGGTGACAGTCCAGGAGTTCCTCAGCACGGCCCGGATGCCAGCGTCTCGCGTTGGAGGCGTCGTGCAGGGTGAAGAACGTCCCGTCGACAGCCTCCGAGATGGACCTCAGCTCGTCGCCCTGGCGCCGGAAGTGACTCCTGGGAAACGGCATGCTAGCAGCGCTGACACCCGGACAGAAAGGTACATTTCCACGGCGACTCACGGCCGCCGGCAACTCTTCTGGCTGCGACATACTGTCATATCCGGCTCTAGGGAGCCAGGCAATCAGAGCCGGGGACAAGCCAGTGAGTCGAGATGTTTTATTCTGGGTAAGGGATAAGGGATGAGGAGAGCACAGACACTCATACAGATGTACATTCTCAGGCTGCACAGCGCAGGGGTAGGTAGCTCGTACCGGACATGGGGGTAACAAGACGTGCATACTCACAGCGGGATACAAACACCGGAATGCTGCAAGGGGAGTTGAGGCTGACACCAGACGAAGGGGCTTCAGCCTAGCAGTGCTTATGTCGCAGCCCCGAATGATCGAAGCTGCTCCTCTTTATACTCATTAACAGCGCCCCAGCTGATGAGGATTAATTGGCCCCAGCCGTCTCGTGACACTGACAGCTGGGAACCAGCTGAGGCACTGCCCAATGAGAGGCAGGGATAAAAGGAGCATGGGCTGAGCGCCGAGCCGGCGTCTCACCCCATGGTGACAGCAGGAAGCTGAAGAGGAGGCATCCCCACTCCTCATGTCCGGATCCAATTCCTGTCTCTGTTCGGGTCCAGGAGTTCGCACCGCCCAGGGGTGATCCCCGTTGGAGTGTGTCGTCATTCGTGAATTCCCCGGAGAAGCTACAATGAACAGCTGCTTCCATCCGGGACCGAGTGGCGGCAGCTCGTTCTGCTGTTCACCCCACACAGTTAATTAAGCATGTGACGGCGGCAGTAAGGCTGGTGGAGAGGAATCCGGAGTTGAGTGACTTTCCTGAGTATGCCGATCTGCTCGCTTCTGTTTCCGCACAGGAGCGGCGATTCCCGGACCTCACCTTCGCCTCGTCCTCTGCAAGAAACCGTCATCACACCAGCCACAAGCTTCAGCAAGAACCAAGTCCAGATCCTGTTCCGGGCTGCCAGAAGGACTCCACCTCCCAGTCAGCTGTCTCTTCGGCGTCTAGCCAGAAGGGAATTCCCGCAGCCTCTCCCCCCTGGGGTCATCTTCCCCTGCTGTTCCGTCAGCGCTCCATGCCCGGTTCGTCTCGGCTGTCATCCCCTCCTCCTCGACGCCGTCCCCAGCTGCTGTATGTGCCAAGAGTCCTGCTTCGGTGAGGCCCGTCCTTGATCCATCGCGAGCGGCTCCTCCTCGTCCTTCCAGGGGGCCCTCCGTCACCATCCAGCGGGGAAAGGAAGGAGCAACGTCCCCTACAGAAGGCACCATCCTCCCTCCGGGAGACAGGCAAGTGCAAGTTCCTTTTTCTCATCATAGTTGTGATTTGCCTTGTCTGACTCCTGGGGGCGGAGTTCGGGGTTCGCAGTCCCCCTAGCTCCCACCACTTGCTGTAGCACTAATTACTAATCCTGCTGCCTCTGTGTCTCCCTCCGCTGAGTGGTCCACGACTCCAGGCCTACGTCGCCGGACAAGGAGGGGGCCTGCGGTTCTGGAGAGCCTGGTTCCAGCCCCACAGCCATGTCGTGGGCAGAGGAGAGGAGCGGACTGCAGCCTGGAGCCTGCACCGACGATAAAGCGTCCCCGGGTCTCCACGCTGGAACAGTTCGAGCCAGCGGGTCGAGGGTCCCCTGCCACCACGCTGTGTGGGTTATCGGCATGGACGCCTGCGCCAGAGGATCCACAGACTGCAGTGACCATCATGCCGGCTGCGGAACCCACTGTAGCCGAGTGGGAGCCTGAGGATGAACTTCTCCGCCCTGAACTCGGATCGACAAAGTCCTGGACGGCGACAGAACCCGAGCGCAGGCAAGTGCTCTATCTTGTGTTTCTCTTCTCTGTCTTGGAGCATTTCTGCCTGCCTCTCGGGGAGGCAAGTCAGGGGCAGCCGCCTGCTGCGCCCAAGCATGTCTCGCTGGGCTCTTTCGCTACCGGTGATTCTGATCCTGGTTCTTCCTTGTCTTCCGAGCCTTGTTGCAGAGTCACCGGTGCAGAGCCAGTCATTGTCGCTGTGCTGGAGGTTCCAAGTTCGGGGTCGGAGGTCGTCGCCGGTGCTGCGCCGACCCAATCGGGGTCCGACGTGGGTGCAGCCGAGACCCAGTGGGGGTCCAATGCGGGTGCATCCGAAATCCAGTCAGGGTCCGACGTGGTGGCAGCCGAGACCCAGTGGGGGTCCAACGTGGGTGCAGCCATGACTGCAGCATCGGTATGAGTCAAGGTCGGTGGAGGAGCTGCAGACCCTTCGCCGCCTGACATGGTGCGGGCTCGTCATCACCATCATTCCCCTCGTTTGAGTCACCAGCCCATCTCATCATCGCTGGGGGCCGTCTTCCCATGGTTCTGGTGGCTGAGGGATGCGGGTCAGCCACCCGAGGAACTGTTTCTCCAGTTCAGCGCCCCGGGTCGGCCACCCAACACATTGTGTTTGCTGCTGGGCGATCTGGTTCGGCCGCCGGAGGTTTGGACTTTCCGGACCTCGGACTGGGGCAGGCCGCCCGATCATGTACTGTTCCCCGTGACCACCCGTCGGCCATTGGACGCAGGGACACTGCCGGAACTCTTCCTGTGGTTTTTGGTCTCAGCCTGTCGTCATTTTCCTGAACTGTTGGGGTTAAAGGTCATTCGGGGGGATAATCTGGCTCTGTGTGTTTTTTTTTTCTTTTTTCCCCTCGTCTGTTTGAGGGACGTGTGTATTTCTGTTTTTTTTTTTTTTCCGCTCTTGTCCTGGGTGTTAATGTGCTTTATGGGGTGTGGTATTTGTATCATGCTCTGTAATTGCTTCATTTATGCCATGTTTTAATTGTGATTTGTGTATTTTGGGAGTCTTGTATTTTCTGTTATCATGCCCTGTAATTGTTTCATTTGTACCGTATTTTTTCTGTTTTTTGTGTGCTTCTGTTCTCATCATGGTTTTTGGTCTGTGGCTGATCCTCTCCCTCCGGGCCTACTCCTCCATCTGCCCGCCCTGGGGGGGGGGGGGGCGCTTGGGTGTCATGGGGCGTTCGGAGCCCGCCCTCGGGGGGGAGGTACTGTCATGGTCCGAGCGCCGATTTCATCCGCACTCGGGCCATACATCATCTCATTCAGGTTTGACAGCAGTGGTTACCTTCTGGCTCCCCGAGCTCTTATTGGGCCTCTTTCCACCAAACCGGTTCCAGTGCTAGTTTGGTTCTGGGGCTGGTGCTAGTGCTTAACCAGTTCTTCAGGAGTGGCTCATAAGAACCAGTTGTCTTTCCACCGATATGGAGCTAGTCGGGGATTACGTCAGACCTACGTCATTACGTAGTGTGAAGCGCCCAACCCCCGCAGAACACCAGAGAAGACGAAAGGTGGCGGTATGCACCTCTCACTTGTTTGCTATCCGCCAGTAAATGAGAGAAGAAGAAGAGAAAGAAGAGGAAGAAGAAGAAGAAGACGAAGACGAAGAATTGTTGTCAACAACATGACGCGTATTCTCTTCTCGTTCCTGGTTTTACTTTTCAGAGCCGGTCTTATCCAACTGCAACATCACGTGCATCTGCTTCTAAACCAGTTTTGCCTACTTCGTAATCAGAGAGTACGGCGAGAGCGTGTGAGAAAGGTAGCTGTATTTCCGTGATCAGTGGTTGTTACTTAAAGCATGTAGCTCAATGAGCCAGCAATGACTACACCTTTAAAACTATATCTATTTATAAGTATGTCTATTTTTCTGTAATAGGTGGTGTTACAGCGCATCATAAAGCGGAGGTCACATGTTACCTGGGCACATCCTCGGTCAAGTAACTGGTGGGACTCCATTGTTCCGGATTTCACCGCCCATCAGTTTGTAGAAAACTTCCGCATGTCCCGGGAGTCTTTCAAGTACATTTGTGATCAGACAAAAGCCTCTTTTTCCAAAAAAAACACAAATTATAGATTGTGTATCCCAGTTGAGAAGTGGGTTGCAGTTGCCATCTGGAAACTGGCTAGTGGTGGTGAATACAGAACCATCAGCCATCTTTTTGGGGTAGGTCAGACCACCGTGTTTAACTGTGTCCGGGAATTTTGTGATGCTGCTATTGAGGTGTTGCTTCCTAACCATATAGTAAATCCTGATGTCAGTAGGTTAATTGAAATGGCCACATATTTTAACAACCGCTGGGGAGTACCGCAGTGTGTGGGTGCTATAGATGGCAGCCACATTCCAATTATTGCACCACCAGAGTATGCAAGGGACTACTATAACCGCAAAGGATGGCATTCACTAGTTCTGCAAGTGGTTGTGGATGGCAAAGGGCTTTTCTGGGATGTGTGTGTTGGCTTTCCAGGGAGTGTGCATGATGCCAGAGTCCTGCGTCAGTCACATTTGTGGGAACGACTAAGTGATGGCCAGTTCATGTGCCACGTGCCGTCTGCCTCAAATCCTCCACCATCATCCCTGTCCCCAAGAAGCCACGGATCACTGGACTTAATGACTACAGACCTGTAGCGCTCACCTCTGTAGTCATGAAGTCCTTTGAGCGCCTGGTCCTGTCCCACCTCAAGTCCATCACCACCCCTCTCCTGGACCCGCTGCAGTTTGCCTACCGAGCCAACAGGTCTGTAGACGATGCAGTCAACCTGGCCCTCCACTCCATCCTGCAGCACCTGGACTCCCCGGGAACCTACGCCAGGATCCTGTTTGTGGACTTCAGCTCCGCATTCAACACCATCCGCCCCGCTCTGCTCCGGGACAAGCTGTCCCTGCTCAACGTGCCTGACTCCCTCTGCAGGTGGATCATCGACTTCCTGACGGACCGGAGGCAGCATGTGCGGCTGGGAAAGACTGTCTCAGACTATACTAGCATCAGCACCGGATCACCCCAGGGCTGTGTACTTTCCCCCCTACTCTTCTCCCTTTACACCAACTCCTGCACCTCCAGCCACCAGTCTGTCAAGTTGATCAAGTTTGCGGACGACACCACCCTCATCGGGCTCATCTCCAACGGCGACGAGTCCGCCTACAGGAGAGAGGTGGCCCAGCTGGCGTCCTGGTGCAGCAATAACAACCTGCAGCTGAACGCTCTGAAGACAGTGGAGATGATTGTAGACTTCAGGAAAGTCACTACTCCTCTGCCCCCCCTCACCCTCTCAGGCTCTCCCATCACCACTGCTGATTCCTTCCGCTTCCTAGGCACTACCATCACCAGGGACCTCAAATGGGAGCCGACCATCAGCTCACTCATCAAAAAAGCCCAGCAGAGGATGTTCTTCCTGCGGCAGCTGAGGAAGCTCAAGCTACCCACCAAGATGTTAGTGCAGTTCTACACAGCCATCATCGAGTCCATTCTCACCACCTCCATAACCGTGTGGTACGCAGGAGCCACTGCCAGGGACAGACTAAGGCTGCAGCGCGTCGTGCGCACTGCTGAGAAGGTGATCGGCTGCAAGCTCCCATCTCTCCTGGATCTGTACATCTCCAGGACCCGGAGGCGTGCTGGCCGGATCATAGCCGATCCCTCACACCCTGGTCACATACTGTTTGCCCCCCTCCCCTCTGGTAGAAGACTTCGGTCCATCCAGACTAAAACCTCCCGTCACATGAACAGCTTCTTCCCCTCTGCCATCAGACTGCTGAACACTAAGTGACTTATTGACTCTCGTGCACTATGTACAGCAGCTCAACCAGACTCATGTCAATCATCACTGTTTTCTTCCTGCATTACCGACTGCATTATATAGTTCTCCACAGTATCTGCTGCTGGCTAATATATTTTAACTGTTGACCAGTATCACTTAATCTTATCCTACACTTTATTACATGTATAGTTTATTTCTTTTATCTTATCATGTTTAATGTTGCAGCATTGTACCGAGACAAATTCCTAGTTTGTGTACTACATGAACAATGGCAATAAACCTGATTCTGATTCTGATTCTGATTCATGCAGCAAAACTCAGTCTCAATCTGTGGTACTGACATTGGGCATTATCTCATTGGTGATCCAGCCTACCCCATGCAAAACTGGCTGATGAAACCCTTTTCAGACACAGGCAGACTTACCCCCGAACAACGTGACTACAACTTCCAGATGAGTCGTGCACGCTCAGTTGTGGAGATGGCTTTTGGATGCCTGAAAGGACGATGGAGGTGCCTCCTTAAACGGAATGACAGCAAACTGGACCTGTGCATGTCACGCCGCGCCATTCATCAGCGGCGCCACCTGCTCACGCACCTGACCATCATCAGCGGCGAGGGATAAAGGCCGTCTCGCCCGGAGGCTCGGCCTGAAGCCGTCAGACTTCGTCCCTCACCGTTGTGAGCTAACTTCTTTCTTCAGCAACATTATTTGGGTAAGAACCCTTACCTCTCTTTCCCAGTCTGCTCCCCTGTGCACAGGTGGATTCCCCGGCGGCGGACGTCTCCACTCCATCGCCCATTCCTCGCTGCTGTACGGAGCTCTCCAGGTGGCTGTCTTCCGGGCTTCGCCCCCTTGTTGTGCCAGCTATCCTGACAATCCAAGTAAGTCCTTCTCTCGCCATAAATCCCTCCTGTGTTGGTGTATGCCCGTCACCCTCTCCCTGTGCTCTCTCCATAGGGTTGCTCGGCTGAACGGTCACCTGCCTCTGTGCCTGAAGCAGACGCCATCACCAACACATTTACACCCCGCAGACACGCACTCATTCACTCCTGCTGTTAATAAACTCTTTGAACTACTCTAAGCCTGTGTGTGTGCGTCTCCTGAGCCGTGCATTATGTCAGTACAGCTTCAGCAGAGCGGCTCGGCGGATGGCGGGCTCGCACACCGGCTTACCACTCTCGAGGCTAGGGTGGATCAAATAGCTTATCAACAGCAGGTTATCCTGAATCAATTGTTAACTATCACTGGCCGATTGGACCGCCTGGACCCCCAGCAGCCGTTCCCCCCAGCTCCTCAGGGTGGCGCAGCTCCTGCTGTTCCGGTGGCCGTCCAGCCAGCTCCGGTGGCACCGGCCCGACTCACACCGATTCCGACCCCCGCTCGCTTTAGCGGAAAGCTCGGCGGAGCGCGGGGGTTTGTGATGCAGTGCGAGTCCGTGTTTGACCGTGTGCCCGGAGACTTCCCCTCAGATCACAGCCGAATCGGCTACATAGGGAATCTCCTGGAGGGGCGCGCTTTAACTTGGGCCTACGCTATTATGGCGAGACCCAGTTATGCCACCCTCACCTATGCCGAGTTTGTGAGGCGCTTCCTGGAGGTGTTCGATCATTCTCGTTCCGAGGCGGTCCAGGTCGATCGGCTTCTCGCTCTCCAGCAGGGAAACTGGTCGGCCGCGGATTATGCCATCGAATACCGGGTAGCGGCGGAGGAATTGGGCTGGGAGGAGCGCTCCCTCTGCGGCCTGTTCCTCCGCAGCCTCAATAGTGATCTGAGGGATGAACTGGCTGGACGGGATATCCCCGGAACGCTAGCAGAGCTAACCTCACTGGCAATCAGCTTGGACAACAGGCTGCGCGAGCGCTCCTCAGGACAGAAGCCGTCTGCTTTTCGCCCTCGGGGAGCCCCGCTACGCCTGCCCCAAGCTCGCCCCCTGGCGACGCCGCCACCATCGTGCCCCGAGGAGTCGGAGCCGATGGTGACGGGCTGGGCAAAGCTCTCCCCGGCAGAGAGACAACGCCGCCGTGAGTTGGGTCTCTGCATGTATTGCGGAGACAGTCAACACACGGTAGAGCTTTGCCCACAGAAGCCAAACGGCGGGGTCCGCGAGTCACTGTAGGGGGCCTCGCGGACGTCAACCGGCAAAGTCCCCTCACCCAATTAAAGCTGCCCATCCGTTTCTGCCACAATCCCACTGGGCACCTCACCCACGCACTGGTGGATTCGGGCGCAGAGGGCAGCTTCATTTCACAAGGCCTGGCAACCCGATTGGGCATCCGCTGTCAGGCATTAAAACACCCCATCTCCCTGGTCCATCTCTCCCGTGCCTCCCTTGGGAGAGTTTCTCACCAAACCATGCCTGTCCCAGTCATCATCTCAGGGAACCACCGGGAGGAGATGGTATTTTACGTCCTGCCCAACTCTGTGTCGCCCGTCATCCTGGGGTATCCCTGGCTACGCCTCCACAACCCTGTCCTGGACTGGAGGTCAGCTGGGGTATCGGCGTGGAGTACCTTCTGTATGGGCACCTGCCTTCAGTCCGCTGCCTGCTCCCCGTCCGCGGCTCCCCCTGTGGCGGATACAGCACCTCCGGACCTGTCGCTGGTGCCTCCAGAATTTCACGACCTGGGTATGGTATTTAGTAAATCGAAAGCTATGTCTCTTCCCCCGCATTGACCCTATGACTGTGCTATCAACCTCCGCCAGGGGGCTCCCCTGCCTTCTGATCGGCTCTACAGCCTGTCGGCGCCTGGAGAAGGAGACCATGAATACTTACCTGAAGGAATCACTGAGCGCTGGGATTATTCGCCCATCGTCGTCACCCGTGGGGGCAGGGTTTTTCTTTGTCGGGAAAAAGGACGGATCCCTCCGCCCCTGCATAGACTACCGAGCGCTAAATGACATCACTGAGAGGGACCGTTACACCCTGCCCCTCATGGACACTGCCTTTCACTCCCTCCAGGGGGCGACCTGGTTTACCAAGCTGGATTTACGCAGCGCTTACCACCTCGTCCGGATCCGGGAGGGAGATGAATGGAAGACAGCCTTCCGTACCCCGAACGGCCACTTTGAGTATCTCGTCATGCCGTTCGGGCTGACCAACGCTCCTGCCGTCTTTCAGCGCCTCATTAATGACGTCCTCCGGGATTTCATCGGCCTCTTCGTGTTCGTCTACCTGGACGACATTCTTATCTTCTCCAGGTCCAGGGACGAGCACCAGGTCCATGTGAGGCGGGTCCTCCAAAGACTACTGGAGAATCGTCTGTACGTGAAGGCTGAGAAATGCGAATTCTACGCTAGGACCACATCCTTCCTGGGATTCATCATCGCTCAAGACCAGGTGCTCCCAGACCCAGAGAAGGTGAAGGCGGTGGTGGAGTGGCCTACAGCAGGTGCAACAATTTGTTGGCTTCGCCAATTTTTACCGCCGCTTTGTCCCAAATTTCAGCTCGATCGTCGGACTGCTGACCCACCTCACATCCCCGAAGGTCCCGTTCCGGTGGACTGAAGAGGTCGCTGCTGTCTTTAAGGCACTGAAGGCGGAGTTCTCCTCCTCCCGGGTCCTTCGCCAGGTCGACCCCGTGCTGCAGTGCATTGTGGAGGTGGACGCATCGGACGCGGGAGTGGGAGCAGTATTATCCCAGCGGTCACCTGACGATGGCGCCAAACGACCTTGCACCTTCTTCTCCCGGCGCCTGTCCCCGGCGGAGAGGAACTACGATGTGGGGGACAGAGAGCTCCTGGCCATCAAACTCGCCTTACAGGAGTGGCGCCACTGGCTAGAGGGGGCGGACCTGCCGTTTGTGGTCCTGACGGACCATAAGAACTTAGAATACCTACGATCTGCCAAGCGCCTGAATGCCCGCCAGGCGCGCTGGTCTTTGTTCTTCGCCAGGTTCCGCTTTTCAATCACTTTCAGGCCAGGCTCCAAGAACGGCCTGCCTGACGCCCTCTCTAGGCAGTTCACCCCCGTGGAGGCTGAGGAGACGCCCCACACTATCCTGCCCAGGTCGTGCTTCGTGGGAGCCATCTCTTGGGACATTGAAGACAAGATCCGGAAGGCGCAGGAGGTGGAACCTGATCCTGGCGGCGGACCAGAGGGAAGACTGTTCGTCCCATCTGCGGTCCGAGGAGAGGTCATCCACTGGCTCCACACCTCCCGGCTCACCTATCATCCCGGAACCTCTCGGATGATCAGCCTCCTCCAACGGTCCTTTTGGTGGCCAGGCCTGCGGAGGGATGCAGCCCGCTACGCCCGGGCTTGCCCAATCTGTGCCACCAGCAAGTCGGGAAATGCCCCTCCAGCGGGTCTGCTCCAGCCTCTGCCCGTCCCCGGCAGGCCCTGGTCGCACATCGCACTGGATTTCGTCACCGGACTCCCCGTTTCCAACTCCTTTGACACCGTCCTGACCATCGTGGACCGTTTCTCCAAGGCGGCACACTTCGTCCCCCTGCGAGGTCTCCCTACCGCCCTGGAGACGGCGGGCCTCCTCGTCCAACACGTGGTCAGGCTGCACGGGATTCCGGTGGACGTGGTCTCGGACCGGGGCCCCCAGTTTTCATCCGAGGTTTGGAAGTCCTTTTGTAACGCCATCGGAGCCAAGGTGAGCCTCTCCTCCGGCCATCACCCCCAGTCTAACGGGCAGTGTGAGAGGACCAATCAGGAGCTGGAGGCTGCGCTCCGCTGTGCTACCAGATCCAAGCCGACGTCCTGGAGCAACCATCTCGCCTGGGTGGAGTATGCCCACAACACCGCCCGCTCTTCTGCAACGGGGATGTCCCCCTTCAAGGCGTCCCTGGGTTACGATCCCCCGCTGCTTCCAGCGCAGGAGAGCGAGGTAACTGTCCCCTCTGTTAGGGCGCACCTTAGGCAGTTCCGCTCCACCTGGGCTGCCGCGCGTCATGCGCTTTTACGCACAGCGGAGCGCAACAGGACCGTGGCGGACCGGCACAGACGACCTGCCCCGGCGTACAGAGTTGGGCAACTCGTGTATGTGTCTACCCAGGACGTCACATTAAAAGGCGAGAGGAGGAAGCTGGCACAGCGGTTCATGGGTCCCTTTCCCATCACCCGGATCATCAACCTGGTGGCTGTGCGCGTGGCTATTCCCCCCTCCCTCTGCATCCATCCCACTTTCCACGTGTCGAAGGTGAAACTGGCAGTCACTGACCCCCTTTGCCCTCCTCCTGCAGCGCAACCCGCGCCCCGGATGATTGGTGGCCATCCGGCCTGGTCCGTCTCCTCCATCCTGGACTCCCGGCGCCGAGGTCGTGGGTTGCAATACTTGGTGGACTGGGAGGGCTATGGGCCCGAGCATCGACAATGGGTGCCCCCGTCATTTGTGTTGGACCCATCGCTCATCGCAGACTTCCACCGAGCGCACCCGGATAAGCCATCGCCAGGAGGCGCTGCTAGAGGGGGGAGTACTGTCACGCCGCGCCATTCATCAGCGGCGCCACCTGCTCACGCACCTGACCATCATCAGCGGCGAGGGATAAAGGCCGTCTCGCCCGGAGGCTCAGCCTGAAGCCGTCAGACTTCGTCCCTCACCGTTGTGAGCTAACTTCTTTCTTCAGCAACATTATTTGGGTAAGAACCCTTACCTCTCTTTCCCAGTCTGCTCCCCTGTGCACAGGTGGATTCCCCGGCGGCGGACGTCTCCACTCCATCGCCCATTCCTCGCTGCTGTACGGAGCACTCCAGGTGGCTGTCTTCCGGGCTTCGCCCCCTTGTTGTGCCAGCTATCCTGACAATCCAAGTAAGTCCTTCTCTCGCCATAAATCCCTCCTGTGTTGGTGTATGCCCGTCACCCTCTCCCTGTGCTCTCTCCATAGGGTTGCTCGGCTGAACGGTCACCTGCCTCTGTGCCTGAAGCAGACGCCATCACCAACACATTTACACCCCGCAGACACGCACTCATTCACTCCTGCTGTTAATAAACTCTTTGAACTACTCTAAGCCTGTGTGTGTGCGTCTCCTGAGCCGTGCGTTATGTCAGTGCAAGAGAATGGTGCTCACCTGTTGCATACTTCACAACATTTGTGAGGAACACGGTGACAACCTTGAACTCCCAGACACCCCAGATCACAGTCAGCCTCAAGTGCAACCACTGCCTGACAATGCCAGTGTAGAAGGGGACAACATTAGGGCAGCTTTAATGCAGTACTTCAGCGGTGTGGAGCAATAACCGGTTAAGTGCCTCCCATGTCATGTACAAATTTAAAATGACAAGTATATGCAAGCTGTAACATGTGACGTTATGAGAAAGCATAAATAAAGCATAAATTTCAGTCTCCGCTAACAATTGGTCTTGTCCTTTGTAAAGATATTTATTGTGTATTTCTGTTTCCAGGTTACACACGTGGACAAAATTGTTGGTACCCCTCTGTTAATGAAAGGAAAAGCCACAATGGTCATAGAAATAACTTGAATCTGACAAAAGTGGTAATAAATGAAAATTCTAGGAAAATTAACCAATAACAATCAGACAATGCTTTGGATTTGTTGTTCAACAGAATTACTTAAAATACTTAGGTATTTTGATCCACACTGTATGTTTGAAAGGCACATGTACAGAGTTATATGTGTGAAAATCTACTTTGTTAACGTACCGGTTCAAGTTTTTACTCGTGTAGGGGTGAACAGAGAAATACTCTAAGGCTTATAAATTAAAATTGCTTTCCCCCACAAATGATCTTGTCCAAAGCTAACAGTTGTACATTGCCTAAACAAATGCCAATTAACATTTTTTAAGCAAGCAACTTTGAACACTTTCTGCAGAAAATATCCATAGATATAGTTGGTTGTTGATTGTTGTTTGGAGAAATGCAACAATAAGTTTTGAATTCACGAATAAAATCCATAAAACCCAAATATTTAAATAATAGCTGACAAACTGACATTACTGCAAATTCAAAATTAGTACTTCCTCTTGCTGTAACATAATAGAGATTTGTACAGTCCTGAAAAGCGGGACATTTCATGCATGCTTGTTGAGTGCATAATTGCGTAATATGGAAGCAACAAGACAACACTGAAGGAAAAATTGTTTTTATTCAATAAATCTTAAATTTTAAATATGTCATCATATGTTCCCTGAGCCAGACAGTCTATGCGGTGACGTTGACGGTGGGTTTCTAAGTTCCTCCAGCACAGACACAGTGCGTTCCATTAATCCAACAAGGGTGGCTGTTGTCTGCTCCATACTTTGCAGAACCCTGGAGGTCATCTCCTCATCCCTCCTGCTCTGCTCCTGCTGTCTGTTATCCAACCTCTCCAGGTAGTGAAGGAGGTCAATGCTTGTGTCCCTCCTCCGTTTCCCTGTAGTGAAGTACAAAATTATGAAGCAATACAAAATAACCATACATCGGAAAATGCAGCAATCATCAGTGTTTGCAGTTACACCACTACTTTGTGATTAACAGTCTTTGTAACTAAAGTACTGTGTGAAAATGCAGTAATACATCAGTTTGGGGAATTCGCTCAGTTAATTCACTTGCTATGTTGATAACAATTTATTACCTAATCTGGTCCGACCAGATGCACCAGACGCTGAGGAGGACACCATTGGAGCAGGTGAAGGTGGTTCAACCTCTAACACTTCTGTCAAGTCTGGATCTGTAAAAAAAAAAAAAAAAAAATGTTAGTACGCACAATGTACAACTCAAGCCTTCAATTAAGAAATGGGTAGGCATATACATTGTTGATCTGTCCAACTAGTCATGTTATGAGCAACAGAACAATAACTAGTGCAAGGCACCCTGTAATACCCAGTCTTGATACCACACACAAAAAAACGTATTCAGTAATGAATTTATTAGAAAAAGACACTGAAAAAAAGTATGATTAGAAGATTAAAGACTAACATTAAAAGTTCCTCCGCAACCCGGACCTCCGGAAAAGCGTTAGAAGATGGATGGATGGATTGATTAAAAGTTAAGGTTTTGGCGTGGTTTTCTTAAAGGAGATTTTCGGGGATAATTAACAACGTTACTAGTACAGTTTGGAACAATAGATGCTGCAACACACGTGCACAGTATTGACGCTGCAACACACGTGCACAGTATTGATACGAAAACAAAACAGCTTGTTAGTAATGACTCTCTAATAAAAAAAAAAAAAAAAATCATATCATTCTCGTTTTGTGAGCCAACCATTTCCAGGTTAAATGGCCACGTTACTAACATAGATTGTAACAACAAACGCTGCTGCAATCCACGTGCACAGTATCGATGCATACAAACACAACAACAAACAATAACTAAACTTTGGCCGTTACATCTCAATACAAGCGTGTGTGTGTATATATATATATATATATACAGTATATATATATATATATATATATATATATATACATATATATATATATATATATTCGTAGACTAATGACATTTCAACAACAACAACAAATACACTTACCTGAAATGTCTAGGGTGGCTTGTTCAGCGGTGTTATCAATTGTTGTTAAAACCGCAGATGCCGTTTCTGAGTTATATGCCCCCGTACGCTGATTCGCTGGTCTGTCCCCAAGCACAGAATTTAGCAGCTGGAAATGGGGATTAAGAGGCGGTCTCCCATTGCCGCTACGCTCCAGTTTAGACTCCTGGTCCCGAAAGTCTTTTTTGAGCTTCTTCAGTTTGTTTGCCAGCTGGTCTACGGTTCGGTGGTAACCAGTGGCAGACATCTCTTGCTGTATTTTCTCGAAAATTGGCTTTGTTCGAGAAGCACCCTCCAGTTTTTGTTGGACTTTGGCTGATGTCCATTGTGCCAAGAAAAACTGAATTTCGACTTCAGTCCACGCCTGATTTTTTTTCCCATTCATCGCTGGGTGTTCGGAAATGCAATGGCGGTTGTAATGTTTTGAAGCGCTCTTCAGGTCGATTAACTCCGCCCATGGGCTGCTGACATAACTACGTCAACTGGTGCTGCCTCTGGCCCAGCTAGGAGTTGGGGCCACGATAGCCCCACTTTTGAGAGCCTGGGACTGGTGCTTTAGTCGGTGGAAAACCAAAGAACTGGTGCTAATGACGCTCTGGCTCCAGTTAAGCACTGGAACCGGTTTGGTGGAAAGAAGCCCATTGTGACAGCGCTCGGAGGGACTTCCTGCTGTCAAAGCCTAACAGCTGTGCTGCATTTACGGCTCATCAGTGGCCCGGCATTTAAGCGGGCACTGGGAGCAGTATTATGCAGCAGTCTCGTCAAATATCGCTTATAATTCCATGTCAACGGATCGTTAACGATCGCTCCTTGTTCATGGTCAGGATCGTAAATAAGCTTCCTGTTAGCCTTATGATCTCCTGTGTCTGGTCTTGTGTGTTTTAGCCCACCGAGGCTCATTGCTTTCTGTTACTTTGTGTTCATTATTAAACATCAATGCAAACCTCACCGGTGACTTTTGGCGTCTTATGGTGGCTCGCGAGGGCCGCCGCATGACAAGCTTAAATAGAGTGTTGGTTATCACAAGGTTGTCCTCTGAACATAGTGCAAGTAGAAGTTCTCCATTAGCATTGCATTTGCCTACTCCATAACTGCCTAGCACTCCTTTCCATTTCTCAGGGTCCGAACCAACTCTGGCATTAAAATCTCCAACGAGTATCAGCCTGTCATCAGTCGGTACACGCCTGATAGTCTCACATAAATCACTGTAGAACTCTTCCTTCAGATGACCTCTGTGTTGGTCATTTTTGGGGCATATACACTGATGAGTGTGGCATACATCTTCCGCTGTAGTGGGAGTCTCATAGTCATTATCCTGTCGTTGATTGGCACCTGTTCCTCATCAAGCACTGCTGCTATCTCCTTTCTAACTGCAAAGCCCACTCCTGCTTCTCTCCTTTCTTGAGTTGATCTCCCACTCCAAAAGAAGATGTACCCATGGTCTTCCATGCTGTCATATCCAGGCAATCTTGTTTCACTAAGTGCAGCTATGTCTACATTGTACCTGTTCATTTCCAGGGCCACAAGCATGGTCTGTCTTTCTGGGCGCTGTGATGTTGTTCTATCCAAAAGAGTGCATACATTCCATTCTTCTACACACAAGGCTGCTGTTTTCCTCTTCTTTTGTCTTCCTGCTCCTAGCTTACTATTCACTGCCTGTTGGAGTGTTAACAGATTTTTTTTTTTTTTTGTCAGGTCAGGCATTGGCTTGCTTGCTACCGGATAACCATGAAAACCGGTACTACCTGTCTCATGGGTCAGGCTGTTGGCGATTCAACCGGCATTCCCGCCCTTCCAAGGGCGTGGACAGTGAAACAGGGCATCCTGGCAGAACTAAAAACATTATCTGCCACAGGCCTGTGGTGGACCACTCAAGTTACACGGGACGAGACTGGACATCCTGGCAGATAAACACATCTATCGCAAGGTCTGTGGTGGACTGTGCCAGTCGGTGCATTGTGACATGCACTACACAAAGAGCAGAGATAAACAAACCTATCATCTGGTCAGTCACTGCAACAGATACTGGAGTCAGTTTGTCTTGGCTTGTCCTTGCCATTGATAATACCTTTATCTGCCAAGAATGTGCTGCTAGTCCAGCAAAAGCTAGCAGTACTCAAATACTTTGCAAACGGTTTCATGAAATGATCAAAAGCTGTTGAAAGGTGAAAGGCTGTTTCAGTACAATGATGGATTCTAAACCCAGATTGAAACTCTTCAAATAAACCATTTCCCTGCAAGTGGTCAAATAATTGCATGGCAACAACTCTTTCTAAGATTTTTGAAATGAAAGGGAGATTAGAGATTGGTCTATAGTTAGCTATAGACCAATTGTGTTATTATTCGTCTGTTCTAAGTGTTATTGCTGTGTCATTATAACGCAGCAGTGTTATAAGACCAGTTAGAGCAGTGATCGATCATGTGTTTGTGTCACCCTCAGTGAGACGGGGGTCTGTGTGAATGACCTCCCCTCCTGTCTGTGTTGAGGGGGTGTGTATAAAATAAAGTCTGTTTCATCACAGCCATCTCTCCTTTCTTGTGTGAACCCTCACAATGTCACACTGGTGTCATAAGTGGGATATGGAGCAGATGGAAGCCAGAATCAGAGCAGAGATTCAGCAGCTGGAGCAGTTCATTGCTCAGCTGGGAATGGACGACAGAGCTGATACACCGACCCCCGGAGTTGCTCGCCGGGATGAATGGAGCAGCGGACCCGACGGGAGCAGCTTACCCCGCCTTCTGCCTTTCTCAAGGCAGGACGGGCTAAGCAGAGCAGATCAGCCCGGCTTCCCGCCCTTTTCAGGGCATGGCGGGCTGGTGATTCCACTGTGACCAGGGGCAGCGATCAACCAAGAGATGACCGTCCCACCCATCCACCAGCTGGCCAAACTTCCCCGCTTTAATGGTGAAACCCTGCTGGATGACTATCTGGTCCAGGTCAAGCTGGCTGCTGCGTTGAACGGCTGGCCACCCAAAGAAACCGCCGTGCAGGTCCCGCTGGCCCTGGAGGGAAGGGCTCTCCGCACGCTGTCCGATATCCAGTCCAAGGAATGTCGCAGCTGGCCAGCGCTACAAGGAGCACTCTGGAGGCGGTTTGGGAGAGCGGCCAAAGCTGAGCACGTCCAGGAACAGCTGGCCAACCGCCAGCGAGGCAGCCGAGAGAGCCTGGGAGCCTACGCAGTGGACATACGGCTGCTGACACGGTGTAGCTTCCCGGATTTCGAGCCGGGGGAAGTGGAGAAGCTCGCCCTCCAGAACTTCATCCAGGGGCTTCGTCTGGCCCAGCTCCAGAGCCACATCCAGATTCACACCACGAGCAGCTGGGAGACGGCTGTGGCAGAAGCAGAGCAGGTGGAACCGCTAATGGATTGTGTAGCTGATGCGTCAGCACTGAGGCAGAGAGCCTTCCAGGCCACGGATGACAGCAGGGTGGAGGAACTGTGACAGACCACGGCAGCGCGGCCACGGAGAAGACGGCTACAGCGGCACGAGGAAGGGTGCTTCCTCTGCAGGGAGCAAGGACACATCGCGCGGTACTGCCCAGCACCCACCCCGCGACAAACCAGCGCCTCACCGACGTATAACTAGAGCGAGGTAGCATGGACAGGGACCTGCTGCCTCCCACAGACATTTTCCCCAATAAGCTGTCACCACGTGTGGGCCAAATTGGACACTCGCCAGGGATGTAGCTACACTGCAGGGTGGACAACACACCGATCCGGGCCCTGATCGACACCGGTTCTACCATCTCCCTGGTCCAACCAGGAGTGCTGCCAGGTATGGACGAGGCAGAACCGCAGAGGTGGGAACCCACCGGGCGCTGCATCACCACGGCCACCGGTGAGTGCACCAGACTGGGAGGGCAGCAAATTCTTGTGGTGGGGGTGGCCGGCCAGAACACAAATCACCGGTTCTGGCTGGCTGACATTCAAGACCCCTGCATTATTGGACTCAATCTGCTTGCAACATGGGGCGCAAAAATTGACACCCCAGATCGTCCCTCCTGCTGGGGGCTCGGACCATCATGCTCTGCAGCGGGACCCAGAGGGGGATTCTGGGGGCCTGCGTGTCACCGCAAGAACTGAACACAATAACGCCAACAGCACAAACAGAGGCAGTGTGATCACCGATAGAGACAGCAAGGGGGTGGGCCACAGCGGAGCGGGTCAATGTGTCAGCAGAAATGCAGCAGGCGGTGGAGGAATTGTTCCAGCAGAGCTGCAGCAGACTGGAATCAGGACAGAGACGTCAGCTGCAGGAACTGTTGGACTGCTACATGGACGTCTTCGCTGCCAAGGATGATTAGTGCACCCGAACCAGCTTGGTGCAACACAGGATCGACACCGGTGAGACAAGGCCGATCCGGCTCCGCCCCCACGTCTGCCTTTTTCAAGGCGGGCGGCGGCAGAACAAAGAATATGGGAAATGCTGGAGGCAGATATTATTGAGCCGTCCAGCAGCCCCTGGGCAGCACCGGTGGTTATGGTTAGGAAGAAGGACGGTTCGTGGCAGTTCTGTGTGGATTACTGGCGCCTGAATGACGTCACCCGCAAGGATTCCTACCCCCTGCCCTGCATTGATGACGTGCTGGATTACATCACCGGCTCCAGCTGGTTCAGCTCGCTGGACCTCCGCAGCAGCTATTGGCAGGTAGAGCTGTCACCTGAGGCCCACCAGAAAACAGCCTTCTCCATCGGGCAGGGACTATATCGGTTCAAGGTGATGCCGTTTGGACTTTGCAATTCCCCGGCCACCTTTGAACATCTGATGGAGCGAGTGTTGGCTCACGTGCCCCGGAGCCACTGCATCGTTTTACTGGATGACCTGCTGGTTCACACAGCTGACATTGATGGCACCCTGTCCAACCTCCGGGAGGTATTGGACGCCGTCCGACAGGCCAGGCTGCGGCTACACCCACGGAAATGCCACTTATTCCGACGGGAGACCACCTTCCTGGGCCACGTCGTCAGCGCAGGAGTGGTCACCGATCCAGAGAAAGTGGCAGCGGTGAAAAACTGGCCAGTGCTACGGAGTTTTCTCAGACTGGCCTCCTATTATAGGAGCTTTGTGAAAGACGTCGCCACCATCGCCAGCCCGCTGCATCAGCTGACACAGAAGGGCAATGCATTTCAGTGGAGTGAGAGCGGTGCTGCTGCTTTTTCCTGGCTTCGCTCAGCGCTCATCGGAGCCTGCATCCTGCAGTACCCCGACCCGAACCACCCTTTCATCGTGGACACGGCCACCAGCAACCAGGGCATCGGGGCGGTGATATCCCAGGAGGGAGAACACGGAGAGCAGGCAGTTGCTTTCTTCAGCCACACTCTCAGCAGAGCTGAAAGGAATTATTGTGTTACTCGCAGAGAGCTGTTGGCTGTCATCCAGGGGCTTCGCCATTTTCGCCCATATGTGTACGGGGGGAAGTTCCATCTCAGGACAGATCATGCTTCCCTGACCTGGCTGCTGAACTTTAAAGAGCTGGATGGACAGTTGGCGAGATGGCTGGAGGCACTGCAGGATTATGATTTTCTGATTGTGCATCGGGCAGGCCGCCTCCATGCCAAAGCTGATGCACTGTGTCAGCGTCCCGGTGCTGCAGAGGACTGCTGGCACTGCCAGCGGGAAGAGGATCAAGACCAAGCCGTCCCACGGGCTGCTGCTCTCCAGACCACTGTGAGCAGGAGTAATACAGCGGCACACAGCTCCTCCTCAGATAATCAGTCAGCTGTCCCCAGCGATGACATCACAGAGGCCCTCGGCACGCAGCAGCTGCAGAGCGAGCAGGACAGAGATCCGGTCATTTCCCGGGTTTGGCAGTGGCTGGACGCGGGCCAGCGGCCCACCTGGGAGGCTGTGTCTGCGCTGGACCCAGAGACCAAGGCCCTACACTCCCAGTGGGCCAATCTCCACTGTCACGAGGGTGTTGTGTATCGGCAGTGGCAGACTCCAGCTGGGCAGTGTCACGTCTGGCAGCTGCTGGTTCCCCGGTGGCTCGGGCCCAACGTACTCCAGCTGGTCCACGGGGCATTGGGGGTGGGCCACTTCAGGGTGACGAAGACTCTGCAGCGTCTTCAAGCCCGGTTCTACTGGCCCGGATGTTGCCAGGATGTAGAGCTCCATGTCCATTGCTGCGACACCTGCACGGCTCAGAAAGGGCCAACTCAGCAATCCCACGCCCCTTTGCAGCAGTACCGGGTGGGAGCACCGATGGAGCGGGTAGGAGTGGACATTCTGGGCCTTTTCCCGACCACGGACCTGGGGAACTGCTACATGCTGGTCGCAATGGATTTCTTCACCAAATGGCCAGAGGTGTACGCGGTCCCTGATCAGAGCGCCGCCACCACAGCATCAAAACTGGTGGATGAGATGTTTTGTCTGTTTGGAACACCGGAGGAGCTGCACAGCGATCAGGGTCGAAACTTTGAGGTAGAGGTCTTCGGGGAGGTCTGCAGGCGGCTGGGCATCCGGAAGTCCCGGACCACCCTGCTGCATCCAAAGAGCGATAGCCTGGTCGAACGGTTCAACCGGATCCTTACCACCCAGCTCGCTGTCCTAGTGGACCAGCAACAGTGAGACTGGGACCTGCATCTGCCCTTTGTTCTCTAGGCGTACCAGATAGCAGCACAGGAATCCACCCCGTGCACTCCTGCACTCCTGCAGTGCTGATGTTTGGACGGGAGCTGTGCAAACCGGTGGATTTGCCCCCCCCCCCCCGGAGAAGTGGGCATATGACTTCCGCTGCCAGGGGAGGGACTTTGCACCAGGAGATTGAGTCTGGGTTTTCTGCCCGGAGCGAAAAAGGAGACTGTCACTAAAACTGGCGAGCCATTGGTCGGGACCGTGTGAGGTCCTACAGTGACTGTCGGATGTAGTGTACAGGGTGAGGCTGCAGAAAAGAGACCGGGTCGTGGTACTCCACTCCGACCGTCTCGCCCCATACCAGCCATCTGCCCCGCAGGTGGTCAAGCCGGGGACTTCATCCCGACCAGATACCCCAGCCGAGGCCCAGTTGGACACTAGCGGGCCTGTACGTACTGGTTGCTGACAACAGCGGCTGCCCCGACACCTGGATGGATTCGTGTTGGACTTCTGAGCTGGACTTTATTATTCTGGGGACAGAATCCAGTCCAGGGGGGGACAGTGTAACGTCGGGGCTGTGTTAAGGGGGCGGGGATTCTCCCAGCATGTTTGGACCGTGGAGGATTCAAAGAGTGTTATTATTCGTATGTTCTAAGTGTTATTGCTGTGTCACTATAACTGCATTATAATGGCACAGCAGTGTTATAAGACCAGTTAGAGCAGTGATCGATCATGTGTTTGTGTCACTGTAAGTGAGACGGGGGTCTGTGTGAATGACCTCCCCTCCTGTCTGTGTTGAGTGGGTGTGTATAAAATAAAGCCTGTTTCATCACAGCCATCTCTCCTTTCTTGTGTGAACCCTCACAACGTCACAATATAAAAGACGAATGCACAGAGACCCGAGAGTGCTTTTACTGTACTGTATGTTGGAGATGGAATAAAGTTTCTGTGTCGTGTAGCTCATTGCCTCACCTGCTTCCTTTCTCCACAGGATAATTTTTTTTTAAAAATGTAAAATTCAAAGTGTGGTTTGTGTTTGAGGGGCCCACACACAGTGTTGTACCCGGGGCCCAAAATTTGGTGCTACACCCCTGGATACTAGTATACTGTACAATAGAATAATCCTTAACCAGTGTGATATCCTACCGTGTAGCAATGATCACACTTGAGTTATTTCTTTGGCTAACTCTGCCGTTTATTCTGCAACACACATAATAGACTGAACATGGATTCTGCGCGGGGTTTTCACACTCTTATTCTAATATGTCCCCTTAATAGTAGTGCTGAACAATACAGGTAGTTCCCCCTAGAGGCATGTGCCAGTAATGTTTTGAATTAGACTTGCAGTCTACCACATCCCTCCCCTCTAGATTAAACTACTTTTAATTACACTAGCCAATTATGCTAGACATCCTGGAACTCCCATTTAACCCTAAACAATCACAGTTACTTTTAACTTCTTAAACACATGTGCCATACACATAATTTCTTTCTCTCTTTTTTTTTTTTTTTTTTTTTACATGTATAACACACATAACAGTCTAACTGGGGATTTGGTTTGACTACCGCATCCCAGTGAGGTTCCAGGACGCATTCTTGTCCTGTGGCTGGGGAACTCACTACTGACTAAGTATAGTCCTTCAAGTAGTCTGGAGCTTTCCTAGCTCGCTGAGATCTTCTCACGGCGGGTGAGCCAACTGCAGGTGAAGACTCAGACTGCTCCACTGTTTCGGCTGCTGCAGTGCTGCCCGTAGAATCTGCAGAGACGGTTACCTCAGGTTTCACCTGAAGTGGTGGTTCATTGATGCTCTCCTCAGGATGGGTGTCAGACAACACCTCGGGTGCCATCGGCAGGGGAATGGAGCTCCTACCACGAACTTGGTCGATGTGTCGCCTCACCACTTGTCCATGACCTAATGTCACCTTGAATGACACAGGGCCTGTCTTTTCTGTTATTTCTCCTGGTACCCAGGCTGGTCCTGAGCCAAAGTTGCGGGTGTAGACCACGTCTCCTTCTCTCAGTATTCTCTCTCTAGCATGCATGTCATGATAACCTTTTTGTTTCTCTTGTTTATCATGCACTTTGTTTCTGAAGTCTGGATGTATTAAGTCAAATGTTGACCTCAACTTCCTTCCACACAACAGCTCAGCTGGTGACTTGCCAGTTGTAGATTGGGGTGTTATTCGATAGCTGAATAGAGCTCTCGACATTCGGGTTTCAATAGAGTCTCCTGTCATCTTTGTCATGAGTGACTTGAACGTCTGCACGGCCCTCTCGGCTAAGCCGTTAGAAGAAGGATGGTATGGCGCAGTCGTGATGTGACGTATGCCATTCTTTTCAGAAAACTCTTGGAACTGTTCACTCGTAAAACATGTACCGTTATCTGATACTATGATTTCAGGTAGCCCATGTTGGCTGAAACTCTTTCTAAGACATTCAATGGTAACAGTAGAAGTAGAGCTACTCACAGAATATGCATCGATCCACTTTGAGTATGCGTCAACTATGATCAGGAACATTCTTCCCATCCATGGACCTGCGTAGTCAATGTGAATTCTTCTCCATGGTTTATCTGGAACTTCCCAGGGATGTAGTGGGGCTGCTGGAGGACTGTTCCTGTTCTCCTGGCATGCCGCACATGACTTCACAAGCGCCTCCACCTCTGCATCCATGTTGGGCCACCACATGTAACTCCTCGCCAACGCTTTCATGCGAGTGATGCCAGGGTGTGCTTGGTGTAGTTGTTGCAGTAAGGCATTCCTACCAGGTGGTGGAACAACCACGCGTCCTCCCCACAGGATACAACCTTCCTGGGTGCTGAGCTCATCCTGTCGTCGGGCATAGGGAATGAACTCAGGACTGTTCATCTTCGGCCATCCTCTCAAGATGTATTCTCGCACTCTTGCTAGAACAGGGTCTTTGTCTGTCCACTTCTTTATTTGTTGTGCGTTCACCAGGGGCACGCCGATATCTTCAAACAATAGCACTCTCTCCTCCTCCTCAGGCGTGCTGTCTCTTCCTCCATCCAAGGGTAGCCTACTCATCGCGTCAGCATTCGTATGGTCCCGTCCGGCTTTGTAAACGATGGTGTACTCATACGCTGCTAATGTAACGGCCCATCTCTGAATTCTCTGAGATGTCATCTGGGGTATGGCTCTCATTTCACTGAACAGTGAAATTAGTGGCTTGTGGTCAGTCACTATAGCGAACTGTCTCCCGTACAGGTATTTGTGGAATTTTTTTACACCAAATACTACTGCAAGGCCCTCCTTGTCTAGCTGGGAGTAGTTTTTCTCAGCTGCACTAAGAGTTCTTGAGACGAACCCTATGGGTCTCTCTGAGCCATCCTCCATATGATGAGAGAGTACAGCACCCACACCGTAGGGTGATGCGTCACACGCCAGGATGAGTGGTTTGTTTGAATCATAGTGCACTAACACACTACAGGACTGAAGTAGCGCTTTGGACTCTTCAAACGCCTTCTGCTGCTTGACCCCCCATGACCATTTTTCTTCCTTCTTAAGTAAGGTATGTAGTGGTGCCAGCAGCGTGGAGAGCTTTGGGAGGAACCTATGGTAATAGTTCAACAAGCCCAGGTAGGCTTTTAACTCAGTAACATTTTGTGGCTCAGGTGCCTCCGCAATGGCTTCCACTTTGTCTGTTAGAGGGTGTAGACCACTGGCGTTGATCTTGTGGCCTAGGAACACCACCTCTTTTCCCATGAACTCACACTTGCTTCTTTTCAACCTCAGACCGCTTTTCTCCAACCGTTGAAGCACTTCCTTCAGCGTTTTCAGATGTTCTTGTTCATTTGGTCCTGTACAAAGGATGTCATCCAAATAAACGGCAACATTCGGAATTCCACCTAGGATGCCCTCCATAGTTCTCTGGAATATAGCAGGACTGGAAGCTACTCCAAATGGTAAGCGTGTGTAGGTATATAAGCCTTTGTGTGTATTGATGGTTACATACTTTCTTGATTCTTCTTCCAGGACTACTTGTTGGTAGGCGTGACTCATGTCTAATTTCGTGAAGTGTCGGCCGCCGTTCAGCTGTGCGAAGAGGTCCTCCACTTTAGGAATTGGATACTGATCCACCCGTGATGCTCGATTGACAGTGAGTTTGTAATCTCCACATATTCTAATGGAGCCATCCGGCTTTCTCACTGGGACTATGGGCGCCGCCCATTCTGCAACCTGCACTGGCTCAATGATCTTGTCATCCAGCAGCCTCTGTAGCTCGCTTTCAACCAGTGGCTTGACTGCATAGGGTACCGGTCGGGGTTTGCAGAATCGTGGTTGGGCCTCCTTGTCCACATTAATCTTTGCAGTGACACCTTTTAGCTGTCCTAAGCCTTCTTTGAACACCTCAGCGTGTCTTTCGAGGATCTCCTCCAGCTGCAATTTGGGCTGAGATTCCACTTTATTCACCAACTGATCCATCATGGCCAGTTCTTGTAGCCAACTTCGCCCTAGTAGATTTGGTCCTTCGCTCCCAACTACTACTACAGGTAAGTCCTTTTCTTTGTTTTCGTGCTGCACCTTCACTTGTGCCATGCCTAGCACGTCTAGCTTCTCTCCTGTGTATGTTTTTAATTTTAATGAACAGGGATTTAATTCTGCTGTGTCTGTTTTCTTCCACAGTTGTGTATATTGCTGTTTACTTAATATGGTTACTCCACAGCCTGTATCAACTTCAAATGTTACTTTCATTCCATTAACATTCATGGTACGCGTGATGGGCGCTACCTTGGTCAGCTCCTCTGACGTGTTGTAAATTGTGTGAAAATCCATGTCTTCTGTATCACTTTCTCCCTCCCCTCTCAGTTGATTCGCTCGCTGTTCCTTTCCTGGGCCCTTGTTTTCATACTTTTGCCCATTAACTGTCGCTTTCAGCACCTGTGCGCTGTCCACCTTTATTCTACATGCTTTCTTAATGTGCCCTCGCTTGCCACAATTATGACACAGCTCAGTGGCAAATTTGCACTCGGCGGCATTGTGCTGGCCTTTGCAGCGATAACAACTGGGGAATTTGTGCTGAGTTTTGTCAGTCGACACTTTGTGGACACCTACTTGGGTCTTAGGCACACGAACATGCGTTGCTGTGTCCTCTGTTAGCTTCCCTTGCATTTCTCTCACATCTTTAGATGCTGTTTCCATCGCTTGGCATAATTCCAAAGCCTTCACAAAAGTGAGTTTTGTTTCAAATAAAAGTCGCCGTTGCATTCGGTCATCATTCACTCCACACACAAGTCTGTCTCTTAACATTTCTTCCAATGAGTCTTTGTAATCACAGTGCAGTGTTAATTTCCTCAATTCTGCCACATACTCTGCTATGGACTCAGTGTTCCTCCTTATGCGTGAATTAAATTTGAATCGTTGCACGATTTCACTCGGTTTGGGGCTGAAGTGCTTCTGAAGCTCAGCAGTAAGCTGGTCGTACGTTTTATCTTTTGGTAATGCAGGGCTTATTAAATTTCTCAACAAGCTGTAAGTAGTTGCACCAACTCCACTCAACAGTACAGCCTTCCTTTTGTCTGGCTCCTCAATGTCATTAGCTTGGAAGAAAAAGTCCAACATTTCACTATATTCTTCCCATGACTGAGTCGAGTTATCAAAAGGGGTTACCGTTCCGATTACAGCCGCCATTGCTCGTCGTGGTGGGGAAACCTCGTTTTTCCTCCTCTGAACTTGCACTCGAACTACTGGAGTCACTTGAGTTCGCCACACTTGCAATGTTCTCTGTTTCTCGCCGCTGATTTTTTTCTTTTAATCCTCGTCGCCAATTGTGTGATATCCTACCGTGTAGCAATGATCACACTTGAGTTATTTCTTTGGCTAACTCTGCCGTTTATTCTGCAACACACATAATAGACTGAACATGGATTCTGCGCGGGGTTTTCACACTCTTATTCTAATATGTCCCCTTAATAGTAGTGCTGAACAATACAGGTAGTTCCCCCTAGAGGCATGTGCCAGTAATGTTTTGAATTAGACTTGCAGTCTACCACAACCAGCCACCAGAATTTACACATTAAAAGTTAAAACTTCTACAAATACATATAGCCAGTGCATTGATGTGGTCCAGCCTTGCTCCCCAAAAATCCCAGGATCCTTTGCTGCATACGTCACGAGCAGCTGCCATCATGCTTTTGTGAAAAGTAATGCTACTTATACTTGAATGACCTACAATTTCTAGCTCACCTTTGCTCACCCCTGACGTGTTTATGGTGCTTTTTAAAACCTTTACTCGTTTTTAATAATCTTTTTTAATTATAATTTAATTTCTAATTTTTGGCTACTTTTTCTTATAAGAAATTGTCGAAGTTTAACCTCCTTTTCTGGCCACTCCATGACAAATAAAGTTTCAGTTCTCGGTAAAAGGCTTTGAGTAGAAGTGAAAATGAAAGTAAGCAGCCCAGTACTGCCAGTGTAAGATGAGGGTCATGCGTGTGCTGCGTCGCTTCGGCAGAAAGATCTTGGCCTGGCTGTCAATCTGGCTGTCAACCTGGCTGCCAACCTGGCTGCCAACCTGGCGGTCCTTTGACAGAGTCCGGACGGTCTTCCTTCAGCTGCCACGAAGATTAAGGTTGTGGCTGGGTTTGGGTTTGGGTTTGGGTCGCTCAGTTCTACGAATATTCTGGCTAGGTGATGGCAGAAATGAGAACGAAACAAGCAACGAAAACGACGTTTTACGCGAAGATAAGCAGCGGGCTCTTCAAGGGGGTCAACCTGTGGTTAGCGAGTCGAATAGGGCCGCAGGAGTCTTGGAACGGGGGTCCGACAGCCAGCGGCCAAGACATGATGAGAATCCGGATGAGGCCTGGACCAAATCAGACTTCCTGGAGGACATGAGCAGCAAAGAGTACCGAGTTGAAACTACAGACGAGTTTTACTGCGAATATGATTCAACGTGGGAGACTGAGGAGCCTGAGGAGACCACATCCAGGAGGACCAGGTCTACGCCATCCCCTAATGTGAGTAAAGACCCTAGAAACGGCCTGTAAATGAATAGTTTAATTTCAGCCCTGAACTCATGTCAGTTCTTAGAAGTCCAGGGGTCTACAACGTGTGGCTCCAGAGCCACACGCCCCTCTTTGACCAGAGGACCCGTGGATTTGTGTGAAGATATTTGCGAGAGATGTTGTGATTTTTTCTTTAAAGTCCAGTTTAAGCAAATTTGCAAGAATAAAGTTGCAAATTTATAAGGAAAAGTTGCATATTTGTAAATCGTGGCAAATATATTTATGTTGCAAATTTAGATAGGATGTCACTTTAATGAGCAGAAATGAGGGATCATATCTCTCCTTTCTGCTCTTGCTACAGCAGCAGTTCTAGGTACAGATTTTAAAAAAGAATGTATTAGTTAAAATGGGAAATTCATAATAATGAAAAGCTGATTGAAAAATGTTGCACGAAGTTGCAAATTTACAAATAAAGAGTCGGAAATTCATGTGAAAAGTTGCATGTTTAAGAGCAGAAAGCTTCCCTATCGCCTGTCATCACTAATACATGCAGTGACAGGCCGCTTTATAGCTGCCCGTAATGCAGTTGTTTTACCATCATTTTAAGACTCAAATGTTGGCTGTTTCCCCAGTAGAGATTCCCAACGTCTGCCTGTATTGCACTTGAAGTCTGCTTTTTTTAAGTTCATTATGAAATTAATGCAGCATCGCCACTGAACTTCCTCCTGTCATTTTTATGCTCCATGCAAGTTTGGCAGGTTTGAAAGGGCTGCAAAAGACATGCAGAACTACAGGCAGAACTACCCTGTAAGTCTCACACACACACACACACACACACACACACACACACACACACACACACACACACACTGCTCCATTTTCATCAGCAGAAGCGTTCCACTCATTCTTTATGTCTCCATGCAGCGCCCAGTTCGGAGGTACTACTGGAATAGTGAAGCTCATGTAAGCATACATGTTGTTATTAATGTGGTACGTGATGCAAAAGTCAGAGTAAAACTGTCTTTTATTTCTCTTATTCTGGGTAGGAGGATAAGCCTAATCTGAATTTCTACCGTGGAAACATTCCCTCTCGACCAGACGGTAGGCCTGTTTGTACGAGTTTAAGTTGTGATAGTTTTATGTCCAGATCAGAAAAAATAAAAATACAATTGAAAATATTCTTTCATTTCACAATAAGGGTTTAGTGACATAAATCTACCCAAACATCTGTTGTAATGTGAGCTTTTGATTATGTTGAAGTGATTCACATCTTTTCACTAGGTATGCTCATCAGTGAAATCCACCAGGACTGGTATGGACAGTATGACACCCTGGAATACACCCACACCTACATTCAGTGGTGAGTTTCTCTGTTGTTAAAGGGGTCGTTGACTGAAAAATGCTGTTTGTGGGTTTTAATTGTCCAAAATGAGTCTACTGGTTACCTAATTACCCAAAAATGTTCAAAACAGTAAATTCTCTTCAAAAAAACACACAGCCTCTAGTCGTGAATAGAAAAAGCCAACTCACCGCTGTCTTTGAGACCCACCTACTGCTCTATTATTGGTCTGCCTAACTGTCTGTCATGTAGATGGAAGGGGTGCTAAAGGTAGCCTATCAGCCCCTGAGCTAACACTGGTAACAGGAAGCTCGAACTGAGCGCGGCTTATATTGTCATTTTCTTCAGAGCTTAGTCATCCTAATGACCGTCCCTGTTACCAACTGGTTCACCAGTCCACAATATACCTTACGTCGCTTTGGCCCATCTTCCGGTGATTTCGCCGTGATTCCACAGCCGTGGTTTGGGGCTGCTTCCTCACCATCCTCCGGGCAACGTGGGGGAGCCGCTTCATGATGGTGCATCCCCCGGCTGGCCACAGGGGAGGAACAGAGTCCCGCGGAGCGACACACTGCACTTTGAGATCCTGTGGCTCGGCTCGGCCAGCAGGCCCAGGCCGCGCCAATCGGTGGGTCGCCCAGTGCTGGCCATTTGTTGTGGCATCCCAGCGAGGTTGTCAGGAGATGGGCCGGAGCGACACCAGATACACAACCGACCATAGATCAGTGAGCCAGCGCTGCTCATCCCAGCTAGGAGGCTAGAAGGTACTCAGCTAATGGCTAACTGACGTAAGAGGGAGGGCAGAGTTGAACAGCTGAAGGATGTTTCTTACAGTGACAGGCTTTAAATCAGAACATTTCAAGAAAGCCAGGAAAATTTTTAAAAAAAACCAAACAAACTTGCTTCAATAATTTAAAAAATTAAAGAAAATGTGAACAAAATATGTCATAAAGACTTCATGAAGACATGAGTGAGCTGTTAAAATGTGGAACAAAGTGCAGTCAATGACCCCTTTAAAGATGAACTGAAAAATATTCAGTCCTGATTTGTCTTTTCTCTCTTTCCCTCAAAGGTTGTTTCCCTTGCAAGAGCCAGGGCTGAACTCTGAAGCTTTTACACTGACTAAGGAAGAAATAGAGGTAATGATGTCAAAGCAACCAGGTTAAAACTTCAAAAGGAAGCAATAAAATACACCAAAGTTCTGTTTTCTCCAGGATTTTCATGAAGACAAGACTGCAAAGGAAAATCTGCTGAAGTCTTACAAGCTCATGTTGGATTTCTATGGCATCGAGCTGCGTGATGAAAAAACGGGAGGAGTCAAGAGGAACAAGAACTGGGAAGAGAGATTCGACAACCTCAACAGGTAAACTACCTCACTGTTTCAGGAAAACATTTACAGAAAGAAATCAACCCCCCTATAACTTTTTTTTTTCACTGTTTGGCAGTCATACACATAACAGTCTGCGCATCACACGTATCCTGAAGTGCCTGGGAACTCTGGGATTCCCTCACTACCAGGCCCCTCTGGTCCACTTCTTCCTGACGGAGACTCTCGTCCATGGAAGACTCCCAAATGTCAAGGAGAGCGTCCTCAGCTACTTCATGTTTGCAGTCCTCGATAAGAGCGAACGCAGGAATCTCATCAAGTATGCCTACTTGAACTACAAGCCTAAAGGCGAGTTTGTGTGCTGCCCAAAGAAAATTCAGATGATTTGGTCAGAGAAGAATCGCTCTGATAATGAAAATGAAAACCTGTCAAAATGACTTTTATCCCACTTCTCAGCTCTAAAAATGTGTATCGTGTTTCAGAAAAGTTTCCACAAAATCTGCTTTGGAAACCAGAACTCGGTACCCACTCACAGAAACGGCCCGAGTTTAGGAGTGGGAACCTGTAATATTATCCTGATACTTTACTGATGTCAGACACTGAGCACCAGTTGGTGATTTATTTTGAACAAGACGGATGTTTTTGTTTTTACCAATTTAGCATGAAGTAGAAATGTCTGTAAATTAGGTACAAATTTGAAGAATAAAGATGCAAAGATAAAAGATGCCAATTTAAAAATTAAAAAAGTGCAAATTACAGTTTAATTACACAGAATAAGAAGCTAATCAGCATCCAGATGAGCGCTGCAAAATGAAGAGGAAAAAGAAGCTGAAAATTTACAGGAAGAAATTGCAAAATTAAAAAGTTACAATTTTTTAAGGAAAAAATGCAAAATTATGAGTAAAAAGATGAAAATTTAGATGAAAAAAGTTGCAAATTTATGAAAAAAAAATTTTTTGAGGAAAAAAGTTGTAGCAAGACAAAAACATGAAAATTTATGGGAAAATGGCAAATTTGCAAGAAAAAAAATCGAAATTTGTTTTATTTAAAATTAAATTTTGAGAAAAAAGTCAAATTTATGAGGAAAGATGACTTACAGCAAAAAAGTTGCAAATCTTTGAGGAAAAAAAAAGTTGAAAATTTACAGGAAAAATTATGAATTTAAGAAAAAAATGCAAATAAAAGTTGAAAACTTATTAGAAAAAGTCACAAATTTGAGAAAAAAGTTGCAACAAAAAAAGCTGAAAAGTCATAGGAAAAAACTGCAAATTTGTGAGGAAAAAGTTGAAAATTTTCTCTGCATTTTAGATTTGGTGGTGGAAAGGTTTATGATGATACTGGGGGACAATTCCCAGTTTTTTCTTTTTTTTGGGGGGGGGGGGGCGGCGGTGACAGATTAACAAGGGAGATGTTTTTGGGTCATTTTGCTACCAAGGACATCGTCCCCCTTCAAATCACTCACTGCTGAGCACATTCCACCATCTAGTGAACCAAGAAGTCAACTGGCCTTTATACTCTGGCAGCCAGAAAGAGGAGTTTGTGTTGAAGGAAGAAGACTTTCTAATAAAATATACACTAATGGCAAAAAGATAGCAAACCATCTTAAATCTTAAACCATCTTAAATCCAGACCATCAGTGAGAGCAGATCATTCCAAAGATAGCAAAAAGACGTAACAAACTAATAGTTTTTTGAATGCAAAAGATGCAATAGACTTACACAATGGTCCCCTCCGGCATACAACTAGGAAAATACCGGTCGCTATGGAGGGTGAGAATATGTATGGGCACATAATCATACCATGTAGGATAACTAAGTAGACGGTTGTGCTGTTTCATCCCATCTAGCAACAATGCTCTGCACTGGGTGTGTTTATGTTTATATATCTATATATTTATTCCATCTAGCTACATTGCTCCGCACTGTGTGTTTACATATTCATATATTTATTCCATCCAGCTACAATGCTCTGCACTGTGTGTCTGTGTGTGTGTATATATATATTTTATAGTAATATGTACATATGTATATTAGCTGCTCTTGCTTGCTTGTTTTTTTTCTTGCCTTCTGATTGTTGCTCTGAGTGTTGCTATCCCTGTGCTGTTGCAATCCTGGAATTTCCCCGTTGTGGGACTAATAAAGGCTTATCTTATCTTATCTTATCTTAATGGTTCTGAACAGATAAAATATCATTGCATCAATGTATGAAGACATTGCACTGTATCAATTTTTAACCCCCTCATCCATAGTGTTCTTTAATGTTGTGCTTAATCAAGCATTCATGATCGATTGTGACCAATTTAACAGTGGTGGACCCACAGCTCCATCTTAAATCCAGACCATCAGTGAGAGCAGATCATTCCAGCCTGATGAAATCACCCCAAGAGTTCTCAAACCTTCTGACCACTGACCTTAAGCGCAGCAGAGATGCAGACCCATCCCTGGATGTGCTTAGGTCAAAGTCAGTGGCCAAGAAGAAACTTTTTTGGGGGGGGGGGGGGGTCATAGATGCCTAGCTCTCTTGACAATGACTTTGACCTCAATCTGGATTCAGACCTACATGAGGATTATTGCGAGTTTGGAGAGAATCCAGTAGATTTCCTAGAAAGACTAGCAGTTTTTCTGAACTCACACAAGCGCCTAGATCTGCTGCCCTTTGACCTTGAGCACAACCTGAATGTAAACAAACCCGATGATCATTGTGTCTTTGGAGCAGTGGGGCAAATGCCTAGGAGTAGCAGTTCCCGTGAAATGTGCATGGGTGAAAAGGCAGACGCCGCTTCATCGCATTAGCTCCTTTTGGCTTTGCTGGAGAGAGAGAGCACATGCATCTGCCAAGGTTATGCAAAAACTACTGGACAGATTTTGATGAGATTTCTGTCACCAGAGGTGGCCCCATGACTACAGATGAACCCATTACACCTCAGAGGTGATCCGGTTCAGGATTTGGAGTCACTTTTTCACTTTGTGCAATTACTGGAAGGTTAAACTGAGGTCATTTTGAAAAGAAAATATTTCTTTGCATTCTTATTAACTTGAATACATTATGTAGTAATTACATGATTGCACAAAGAAATTGTTGTAATTAATATGTTTGCACAATGCAAACATGCACGAATACCCATTTTTAACACTGTAGAGACATGAAAACATAAATGACTTTATATAGTTCTTAGTTGCTGTGTTTGGGAAAAAAATGTAAATATTTGTAATAATCAGGATTTTACAAGACAGCACCTTAGTCGATGGAAGCTCTGGTCTAGAGCAGAGCAGCGTTTTTCAAGCAGCGTGTCATGGTACCTTCAGGTTTCTGTGGGAAATTATCTAATTTCACTTAATTTGTCCCCCAAAAAATAATTTGCTGTTGTTGTGCGTGGGTTCTGTAGACACCCGTGCACAACAACAAATTGTTTGCCTCCTCCCCCTTTTTTTAGAGCACTTCAGAAATGAAATAAGACAATTTCCCACAGAAACCTGAGAGTACCAGGACACCTGCTTGAAAAACACTGCTCCACACTAGAGGGCGCTCAGGGAGCACATATTCATACCAAGCCTCCATCTCTATTAAAAGAAAGTGATCCAGAATCTGCATCCAGACCTGGATCACCTCCAAAATCTAATGGGGTCGTCTGTAGCCCAAGGGCCAGCTCTGGTGAAAATGTCTTCAAAATCTGTCCAGTAGTTTTTACACATTTCTGCTAACAAACAAACATGATCACATTACCTCCTTGGAGGAGATAATTAGAATATCACAATTGTAGTGAAGCAATTTAATCCAAAGAGCTACATAATAATCAAAATCCAAACCAAAACTAGAAAAGCACTTGGAACGCATACAGTGGTGTGAAAAAGTGTTTGCCCCCTTCCTGATTTCTCTTTTTTTCTTTTTTTTTTGTCTGTTTGTCACACTTAAATGTTTCAGATCATCAAACAAATTTAAATATTAGACAAAGATAACACAAGTAAACACAAAATGCAGTTTTTGAATGAAGGTGTTTATTATTAAAAGCAGTACAAAAATTGCTTAATCATTGGCTTACAGAGACATCAATACTGGGTAGGATTCTCCTGTCCCAAGCAGAGGTGTTATGTTGTTAATGGGAGCCAAGGACGAGACCAAGTGTTGAACTGGACACAGCTTTATTAGTGACTCACTCTCACAATACATGTGCATCCGTCAGGCTGAGAGGAGGCCAAGAGACCACCCCTCTCCCTCACAGCCCTCTTATACACCAGGTGGCAGCGGAACCGGAAAGGTGGAGCCACCACCCGTGTCACACAATAACGTCCCCAAACACCAACACAACAAGTGGGTCTTTCAAGACTCATCTACCCTTGACATTCTCTGTACATTTCTTCAAAGCTGATAAAATCCATAGATTGTCATATTCAAGTTTATATGGAAAAATATAATAGTATAAATATACTGTATATAGTATAGTATAGTATAAAAATATAATAATATATATATAATAGAACCGCTGCTCCTCCACATTGAAAGGAGTCAGTTGAGGTGGTATGGGCATCTGATTAGGATGCCTCCTGGACGCCTCCCACTTGAGGTGTTTCAGGCACGTCCCACTGGGAGGAGACCCCGGGGCAGACCCAGGACTCGGTGGAGAGACTATGTCTCCCAGCTGGTCTGGGAACGCCTTGGTATCCCCTCTGAAGAGCTGGAGCAGGTGGCTGGGGAGAGGGAAGTCTGGGCTTCTCTGCTTGAACTGCTGCCTCCGCGACCCGGACCTCCGGAAAAGCGGTAGAAGATGGATGGATGGATGGAATAAAACACACTAGCTGCGTAAATCACAACTGATTAAAGACTATGCTAATGGGGGCCTAAAAGCCATGGATTTCCAGTCTACAATCACAGCCTTTAGAGTGAAATGGTTAAAAGATTGTGTGTCTCAACCTCACTCCTTATGATACCATATTCCTAACAAAATTTTCAGTAAAGTTGGAGGGATTAAATTCCTGCTTAAAAGTGACTTTGAAGTGTCAAAAATTCCTGTCAAGCTCTCCGATTTCCACAAACAAGCATTGCGTCTTGGAAAGATGATGTTTACTCACAATTTTTTGCCACACAGTTCTTTACTGTGGAACAACAGGGTCATAACCATAAACAGAAAATCCATATTTAAACCTGACTGGAATGAAAAAGGTTTAATGGTTGTCCATGATCTTCTGAAGTCAGATGGACTCTTTCTTACCGTTGATGACTTCACCTCACAATATAATATTGTCTCCAAAAAGAGGTACCACAAAATCTGCCAAGCAATTCTTATTCCTTTACTCCGTCTGATACAAAATACCATGCAGTTTTCGTCATCACTCTTTTGCCTAAATTAAAAATAGGTGATGTCACTTTGGAAGATAAAAGAATGTGACAACAAACTCAGTTATGGTGACTTTAATTCATGGTCTATCAGGGATGACATAGAGATCACTTTGAGGCAGCAGGCCTTCTCTTTCTCCATGTCTTACGCTGTTGCTCCTTAAGTGAAAGAAACTCATTTCAAAACAGCATCAGCAATATACCCTGTCAATGATTTTTTACATAAAAGATTTAAATTTGCAGTTGATCCCTGTGTATTTTGTTCTTTGGAAGCTGAAACTACTGACCATCTTTTTTTCAAATGCCCACATGCTAGAATGTTCTGATCTGATGTACACAGTTGGTTATCACTGAAAATTGATAGCATACCTCATTTTGCCTGTTGTGATATTTACTTTATGGAAAATTTGGATACAAATATTTCTGGCACTGTGAATCTGGTGATTATTCTGGGTAAAATATCACATTCATACTTGTAAATGGAGTAAATCCTCTCCATCCTTTACAGCTTTTTTGCACAGTTTTACCAACTACTTCAAATCCCTAAAAATTATGGAAAAAAGAATAGAAAAGCTAAAAAATTGTTATCATCAATCTCCCAGTCCTTGCTCTTTTAACATCTCTTATTTGATTTATTGGTGCTCCTTTTTGTGTTATTTTTCTGTTAATATAATTTTACCTTATTTTATCTACTTTTTATTTATCCTAAAACTTTTTTCCTTCAATTATTGGTATTTCATTTCATTAGTATTATTTGTCTTTGTTTCATTCCTACCATTGCAATACTGTATGTTTATAATCTGAGCTGATGTTTTTTATGTCCCTGCTTTGCTTGAGCTGAATAAAGTTTGGATAATTTTTTTCCCCTTGTCCTATCAAGGAGCTAGGTAAGCAAAACAGAGATCTGTTACCCTTGCTGTGTCAAAACAGATTTACTTTGCCAAAATAAGCTTTATACAGTACCTAACTATGTACTGTATATTGTTGTAAACTCCTCCTGTAATAACTTTTAATACTTTATTTAAATTATTTTACCCACGGAGGACCCAACAGGATGGGGAATAAGGAAAGGAAGAGTGTGGAGGGGGAAAGAAAAGGGAGGGGAACAGACAAAAAGACAAACAAACCAACAACTAAAACAAACATAAGACAAACTGCTTCTTCTACCGAACATGTCTCAACACGAGTCTGGTATCCGCACCTGTTAAAGGAGAGACATTTGTGCATGTGCGTATATATGAGAGCGCGTGCAAAGTAAGTGTGTGCACGTGAGTGGTTTGTCAGGAAACATACGAAGAGGGAGGCCAGTCACAGCAGCTCTCCCCCCGGGAACCCCGAGCAGGCAAAGCAGCGCCGCCAACCTCCACAGGCCACAAATGCCCGAGGTCAGCAAGCCCCAGGAAAACCAAGCACCTGCCCCCGGAGGTATGATCAAGGGAGACCAGGCCACCAGGCGGCCGGCGTGACAGGTCCAAACCCCCGGGCCCGCTAACCCCCCACCCCCCCACTGGGGCCAACACCAGTCCCCAGGCGCCAGGAGGCCAGCGACCCCACCCCCCGTGCCGGAGACCGGCCCGCGCCCCCTGGCGCCAGCCCCCCCAGACATCCCCACATCGCCCCCCCCCCGTGCCACCGCCGCACACCCTGGGGACCCCATGCCCAAAGAAGTCCCCCCACCCAGGGGAGCCCACACTGGCACTACATCTCTCAATCCAGCACCTCCCAACTCGCAGAAACACCCCTTCCCCACACCTTCACACCCTCATGCTCTCATACGCACCCACATGCACTCCCTCACTCTCTCTCACCCATTCTCACACTCCCAGACCCACCCATTCTCTCTCACTCCTGTTCCTATTCAATCTCACTCCCACTCGCCCTCAGGGTCACCCACACCCACTCACATTCACCCACCCACACACTCTCACTCACATCCATTCGTGCTCTCCCCCTCACACTCACCCACCTTCATTCACCCTTATTTCTTAGGGCGACTGTGATGCAGATGCAGCGAACCTGAACATGCACCAGCGCCCAGCAGCGGCTGGGGAGACCACCGGCACAGGCCAGCGGCCACCCCCCCGACCCACCTCAGGGTGGCCACAGCCACAGAAGCATACCCTCACCCCCAGCACCCACCCAAGCGACTGATCAACAGATCACCGCAGGTGCCCCAAGATGCCACCCGACACGCAAAGCACCACACAAAACCAACCCACCATCACCACCTCCATTCATCACTCCCTCACTCTCGCTTACTCTCTTATTCAGGCCCTCTCTCACCCCCTTGGTTGTATCTATACATTCAGCAGCACCCAGGGATTTTGACAACATGACGGGTCCCAGGCCCCTTACCGGGCCTCCAAGCCCCCAGCAGGAGGAGGGCAACAGGGGTGAGGAAAGACCCCCTCCCCCTTACACAAAACATGGTAGGTGTATGTCGGTTGTATGATGTGATTGTGTGTAAATGTGTGGACTACCATAGTGCAGTTAAAATTGGGGGGAATGGTGGTTGAAGTACCACTAGCTACTGCGACAGGCAGTGGGGCCCCCATACCCCCAAGCCCTCAGTGTCTAAAATGCAATTAAAATTGAGGTGAGGGCAGCCCCACTTTGCAGCAGAGGTATCCCTTTCACCAACACAGTGCGGCACCCCCCCCCCCTGCCCCAAAGCCCTAAATGTATCCAAGAAGATGCATCTTCCACCCAGAATTGGGGGGGGGGGGGTAAGACAGGGAGGGAGGCGACCCAAAAGCGAGACCCCCCTCCGCCGCCCCCCAGAAGCCAGCTCGCAAACTGGTTCATGAGGCCACCCACTGCCCCCAAATCCCAACTTAGAGCGAGGACTGCCAGGCCGAGCAGCCCAGGACCCACCAGCGTTGCACCCTGGTGCTCCCAGCACCACAAATGTGATGGAGCAGCCACACCCATTCCCACTCATCTTGCACATACAAACATGCACAACAACAATAGTCACAATAGTGAACAATGGGCCAGACTCACACGGTGCCCCACATGCCAAGCGACACCCCCAAGCGCCCATGCAAGCCCACCAACCACCCACCCCAGACGCACACCAACAGCAGCAGGCCGGCCCACAGCCACAGCCACCCCAGAGCAGCCCGACGGCAACACGGCCACCAACCCGTACCAACGAGCCCCCCCAACCACCCCCGAGCACCCACACACACCTGCTGCCAATGACACCAGGGGCAATGCGACAAAGTGCCCCGCCCCGTGACACAACAGCAGGGCAGCCGGGACAAGCAGGCCCCAAATCGCCAACCCCCATGCCACTTGATGGACTGCCCCACGCCCGCCACCCAACAAAGTTCTCCTACCCATACACATCCTCCACCTCCACACATCCACCCACAGGTAACCGCACCCATACACACACACACACCCGCCCACCCTCATGTGCACACATACACACACACTCACCATCATACATGGCCTCCTACACCCACACAGAGCCCCACATCCACATGCCCACACACAACACACACACCCACGCACCCGCTCACACACACGCCCCCCACTCACACCCACTCTCACACACATAATGCACACACACACACGCACACCCACACCTGCAGGCCCCAGAGGATGGGGAGGGCAACCCCCCAGGATGCAGGCACCTGCCCCAGGGTGCCGCCAGGGCCCCAGGGAGGACATGACCCCACTGTGCAAGGACGCACCGGGGCCAGCCCGCACCACCGGCGCACACCTGACCCCCAACCCAGGGGGGAATGCCCCCCCCCCCCCCAGCACCAGGGGCCCAGGGCCAGACCCAGTCCCTCCCAGGGGGCAAGGCCAGCCAGCTGGGAGCCACAGCCCACCCCACAGCCCTCCCAACCAATCCCCTCGGGCCAGACACACAGCCAACCCGGAACAGGCCTCCTGGACACCGGCCCCTTGTGATCGGGGCGCATCCAGCCGCCAGAGGCACCAAGAAGAGTGAGCCACCGCCCGCCACCCCTCAGGTTATAAAATTAATAAGCGGGGACCAGAGAGAATTGAATTCAGCCTATTGATTATTTGAGGAGGCAGACATTCTCTCCAGGCTAATATAATCTAATAGTAAGTTATCATAGTGAGTCATACACAACTTATTTCTTGATTTCCAATTCATGAGGATAGTTTTCTTTGCGATGCAAAAGGCGGTGAGAACCATGTGTGACATCCTTGCCTCTATATTTATTTCACTTAAATCACCTAATATGCAAAATGTGGGGGAGGATGTGACACGATACCCAAGGCATGCCGACAGGTCCTCACATGTCTTCTGCCACAACTTTTGAACTGGTGCACAGGACCACATAGCATGCATATAGCTATCCGGGATGTTGCTGGTGCAGTAGAAGCAGATATTTGTGTGACTCAGACCCATTTTGAATATCCTTTGTCCTGTGTAATGAATTCTATGTAGAACTTTATACTGTATGAGTTGTAAATTAGAGTTTTTAGTCATCTTAAAAGTGTTTAAACATTTGTGTCCAGAAGCTTTCATCCTTATTGATCGATTAGTCTGTCTCCCATTTTGAAATTGGAAGACATTCTGACTCATCCAGTTTTGATAATAGTCCGTATATTTTTGATATCAATTTAGGGGAACGAAGATTTAGAAACTCTGCCACCTTAAATGGTATCTGTATCTGTAACTGGTACCTTAATCTGTCTGATTAAGATTGGATCTTTCTTTTATTATGAATAACCATGCGGTTATTGGTCGTCCAATAACTGCATGGTTGGCGGTTCGAATCCCGCTCTCCCCTGATATCCTGCCGTTGTGTCCCTGGGCAAGACACTTCACCCCCAATTGCTCCTGGTGGGTCTGGAAGCGCCATGTTAGGTAGCATGCTGCCATCAGTGTGTGAATGTGTGTGTGTAAATGGGTGGATAGCAGGATCTGTACAGTGCTTTGGTCATCAAGAGATGAGACTAAAAAAGTGCTATATAAGTGAATGCCATTTACCATTTAAGCTGTTGGTACTCAAGAAACTTTTTATCACTGATATTGTACTGTGACACTAATTCCTTAAATGGGATAAAATTTCCACCTTGAATAAGATGCTCTAAGGTCTTTATTACCTTCTCTTGCCATAGTGGAAAGTTTAATGTCCTCTTTTGTTGCAAGAAATCAGGATTATTCCAAATGGGTGTGAGTTTACAAAGGACAAGCGAAGACCCTGTTAAAAAAAAAAAAAAAGTTTGGATTGTGGGGGCATGGTGTGGAACTTCTCCACCCAGAGAAGGCAGCTGGGGAAGGGGGGAACAATGGACCGAAAGAGGAGTTGTCACCAGGGGGTATCACACGGGACAATAAGGACTATGCACCCCCCGGGGAGAGGAGTTACTGCCAAAGCCACTGGACAGATCAGCAGTGGGGCTCATGGAGAGCATGTTGGCGCTGAGGGGGGAGGACGACAAATCTTTCCTGTTTGCCCACTTGTTCCTCAGGAACCTAACGGCTACAGCGAGGGCGATCCTGGCCAATTCACCGCGGCTGGTTGCTAAGGACTACTGCACCCTGGCGCAGGAAGCGGACCGCATCATTTTGGCGACCAGAACTCTCAGCATGCAGACAGTGGCTCCGGCACCCATGAGGAACTCCAGCGAGGTTGAGGAGCCATTCGTGGTAGCCGGGACGGACACCAGGAGATGAAAAAACGGGGCGATCCGTTTTTATCATCGCTGTTTTGGCTCGAATGCCCAACACTGCCTGTCATCATGCCAATTCAAGAAGCCGGAAAGACGGTACATTCAGAATTCAGTGGCAGCTGCAACCAATGGCAACAGAAACCGACTGCTTTATGTCACGGACACATGTTCGGGGAGACGGTTTTTGGTGGACTCCAGCTCCCAGAAGAGCCTCATCCTCCCGGTCAACGCAGACAGGGTGGCAGGAGGCAGCGGTCCCAAGCTCACAGCTGCCAACGGATCGACCATCAGGACATTTGGCGAGCGAACACTGACAATATGCTTACACGGATGCAACTTTCAGTGCCGCTGTCAAATCACCACACCTGCGCTTCCTCCGTCCTTTCTCCGCTCCTGCGCTCCTGCCCTCGTTTCCTCCATGCTCCTCGTTAATTCACCTCCGCATATCCTCGGGTCCTCTGTCAACATGTCCTGTCCACCTGTCCTTCTGACCTCGTCTCCTTCACCTCGTTAGCGACAGCGTTCCGTCAATCTGATCCGTTTGATCTGATTGTTCAACCTGCCCTGGACTCCTCTCAGACTTCTGTTAGACTTCTTCCTGCAAGATTTCCCGAGTCTTCTCTCTCAACACAGTCATGCACCATCCTTAAAGAGGTCCTTCCTGGACAAGAGTTCACAACGGAGCTCGCTAATTGGCTCCTGCTGATTTAATCAGTCAGCGCAGGTGCATTTAGAAGACAAGGGGAGCTATGAAAGAATGTTGTTTGTGGACTATAGCTCGGCATTTAATACAATTATTCCCAACATTCTCATCACCAAATTGCTTCAGCTTGGTCTGCCTACTCACACTTGCAGCTGGATTAAGGACTTCCTAACAAACCGAACACAGACTGTTAGACTCGGACCCCATTCCTCCTCTACAGTCATGCTTAACACAGGCTTGCCACAGGGCTGTGTGTTGAGCCCCATTTTGTATTCATTGTACACATATGACTGCATACCTGTTCATCCCACAAACATTATAGTGAAGTTTGCAGATGACACAACAGTAGTGGGGCTCATATCAGGAGGAGATGAGTCTGCATACAGAGATGAGGTCCAGAAACTGGTGAGATGGTGCTCAGATAATAATCTGATATTGAATAAAAAAAAACAAAAACAAAAGAACTCATTGATTTTAGGAAGCATAGCAGTGAGCCGCCTCCTCTATATATAGGCAAGGAGTGTGTGGAGAGGGTGGAGGCTTTCAAGTTTCTGGGTGTTCATATTTCTCACAACCTTACCTGGGCAGTTAACACCATAGCTACGATATAAAAGGCTCAACAATGTCTACACTTTCTGAGGCTCCTCAAGAAGAATGGCCTGAATGTACAGTTGCTGGTTTTATTTTATCGCTCTGCTATTGAGAGCATTTTGTCATATGGCATCATAGTTTGGTATGAGGGCTGTTCAGCTGCAGACCACAAAGCCTTCCAGAGAGTGATCGAGACTGCATAAAAAAAATCACTGGCTGTTCTCTCCCTTCTCTGGAAGAGACTTCCAGATCTCGGTACCTCAACAGAGCTACTGCCATCATTAAAGACTGCACTCATCCAGGCCATGATTTATTTCACTTGCTCCCCTCGGGAAAGCGGTACAGATCCCATAAAACCCAGACTACCAGGTTTAATCATAGTTTTTTCCCAGTAGCAGTACATATTTTGAACGGATTTATGTAACACGTAGAGACTGCCGATATTATTTTATGTTATTTTAGGTTATTTTGTGGCAATAACCCTGTGTGTATAAGCTGGTCTTATATATTTATCGCTCAGTATAGTTTTATTATTGCTATGTACATACTGTATTCAACTTTTAGGTAATATTGTTTCAAGAATTATTTATTGTTGTAATTATGACAATGTTAAATGCATGAGTGAACTGTGAGTGTGATAGTTTGTTTTTAGGGAGCAGTATCTCAATTTCATTGCATTGTTTATAAGCAATGGAATGACAATAAAGGCACTTTGACTTTGTAAATCATAATCAACTCAAAACAATGAAAATAAACTCACACAAATCAAAATATACAAAGGAAAACACACTAATCCAATATACATTATATTAATAATATCATTCACCACAAACAGCCTTAAAGCTGTAACAAACCAAAAAAACAATACACACACACACACAACCCTGAATTGCTCTACCCTGACATTTCTCCCCCCAGCTTTTTAAATAGTCATCCCCGACTATTTACTTCCATTACCATATCTAACCAGTCTTTTACCCAAATTGCTACACTGAGAGTGTCTCAGGGGTACCTGTTCTTGTGGGGACACTAAAGTAGGTGGATCAGATGCCTGCACCGCATCTTGCAATTGTTCCACTTCCACGGCTGGACTTGGAACTGGATTTGGCCCTGCAAAAGGCAAAGAAACAGGCAGGAATAGGTGTGTTGGTGTTGAATGTTCTCAGGCTCAGCCGGTGGCACTAGCACATCCTTTGGTGGATCATTGGGTCTGATGGGACATGGTCTGAGGTTGTTCCTGTGGATAGTCCTCTCTGGCCCACTCAGCCCCTCTGGTCGGATCTTGTACACGGGTGTGTGTGGACCCAACTGAGACACCACCACAAAAGGGGAGGGTTGCCATCGGGGGGCAAGCTTATTCTGATCATGGCGTCGAAAATTCCTCAGCAACACCCTCTCTCTTGGCACCAGCGGAACATCCTTGGCATGACGACCATACCTCTGCTTGTCCTTATGTTGCTGCCGCTGCGTTTGGGCCAAGACTCGTTTGTGGGCTCCATTCAGAATCCTGTGATGATGACGAACCCTCTCCTCCACTGTATACCGTTCAGGCTGGGGGCAAACTCCTATGGCAATCTCCACCGGCAACCTTGCATGCCGCCCTGTCAGAACAAAGTGAGGGGTCAAACCTGTGCTGCTATGGATTGTGTTGTTATAGGCAAAGAGCAAAGCAGGTAAACTTTTTGTCCATCTGGTCTTCTCCTCCTCAGTCAACGAGTACAACAAGGACAGCAAAGTTTGATCGAAGCATTCACATGCTCCATTTCCCTGGGGATGATAAGGGGTAGTGCACACCTTTTTGCAGCCATATAAAGCACAAATTTGCTGCAACACTGCAGACTCAAAGGCAGCTCCTCTATCTGACAGGATGCTCTCAGGGCAGCCCCATGTTTGAATGAGGTTCCGCCACAGTACCTGAGCTGTTGTAACCACCGTCTGGTCTTTAGTTGGCACTGCCCATCCATACCTTGAAAACAAGTCAGTCATAACCAAAATATATGGATATGTGCCTTGAGGGTTTCCTAAAGACAGGAAGTCAGTGGCCACGGTCTCCAGAGGACAAAATGAGACATTTGGCTGAAGGGGTGCCCTTACTTCTGTCCTGGCCTTATTCTCACAACAAGTAGGGCATTCTGTAGCCCACTTGCGCACGTCCTCACTCATCCAAGGCCAAAAAAAACACCTTCTCAAAGCAGCCTCAACTCAATTCGCTCCCATGTGGCCACAAGAGGCATGGAACCGTTCCCACAACAGCCTCGCATTCACTAAAGGGACCACAATTTGGTACACCACCTGGCCTGTTTGTGGATCCTCTACCTTCCTCTGGAGCAGGTACTCAACCGTAACCTTTTCCACTCCCTCAACAACCGTCGGGCCAGTGGTCGAGCTTCCTGCTGACGCTCTCTAGATGGCCAGTTACCCTGTTGGAGCCATGCACAAACCTGCTGCATTGCCGGGTCCACCCTTTGATGAGCAAACCAATCTTCAGTATCCTCCGGGGTAGCCATCACAAAGTTCGTGCCAGTCTCAATTTGGGATTCATCCTGTGGGAGCCTGGACAAGACATCAGCATTCCCATTTGCCACTCCAGGTCGATATTTTATGGTAAACTGATAGTTGGACAGCTGGGCCACCCACCTTTGCTCCACTGCACCAAGATGCACCGTGTCCAGGTGGACAAGGGGGTTGTTATTGGTGAAAACTGTAAAAGGCACCCCCCACAAGTAATACTTAAACTTCTCTGTAACAGCCCACTTTAGTGCCAACAACTCCAATTTAAAGGAGCTATAATTTTGATCATTCCTTTCTGTGGGGTGAAGACTTCTGCTGGCATAGGCAATCACCTTCTCATGCCCATCCCGAACCTGGGCGAGCACCACTCCCAGCCCCTCCAGACTTGCATCTGTATAGAGATTGAAGGGCTTGGAGAAATCAACATAAGCTAGCACTGGAGCACTCAACAGCGCCGACTTAAGTCTTTCAAAGGTGGCTTGACATTCCGGAGACCAAACTATGGTCTGATTTCTCCCACGTGAAACTGCCTTCCCTGCCAGAGTAGCGTGTAAAGGTGCCACGATCTTCGAGAACCCAGGAATAAAACGCCTGCAGTGTCCCACAAAACCCAGGAATGATCTAACCCCTTTTACTGTACTATGTGGCTCCCACTGCTGGACCACCCTGGTCTTCTCGGGATCGGTAGCCACCCCATCCTTGCTAATGATGTGCCCCAGATACCTCACTTCGCGTTGGAATAGATGGCACTTCTGTGGCTGCAACTTCAGTCCATGTTTAGCCAGCCGCTCGAAAACCTGTTCCAAATGGGTGACATGGGAATGGAAATCAGGTGAGAAAACAATGACATCATCAAGGTAAATCAGAATGAAATCATTCACCATACTGCCCAAGCACCGATGCATCAGTCTCTGAAAAGTGGCTGGGGCATTACAGAGACCAAAAGGCATTCGCTGAAACTCATACAATCCCGTAGGTGTTATAAAGGCGGTCTTCTCCTTGTCCCTTGGGTCCACTTCCACCTGCCAGTACCCACTGGCCAGGTCAAGGGTGGAATACCAACACGCTTGTTTGAGACAGGTTAAGGACTCCTCAATCCGTGGTAAGGGGAATGAGTCTTTGTAGGTCACAGAGTTCAATTTTCTGTAATCCACACAAAAACGTAGGGACCCATCCCTCTTCCTTACAAGCACAATTGGTGCAGCCCAAGGACTAGCGCTCTCTGTCACCACTCCTTGTTCCAACATACTCTGCAGCAGACTTCGCAACTCAGGATGAAGAGAGGGGGGACAGGCCGATGTCTTTCTCGACTTGGAGGTGCAGTTCCGGTTGGTATCTGGTGCAACACCGCAGTAGTATGGCCAAAATCCTCCTCATCCTTAGCAAAAACAAAGCTCCATTGGCTTACCAGTTGTTTCAACTCTCTTTGCTGTTCTGGACTAAGGTTGTCCCCCTCAAAAGTCCATGACACAGGTTCACTGGTTCTAGGCGCCTGAACAGTCCGAATATCCACCTCAACCATGTCCTGGTCAACAACCTGCAGCACCAACTGCTTGTCACCATATATTTGATCTGGGACAAAGAGTACACAGGGGCCAGAGCCTGTCGCAGTGGCAGACCGATGGGGTAAGGATTGACGTTAATAGACGTTACCGACAGTAATCGGTACTTTACCCCCTTCCAGGTTAGTCACAGCCCGGGCAACTTGCCACTCCATACTATCAGACACCCCTTCCACCAGGACAGGTCCACTTAGGAGGTGGCGGCCCCCCAACACAGGGGCCCAAATCACCATCTCGCTACAGGCTGGAATGTCTACTGTTAACTGCTTGGACAACCGTGCCACACCCATTTTCCCATCCACCGATTCCTCCTGGGCCACCCGGCTACAGACAGCAAACGCTCTTTCCCATTGCACTAAGGCAGGTGGAGACACTGTAACCTTAAAGGCAGAGACACCAGGATGGGGTCCCTGAAACAAAAACTTCCAGCAGCTAAAGATCACATTCATTCCCAAAATCCTCTTGTCAGATCCTAAACAGGCATCCTTCACAACGACTGCCCCTTTATTCGGTACCACAACTCCTGCAACCTCAAAGTCGAGCAGCACATAACCCACATAGGGAATATTCAAACCATTTGCTGCTTTAAGAGTCAGCCACATCAGCTCTCCTGCATCTGCCAAGGGGACATGGCTTAACTACTTCTGGAAGAAAGTTTCAGAAAATAGTGTCACTTGAGACCCTGTGTCTTGAGCACAAGGAACTTTTGTGCCAGCCACCTTTATTTCTACACCTGGACATGAGCAAGGTGGGACAACTACTTCGGAGACCTGTGCCTGTTGAGTTCTATCTGGACAAAACCTTTGAATATGGCCTGGCTTACTACAGCCTCTGCAAATTGGATGGCCCTGTTCATCCCACTGGAAGGCTGGCCTGCGGTAGGAAATAGATTTCCCTCTAGAGGAGATATCCCCTAGTGGATGACTGTGGCACATACCAGAGAGTAGCTGTTTTACCTCTTCCATCACAGTACGGCTGAGTATGGAGATTTGTTTCCGCACCCCACGACGTATTTCCACCTTGAATCTCTCTTTCCAACCATCGGTTTCTGGCCCACATACAGTCTGTGCAGGTGCATTTATGCTTGATGCTCATGCTTCCTCTTGGCCCAGACGTTCTCCGTCCAACGCTCTAGCCTCATTACAGGCCTCAACAAAAGACATTCATGGCTCACGTCTCACCAGCCGCTGCAACTCCTGTCGGACAGCACCAGCCCTCAGACCCAGTATTAGCTGATCACGTGCTGTGCTTTCATCCTGTGCTGAGCCATCAGGTTCCTGCTCACGCAACCTGCCAAACAGTTCTCGTAGGCACAGGATAAAGACCCCGCACTTTCTCCATCCCCCTGCCTACACTTAAAGAATTGGACCAGTAATCCAGCTAGAGGAGTTTGTTCACCATATAGTCGTTTTAAGTGGGACAAAATTTCTTGAACATTTCTTCTGGAGCTAGGGTCTAACAGCCGAATTTCCCTCCTGGCATCACCTTTCAACACCCCAATAACAAAATCGGCTTTCTGCTCGTCACTAAGGCCCTGAGCTCTCAACAGTGCTTCGATCTGCCACAACCATTCCCCAAACTTAATCTGGCTCATCTCCCCAGAAAACTTTGGGATCCAAGGTACCCCTATAAACCATAGCATAGCAACAGTGTTAATTACAGTTTGATTGTTCACAGCTGAGGTTGAGGGTTCTTCATGCCCTTCCATGCTTGTGTCGTGTGGTAAGAGAATCCTGCCGACAACGCCAGATAAATGTCACAGTATGGAAGTGCCAATCACTGTGAGCATTATGAATAAAATAAATGATTCTCCGGCCACAACAGCACAAACACTCAGGAAGGCAGGAAAGCAAATATAGGACCTACACTTTATTAGACACAATGTTAAAATAGTTACAGACTACAACATTACCTAAAAAGAACAATAAATTCCTAAATAAGAACCATAAATTCCCAATAAGAACCATAAATTTCCAAGATGCACAGTTTAAGAAACTAACCCCTCAATAAATACTATAAATACCATAAATATCCTAAAATGCACACAAGGAAAAAGGCAATACAATTGTCATTCATGAAAAAAGTCACTTCCTACGCTACGTGAAAAAACCTTCAGAACGTCTGCAATAGAGCGTGATGCATTTGGTGGCTGTCCGACCAGGAACTCCCGCTATCGTCCTCCTTATCCCGGAGGAAAAGTACCATCTGCCCAGGCTCGTCCGAGACCCTCCTCTGTGCCTCGTAAAGGGAGTGTTCCGGACCCGAGGAGAGGTAGCGAACAGGCAGAGAGAAGAGGAGCAGCTCCTTCGTATCCGTCGTCCCGGGAAAACCTGCAGCACGCAGCGCAGCACAAATTTAGCCTCCTGTGAACACACCGGGGCTAATATACATCCACAACACACAGATAATAAGCACGTTCCTTTACTTAGCTGTGTATTTGCCTTTCATCCAACCCAACGGAGTCTCCGTCGTCTGGTCACTCCCGGCGTCTTCGGTCCCGTGCTGCCACTGTCAAATCACCACACCTGCGCTTCCTCCGTCCTTTCTCCGCTCCTGCACTCCTGCCCTCGTTTCCTCCGTGCTCCTCGTTAATTCACCTCCGCATATCCTCGGGTCCTCCGTCAGCACGTCCTGCTGTCCACCTGTCCTTCTGACCTCGTCTCCTTCACCTCGTCAGCGACAGCGTTCTATCGATCTGATCCGTCTGACCTGATTGTTCAACCTGTCCCGGACTCCTCTCAGACTTCTGTTAGACTTCTTCCTGCAAGACTTCCCGAGACTTCTCTCTCAACACAGTCATGCACCATCCTTAAATAGGTCCTTCCCGGACAAGAGTTCACAACGGAGCTCGCTAATTGGCTCCTGCTGATTTAATCAGTTGGCGCAGGTGTAAATCATAATCAACTCAAAACAACGAAAATACACTCACACAAATCAAAATATACAAAAGAAAACACACTAATCCAATATACATTATATTGTGACGTAGGCGAGGTTCGCACAAAGAAGAGGAGCAGATGGTTTCAACGAACAGGCTTTATTCAAACACCACCACCCAACACCCACACTCTGAGCCCAGACAGGCGGGGAGGTCATTCTCCCAGACCCCCATTTCAATCATGGTTACACACACATGATACATCTTGCCCTAATCCTGCCTATAAACACTGCTGAGTCATTATAACGCAGTATAATAACTCAGTAATAACATTTAATACACACACACAGTAACGTTCTCTGCTGGCAAAGCATGCTGGGAAATCCCTGCCCCCCTTAACACGGCCCCGACATTACAATATTAATAATACCATTCAGCCTTAAAGCTATAACAAACCAAAAAAAACAATACACACACACACAACCCTGAATTGCTCTGCCCTGACAAGACTTTGTGGTAGCTCATGCTCCAGCCCCATTTTAGGGGTGTGGAGTGTGTGAAATCAGAAGGAGATACATTCCAAATGATTTATTGCACACTCACATCTCACGAGCACAGAACAGAATGACTCGTCACATCAAGAGCACAGAACAGACTGACTGAACACATTAAACATCCTTCTCTCTACATCAAGTTACACTTCACAAGATTCAAGGCACTTCCTCATAAAAGCAGGACACCTACACCACACTTCATTCAACCCCCACTCCCACTGTTCTCCCATGTGTATTCACTGTCTCTGTCTAAGGTGTGAAATAACCTGAGGCCCACACAGGCCCACACTGCACCCCCCCCCCCCCCCCCAGCAACTTAGATAGAACAATAGAACATCAGTCCACACGCTGTTTCGGCTTCAGCCTCCTCCCGTATCTGCTGCAACTGTTTTGTTTTTGTTTTTTTAATTTAAGTTTTTGTAAAGGGTATACAGGTCATTACAGCATTGCATTGTTTACATTCTGATCACATGTTCCCTTATTTTTTGCTATTTGACAACATTGGTAGGATAATTATTACAACACCCCCTTTTTTTTAAAGTGAAAGAAAAAGTGAAATTAAAGAGAATAAAATAAAAAAAACGAACAAACAAACAAACAGAACAGCAAAAAACAAACAAACAGAAAATTAAGTAATTAAAAGTAAAAGAGCATCTGAGTAGCATTGGAACAAAGAGCGGGACCATTATTGAAATGGTGTTTGTCAAAGATTAGATCTAATGGAAGACACATATGCGATCCAGGGTTGCCAAAAGTTCATGAACCCATCCATGTCCTGTCTCAGTGCGAATGTCAACTTTTCCATCGAGTAAATGTCTTGAATCACGTTAATCCAATCTTCAGGTGTAGGACAGTCCTTCAGCATCCATTTTTTAGTTAGGGCTTTTTTACTTGCCAATATTAAAAACACTGAATAAGTATTTATCTCCTCGTCTTTCCAGTGAGTCCGGTAGTAAACCCAAATACAAAGTTAAAAAAGAAAAGGGAACTGTTATTTTGAATATTTTCCCCAATATTGTCTGTACATTGGTCCAATATTGGTGGATAACTGGGCATGGCCAAAACACATGAAAATGATTTGCAGTCTTTTCACCACACAAGCGCCAACAGTTCAACCCCTTATGGGTAAATTTGTTTTGTGCTGGTGTTCTGAAAAATCTTACCAAATTTTTCCATCCAAATTCTCTCCACTGCAGGGATGAGGTACTTTTCCATTGCTGTCTATTTAGCTTTTCCCATATTTCCAATTGTAAAGTGAAATTCCCCTCTTTTTCCCATCTTTCTTTTATATATGATGTGTTGCCTCCTTTTAAGTCTTGAAGACCTTGGTATATTTTAGAAATGTATCTGATCCCTGGGATCCCTTTATATGCCATTAAGAAGACCTTCAGAACACCTGACTGGGCCCTTTCCAAATCCTCCTTTTTAAGTATATTGTTTATGTGGTGTCTAAGCTGAAAGAACCTGTAAAGATCTTGATTTATTAGACCTTGTTTTTTCAAATCTTCAAAACTTCTTAAAGTTTGCCCCTTAAAAAAATCGTAATATTTTATCAACCCTTTCTCATCTCATCTCATCTCATCTCTCTCTCTCTCTTTCCACTCTTTAAATCTAGTGTCTGTTTTATTGGGGGTAAAGTCTTGATCATAGGCAATCCATTGCAGAAGTCGATAGGGCTCTTTAGCTTGATTCTCTCTGACTATCTTAAACCAAATTTTTAGCGGGGTCTCTATCCACGGGCTAGTGTTATTCAAGAGTTTAGGTAAGGCATTGTTCCCTATTATCGCCTGTAGGGGGATGTCACTTGTTATTTGGCATTCCATCTCCTTCCATTGTGCAGTGTAGACTGGGTTACATATCTCTACTAAAGTTTTAATTTGTGCAGCTATAAAATAGTCCCTGATATTTGGCAGCGCAAGCCCACCTTTGGCTTTGTTTAGCTGTAGGGTTCTATATCTGATTCTAGGTCTCTTGCCCTGCCATATGAATCTTGAGATCCTTCTGTCCAGCTCCTGCCATGTTTTTTTGGGAGGTTCTACCGGTATTGTTTGGAAAAGGTATAGAAGACGTGGAAGTATATTCATTTTGACTGCTTCAATTCTTTGTGCAGTACCTAAGAATGGTATCATATTCCATCTTGCTAGGTCAGATTTTATTTTTGTCACCAGTGGATCATAGTTTAGTGTTATAATTTTGTCGAGTTGTTTCGGGATATTGACCCCCAGATATTTCATAGATTCCAACTCCCAGTTAGTTTTGAGTTCACTTAGTGAATAATGATTTGGGTCATAGTTGAATGTTAAAACTTGGGTTTTATGCATGTTTAATTTGTACCCCAATAAATCTCCATAGTCTGAAAAAACTGAGATTAGTTCTGGTAAAGAAGTGTCTGGTTGCCCTAGGTATATTAAAATGTCATCAGCAAAGAGTGCTATTTTATGTTCCTTCTGACCAAGTGTAATACCTTGAATTTTTTGATTTTGTCTTATCCATTGGCTCAGAGGTTCTATGAAGATTGCAAAGAGCAGTGGAGACAGGGGGCAGCCTTGACGACATCCTCTTTCCAGCTCAAAAGGTGATGATAAATTACCGTTAATCCTTATTTTAGCTGTTGGTTTTTTATATAATGCCTGTATAGTTCTAATGAAGTTGTTATGAGAATTGAAACTGGATAAGATTCTATATAGGAAAGACCAGTCAACCGAATCGAATGCTTTTTCAGCATCTAATCCCAATATGACTGCATTTAAGTTATATTTTTTTATATGATGAATTATGTGTAAAGTGCGTTGAATGTTGTCTTGTGTCTGTCTTTGTCTTATAAAACCCGTTTGGTCTAAGTGAATTAAGTCTGTCAGTATGTTTTCTAACCTTTTGGCAAGGATAATGGTAAAAAGCTTATAGTCCTGATTTAATACACTGATTGGTCTGTAGTTGGAGCATTCTCGTTTATCCTTTTCAGGTTTAGGTATAACTGCAATGACCCCTTCTCTCCAGGAGGGGGAGATTTCCCCTGTGTGGAGGACATAGTTAAATGTTTTCAAGAGGAGAGGAGATAGTTGCTGTTTAAAGGTTTTGTACCATTCTGCTGTATAGCTATCTGCTCCTGGGGATTTGTTAGCTTTAAGTTTCATAATTGCTTTTTCCAATTCTTTAGGTTGTATTTCTGACAGTAGTGTTTTATTTTGTGATTCCGTAAGTTGGGGAAGGTGTAATGTGTTTAGGAATGTCTCGGATGCGTTTTTATGTTTTTTGTGGGAGTATAAGTTCTTGTAGTAATTCTCGAAGCTTTTAAGAATATCCTGAATTCTGAATTTTATTTCCTTTGATACTGGGTCTCTGATTTTGTAGATTGCTCTTTCTGTTTGTTGTTTCCTCAATTTATAGGCTAGTAATTTTGTCGATTTACTGCCTGCTTCATAGTGTTTTTGTTTCAGAAATGTAAGTTTCTTCTGGATTTCTATTGTGTAGAGATTTGATTTTTAATTTCTTTAATCTTGAGTGAGCCATTAGAATGAGCGTTGTCTTTGTGTTCTTTTTCTAGGTTCTTGAGTTCTGACTCTAGTGTGATTAGTTTTTCTTGTCTCAGTTTCTATTGGGTTGCCAGTTTTGCAATAATTTTTCCCCTTATTACAGCTTTGCACGCATCCCACAGTATTAAAGGGGATACTTCTCCATTATCGTTTTCTTCCAAATATCTGAAAATATCTGATTCCAATTCATCTTTCAGTGGTCCTTTCAGGACATTTGACTTCAACCTCCAGGAAAATGTATTATTTGTGTATTTTTGGATGTTTAAGTCCATATAGATCGGACTGTGGTCGGAGAGATCCCTCAGTCCTATTTTACATGTTTTTACTCTTCCAATGTCTCTATTAAACATAAAAAAGTAATCAATCCTTGAGTAAGATGAATGTGGCGTTGAATAAAAAGTATAATCTTTTACATTGGGGTTGAATTCCCTCCATACATCACAGATTCCCATTTCTTTTAGTAGCATCCGAGTTTTCCTATTTTGAGTGTTATTTTGATGTGAAGAATTACCTGTTGCATCCCAGTATGGATTCAGTCTTAGATTGAAGTCTCCACCACATATCACTAAACCTTGGGCTTTAGTTATCATTAGGTCGAATACATTTTTATAAAATTTCCATTTAGCCCCTGGTGGAGCATATACATTCAGCAGGGTGATATCTTCTCCCTCTAGCCGCCCAATTACCAAACTGTACCTCCCTTCTTTATCTTTGTGTTCTCATTTTTTTTTCAAATGTAATTTTGGTTGATATCAATGTCGCTACTCCCCTCCTCCTCCCTGACTTATATGAAGATGAAGAGATCATTTTAAACCCTTGTCTATTGAGTTTAGTGTGTTCCACGTCTGTTAGGTGGGTTTCTTGTAAAAATATTATTTCTGCTTTGTCTTTTTTCATTTTGCGTAGAATCTTGGATCTTTTAACTGGATTCAGGATCCCTTTTACATTATATGAGGCTATTTTGGTTACACCCTGTTTCTCCATTGTATTTTCTTATTTAGTATAACAGTGTGGTGGCCCTCTTTTTTGCTACTCAGAAACTGAAAGAACATTAAGAACATAAAAAACATTAAGAACATAGTGTACGAGACTTTAAAACAAAAAACTGTCAAAAAATGGAGCGCAAGCTAGCAGAAAACATGGAGGAGCTGCGCTCCCAGCGGGCGTGTATGACAGAAGCGCAGGCCCGAATATCAGAGCTGGAAGATTGGAATAGCGAGGCAAGCGAACAGCTGCAGACCCTGACGGCACAAATGCAGAGGATGCAGGAGAAAGTAACCGACTTGGAGAGCAGGTCCAGACGGGGCAATATACGCATCTTCGGGATCCCGGAGGGCATTGAAGGCAACTCGATGACGAAATTCATGGATCAGTTCTTAAAAAAAGAGCTGGAACTGCCCAGCGAAGCGGATCTGCAGATTCAACGAGCGCACAGAGCTTCGGCACAGAACCCGAACCCACGCTCTACACCCAGGTCAGTTGTGGTAAACTTTCTGAAATATGATGTAAAGGAAAGAATCCTGACACGAGCGTGGAAAAAAAAGATACGAATCGGCGACAAGCAGATATTCTTTGATCATGACTACCCGGCAGAAATTGTGCAGCAGCGGAAGAAATATGCCAACATTAAAAAAACGCTGAAAGGAAAAAAAATTAGATTCCAAACGCCGCTAACGAAGATGAGGATTCATTGGGAGAACGGCGTAAGAACCTACAACACAGCCAGAGAGGCAGCGCAGGACATGATGGAGCGGGGCCTTGAGGTGTACGTGCCGGAGGAAACGGTAGGAGCAGCGGAGGCCCTGAACGCATCACGACAGCCGGAGTGGAGGCGAGTGAACAGCAAAAGACGGGGGGAGACGTGGCGCAGCGGGCCCAGGAAAGACTACAAGGCTTTCAACTGAAAGCCTAGATTATAACAAAGATTAAGAAAGACACAGAAGAAATGAAGGCCAAGAAGACAAGGTAAAAGAGAAACAGACGGCTAGGAGAGGTTTAAGTGATATTTGTTGGACATTTCTAGACTAATGACTATTTCTTGGATAGTAAATACAGGTCTAGGGAGGGCCCTACACTCGGTGAGGACAATCCCTCCACCCACCAACAGGGACCAGTGGGCAGAAGAAAGGCCCAAAGTACGGAGGTCGAGATTTTTTAATGTGTTTTTATATAAATATGTGTTATTTTTGTTGTTAAAGGGGCTAGGAGCACAAGTTAAAGAAATGGAAAAACATGATTATGGGTAAAAATCTTAAGATAATAACACTAAACGTGAATGGTCTGAACTCACCTGTTAAAAGGGAAAGAATAATAAGAAAATTCAAGAAAGAAAAAGCCGAAATTATATTTATGCAAGAGACACATTTGAGCAAGACAGAACATGTGAAACTAAAGAGATTTGGCTATAAGAACTCCTACTACAGTTCATTTAAGGGAGGAACTAAAAGGGGGGTTATGATACTAATCTCAAATAAAATACAATTTGAATGTGAACAGGAAATCCAGGATAAAGAAGGCAGGTATGTAATAATAAAGGGTAGCATAGATGGAATGCAGATCACATTAGTGAACATCTATGCCCCACCAGAAAGTGACAAGGGTTTTTTTCAACATCTGTTTGATCTCATAGCAACACACAGTGAAGGAGTCCTAATTTGTGGAGGAGACTTAAATGCTGTCATGGATCATGAAATTGATACAACAAGTGTTAAGAAGACAAAAAAACATGTAACAAAATTCATAAGAACCTCACTGGCAGAAATGGGTATGGTAGACATTTGGAGGGACCTGCACCCACTCGAAAAAGACTATACACATTATTCAGCAGTCCATAAAGTACACTTAATGTAGGACTGTTAAATGATGATAAAATGAAAGAAAGAATAAAAGTAAACATAAATGAATATATCCAAGAGAATGACAATGAAGAAGTGGACCCAACAATACTATGGGATGCACTAAAAGCCGTGTTAAGAGGTAAATTAATTGTTGAAACAGGAAAAGCAAATAAGACTAAACTGGAAGCATATGAACAAAGATGTGAGAGACTGAGGGAATTAGAACATAAACATCAAAGCACAAATGACCCAAAAATATATCAAGAAATTAAAGAAGAAAAAATAAAGATAAAAGAAACACAAATGGATGAAATTGAAAGGAAAAATAGATATCTAAAGCAAAAATATTATGAAACGGGACCAAAAGCCACAAAACTGCTGGCAAAACGGTTAAGAAAACAACAATCAATGAATAATGTATATAAGATTAAAGACCCCACCACAAATAAAACCACAGTTAACCCAGAAAACATCGAAGAAATATTCCATAATTTCTACCAAGAACTATACTCGCAACCTGAAGAAACAAATACGAAAGATATTAAAAAATTTCTATGCACATTGGACTTGCCATCAATAGGAAATCAACCAAATGAAAAGCTAACAGCAGAAATAACAACACAAGAGATTAGAGATGTGATTAAGTCACTTAAAAATGGTAAATCACCAGGTAGTGATGGATACCCATCTGAGTTTTATAAACTGTTTATAGAAGAACTCAAGCCACAGCTTCTAAAGTCATTTAATTGGACGTTGAACAACAACAAAATACCTCCATCATGGAACGAAGCCATTATTTCAGTCATTTTAAAGCCAGGGAAAGATAGAGAACAATGCGGAAACTATAGGCCAATCTCTTTATTAAATGTGGATTATAAAATATATACAACAATTATATGTAAACGAATAAAGACATTCTTGACGGAATTGATAGAAGATGATCAAACTGGTTTCATAGAGGGACGCCAAACACATGACAATATCAGGAGAACAATACATATAATTAATCAAATACATAAAGAAAAGAAAAGCGCAGTAATAATGAGTTTAGACGCAGAAAAAGCATTTGACAGGGTTAACTGGAAATTCCTATATAGTGTGCTGGAACGCTTTGGATTTAACGAAAAATCAGTACAATGCATAAGGACGCTGTATCAAGAACCTGTGGCAAGAATCAAGATAAACGGTAGCTTAACAGACAAAGTAAATATACAAAGATCAACTAGGCAGGGATGCTGCTTATCGCCCACCTTGTTTGCTCTGTTCATAGAGCCACTGGCTCAAGCGATACGACAAAATAAGAAATTAAAAGGTGTAACAATAAAGGGGGCGGAACACAAGATTGGGCTATTTGCAGACGATATTATAGTTTACCTTGAACAACCAGATGAATCAATAATGGAAATGATGAACTTGATAGAAAATTTTGGAAAATTATCAGGATACAAGATAAACATAACAAAAACACAAATACTGACATTCCACTATAACCCTCTAAACCAGATAACTGATAAGATCAAACTAAACTGGAAACAAAAAGAAATAAAATACCTTGGAGTGAACATACCTAAAGATCTAAGCAAAATCTATAAAGCAAACTATGATAGGTTGGAACAAGAAATAAAAAAAGATATTGATAGATGGTCAATCTTAAATATGGATCTGAATTCAAAAATTGAGACAGTCAAAATCAGCATACAACCTAGATTACTTTACCTCTTCCAGGCTATACCAACAGAGATTCCAGATGCCCAATTCTCAAAGTGGGACAGGATGATATCGAGATTTGTTTGGGGAGGTAAAAAACCAAGAGTGAAATATAAAACTCTCCAGTTACCAAAAGAGAAAGGAGGCATGGGCCTACCGAGTCTAAAGGAATATTACTACTCAGCACAAATAAGATATATCATATGTTGGTGCGACGAGGGATATGAGGCAAAATGGAAAGAAATGGAAAAGGAAATTGAGGGACTCCCAGTACAAAGCATAATAGGAGATAAAGATGCATATAAGCAAATCAAACAAATAGACCCAATCACTAAATTTACTTTAGAACTGTGGTATAAAATAGTACAAAAGTATAATATAAAGGAAGACATAAAACTATTGAAATGGGTAGCATTTGACAGTCAGTTTGAACCGGCAAAACAAGATAGGGGATACAAAAATCTGGTGAACAAGGGAATCACAGCATGGGGCAATATCGGAAAAAAAGATCTCGGGAGCTTTGTAAACATCAGGAGAAAATTTAAACTAGAAAGATCGGAATTCTTCAGATATCTGCAGATGAGAGACTATTATATGAAGAAGATTAGGCATAACCTCCAAATAGATGTGAGCGAGATTATACAATTCATTTTAAGCTCATATACAGGAAATAAAACAAGAATTATTTCAAAGCTATATCAGAAACTTATGGCAAACAATCATTCAAGTAACTATATAAAGGAGAAATGGGAGAAAGAGCTCAATTTAAACATAACAGAAGAAAGCTGGCAGGAAATATGGAAAACACAACACACGTCAACAAATTCAAGAACATGGAGGGAATTTGGATGGAAAAACCTGATTCGCTTTTTCATTACACCACAGATTCAAGGAAAGTATACAAATACCCAATCTATATGCTGGAGGGGATGTGGGGCTCAAAATGCAGACCACTCGCATATGTTTTGGAAATGCTGCAAAATCTCATCATTCTGGAAATCTATACATGTGACAATACAGAGGATATTAGGATATAATATACCAATGAACTGTAACTTGATGTACCTATGTGATCTTAAAAGAGACAATGTTATACAGGCTGAGGACAGATATCTAGTTAAAATCTTGTTGATTGCATGTAAAAAAACAATCACAAAAAAATGGCGATCAGAAGTTCTTCCTGACCAAGAGCAATGGACTGACATTATTGAGGACATACGTATGATGGAAAAACTAACATATCGACAAAGAATGCAAGAAGGACTATGGGAAAAAAAATGGCGGAAATGGACACACTACAAAGTGCAACAACGAGACAGATATTGAAAGAATAACCAAAGACGCTGGAAAAACCAGAAGAATTAAGAGATGGAAACTAAAAACTTGATGCTCCAACATTTGTCCCCCCCCCCCTTTTTTTTTTTTTTTTTCCTTTTTCTTTTTTACTCTAGCCCCTTTGTGTTTTTTTTAAATGTAGACTGTGATCTGAATGCAATATATATAATGAAAAATGAATAAAAATCTTAAGTTACAAAAAAAAACAAAAAACTGTCAAAAAAACTTCCTGAGCTGGGGTCTCTTTAAAGACCCTGTAAGAGCCCTGATGGAGTGTAGGCTCTGAGGGAAGTTCCTCAAACTCTGTTACGTGTTGAGGGCCCTCTCTTACCCCTGTAAGTTGTCCCATGTTTTTAACGTGAATTTCAGATCCCAATCCGAATTTGTAATGATTTTTTTTTTTTTATGCCTATACCCTATGAGATTATGTGCACCCTCCCACCCCCATCACAGCAAACATTCACTCTAATACAGTATTTGTTAGTGTGGAGAGAACATGTGGGTCATTGTTACATTTCTATTTTAACAAGATTTTTTTTTTTCCTTTAAATTAAGAAGACATTTGTTTCTAATGCTATAACTGCTCCATGAAAAGTTTTACCACATGCTGATTCTGCATCTCCTTTAATGTTTGTTACCTTGTAGGAGGGGGGATGGAAGTGCAGAATGACTGAAAAGAAAAAAGACAAAAAGGTCGCTATTCCTTCCTGGAACTGGAAAGCTTATCTTTGTAGCTCTGGGGCTGGGTTTCCCGCTGCTGGCCCGTGGATTTTGAAGGTCTCTGAGTGGACCACGTTTGAGCTCTGATTCTCTGGCTCAGATCCGCTGCGGGTTTAAACACCGATACCGGGAGCCCTCTTCTCGCCATGTCAATTGTTGCTTCTTCCGCTGAATTATAGAGACATGACTCTTCACCGTAAAAGACCCTTAATTTTGCAGGAAATGGCGTCTGAAAGCGTAGATTCTTTTCCCGTAGAACCTTTTTGGCGTCGTTATATTCCCGTCGCTTTTTAAGAACCTCCGGGGCGTAATCATGCTCCACGAAGACTTTTCTCTCTTGATGCATAAATCCTTTTTTCTGCCAAGCCCGTCTTACAACCTCTTGTTTTATTTTGAAATCGGAGAATCTTACCACCACCGAACGTGGGGGCGCTTCTGCCGCTGGCTTTGCGGCTAATGTACGATGGGCCTTTTCTATCTTCAAATCGGTGGTTTGTGGAATATCCAACTTCTCTCTCAATAAGGATTCCACGCATTCCGCCATTGTGTTGAAACTATCTTTCAGCTCCTTCTTTCAGACCGTGAATTCTGATGTTATCTCGTCTCTGTCTTCCTTCTTGGTCGGTTAGCTTAGCCTCCAGCCTTGACTGTTTTTTGTGTAAATCCAGCATAGAATCTTCAAGCACTTTTATTCTTTCTTCAGCTTCCAAGATTCGGTTTTCGGCCTTGTCCATTCTGCTGTTCGTCCTTTTTAATTCCTCTCTGAATTCATGAAATTCGGCCCGAAATCGTCGTAATTCATCAAATAGTGATTTCAAGCTAACCTTTTTGTTAGCTAGGTCCAGCTCCTCGTCTTCTGAACGGAGGTCCTCCGGTTCAGATTCTGCGGCCGCTGCGCGTCCTGACCTGGGGAATGTCAGTTTCTTCTGTTTTTGGTTAGGCATGGTGTTTTTGTCTTTTGATTTTTATTCTTCCAAAAATCCGTTAAGTCTGATTTTGAAGATGTTTTCCTTGGATTGGGTCTGGGAGCTTCAGCGTTAAGTTGCTATCACCATGGCGTCCAGACCAGAAGTCCGCAACTGGGTTTTACCACCTCCGTGGCGCTGCTGTGCCGGTGGGAGGTTGCTGGAAGTGTGTCTGACTGCGGGTGAGCTGTGGAGAGTGGGGTGGGGGGCTCACTCTGCCCGTGTGGCTGCTCTGATGAATCGTTTCCCTGGGGAGCTCTCCGTGGGGGTCTTCCACGCCGAGGGGCCCTAGCCAACAGCACTTGCTCTTCCGCCACAACGAAAGTGGGTTTGAGTCTGTCTATGCCAATTTTTTCCCTCCTACCCCCCAAGTCTAGCAAAAAATGCTTATCCCCTGTTTCCAGCATTCTGAATGGTCCATCATAGGGTGGGCGCAATGGGGGGCGGTGGGCGTCGTGTCTGACAAACACAAACTCTGCATTCTTCAAAGTTTTAGGCACAAAAACACGCGGAAAACTGTGGTGGTCAGGTCCTGGCAGCGTGCCTGTGTTTGCGCTACGCTGCAAAAGCCGAGAAAGGGAGCTGCCGGCCGCGGGATTATCTGGCAGAAATTCCCCGGGCAGCCGTAGTGGCTGCACAAAAACGAGCTCTGCCGTGGAAGCTTCCAGATCCTCTTTCGGCGCGGAGCGCAACCCCAATAAAACTCACGGTAACTTGTCTACCCAATTTGTATCCGTCAATGAAGCCCTGAGCGCTGCTTTCAGTGATCTATGAAAACGCTTGCATAACCCATTGGCCTGTGGGTTGTACGCGGTTGTGCGGTGAATTGTAACACCCAGGCTGCGGGCCATCGCGGGCCAGAGTTTGGAAACAAATTGAGGGCCCCTGTCGGACGTAATGTCCGACGGGGCTCCAAAACGTGCCACCTATGCTGTTAAAAAAGCACGCGCCACGTCTGCAGACGTGGTTGCCGCTAGCGGAACCGCTTCTGGCCAGCACGTAGTGCGGTCCACCATTGTCAGGAGGTGCGTGCACCCCTGTGATGGCGGGAGGGGGCCCACGAGGTCCACGTGAACATGGTCGAACCTCTTAGCCGGAATACGAAACGGCTCCAAGGGAGTCTTCGTGTGTCTGTGTACCTTGGCTCGTTGGCACGCCACGCAGGCTGCAGCCCACTCTTTCACTTGTTTGCGTAGGCTCGGCCACACAAACTTCTCTCCCACCATTTTGACCGACGCGCGCACTCCTGGGTGCGCCAGAGTGTGAACCGACTCAAACACGCGGCGGCGCCACGCGGCCGGGACCACGGGACGCGGGCGACCCGTGGAGACGTCGCAGATTAGGGGGGGCATGCCATCTTGCAGCACCCTGCTCTCCAGCCTTAACCCTGTTGGTCCAGACTGGAGCGCGCGCACGTCTGCATCGCTAATCTGCTCCGCGGCCATGGCTGCGTAATCTATCCCCACGCAGACTGGGGCCACCACGGCGCGCGAGAGACAGTCCGCCACTACATTCAGTTTACCCGACACATGCTGAATATCGGTAGTAAACTCTGAGATCGCAGCCAGCTGTCTTTGCTGCCGGCCCGACCATGGTCCTGAAACCTTGGCCATCGCGAATGTTAGCGGCTTGTGGTCCACGAATGCGGTGAAGCTGCGCCCTTCCTGCCAGAACTGGAAGTGGCGAATGGCCAGGTGGAGAGCCAGCAGCTCTCTGTCGAACGCGCTGTATTTATGTTCGCTGTCGTGCAAAGTTCTGCTTAAAAAGGCGAGCAGCTGCCAAGCCCCGGCGACGCGCTGCTCCACGACAGCCCCTATGGCCACGTCTGAAGTGTCGGTGGTAAGCGCTATGCGGGCCGTCGGGTCTGGATGTGCTCGCAGTGCGGCGTTTGCCAGGGCTGCTTTAACTTCCAAGAATGCCCGCTCTCGTTCCGGGGTCCATTTGACCCTATCCGCGGGTTTCTGTTTCTTGAGCATGGCGTACAATGGTTGCATGAGCTGCGCCGCGCGGGGAAGGAAACGGTTATAAAAGTTCACCATTCCCAAAAATTCCTGCAGCGCCCTGACCGTCTGAGGCCGGGGAAAATCCGCCACAGCGCACACTTTGTCAGGCAGCAGGATCGCTCCTTCTGGAGAGATGCAGTGCCCCAAAAAATCAATCTCCGTCATGCCGAACTGGCACTTCGCCGGGTTGATTATTAACCCGTGCTCCTCCAACCTCGGGAAAACCGTCGTGAGGTGGGTTTCGTGTTCGTCTTCGGATGCGCTGGCTACCAGGATATCATCCAGATAGACGAACACGAACGGGAGATCGCGCAGCACTGCATCCATCATGCATTGGAACGTCTGTGCCACTCCTTTTAACCCGAATGGCATGCGCAGGAACTCGAATAGACCGAACGGAGTTATTACCGCTGTTTTGGGTATGTCCTCAGCGCGCACTGGGACTTGATGGTAACTGCGGACCAGGTCTATTTTGGAAAAAATGCGTGCCCCGGCGAGGTGAACGGAAAAATCCTGAATGGGGGGAATTGGGTAGCGGGTGTGCGCCGTGGCGTTGTTCAACCTGCGGAAATCCCCGCACAGTCGCCACGATCCCTCAGCCTTAGGGACCATGTGTAGCGGGGATGCCCATGGGCTGTTCGAGCGCCTGATGATGCCCAACCTTTCCAGGTTGGCGAACTCCTCGCGCGCTATGGCCAGTTTAGCTGCGTCCAAATGCCGAGCTCTTGCAAAAACGGGCGGCCCGGTGGTGGTGATAAAGTGCTCCACCCCGTGTTTAGCGATGGCCGCGGAAAACGTCGGAACCGTGAGTGCTGGGAACTGAGTGAGCAGTGTGTGGAACTTACCGCCTGTAGCAGTGACGTTGGCTTGTGCTATTGGCTGGGTCACTCGAGCTATACAGAGGAGAGAGTCAAAGGACAGTGCATTAACCAGGCGCCTGTTAGCAACATCAACCAGTAAATCATGTGCACACAGAAAATCAGCCCCCAGTATATGGTAATTCAGTGCTGCTATGACAAAAGTCCACTCATATGTACGGCCGTGTAGAGATAAGAGCAGAGTCCTCTCACCAAAGGTCTTAATATCCGAGCCATTTGCTGCCAACATCCCGGGGCCGCTAGATCCTGCCAGCCGGTCAGCGTAGCTCTTCTGGGCTCCGGTGTCCACGAGGAAACGCCTCCCCGAGCATGCGTCCGTTAGATAGAGCAGCTTGTTCTCTTCACCGAGGGTCGCTGCTGCTACCGGCCCCCGGCCTTAGCGTTTTCCCGAGCGCTGGAATTGGCACGGTGGCGCACATCTGCGTGCGTTCTCTCCGAAGCGGTGGTGGGAGGAACAGAGCGTGTCTCTCTGGCACTCCTTGGCCCCCGCTGCTGCTACCGTCTGTGGCTCCTCGCCTCCTCTGGTCGTCTCGCTGTGCTCCGTCGCTGCCGCGTTGACTGTGATTGCCCTGGTGGTGATGATGATCCGGTCTGCCTCCTGGGCTAGCGCACGGTAGTCTCGCGCGGCCAGCCACGGCGAATTGGCCAGAAACGCTCTCGCCTCTGTTGGAAGGTTCCGGAGGAAGAGGTGGGCAAACAGAAAGTGCTCGTCGTCCGTGCCCATTAATGCCAGCATCTTCTCCATCAGGTCTACGGCCGAACCATCTCCTAGCTCGGTCCACGTCAGGAGCCTCTCCGCTCTCTCACAGTCCGAGAGCGTGTAGCGCTGGATGAGCGCAGCCTTGAGCGCCTCGTATCTGTTGCTGGCTGGCGGCCGATCGAGCAGGCTCGCTATCTGTTGAGCTGTGCGGGCGTTGAGCTGTGCGGGCGTTGAGCGCTGCGACCACATGGTAGAATCTGGTGTCATCTGCCGTTACTCACCGGAGGGCGAACTGGGCCTCGGTGAGGTGGAACCAAGAGCGCGGGTTCTGCTGCCAGAAATCCGGTAGCTTGACTGCAACCGCACACGCATGGCTGGAGGTTCCAGTCCGGGCTGTCTGTGGGATGGCTTCCGCCTCGCTGTAGCTTCCTGACCGGGCCGGCTCCAGGGATCTTGCCTCATGTTCCATAATACGTCTTGGGTCACCAGTGTGGAGTGTGTGAAATCAGAAGCAGATACATTCCAAATGATTTATTGCACACTCACATCTCACGAGCACAGAACAGAATGACTCGTCACATCAAGAGCACAGAACAGACAGACTGAACACATTAAACATCCTTCTCTCTACATCAAGTTACACTTCACAAGATTCAAGGCACTTCCTCATAACAGCAGGACACCTACACCACACTTCATTCAACCCCCACTCCCACTGTTCTCCCATGCGTATTCACTGTCTCTGTCTAAGGTGTGAAACCTGAGGCTCACACAGGCCCACAGGGGCAGATTTTTTTATATGCTTATGAGTTGTCAGTCGATGTTGCTAATAGGAGATGAGTGGATGCTATTGCTTTTACCTCACTGCCCTGCACAGCTCGGGGAGCTGGGTCGACAACACTGGCTAACGTTAAAGCTCTGGGGGTAAGTACCAACATTTGTTCACAAAGTTCCCAGCACTCACGGTCCCAACTTTTACGGCTACGGTAACGAAACACGGGGTCGAACACTTAATAACGACAAAAGGTCCGCCGGTGTTCGTGCGACCTTGACGCTTGGATGCAGCTTAACTGGCCAGCATACGAGAAGAGTTTGCCAACTTAGAGCAGTTGGGCATCATCAGGCGCTCCAACAGCCCGTGGGCATCCCCACTACACATGATGCCTAAAGCCGACGGATCGTGGCGACCATTCGGCGATTTCCGGCGCTTGAATAATGCCACGGAACACGATTGTTATCCCATTCCACACATCCAGGATTTTTCTGTGCACCTGGCCGGGGCGCGTGTTTTTTCAAAAGTGGATCTGGTCCGTGGATGCCATCAGTTCCCAGTGTGCGTGGAAGATGTTCCAAAAACAGTGGTAATAACTCCTTTCAATCTTTTCAATTCAATTCAGTTCAATTCAACTTTATTTATATAGCACCATTTCACAACAACAGTCATCTCAGTGTTCAGAAACACATGATACCTCCCTAATTGTAGGCTATACCAAAAAGGAAGGTTTTAACCCTATTCTTAAAAACAGAGATCGAGTCTGACTCCCAAATCCAGATTGGCAGCTGGTTCCACAAGAGAGAAGCTTGATAACTGAAGGCTCTGCCCCCTATTGTACCTTTTGGAGATTCTAGGTATTACAAGTAATCCAGCATTTTGGGAGCATAGTGCTCTGTTAGGATAATAGGGTAATGTCAGGAATCTGAAACTTAAACTCAGCCAAAAGTACTCTGCTTAGTTCGTTACCTCAAATAAGATTCACAAAGTTTCAAAATATAAAAGCTTTACTCATGAGGAGTGCTTACCCTGGCTACAGAAAAAAATAGCACTGAAGCTTATCTTCAGAGCTGGGGCTTTTATATACAAGCATGAGTTATAGGAACAAAGAGGTCTAAACAGGTTTTTCTAATACTTCAGGAACTAAGGGAGGGTTCGACATTAAGAACAGGAACAATCATAGGAACAAAGAGGTATAAACAGGTTTTTCTAATACTTCAGGAACTAAGGGAGGGTTCGACATTAAGAACAGGAACAATCATAGGAACAAAGAGGTTTGCACAATAGAGCGGAAAGTTTCAGTCAAGAGGTTTGCACAGTAGAGCGGAAAGTTTCATCACACAATTGAATGCAGAGCAGTAAAAGAGCACATTTTAAGACTTGATAGTATAAATGATATCATGTATATACAATGTTTTTCTAACAATTCCCTCCTGTTCATCATTTATACCTTTTATTCACATGCAGACATCAGTACAATGTATCTTCTTACGATTTTCTACATTGACATCATAGAGCATCATTTCCGAATATAGGAGAGTGGTTTAAACAGAAGCACAGTCATCATAGGTATCAGGTTTGGGATTGTGATCATCATCAGCTTTCTGGGACAATGGGGTGTATTTGTCTGAAGGCATCCTACTCAAAAAGATTGCTGCAACATAAATGTGCGTTGAGTAGGGGCTCTACTTATCATGGACCTAATATAGGGAATGACACACATGAATAGTACAAAAATAGAATCAATACAACTATTGCTGGGGTTGACCATTTCAAAAGAACTTGCCACCAAGTTCCACTTTGAAACCAATCCCAGGAACCTCAACCTTTATCTTCATCTAACCCATGCTGTAAGTGTAAAATATCATTTTAATGGCTTAATTTTTGTTCTTCATTTAAAGCTGTGAATCCTTGCTCCATTAATACAGTCAGATTTTCCATTGTCCATGCTAATGCATTTATGTGGTGTATAGCTAGAGCCCTGCCATACATTGGAAAAGGAGTACTCATAACACCTTTAAAATCACTAATCCTGTTTTCCAGATAGTTTACCTACTAACTGTTGCATGTCTATTTTTGTGCTTCTTTTTGCCCTGGTGTGTATTTTAGTTTGTTCAGGATGATGATAATGGGAGTATGATGTTTTCATTTCATGTGTAAGATTTGACCTCATGCTAATGTGTGGGAACAATATAGCCATGTAACACCTGCCACACCACCCTGGAGGAAGCAATGAGTAAACATTACATCCACAAACCCAAACATGGTTTTCCAAACACCCATACCCATCATCATTTGGCCAAAAAACAGTAGGATTATTGCTACAGTTAAAAGTACAATTTTTGTTCTTTAAGGTGAAATTTCCAGCAGCAATATAGGGAAAATGAGATGCATTTCTACAAACAGAATCATGATATCGCACTCCACAGGTCACTTCCTTTGTATCATTGCATCTTGGTGAAAAACCCAGGTTGAAATTGTTTTTGCTACAGTTTTTGTGAAAACAGATTGGTGAAGTAAACAGTGTAGGATTTACTTTCATTAAAGGCTTCTTAACTGTAAGCAAAGAAGTTCAAATCCCAGTAGTATTAAATATTCTAATCTTAGACCCAGTGTAATCAGTAACAGTGACATTCAATCTATTAAGATACCTTTCTGACAAGTTCCCCACCAACCAATGTCCAACATTATTGCTTGTTTCATCGCTATTGTCGCTCCGGCCGTTTCCTCTTCACTTAGTGGAACAGGGATCATGGGTATTGCAGTCTTGTGTGAATGGGGTAGCAATAAACACACATAGCAAGAAGTGTTGATTCCCAGTCCTCTCACCGAAACCACCATTGTCTGGTACCACAGGTTATGCGTATAATCCACGTATTATTCATTGTCTGTACTTCATGGGCTCCTTGTCCTTGAATCAGAAAGGGTCCTCCACCCCACTGTTATGAGAAGTGCGGAATACAAAGTCATCAGTACTTTTGGTGCCATGTTTCCACCTTAGAGAGTACCCCTCCGGGCCTCTTTCTTCACCAGGTTTGAGACGGCCTTGTCCTTAAAAGGACACGCCCCCTTTGTAACTGGACTTACTCAGGGAAGCAGGTTAGTTCACTTACAGGCACCCGTAGTCTCTTTACGTGTGAAAGGTGAATCCAAGATGGTCGTTCAGCAATTCTTACTGCAGTGGGGGTGGTCAACAGCACTTCATACGGTCCTAGCCACCTTACTGAGTCCCAGTGTTGATGGTGGTGGTTCTTTATGAAGACATAGTCTCCAGGTTGCAACGGGTTATCCGCTTCTTTCTGTGGAGCAGAGAGAGCTCTGACAGAATCAATGCATTCTTTTGTGTTTAAGCATTCTCTGAGATATTCACCAAGGGTTGTATACTTGTTAGGCGTGGTTAGTGGTGAGAGGTCGGGCAATACATAAGAACGGTGAAAAGCATATTCAAAGGGTGACAATCCTGTCTTTGTGTCTGGTATATAGTTAATCATTAGTTTGATTCACTTTTTTTTACTAAGCCTGCACTTTGTGGGTGGTAGGCACTATGAAATTTGATCTTACTTCTTACAGCTTGGGTTAAGTCTTGAACTGTTTGTGCTGTAAAATGAGTTCCATTATCTGCATAAATCAGTTCTGGAACCCCAACAGCGGGAAAAGCATGATTCAATAGAGATTTGCACACAAATGCGGCATTTGCTGAGGATGTGGGATGAATTTTTGTCCACTTTGTAAAGGTGTCAATCAACACCAAGCAATATTGTAACTTTCCATTGCTCCTTGAGCATTATTTTGTAAACAGGCAGCACGGTGGTGCAGTGGTTAGCACTGTTGCCTTACAGCTAGAAGGTTCCTGGTTCAAATCCCCAAGGTGGCAGGGGTTGGAACCTTTCTGTATGGAGTTTGCATGTTCTCCCTGTGCTGCGTGGGTTTACTCCGGGGGCTCCGGGGCTCCGGTTTCCTCCCACAATCCAAAGACATGCATGTTAGGTTAATTGGTTGTTCTAAATTGTCCCTAGATATCTGTTTCCTATAGGCCCTTAGAATAGAGGGTTAGTATTAGTGAAAGCGCTTTGAGTGGTCTTTGTGACTAGAAAAGCGCTATATAAGTGCAGGTTAGTTAGTTAGTTAGTAAACAAATGATGCACTTTTGGCATGTTTTTGTTACTTCTTTCAAAAACTAGGGCAGTTTTCCAACATCCTCATCATTGATTTCCCTCCTGTTGGCACATGATTGGCCATGTGTCACCAGGACAGCTCATTTGTATAATGTGGGTGGCAGAGCAGATTTTCGACAGGCAAGCCAAATGTGTTACGTGTGGTCCTCGTGAGCCACACAGAGAGAGCCGAGGGCGAGCCAGTGAGTTGTGATGTTTTATTATAAAAGGGGACAGGGGATAAGGAACACGGCCTCGTAGGCCAAGAAGCACAAATACTCATACAGGGTGACACAAGTTATGCAGCCAGACGAGTAGAGAGCTGGAACCGGGTATAGGGGTTACAAGACACAAATACTCATACAGGATGACACTCACAAGTTATGCAGCAAGATGAGTAGAGAGCTGGCACCAGACATAGGGGTTCCAAGACACAAATACTCATGCAGGGTAACACTCACGAGTAAGACAACAAGATGAGTAGAGAGTTGGCACCGGGCGTAGGGGTTCCAAGACACAAATACTCATACAAGGTAACACTCACGAGTAATGCTGCAAGATGAGTAGAGGGCTGGCGCCGGACATAGGGGTTCCAGCCTACACAGTGCTTAAGTCGCAGCCCTGAATAATCAGAGCTGCTTCTTTTTATCTTCATTAGCAGCGCCTCAGCTGATGAGGATTAATTGGGCCCCAGCCGTCCCGTAACACTGACAGCTGGGAGCCCGCTGAGACGCTGACAAATGAGAGACAGGGATAAGGAGGGATATGGTCTGAGTGCCGGACAACCCGGCGTCTCATCCCATGGTGACAGAGCGTCCCCCTCACGGTCGGGCTCCGAATGACCCGAACCATCCGAGCCCCCCCCCCCCCCCACCTAGGGTGGGTGGAAGGGAGGCAGGACCGGAGGGAGAGAAGCAGGGAGAGAAAAAAAAGACAAATAGACCATGAACAAATACAGAGTACCAGGGCAGAAAAAAAAAAAAACCAAACACAATACTCCATATCACACAAAAAAAATAATTAGACCAGGGCACAAATGAGGAAAATGCTGAGCATGGTTACAGGTAAACACACTACTCAATAGCACCCAAATGATGTCTAGATCGGGCAGGGGAGAAGAAAAAAAAAACACCATGAAAGTGACAGGAACAAATGAGGCAATTACAGAGTACGGTTGAAAGGGAAACAAAACACATTACTCCATAATGCACAAACGAGGCTAGGAACAGGACAAGAATGAAGAAAATGCTGAGTACAGTCAATAAAAAACACAGTACAAAGCGCTACATACATAGATTCACCTAGAGGACAAAAAATTGCACCCGAGTGACCTTAATATTTACTGAAGGTAAGCGACACCCGAGGAAGACGGCAGGCAGAGTCCAATAAAGCCGGGACTGTTCCGGTGGTCTCCCTGCCCATTGTCCAGCTGGTGAACTGGGGAAAAGGGAATGTTCAGGCGGCCTACCCCAGACCCAGGTCCCAAGAAACAAGTCCTCCGGTGGCCGTACCAGGCCACCCAGAAGCAAACCCAGTTCATCGGGGGGTTGGACCAGATCGCCGAACCAAAAGTCTTGCGGGTCGGGCGGCCGCACAAGCGAACCGAACGGGCGCGTAGGCCCTCCGGCGGCCGACCCGCATTGCTCAACCACCAGGACCGTTGAGATGGGCTAGAGGTCAAAGCGGACCCCGGTGGAAGAGGCTCGGGGGAGAGCCGATGATGAGGTGGACGAACATCAGACCGCAGGGAAACAGCCACCCCCTCACCGAACCTGGACAACACTGGTGCAGAACCCACGTCGGACCCCGATTGGGTCTCGGGCGAACCCACGTCGGACACCACTGGAGCGGAACCCACGTTGGACCCCGATTGGGTCTCGGGCGAACCCACGTCGGACACCACTGGAGCAGCACCCACGACGGACCCCGACTGGGTCAGCACCGCACCAGAACCAACCTCCGACGTCGAACCTGGACCTTCCAGCACCACGAGAGATGGCAACTCCTCGCCGGCGACCCTGGAAGAAGGCTCAGAAGAGAAAACAGAACCGGGATCAGGATCACCGGCAGCACCAGAACCCGGCGAGATGAGCTCGGACGCAGCGGACGGCTGCACCCGGCTCATCTCCCCTAGAGACAGGCTAAAGTGCTCAAAGATATGAAGGAGAAAGAGAAAGTAGAGCATTCGCCTGATCTCGGGTTCTGACGCCGTCCAGGACTGCGAAGATCCAGGATCCGTCGTCAGGAGGTCGTCGTCAGGCTCCCACTCAGCTGCGTCGGGCCCCGCAGCCAGCATGATGGTCAGCGCAGCTTGGGATTCCTCCTGGCCCGGTAACCACGCCGATGGTCCACACGACGTGATGGCAGGAGAACCTCGTCCCGCTCGACCGAACCGCTCCTCCGTGGAGACCCGGGGACGCTTGGTCGTTGGCACAGACTCCACGTAGCAGTCAGTCTTCCTCCTCCGTCCACAACGTAGCTGCGGGACCGGAACCGCAGGCCCCCTCCTCAACCCACGACGTTGACCCGGCGCCGGGGACCGCTCAGCGGCGGGAGACACAGAGGGTGCAGGATTAATGACACAGACTACAGCAGGTGGTGGGAGTTCGGGGAGCTGTGAACCCCGGACTCCACCTCCAGGAGTTTGACAGAGCAAATCATTAAGTAGATGTAAACAAACTGGGACTTGCCTGTCTCCTGGAGGCTGGATGGTGCCTGCTGCTGTGGACATTGCTTCTCCTTCCCCCCGCCGGGCGGTAACGGAGGACCCCCTGAGAGGATGTCAGGGAGCCGCTCGTGTTGTCTCCAGGAGAGGGCTCGCCAGGCCAGGATTCCAGGTGCACACAGCAGTCAGGGAGCGCGTCGAGGAGGAGGGGGTGACAGCCGAGATGAGCCGGCCCGGAAGCGCTGGAGTGACAGCGGGGGGGTGTGGCTCAGGAGACGAGGCTGTGAAATCTCCTCTCTGACGAGGCGTAGAGGTGACAGCTGCGTGGGAGGAAGAGACCTTGCGACAGCCCGGAACTGGATCCGGATGGGGTTCGTGCTGAGATGATTTGGCGATGTGATGACGGCTATTCCCAGGGGGCGAAGCGAAGGAGAGACCCGGGAATCGCCACTCCTGAGCAGGGACCGAGGTGAGGAGGGCGTTGAACTCGGGGTAGTCTCGTAGCCCTGGACTCCTCTCCACCAATCTCACCGCCGCCGCCACATGCCTTATGATGGTAGACCGGTGCACAGCGGAGCTCGCAGCAGCCACTCGGTCCCGGACCTTAACAGCTGTCAGCTGCAGGTCCTCCGGGGGAATCCCGAGTGACGTCGTGCAGAACGGGGGATGCCCTCTAGATGGCGCGAATTCCCGGGCTGGAGTAGAGACAGGAACGGGATCCCGAAGCGAGGGGCGACATCTTCTCCTCTTCGGCTTCCTGCCGGGATTTCTCTCCAACCCGCGGAGCTCTTCTCACCATGCAACGATAGCGTCCCTCCTGGCACAGACCTCAGGATGGTAGAAATAGTGAAGGAGACTGTCCAGGAGATTCTCAGTATAGTCCAGATGCCAGCATCTCGCGTTGGAGGTGTAGTACAGAGTGGCGAAGAAAGGTGTCCCGTCAACATCCTCCAAGATGGACGTCAGCTCGTTGCCCTGGCGCCGAACGCAACTCCTGGGAGACGGCATGCTAGAGTGCTGACACCCGGACTGGAAGGTACAAGTCCACAAACAACTCACGGCCGCCGGCAACTCGTCTGGCTGCGACTTACTGTTACGTGTAGCCCTCGTGAGCCACACAGAGAGAGCCGAGGGCAAGCCAGTGAGTTGTGATGTTTTATTATAAAAGGGGACAGGGGATAAGGAACACGGCCTCGTAGGCCAAGAAGCACAAATACTCATACAGGGTGACACTCACAAGTTATGCAGCCAGACGAGTAGAGAGCTGGAACCGGGCATAGGGGTTACAAGACACAAATACTCATACAGGATGACACTCACAATTATGCAGCAAGATGAGTAGAGAGCTGGCACCGGACATAGGGGTTCCAAGACACAAATACTCATGCAGGGTAACACTCACGAGTAAAGCAACAAGATGAGTAGAGAGTTGGCACCGGGCGTAGGGGTTCCAAGACACAAATACTCATACAAGGTAACACTCACGAGTAATGCTGCAAGATGAGTAGAGGGCTGGCGCCGGACATAGGGGTTCCAGCCTACACAGTGCTTAAGTCGCAGCCCCGAATAATCGGAGCTGCTCCTTTTTATCTTCATTAGCAGCGCCTCAGCTGATGAGGATTAATTGGGCCCCAGCCGTCCCGTAACACTGATAGCTGGGAGCCCGCTGAGACGCTGACAAATGAGAGACAGGGATAAGGAGGGATATGGTCTGAGCGCCGGACGACCCAGCATCTCATCCCATGGTGACAAAATGTATATCTAATTATTTACACATGAAACAGGAGGAAGGTCCATATTATTTTGACAGTCTTTTAAAACATCAACATCAACATTATTAATAAGACAGACGGTTCCTAAAAGACCAATAGCAGCACAATGAGTAGCGTTATCAGCCAAGCGATTACCGCAGCTAGACAAGTCAGTGCCATTAGTGTGGGCAGGGCAGTGAATAACTGCCACAGAACATGGTAGCATCAGAACATTATGTAGTTGCAATAATCGCTGTCGATGTTTTGCTGGTTTTTCTGTGGAGATGACAAACCCCCGCAGGTTCCAGGTAGCAGTGTGCTGGTGACATGTGTTATAAGCATATTTACTGTCTGTACAGACAGTTACATTCAGGTTAGTAGCCCATGTAAGTGCTGCAATCAAAGCCAATATTTCAGCCATTTCAGCTGATGCAGGTTGTGGAGTAGGATGATAGGAAGCATGATCTTATAATTCTCATTATTCCATGAATAATAAGAAAATGGTCTGTATTGCCCAGCATGTATTTAAGACATAACTGCAGTCATATGTTTATCCTGGGCATCACAGAAAATGAAATGAAAGTCCCTTCATAACTATAATTAGTATGTTTTTCAAATCATCAATAAGCTTCTTATGTTCGGCCGTCAGTTCTATGTTGGAGGCTGGTGTAACGTTTGGATTTTTTCAAAATGTGTAACAAGAAAATGACGCTCCACTTATTTAGATGAAACCTATTTAGCTTGGAGAAATCATCTTTTAATTTATATTAAAAAAAATCTTTTAGAAAGGATCAAACAAGTCATTATTCTGTATTAATAGAAGAAAACAAAAATAATCTCAGGTTCCTTTTCAGCACTGTGGCCAGGCTGTCAGGACTCTGTCCCCTGATTGCTGGAGTCTTTCTGCAAGTATGGGGATTACCCCTATAGTTGAAAATGCTATGGGGTGTTTGTTGTTGTGAAATAGCGCTATATAAATAAAGTTGAATTGAATTCATTATCAATCATTTATTGATAATTTTTATGTATTACCTATTTTTCTAAGGATTGCTAATTATTTGCTAATTAATTTCCTTGATATCCCCTGTTTTGATACATGGAGATGCACATGCAGCAAAGTTACAGGGTATTTGCTTGATTCTTTTGCTGAAAGGAAGTGTGCTACCATTGTTAAAATGTGTGGGTAGCCCAGTTCCTTCAAAAATAAGATTTCAATAATCATAGCTTCTTTTGTGACATCTCTTGAACTAGTTTACAAATTCCATTTAAGAAAAACAAAATAACCATCTGTGTGTTTTCGATAGGCTTCAGCATTGATAAATAAGATCAGTTTGTCCAGTTGAGCACAGATGGGTTGAATTTGAATAAATGAATAAAGATTGCGTCACACTCTTTCAGTCAGCGGAAAGGTGGATGTTTTGCCTAATTAGAATTTGATTTAAATTTTTACCAGGAATGCCTCATTTTATATATTCCTTGGTAAATTATGGGGTGAATGTAGTTTACCCTGACCCAGCTTGGCCACCGCCACATCAGGAAAAACACATTCCTCATTACTGTCACATTTCTGAAATATGATGTTACCACACCATTATGTGGTGAGTAATATCAGTATAAAATCATATAAACATTACATTTGTAAAGTCAAAGTCATTTGAATCAGTACACCTTATGTTATCTACAATGTCATACAAAGTCATACTTGGCTTCAAAAAATGCTTATCAATTTAAGGATCCTTTCTCCAAGACCTTTGTCTGATAATCCATAGCCTCTGGCAGATCATATGCACAGACACATTAATTATCAATCTCTTTTGAACCTCTGCGCTCTAAATCATGTGATATAGGGTAAACATAAAACCTTCAGTGATTAGGCATTATTAAATGACATCATAATATGATCATAGTATGGCCTGTAGTCACATTGTCACACGTCAGTCCTTTTTTCTATAAAGTGCACTGTCATGTTTCAGTCAAGGAAAAAGGTCAGTAATGCATCAAAATTGCTTTAAAAAATATGTAAACAGTTTATCACGTATGCAACATTAATCAAGACCCCACAGAGTTAAATTGAAAAAATAAAAACCCAAAACCTTGTAAAAATACCCATTGTGGCGGGTTGGGACAACCCCCACAACAGACTGGGACAGACAGCTCGCTACTTCTGGTTTTTTCCGCTGCACTGCTGCGATGTAATGTGCTATTCATGCATTGTTTTACTACTGTGATGTTAATGTCCCATTCATGCATTGTGTTCATGCATCCTGTCCTTACTGCGTCTCTCATATGCAAATGCCCATATCTACTGCTGTGAATGACTTTGATGTATTGTTTGTAGCTGGGTATATAAGATGACTGAAATCCATGTTCATTCTCTCATTGCTCTGATTCCTTCAACTGCTGCTGACACACACACTCTGTGTGTCTCTCCTTCGCTGAGAGCCTGAGGACGCCACTCCAGCCTGCTTGCACAAGGGCTGGGGTGGAGTTCCTGTAACGGCGGTGTGATTTAATAAACCTACTTAAAACCTTCACCAACGCTGCTTTATTTCATGCCGCCGCACCCATATTTAGACTACTTTTTTCACACAGATCAACCACACACACACAGAGGATTGTCATTATTTCCGCAAGGTCGAAGCAGCTCCTTCCATTCTCTCTACACTGCCATAACACAAAACCAGTCGACTCCTTCTGCTCAAGGCCACTATTTTCAGATACCTGTAATCTTAAACCTTTGTCAGAAGGATAACAATTAGACAATCAATCCTTTTATGCCAAAAATCACAACACTTCAAAACCTGCTCCTTCCGCCTCCGCAGAGAACTCTCATCCCTTTTTTCCATGTTGGAGCATATTACAAAAATCACAGAAAGACAAAACAACCCAAACTGCCGCTGCCTCTATCTAAGGCTCTTACACACAAAAATAAATAAAATGACTGTTTCTCATTGTCCATTTTAGCGTTATCCAGTTCTGTTGCCTTTTAATCCGACCGTCTTTAAATCTCATAATCTAATAACAATATCTTATAACATAGAATAAAGTTATTATTATGATTTTATTTACTTCTTTCATTAACTTGGGATAAGGACCCTCCTTAGGATCAGTTGCAGGGTAAGGTGGGGGTGGTTGTGAATCATTTGCATCTGGGTTTAACAGGGGTTCTGAGCTGTTCTTATTTTCATATTTTCTGTTTTTATTTTGTTTGTTTTTCTCCCTGCCTTCATCGGCTTTTGTTTTGGCATCTGTAGCTGCCATTGCTCAAAGATTAGCACATTGAAGTTCAGGATGGGGCCCCCTTTTTCTTTTACCTTTAGTGGTCATTTTTATTGTTGCTGCCAGCACCTGGCATTCATCCACGTTAAGCGTGGGTTTGAAGGAAAAATCTTTTTCCCATTTGTTTAAATATTTATTAGGATCCTTCACTTGATCGTGTTCTCTTAGTTTGTCATTGTAATTTTTTACCGTACGGCACGCAGTTTCCTCTTTTTTCTTTTGCTTATTTTTTGCTTTATTTGTTTTTCCTGTACAGTTACGCTTTTTTTTTTTTTTTTTGCTAGTCAGGGATGTTGCGGTACACCCACCCCAACACTATTACTCTTTTGCGCTCACCTGTCGATGGAACTAGATGCTCACGCTATTTTTAGAATGAGCTCACCTGTCGATGGAACTAGATGCTCACGCTTCTAGGATGTGCTCACCTGTTGATGGAACTAGATTCAATTCAATTCAATTCAACTTTATTTATATAGCGCCATTTCACAACAACAGTCATCTCATAGCACTATCAACTATAGGGAGGACCCCCACAGTTGCAGAAAGACCCCAGCAATCAGCTCACGCAACCTGTATTAGGACTCCTGTACTTTCTTACAGGATCATTACCTGGTATGATCAGATAGGAAAAATATATAGGACGCCACCTTATATTACCATTACTAGCTAAGGCTTGACCTATCAGTCAATACACAGCACCTTTTACTTTTCTTTCACTTTTTGAAACCTGACTCTTCGGCCGGAAAACAACACAATCGGGACTTTAACCCAAACAAAACCTTTCTCCTCGTTGCAACTACTCGTGGTCCCGGACCACTTCCGCGTGCTTCGCTCTCTTATCATGTTAGTCACTCGTGGTTGGATTAGGAGGATCTTGTAACATATTTAGGAATGCATCAAGGCTGGATTTGGGAGGATCTTCTAACGCATATAGTATATACTATATCCTTTTCTCTTTAATAATAAAAAGACGTCACTTACTTTATGGCTCTACTAGCGAGGAGGACCGTCACTAGACAGAGCCAGGATGTCAGCTTCCTCCCCGGCATTCCCTGAAGGCGGGTTTCCAAAACTGACCATTGGTCAGACCATGCATGAATTTTTCAACCCGGGTAAGACTTGTCTCTCCTGGCTCATCTAGGTGTTGGTCATCCGGGTCACGGCACCACGTATGTCAGGAATCTGAAACTTAAACTCAGACAAAAGTACTCTGCTTAGTTCATTACCTCAAATAAGATTCGAGACACAAAGTTTCAAAATATAAAAGCTTTACTCATGAGGAGTGCTTACCCTGGCTACAGGAAAAAATAGCACTGAAGCTTATCTTCAGAGCTGGGGCTTTTATACACAAGCATGAGTTATAGGAACAAAGAGGTCTAAACAGGTTTTTCTAATACTTCAGGAACTAAGGGAGGGTTCGACATTAAGAAGAGAACAATCATAAGAACAAAGAGGTTTGCACAATAGAGCGGAAAGTTTCAGTCAAGAGGTTTGTACAGTAGAGCGGAAAGTTTCATCACACAATTGAATGCAGAGCAGTAAAAGAGCACATTTTAAGACTTGATAGTATAAATTCAATTCAATTCAATTCAATTCAACTTTATTTATATAGCGCCATTTCACAACAACAGTCATCTCATAGCACTATCAACTGTAGGGAGGACCCCCACAGTTGCAGAAAGACCCCAGCAATCAGGCGATCCCCTGTGAGCAAGCACTTGGCGACGGTGGAGAGGAAAAACTCCCTTTTAACAGGAAGAAACCTCCAGCAGAACCAGGCTCAGGGAGGGGCAGTCATCTGCTGCGACTGGCTGGGGGGTGAGGGGATAGAGAAGAAGAAAAGAACAGACATGTAGAGAGCAAACAGCACGATGGGGACTCAATCTATGGGAGAGAACAAACAAATGTTAATGACCAGCAAAAAAAAAATATTTCATAGAGAGTGAGGAAAGGAGTGAGGCCCAGTGCATTACTGGAGGTCCCCCGGCTGACTAAACCTATTAGCAGCATAACTAAGGGAGGGTTCAGAAAACACATGATCCCTCCCTAATTGTAGGCTATATCAAAAAGGTAGGTTTTAGCCCTATTCTTAAAAACAGAGATCGAGTCTGACTCCCGAATCCAGATTGGCAGCTGATTCCACAGGAGAGGAGCTTGATAACTGAAGGCTCTGCCTCCCATTGTACTTTTGGAGATTCTAGGTATTACAAGTAAACCTGCATTTTGGGAGCGTAGTGCTCTGTTAGGATGATACGGTAGTATCAGATCTTTTAAATAAAAAGGAGCCTGATTGTTTAGAGCTTTGTAAGTAAGAAGAAGGATTTTAAACTTAATTCTAAACTCTATGGGAAGCCAATGAAGGGAGGCCAGAACCGGAGAGATATGATCTCTCTTTCTAGTACCTGTTAAAACTCTTGCTGCAGCATTTTGGATCAGCTGAAGACTTTTTAAAGATGTTTTAGGACAACCTGATAATAAAGAATTACAATAATCTAATCTCGAGCTAACAAAGCGTGGATCAGCTTCTCAGCATCACTCTGAGACAAGATGCTCCTAATCTTGGCAATATTACGCAAATGATAGAAGGCAGTCTTAGAAACAAATTTAATATGTGAATTGAAGGACAAATCCTGATCAAAAATAACTCCAAGGTTCCTCACAGAGCTATTAAGAGAAAGAGTAACTGCATCCAAACTGAAAGTTTGATTTGGAAAGGAATTTCTAAGGTTTTTTGGACCAACAAGAATGACTTCAGTCTTATCTGAATTTAATAGCAGGAAATTACAAGTCATCCAAACTTTGATTTCCTTAAGACAGGCTTCTAACTTGGCTAATTGATTAGTATCATCTGGCTTCATTGACAGGTATAATTGTGTGTCATCTGCATAACAGTGAAAATGTATACAGTGCTTTCTAATAATGTTGCCTAACGGAAGCATATATAAACTAAAAAGAGTAGGGCCAAGCACAGATCCCTGTGGAACTCCATGACTAAGCTTTGAGCTGAGAGAAAACTCATCATTTACATGAACAAACTGGAACCTATCAGATAAATAAGATCTAAACCACTGCAACGAAGTTCCATTAAGTCCAACATAGTGTTCTAATCTATCAAGTAGAATATTATGATCAATAGTATCAAAAGCTGCACTAAGATCTAAAAGGACAAGTACAGAAACTAGTCCATTATCAGATGCAATGAGGAGGTCGTTAGTGACCTTCGCTAAGGCTGTTTCAGTGCTATGATGGATTCTAAACCCAGATTGAAACTCCTCAAATAAACCATTTCCCTGCAGGTGGTCAAATAATTGCGTAGCAACAACTCTTTCTAAGATTTTTGAAATGAAAGGGAGATTAGAGATTGGTCTATAGTTAGCTAAAGCTCCTGGATCTAGCGTTGGCTTTTTGAGTAAGGGTTTAATTACAGCCGTTTTAAAAGCCTGCGGTACATGGCCTGAAGTTAATGAAGAATTGATTATATGAAGAATAAAGCTACCAATAAGTGGGAAGACTTCTTTAAATAACCTGGTAGGAATAGGGTCTAAAAGACAAGTTGAAGGTTTGGATGAGGAAACTATTTTGTCTAACTCACAAAGGTCGATTGGAGTAAACTCATCAAGACAGACATCAATAGAAGGAGTAGTAGTTACAGTATTTAAGTTAACTGTGGGAAGAATCTGATTGATTTTATCTCTGATGGATGAAATTTTATTATTGAAAAAGTTCATAAAGTCCTGACTAGTAAGCTCTAAGGGGATGCTAGGATTGACAGAGTCCTGACTCTTTGTCAAATGATATCATGTACTGTATATACAATGTTTTTTGAATAATGCCACGGAACACGATTGTTATCCCATTCCACACATCCAGGATTTTTCCGTGCACCTGGCTGGGGTGCGTGTTTTTTCAAAAGTGGATCTGGTCCGCGGATGCCATCAGTTCCCAGTGCGCGTGGAAGATGTTCCAAAAACAGTGGTAATAACTCCTTTCAATCGTTTCAATTCAATTCAGTTCAATTCAACTTTATTTATATAGCACCATTTCACAACAACAGTCATCTCAGGGTTCAGAAACAAATGATCCCTCCCTAATTGTAGGCTATACCAAAAAGGAAGGTTTTAACCCTATTCTTAAAAACAGAGATCGAGTCTGACTCCCAAATCCAGATTGGCAGCTGGTTCCACAAGAGAGGAGCTTGATAACTGAAGGCTCTGCCCCCCATTGTACTTTTGGAGATTCTAGGTATTACAAGTAATCCTGCATTTTGGGAGCGTAGTGCTCTGTTAGGATAATAGGGTAATATTAGATCTTTTAAATAAAAAGGGGCTTGATTGTTTAGAGCTTTGAAAGTGAGAAGAAGGATTTTAAACTTACTGTAATTCTAAACTCTATGGGAAGCCAATGAAGAGAGGCCAGAACCGGAGAGATGTGATCTCTCTTTCTAGTAACTGTTAAAACTCTTGCAGCAGCATTTTGGATCAACTGAAGACTTTTTAGAGATGTTTTAGGGCATCCTCATAATAAAGAGTTACAATAATCTAATCTAGAGCTAACAAAAGCGTGGATCAGTTTCTCAGCATCACTCTGAGACAAGATGCTCCTAATCTTGGCAATATTACACAAATGATAGAAGGCAGTCTTAGAAACAAATTTAATATGTGAATTGAAAAACAGATCTTGATCAAAAATAACTCCAAGGTTCCTCACAGAGCTATTAAGAGAAAGAGTAACTGCATCCAAACTAAAAGTTTGATTTGGAAAGGTATTTCTAAGGTTTTTTGGACCAACAAAAATTACTTCTGTCTTATCTGAATTTAATAGCAGGAAATTACAAGTCATGCAAGCTTTGATTTCCTTAAGACAGGCTTCTAACTTGGCTAATTGATTACTATCATCTGGCTTCATTGGCAGGTATAATTGTATGTCATCTGCATAACAATGAAAATGTATACAGTGCTTCCTAATAATGTTGCCTAACGGAAGCATATATAAACTAAAAAGAGTAGGGCCTAGCACAGATCCCTGTGGAACTCCATGACTGAGCTTTGAGTGGAAAGAAAACTCATTATTGATATGAACAAACTGGAACCTATCAGATAAATAAGATCTAAACCACTGCAACGAAGTTCCATTAAGTCCAACATAGTGTTCTAATCTATCAAGTAGAATATTATGATGATAGTAGCCAGTACTGTCACTCTGTACACTTGACATTTCACACGGATAGACACATATCGATTGTTCCACAGTCTCTCCCTCAAGTTTCCAAATACAGCGCTCACTCTTCCCATTCTGAGAGATAGTTCATCCTCCAGCCTAGCATTCTCTGAAACAGTGCTACCTAGGTACTTGAAAGTCTTGCGCTTGACTAGTGGCTATGTGCCAATGCTGATCTCCTCTGGTAGTGATGTTGATAATTGGAACTTTGGTGGTTGATAAAGGCACTCTGTCTTCTTGATGTTGATTTGGAGGCTGAATTGGTTAGCTGCTCTTGCAAATTTCTCCACTAAAGATTGCATATCTTCTACGCTGTGTGCAACTAGAGCACTGTTGTTGGCAAAGAGCATTTCTCTTACTACCTTTATCGATGTCTTGCTCTTGGCTTTAAACTGTGCCACATTGAATAAGTCTGCTTCTTTCCTTGTTTGAATGTATACTCCTTCTGAATTGTCTTTGAAGGCCACCTCAAGCATGGCTGCCAGATATAGCGAGAACAGTGTAGGTGCCAGCACACACCCTTGTTTCACCCCATTGCCTACTGAAAAGTCTTTAGATACTGAACCACTCATTGCCACATTTGCTTGCATACCTGCATGGAGTGCCTCGATCAGGCCGACAAACTTCTCTGTACAGCCATATTTCTGCAGAAACACGACTCTCGTCTTCTAGCCTACGTCCAGGTTTCTTCGTTCCTGTCAAAGACCTCCTCATCCTGGTTTCATACTCTGGAAGGATTCAGCCTAACCACACCAAGTAAGCGCTATTGCTTCTCACCCTTTCCAGCTATTTTTCCCCTGTGCACAGGCGGACTCCTCTGGCGGCGGAGTTATTCCTCCTCGGCGGCGGAACCAGTCCTCCTCGGTGGCGGAACGTGTCTTCCTCGCTCCAGCGGGCCACTTGTCCATCACCGGCGTGAGACAGCAGACTCTGTCTTCCTGGCAGTAGCCTTCGGGCCAACCTGAGCGTCCCTCTTCCACCTGCAAAGTAAGCCCCAGTCATTGCTTTGCACTAACATCTGTGCCTCTGTCTTGTCATAGGGTTGCCAGGCTGAACGGCGCTCTGCTCACCCCCAGCTACAATGTCACTGCTGACAGCCATCTCCACATTCACCACATATACACGCACTCACACACTAACATGTTATCAGTAAAGATAATTGAATCCACTTGAGCCAGTGTCTGTTCCCTGGGTCTGGTAAACATGTCAGTGCGACTCTGTCAAAGTGACCCAGCGAACAGCTCACTAGCGCGCCAAATTAACAACTTGGAGGCTTGAGTGGATCAAATAGCTTACCAGCAGCAAGTTATCCTAAATCAGCTGGCGCAAATTAACAGTCGGTTGGATCGTCTGGATGGGCAGCAGGCGTTTCCTCCGGCCCCAAGAAGTGTTTCGGCTCCCATTAGCTCCCCTCCTAGCCAGACTAGTCAGGTTCCCTTAGCTCGACTCACACCAGTTCCCACGCCCGCTCGCTTCAGTGGTAAATTAGGGGAGGTTCGTGGGTTCTTCCTCCAGTGTGAGACAGTTTTCCAGCGGGTCCCGGGGGATTTTCCAACTAATCACAGTTGCATAGGCTACGTTGCTAACTTGTTGGAGGGGCAAGCTCTAGTCTGGGCAACGCCGTGATGGCAAAGCCGAGCTACACTAACTTAAATTACAGGCAGTTTGTTAGTGAGTTTAACGAGGTATTCGACGACTCCGACCGCGATAGCGTGCTCACCACTCGGCTACTAAACCTTCGACAGGGGGGCAGGTCCATCGCAGACTATGCTGTCGATTTCCGGTTGGTGGATTGCGGAGATGGGGTGTGAGGATGCCTCGTTATGCAGTATCTTTATTAGAAGCCTGAGCCCTAGCCTGCGGGATGAGCTGGCCCGCCTAGATAAACCTGAGAAGCTAACGGAGCTAATCTCCCTAGCAATCAATTTGGATAACAGGCTGAGGGAGTGGGCAGCCGAGTGGAGAGCTTCCGAACACTCAGTTGCCCAGTTTCATGGCTCCTCTCAGCCTCCTCTATTGGCCCTGCCTTCACTTGAGCCCTCAGATGCGCCAGAGGCTATTGTAATGGGGCGGACTAAGCTCTCGTTGGCTGAAAGGCAGCGCTGCAGGGAGCTAGGTCTATGCATGTATTGTGGGAGTGAAGAGCATGAGGTAGAGTCCTGCCCCGTTCGGCCAAAAGAGGGGGTCCGTGCATCACAGTAGGGGGACTCACGGACTCATCTCGGCCCAATCCCCTCTCCAAATGTCTCCTGCCCATTAGGTTTATCTATAAACACACTGAATTCCTCACACACGCTCTGATTGACTCGGGGGCTGAGCAGAGCTTCATCTCGGGGGAACTGGCAACCCGACTGGGGCTTCCCTGCCGACCACTTAAGTCCCCCCTAAGGCTCATTGCTTTGTCCAAGGCCCCCCTGGCAACGGTGTCGCAGCAAACCGTCCCGGTATCCGTCATCGTTTCGAGCAACCATCGGGAGGACCTGAGTCTGTTTGTTTTACCACATCGGCCTCTCCTGTCATCCTGGGCTACCCCTGGCTCCGGCTCCACAATCCCACCTTTGACTGGCGTGCGGGGAGTGTTATCGCTTGGAGCTCTTTTTGCCTCAGCGCGTGCTTGCAATCTGCAGCATGCTCACCATTTGTGTCCCTGTCCACCCCCGCCTCCCCTCCTCCTGACCTGTCCAGGGTGCCACCCGAATATCACGACTTGGGTGCAGTGTTTAGCAAGTCCCAAGCACTGCCCCCCACCACCACCACCGCCCATATGACTGTGCCATCAAGCTCTGGGCTGGCGCTCCACTGCCGTCGAGCCGCCTTTACAGCCTATTGGCTCCAGAGCTGGAGGTAATGGACACCTATATTAAGGAGTCACTCAGCTCGGGCATCATCCGGCCTTCATCCTCGGTGGTGGGGGTGGGGGGTTTTTTCGTTGGAAAAAAGGATGGCTCCCTGAGGCCGTGTATTGACTTCCGGGATCTTAACGATATCACCATTAAGGATAAATACACCCTCCCGCTGATGGATACGGCGTTCGACTCCCTCCAAGGGGCCTCATGGTTCACCAAGTTAGACCCCGCAAAGCCTACCACCTTGTGCGGATCAGGGAGGGGGACGAGTGGAAGACGGGGTTCTGGACCCCAAGCGGCCACTTTGAATTCCTCGTGATGCCGTTTGGGTTGACCAACGCTCCTGCCGTCTTCCAACGCCTAATTAATGATGTTCTCCGGGATTTCCTAGGATCATTCGTCTTCGTATACCTGGATGACATCCTGCTCTTCTCCCAGTCGCTGGACAAGCATCGGGTTCACGTGAGACGGGTCCTCCAACGGCTCCTGGAGAACAAGCTTTTCGTGAAAGCTGAGAAATGTGAGTTCCACGCCCAGAAGACCTCATTTCTCGGTTTTATCATCTCTCATAATTAGATCATCCCCGATCCCGAGAAGGTTAAGGCGGTGGTGGATTGCCCCCCCCCCCACCCTCGAGGAAACAGCTCCAACAGTTCCTGGGGTTCGCCAACTTCTACCACCGGTTTGTTCAAAATTATAGTGTCATTGCCCTCCCCTTGACCAGTCTCACTTCCCCCAAGGTGGCTGCAGCGGCGTTCACCGCACTCAAAACTAAATTCTTCTCCTCTCCTATCCGGACACAGGTGGACCCTACCCTCCAATGCCTGGTCGAGGTGGATGCTTCTGATTCTGGGGTGGGGGCGGTCCTATCTCAGCGTTCACCGGTGGACGGGGTGATCCGTCCCTGCGCGTTTTTCTCCCGTCGTCTGTCCCCGGTGGAGAAGAATTATGACATCGGTGACAGGGAGCTCCTGGCGGTGAAGCTCGCCCTGGAGGAGTGGCATCACTGGTTGGAAGGGGCCGCCCAACCCTTTATTGTATGGACAGATCACAAAAATTTGGAGTACCTGAAGACAGCCAGACGTCTGAATGCCCGTCAGGCCCATTGCTCCTTGTTCTTCGGGCGCTTCAATTTCACGATCACTTACTGACCCGGGGCTAAGAACGCTAAGCCAGATGCCTTGTCCAGGCAATTCGCTCCAGATGCCGCGGAGGGGCGTGAGCACACCATCCTTCCTGCTTCTTGTGTCGTGGGGCATCAGGGAGAGGGTCCTGAAGGTGCAGGAGACTGAGCCGGATCCGGGCAGGGAGCCTGCGGAGAGGGTGTTCGTTCCTTCCTCTGCTCGGGGCGAGGTAATCCACTGGGTCCTCTAAACTCTCATGCTATCCAGGGGTGACCTGCATGGTGGAGATTCTCCAGAGGACGTTCTAGTGGCCAGCGCTTCAGAAGGACGTCACCAACTACATCCGTGCCTGTCCCCAGAGCGCCACCGGTAAGACACCATCTTCTCCTCCTGCAGGATTACTTCACCCGCTGCCGATTCCCAGCAGGCCCTGGTCCCACATCACCCTGGACTTTGTTACCGGCCTTCCCCCTTCTAATCATTACACCACTGTCCTCACTGTTGTTGATCGTTTCTCCAAGGCCGCCCACTTTGTCCCTTTGCAGGGGCTGCCTACGGCACGGGACACAGCAGACCTGCTGGTGCAGCACGTGATACGTCTTCATGGGATACCCGTCAACATTGTCTCTGACCAGGGTCCCCAAATTGTGTCCCAGGTGGGGAGAACCTTCTGTAACGCGCTGAGGGCAATGGTGAGCCTGTCCTCCGGCCACCATCCACAGAACAACGGGCAGTGTGAGCAGGCCAATCAGGAGCTGGAGGCCGCCCTACGTTGTGTCATCTCCTCCAGTGCCTCATCTTGGAGCACTCATCTCCCCTGGATCGAGTACGCCCACAACTCTACTGTGTCTTCAGCGATTGGTATGTCTCCTTCCAAGGCCTCCCTGGGTTATAATCCTCCGCTTTTCCTCGAGGAGGAGAGGGACATTGCCGTGCCATCGGTCTGTGCTCACCTGAGACGCTGTCGCCGGCTCTGGACGGCTACTCGCACAGCCCTTCTGCATACTGCTGAGCACAATTCCAGGACCGTGAATCGCCGCAGGAGACCAGCCCCACAATACCAGGAGGGTCAACAGGTTTGGTTATCTGCTCAGCATGTCAATCTGAAGGCAGAGAAGAAGAAGTTGGCCCAACGCTTTATCGGCCCTTTCCCTTACTGCACTAACATCTGTGCCTCTGTCTTGTCATAGGGTTGCCAGGCTTAACGGCGCTCTGCTCACCCCTAGCTACAACGTCACTGCTGACAGCCATCTCCACATTCACCACACACACATTCACTCACACACTAACACATTATCAATAAAGATAATTGAATCCACTTGAGCCAGTGTCTGTTCCCTGGGTCTGGTAAACATGTGACATTACACTTTTCTTGAACCTGTTTCAAGCAGAAAATCATGTCCATTGCGCTTCTTCCACTTCTAAAGCCGCACTGGGTTTCTGGTAGTACATTCTGCGAGATGTGTTCATTGAGTCTGTTCAGTAGTACACGTGAGAGAATCTTATCAACAGTGGCTAGCAGTGATATACCTCGGTAATTTCCACAATCTTTCCTGTCACCTTTCTTGAACAAAGGCACAATACTTGCATCCTTCCAGTCTTGAGGTACTTTCTGGGCATCCCATACAGTATCTCTTGGATGAGCTTGTGCAGGCAGTTGGTCAGCTGAACACCACCAAATTTCCACACTTCTGCTGAAATTCCATCCCTTCCTGGAGCTTTACCATCCTGTGATGTCCTGATAGCTGCCATTAGTTCATCAAAATTTGGTGTTTCATCCAGACTTGATACAGCTGGTCGCTGCACTAGAGCTTCTTTAGCCTCTTCAGTGAGATCTCCATGGTTGTTTAGTAGTTGGTCAAAATGGTATGCAAATCTATCCAGGATCTTGTCTTTCTCCTGCAAAACCGTTTCACCATCCATAGCCTTTAGTTGGATCAATCTTCTTGGTTTAGGGCCGTAGATTTCTCTCAGACCTGTGAAGAATGTTTTCATGTCCTTTCTGTCTGCTGCAGTTTGAAGTTCCTCCGCTTTTTCATCCCACCAGTTGGACTTCATCTCACTCTGAGCCTTTGAGTATTTCTTCTTCTTCGATCTTCTGTTACACTGTAGTTTTTCCTTCCTAGCTGTATTCCTCACTTCTAGTAGTTTCTTCAGGTGTTCATCATGCTCATCAAACCAATCTTGATGTTTCCTCTCAAGGTGGCCAAATATATCACTCACAGACTGATACACTGTATCCTTCAGTGTTACCCATTTCTCTTCTATGTCATTCTCTGAGTTGTTGCTGTCCCAGTCTTTCAAGTTTTCGTCCATTTCCTGTCTAAGTTCTTCCTGCTTCTTTTGGCCTTTCAGTGCACTAGTGTTTAGCTTCCGTGGTGGCTTCGCACCCGTCCTGCAGTGCTGTTTTCATCTGCAAATCCTTAATCTAGATCTCAGCATAACATGATCAGTACCACAGTCCGCGCCTCTCATTGCTCTGGTGTCCAAAACATCCCTTATGTCTCTCTGCCTGACTATGATGTAGTCTAATAAGTGCCAGTGCTTGGATCTTGGATGCATCCATGTTTTCTTGTGTGTGTCCTTGAGCTTTGTCATGGTCCGAGCGCCGATTTCATCCGCGCTGGGGCCATACATCATCTCTGCCAGGTTTGACAGCAGTGGTTACCTTCTGGCTCCCCAAGCTCTTATTGTGACAGCGCTCGGAGGGGCTTCCTGCTATCAAAGCCTAACAGCTGTGCTGCATTTATGGCTCATCAGCGGCCCGGCATTTAAGCGGGCGCTGGGAGCAGTATTATTTAGCAGTCTTGTCAAATATCATTTATAATTCAACGTCAACGGATCGTTAACAATCGCTCCTTGTTCATGGTCAGGATCGTAAGTAAGCTTCCTGTTAGCCTTATGATCTCCTGTGTCTAGTCTTGTGTGTTTTAGCCCACCGAGGCTCATTGCTTTCTGTTACTTTGTGTTCATTATTAAACATCAATGCAAACCTCACCAGTGACTTTTGGCGTCTTATGGTGGCTCGCAAGGGCCACCGCATGACAGTAGACTGCTGCCAAGGCGCCTAAACCGAGACGCCAAACCGTGACGCCGTTCCCAGGGAGTTTGCCTAATTGGACTTGTTCTTTCCTGTCTGGGTACCAGTGTGCTGGGAGAATATGCCGTCATTCAGGACCCGTGTTCGGAGCCTGGGCTATGAGCTGGCGGAGGCCCTGGACTACGTTGACAGGACTCTCTTCTCCACCAGTCTCTACGACACTCTCGGCGATATACGCTGACACCTGGACCTTGCTGAGGACATTATAACTTGCTTTCGCTACTCCAACCACCCGGAAATTACGGCGAGGAAGGCTGACATCGCTGTGCAATGGAAGAGACTCTGTGGGCTGGAGGGAAACCCCGGCAGGAAGCTGAAGAGGAGGCATCCCCACTCCTCACGTCCGGATCCCATTCCTGTCTCTGTTCCAGTCCAGGAGTTCGCACCGCCCAGGGGTGATCCCCGTTGGAGTGTGTCGTCATTCGTGAATCCCCCGGAGAAGCTACAATGAACAGCTGCTTCCATCCGGGACCGAGTGGCGGCAGCTCGTTCCGCTGTTCACCCCACACAGTTAATTAAGCATGTGACGGCGGCAGTCAGGCTGGTGGAGAGGAATCCGGAGTTGAGTGACTTTCCTGAGTATGCCGATCTGCTCGCTTCTGTTTCCGCACAGGAGCGGCGATTCCCGGACCTCACCTTCGCCTCGCCCTCTGCAAGAAACCGTCATCACACCAGCCACAAGCTTCAGCAAGAACCCCGTCCGGATCCTTTTCCAGGCCGCCAGAAGGACTCCACCTCCCAGTCAGCTGTCTCTTCGGCGTCTAGCCAGAAGGGAATTCCCGCAGCCTCTCCCCCCGGGTCATCTTCCCCTGCTGTTCCGTCAGCGCTCCATGCCCGGTTCGTCTCGGCTGTCGTCCCCTCCTCCTCGACACCTTCCCTGGCTGCTGTATGTGCCAAGAGTCCTGCTTCGGTGAGGCCCGTCCTTGATCCATCACGAGCGGCTCCTCCTCGTCCTTCCAGGGGGCACTCTGTCACCATCCAGCGGGGAAAGGAAGGAGCAACATCCCCTACAGCAGGCACCATCCTCCCTCCGGGAGACAGGCAAGTGCAAGTTCCTTTTTCTCATCATAGTTGTGATTTGCCTTGTCTGACTCCTGGGGACGGAGTTCGGGGTTCGCAGTCCCCCTAGCTCCCACCACCTGCTGTAGCACTAATTACTAAACCTGCTGCCTCTGTGTCTCCCTCCGCTGAGTGGTCCACGACTCCAGGCCTACGTCGCCGGACAAGGAGGGGGCCTGCGGTTCTGGAGAGCCTGGTTCCAGCCCCACAGCCACGTCGTGGGCAGAGGAGAGGAGCGGACTGCAGCCTGGAGCATGCACCAAAGATAAAGCGTCCCCGGGTCTCCACGCTGGAACAGTTCGAGCCAGCGGGCCGAGGGTCCCCTGCCACCACGCTGTGTGGGTTATCGGCATGGATGCCTGCGCCAGAGGATCCACAGACTGCGGTGACCATCATGCCGGCTGCGGAACCCGCCGTAGCCGAGTGGGAGCCTGAGGATGAACTTCTCCGCCCTGAACCCGGATCGACAAAGTCCTGGACGGCGACAGAACCCGAGCGCAGGCAAGTGCTCTATCTTGTGTTTCTCTTCTCTGTCTTGGAGCATTTCTGCCTGCCTCTCGGGGAGGCAAGTCAGGGGCAGCCACCTGCTGCGCCCAAGCGTGTCTCGCTGGGCTCTTTCGCTACCAGTGATTCTGATCCCGGTTCTTCCTTGTCTTCCGAGCCTTGTTGCAGAGTCACCGGTGCAGAGCCAGTCATTGTCGCTGTGCTGGAGGTTCCAAGTTCGGGGTCGGAGGTCGTCGCCGGTGCTGCGCCGACCCAATTGGGCTCCGACGTGGGTGCAGCCGAGACCCAGTGGGGGTCCGACGCGGGTGCATCCGAAATCCAGTCAGAGTCCGACGTGGTGGCAGCCGAGACCCAGTGGGGGTCCAACGTGGGTGCAGCCATGACTGCAGCATCGGTATGAGTCAAGGTCGGTGGAGGAGCTGCAGACCCTTCGCCGCCTGACATGGTGCGGGCTCGTCATCACCATCATTCCCCTCGTTTGAGTCACCAGCCCAGCTCATCATCACTGGGGGCCGTCTTCCCATGGTTCTGGTGGCTGAGGGATGCGGGTCGGCCACCCGAGGAACTGTTTCTCCAGTTCGGCGCCCCGGGTCGGCCACCCGACACATTGTGTTTGCTGCTGGGTGATCTGGTTCGGCCGCCGGAGGTTTGGACTTTCCGGACCTCGGACTGGGGCAGGCCTCCGGATCATGTACTGTTCCCCCGTGACCACCCATCGGCCATTGGACGCAGGGACACTGCCGGAACTCTTCCTGTGGTTTTTGGTCTCAGCCTGTCGTCATTTTCCTGAACTGTTGGGGTTAAAGGTCATTCGGGGGGATAATCTGGCTCTGTGTGTTGTTTTTTTTTTCTTTTTTCCTCTCGTCTGTTTGAGGGACGTGTGTATTTCTGGTTGTTGTTTTTTTTTCCGCTCTTGTCCTGGGTGTTAATGTGCTTTATGGGGTGTGGTATTTGTATCATGCTCTGTAATTGCTTCATTTATGCCATGTTTTAATTGTGATTTGTGTATTTTGGGAGTCTTGTATTTTCTGTTATCGTGCCCTGTAATTGTTTCATTTGTACCGTATTTTTTCTGTTTTTTGTGTGCTTCTGTTCTCATCATGGTTTTTGGTCTGTGGCTGATCCTCTCCCTCCGGGCCTGCTCCCCCATCTGCCCGCCCTGGGGTGGGGGGGGCGCTTGGGTGTCATGGGGCGTTCGGAGCCCGCCCTCGGGGGGGAGATACTGTCATGGTCCGAGCGACGATTTCGTCCGCACTCGGGCCATACATCATCTCCGTCAGGTTTGACAGCAGTGGTTACCTTCTGGCTCCCCGAGCTCTTATTGGGCCTCTTTCCACCAAACCGGTTCCAGTGCTAGTTTGGTTCTGGGGCTGGTGCTAGTGCTTAACCAGTACTTCAGGAGTGGCTCATAAGAACCAGTTGTCTTTCCACCGATATGGAGCTAGTCGGGGATTACGTCAGGCCTACGTCATTACATAGTGTGAAGCGCCCAACCCCCGCAGAACACCAGAGAAGACAGAAGGTGGCGGTATGCACCTCTCACTTGTTTGCTATCCGCCAGTAAACGAGAGAAGAAGAAGAGAAAGAAGAGGAAGAAGAAGAAGAAGAAGACGAAGACGAAGAATTGTTGTCAACAACATGACGCATATTCTCTTCTCGTTCCTAGTTTTACTTTTCAGAGCCGGTCTTATCCAACTGCAACATCTCATGCATCTGCTTCTAAACCATTTTTGCCTACTTCGTAATCAGAGAGTACGGCGAGAGCGTGTGAGAAAGGTAGCTGTATTTCCGTGATCAGCGGTTGTTACTTAAAGCATGTAGCTCAATGAGCCAGCAATGACTACACCTTTAAAACTATATCTATTTTTAACTATGTCTATTTTTCTGTAATAGGTGGTGTTACAGCGCATCATGAAGCGGAGGTCACATGTTACCTGGGCACATCCTCGGTCAAGTAACTGGTGGGACTCCATTGTTCCGGCTTTCACTGCCCATCAGTTTGTAGAAAACTTCCGCGTGTCCCGGGAGTCTTTCAAGTACATTTGTGATCAGACAAAAGCCTCTTTTTCCAAAAAAAACACGAATTATAGATTGTGTATCCCAGTTGAGAAGCGGGTCACAGTTGCCATCTGGAAACTGGCTAGTGGTGGTGAATACAGAACCATCAGCCATCTTTTTGGGGTAGGTCAGACCACCGTGTTTAACTGTGTCCGGGAATTTTGTGATGCTGCCATTGAGGTGTTGCTTCCTAACCATATAGTAAATCCTGATGTCAGTAGGTTAATTGAAATGGCCACATATTTTAACAACCGCTGGGGAGTACCGCAGTGTGTGGGTGCTATAGATGGCAGCCACATTCCAATTATTGCACCACCAGAGTATGCAAGGGACTACTATAACCGCAAAGGATGGCATTCACTAGTTCTGCAAGTGGTTGTGGATGGCAAAGGGCTTTTCTGGGATGTGTGTGTTGGCTTTCCAGGGAGTGTGCATGATGCCAGAGTCCTGCGTCAGTCACATTTGTGGGAACGACTAAGTGATGGCCAGTTCATGCAGCAAAACAAAGTCTCAATCTGTGGTACTGACATTGGGCATTATCTCATTGGTGATCCAGCCTACCCCATGCAAAACTGGCTGATGAAACCCTTTTCAGACACAGGCAGACTTACCCCCGAACAACGTGACTACAACTTCCAGATGAGTCGTGCACGCTCAGTTGTGGAGATGGCTTTTGGATGCCTGAAAGGACGATGGAGGTGCCTCCTTAAACGGAATGACAGCAAACTGGACCTGTGCAAGAGAATGGTGCTCACCTGTTGCATACTTCACAACATTTGTGAGGAACACGGTGACAACCTTGAACTCCCAGACACCCCAGATCACAGTCAGCCTCAAGTGCAACCACTGCCTGACAATGCCAGTGTAGAAGGGGACAACATTAGGGCAGCTTTAATGCAGTACTTCAGCGGTGTGGAGCAATAACCGGTTAAGTGCCTCCTATGTCATGTACAAATTTAAAATGACAAGTATATGCAAGCTGTAACATGTGACGTTATGAGAAAGCATAAATAAAGCATAAATTTCAGTCTCCGCTAACAATTGGTCTTGTCCTTTGTAAAGATACTTATTGTGTATTTCTGTTTCCAGGTTACACACGTGGACAAAATTGTTGGTACCCCTCTGTTAATGAAAGGAAAAGCCACAATGGTCATAGAAATAACTTGAATCTGACAAAAGTGGTAATAAATGAAAATTCTAGGAAAATTAACCAATAACAATCAGACAATGCTTTGGAATTGTTGTTCAACAGAATTACTTAAAATACTTAGGTATTTTGATCCACACTGTATGTTTGAAAGGCACATGTACAGAGTTATATGTGTGAAAATCTACTTTGTTAACGTACCGGTTCAAGTTTTTAAGATAAGATAAGATAAGATAAGCCTTTATTAGTCCCACAATGGGGAAATTCCAGGATTGCAACAGCACAGGGATAGCAACACTCAGAGCAACAATCAGAAGGCAAGAAAAAACAACATCTAGTAAACATATGTCCATATTACTATAAATGTATATATATAGACACACAGTGCAGAGCATTATGGTTGGCTGGTGAATGTGCAGCAGAAAGTCTAAGTTCTCTCTCCGCGGATGCAGCGGGCCAGCTGGAAGTCTTTGGGCATGATGGTGACCTCCTTAGCGAAGAAGAGACCCACCAGGTGGGCCTCGCTGGTCTCCTGCAGAGCCATGACGGCGAAGCTCAGGAAACGCAGGATGGTCTTGAAGTCCTGAGCGATCTCCCTCACCAGGCGCTGGACGGGCAGCTTACGGATGAGCAGCTCCGTGGATTTCTGGTAGCGACGGATCTCTCTCAGAGCCACGGACCTGTGACGGCGAGGCCTCTTCACTCTGCCGGTGGCCAGAGCGCCTCTCCGAGCAGCCCTGTGGCTAGCTGTCTCCTGGGGGGGCTTCTTCCTCCAGTAGATTTTACGGGTATTGCTCCTGCTGTCTGTTATCCAACCTCTCCAGGTAGTGAAGGAGGTCAATGCTTGTGTCCCTCCTCCGTTTCCCTGTAGTGAAGTACAAAATTATGAAGCAATACAAAATAACCATACATCGGAAAATGCAGCAATCATCAGTGTTTGCAGTTACACCACTACTTTGTGATTAACAGTCTTTGTAACTAAAGTACTGTGTGAAAATGCAGTAATACATCAGTTTGGGGAATTCGCTCAGTTGATTCACTTGCTATGTTGATAACAATTTATTACCTAATCTGGTCCGACCAGATGCACCAGACGCTGAGGAGGACACCATTGGAGCAGGTGAAGGTGGTTCAACCTCTAACACTTCTGTCAAGTCTGGATCTGTAAAAAAAAAAAAAAGAAAATATGTTAGTACGCACAATGTACAGCTCAAGCCTTCAATTAAGAAATGGGTAGGCATATACATTGTTGATCTGTCCAACTAGTCATGTTATGAGTAACAGAACAATAACTAGTGCAAGGCACCCTGTAATACCCAGTCTTGATACCACACACAAAAAAACGTATTCAGTAATGAATTTATTAGAAAAAGACACTGAAAAAAAGTATGATTAGAAGATTAAAGACTAACATTAAAAGTTCCTCCGCGACCCGGACCTCCGGAAAAGCGTTAGAAGACGGATGGATGAATTGATTAAAAGTTAAGGTTTTTGACGTGGTTTTCTTAAAGGAGATTTTCGGGGATAATTAACAACGTTACTAGCACAGTTTGGAACAATAGATGCTGCAACACACGTGCACAGTATTGACGCTGCAGCACACGTGCACAGTATTGATACGAAAACAAAACAGCTTGTTAGTAATGACTCTCTAATAAAAAAAAAAAAAAAATCATATCATTCTCGTTTTGTGAGCCAACCATTTCCAGGTTAAATGGCCACGTTACTAACATAGATTGTAACAACAAACGCTGCTGCAATCCACGTGCACAGTATCGATGCATACAAACACAACAACAAACAATAACTAAACTTTGGCCGTTACATCTCAATACAAGCGTGTGTGTGTATATACAGTATATATATATATATATATATATATATATATATATATATATATATATATATATATACATATATATATATATATATATTCGTAGACTAATGACATTTCAACAACAACAACAAATACACTTACCTGAAATGTCTAGGGTGGCTTGTTCAGCGGTGTTATCAATTGTTGTTAAAACCGCAGATGCCGTTTCTGAGTTATATGCCCCCGTACGCTGATTCGCTGGTCTGTCCCCAAGCACAGAATTTAGCAGCTGGAAATGGGGATTAAGAGGCGGTCTCCCATTGCCGCTACACTCCAGTTTAGACTCCTGGTCCCGAAAGTCTTTTTTGAGCTTCTTCAGTTTGTTTGCCAGCTGGTCTACGGTTCGGTGGTAACCAGTGGCAGACATCTCTTGCTGTATTTTCTCGAAAATTGGCTTTGTTCGAGAAGCACCCTCCAGTTTTTGTTGGACTTCGGCTGATGTCCATTGTGCCAAGAAAAACTGAATTTCGACTTCAGTCCACGCCTGATTTTTTTTCCCATTCATCACTGGGTGTTCGGAAATGCAATGGCGGTTGTAATGTTTTGAAGCGCTCTTCAGGTTGGTTAACTCCGCCCATGGGCTGCTGACGTAACTACGTCAACTGGTGCTGCCTCTGGCCCAGCTAGGAGTTGGGGCCACGATAGCCCCACTTTTGAGAGCCTGGGACTGGTGCTTTAGTCGGTGGAAAACCAAAGAACTGGTGCTAATGACGCTCTGGCTCCAGTTAAGCACTGGAACCGGTTTGGTGGAAAGAAGCCCATTGTGACAGCGCTCGGAGGGGCTTCCTGCTGTCAAAGCCTAACAGCTGTGCTGCATTTACAGCTCATCAGCGGCCCGGCATTTAAGCGGGCGCTGGGAACAGTATTATGCAGCAGTCTCGTCAAATATCGCTTATAATTCCACGTCAACGGATCGTTAACGATCGCTCCTTGTTCATGGTCAGGATCGTAAGTAATCTTCCTGTTAGCCTTATGATCTCCTGTGTCTGGTCTTGTGTGTTTTAGCCCACCGAGGCTCATTGCTTTCTGTTACTTTGTGTTCATTATTAAACATCAATGCAAACCTCACCGGTGACTTTTGGCGTCTTATGGTGGCTCGCGAGGGCCGCCGCATGACAAGCTTAAATAGAGTGTTGGTTATCACAAGGTTGTCCTCTGAACATAGTGCAAGTAGAAGTTCTCCATTAGCATTGCATTTGCCTACTCCATAACTGCCTAGCACTCCTTTCCATTTCTCAGGGTCCGAACCAACTCTGGCATTAAAATCTCCAACGAGTATCAGCCTGTCATCAGTCGGTACACGCCTGATAGTCTCACATAAATCACTGTAGAACTCTTCCTTCACCTCCTCTGTGTTGGTCATTTTTGGGGCATATACACTGATGAGTGTGGCATACATCTTCCGCTGTAGTGGGAGTCTCATAGTCATTATCCTGTCGTTGATTGGCACCTGTTCCTCATCAAGCACTGCTGCTATCTCCTTTCTAACTGCAAAGCCCACTCCTGCTTCTCTCCTTTCTTGAGTTGATCTCCCACTCCAAAAGAAGATGTACCCATGGTCTTCCATGCTGTCATATCCAGGCAATCTTGTTTCACTAAGTGCAGCTATGTCTACATTGTACCTGTTCATTTCCAGGGCCACAAGCATGGTCTGTCTTTCTGGGCGCTGTGATGTTGTTCTGTCCAAAAGAGTGCATACATTCCATTCTTCTACACACAAGGCTGCTGTTTTCCTCTTCTTTTGTCTTCCTGCTCCTAGCTTACTATTCACTGCCTGTTGGAGTGTTAACAGATTATTTTTTTTTTTGTCAGGTCAGGCATTGGCTTGCTTGCTACCGGATAACCATGAAAACCGGTACTACCTGTCTCATGGGTCGGGCTGTTGGCGATTCAACCGGCATTCCCGCCCTTCCGAGGGCGTGGACAGTGAAACAGGGCATCCTGGCAGAACTAAAAACATTATCTGCCACAGGTCTGTGGTGGACCACTCAAGTTACACGGGGTGAGACTGGACATCCTGGCAGATAAACACATCTATCGCAAGGTCTGTGGTGGACTGTGCCAGTCGGTGCATTGTGACATGCACTACACAAAGAGCAGAGATAAACAAACCTATCATCTGGTCAGTCACTGCAACAGATACTGGAGTCAGTTTGTCTTGGCTTGTCCTTGCCATTGATAATACCTTTATCTGCCGTACCCCGCCTTCTGCCTTTCTCAAGGCAGGACGGGCTAAGCAGAGCAGATCAGCCCGGCGGGCTGGTGATTCCACTGTGACCAGGGGCAGCGATCAACCAAGAGATGACCGTCCCACCCATCCACCAGCTGGCCAAACTTCCCCGCTTTAATGGTGAAACCCTGCTGGATGACTATCTGGTCCAGGTCGAGCTGGCTGCTGCGTTGAACGGCTGGCCACCCAAAGAAACCGCCATGCAGGTCCCGCTGGCCCTGGAGGGAAGGGCTCTCCGCACGCTGTCCGATATCCAGTCCAAGGAACGTCGCAGCTGGCCAGCGCTACAAGGAGCACTCTGGAGGCGGTTTGGGAGAGTGGCCAAAGCTGAGCATGTCCAGGAACAGCTGGCCAACCGCCAGCGAGGCAGCCGAGAGAGCCTGGGAGCCTACGCAGTGGACATACGGCTGCTGACACGGTGTAGCTTCCCGGATTTCGAGCCGGGGGCAGTGGAGAAGCTCGCCCTCCGGAACTTCATCCAGGGGCTTCGTCCGGCCCAGCTCCAGAGCCACATCCAGATTCACACCACGAGCAGCTGGGAGACGGCTGTGGCAGAAGCAGAGCAGGTGGAACCGCTAATGGATTGTGTAGCTGATGCGTCAGCACTGAGGCAGAGAGCCTTCCAGGCCACGGATGACAGCAGGGTGGAGGAACTGTGACAGACCACGGCGGCGTGGCCACGGAGAAGATGGCTACAGCGGCGCGAGGAAGGGTGCTTCCTCTGCAGGGAGCAAGGACACATCGCGCGGTACTGCCCAGCACCCACCCCGCGACAAACCAGCGCCTCACCGACGTATAACTAGAGCGAGGTGGCATGGACAGGGACCTGCTGCCTCCCACAGACATTTTCCCCAATAAGCTGTCACCACGTGTGGGCCAAATTGGACACTCGCCAGGGATGTAGATACACTGCAGGGTGGACAACACACCGATCCGGGCCCTGATCGACACCGGTTCTACCATCTCCCTGGTCCAACCAGGAGTTCTGCCAGGTATGGACGAGGCAGAACCGCAGAGGTGGGAACCCACCGGGCGCTGCATCACCACGGCCACCGGTGAGTGCACCAGACTGGGAGGGCAGCGAGTTCTTGTGGTGGGGGTGGCCGGCCAGAACACAAATCACCGGTTCTGGCTGGCTGACATTCAAGACCCCTGCATTATTGGACTCAATCTGCTTGCAACATGGGGCGCAAAAATTGACACCCCAGATCGTCCCTCCTGCTGGGGGCTCGGACCATCATGCTCTGCAGCGGGACCCAGAGGGGGAATCTGGGGGCCTGCGTGTCACCGCAAGAACTGAACACAATAACGCCAACAGCACAAACAGAGGCAGTGTGATCACCGATAGAGACAGCAAGGGGGTGGGCCACAGCGGAGCGGGTCAATGTGTCAGCAGAAATGCAGCAGGCGGTGGAGGAATTGTTCCAACAGAGCTGCAGCAGACTGGAATCAGGACAGAGACGTCAGCTGCAGGAACTGTTGGACTGCTACATGGACGTCTTCGCTGCCAAGGATGATTAGTGCACCCGAACCAGCTTGGTGCAACACAGGATCGACACCGGTGAGACAAGGCCGATCCGGCTCCGCCCCCACATCTGCCTTTTTCAAGGCGAGCGGCGGCAGAACAAAGAATATGGGAAATGCTGGAGGCAGATATTATTGAGCCATCCAGCAGCCCCTGGGCAGCACCGGTGGTTATGGTTAGGAAGAAGGACGGTTCGTGGCAGTTCTGTGTGGATTACTGGCGCCTGAATGACGTCACCCGCAAGGATTCCTACCCCCTGCCCTGCATTGATGACGTGCTGGATTACATCACCGGCTCCAGCTGGTTCAGTTCGCTGGACCTCCGCAGCAGCTATTGGCAGGTAGAGCTGTCACCTGAGGCCCACCAGAAAACAGCCTTCTCCATCGGGCAGGGACTATATCGGTTCAAGGTGATGCCGTTTGGACTTTGCAATTCCCCGGCCACCTTTGAACATCTGATGGAGCGAGTGTTAGCTCACGTGCCCTGGAGCCACTGCATCGTTTTACTGGATGACCTGCTGGTTCACGCAGCTGACATTGATGGCACCCTGTCCAACCTCCGGGAGGTATTGGACGCCATCCGACAGGCCAGGCTGCGGCTACACCCACGGAAATGCCACTTATTCCGGCGGAAGACCACCTTCCTGCGCCACGTCGTCAGCGCAGGAGTGGCCACCGATCCAGAGAAAGTGGCAGCGGTGAAAAACTGGCCAGTGCTATGGAGTTTTCTCAGACTGGCCTCCTATTATAGGAGCTTTGTGAAAGACGTCGCCACCATCGCCAGCCCGCTGCATCAGCTGACACAGAAGGGCAATGCATTTCAGTGGAGTGAGAGCTGTGCTGCTGCTTTTTCCTGGCTTCGCTCAGCGCTCATCGGAGCCTGCATCCAGCAGTACCCCGACCCGAACCACCCTTTCATCATGGACACGGCCACCAGCAACCAGGGCATCGGGGCGGTGATATCCCAGGAGGGAGAACACGGAGAGCAGGCAGTTGCTTTCTTCAGCCACGCTCTCAGCAGAGCTGAAAAGAATTATTGTGTTACTCGCAGAGAGCTGTTGGCTGTCACCCAGGGGCTTCGCCATTTTCGCCCATATGTGTACGGGGGGAAGTTCCATTTCAGGACAGATCATGCTTCCCTGACCTGGCTGCTGAACTTTAAAGAGCCGGATGGACAGTTGGCGAGATGGCTGGAGGCACTGCAGGATTATGATTTTCTGATTGTGCATCGGGCAGGCCGCCTCCATGCCAAAGCTGATGCACTGTGTCAGCGTCCTGGTGCTGCAGAGGACTGCTGGCACTGCCAGCGGGCAGAGGATCGAGACCAAGCCGTCCCACGGGCTGCTGCTCTCCAGACCACTGTGAGCAGGAATAATACAGCGGCACACAGCTCCTCCTCAGATAATCAGTCAGCTGTCCCCAGCGATGACATCACAGAGGCCCTCGGCACGCAGCAGCTGCAGAGCGAGCAGGACAGAGATCCGGTCATTTCCCGGGTTTGGCAGTGGCTGGACGCGGGCCAGCGGCCCACCTGGGAGGCTGTGTCTGCGCTGGACCCAGAGACCAAGGCCCTACACTCCCAGTGGGCCAATCTCCACTGTCACGAGGGTGTTGTGTATCGGCAGTGGCAGACTCCAGCTGGGCAGCATCACGTCTGGCAGCTGCTGGTTCCCCGGTGGCTCGGACCCAACGTACTCCAGCTGGTCCACGGGGCATTGGGGGTGGGCCACTTCAGGGTGATGAAGACTCTGCAGCGTCTTCAAGCCCGGTTCTACTGGCCCGGATGTTGCCAGGATGTAGAGCTCCATGTCCATTGCTGCGACACCTGCACAGCTCAGAAAGGGCCAACTCAGCAATCCCATGCCCCTTTGCAGCAGTACCGGGTGGGAGCACCGATGGAGTGGATAGGAGTGGACATTCTGGGCCTTTTCCCGACCACGGACCTGGGGAACTGCTACATGCTGGTCGCAATGGATTTCTTCACCAAATGGCCAGAGGTGTACGCGGTCCCTGATCAGAGCGCCGCCACCACAGCATCAAAACTGGTGGATGAGATGTTTTGTCTGTTTGGAACACCGGAGGAGCTGCACAGCGATCAGGGTCGAAACTTTGAGGTAGAGGTCTTCGGGGAGGTCTGCAGGCGGCTGGGCATCCGGAAGTCCCGGACCACCCTGCTGCATCCAAAGAGCGACAGCCTGGTCGAACGGTTCAACCGGATCCTTACCACCCAGCTCGCTGTCCTAGTGGACCAGCAACAGTGAGACTGGGACCTGCATCTGCCCTTTGTTCTCTAGGCGTACCAGATAGCAGCACAGGAATCCACCCCGTGCATTCCTGCAGTGCTGATGTTTGGACGGGAGCTGTGCAAACCGGTGGATTTGCCCCCCCCCCCCCCCCCCGGAGAAGTGGGCATATGACTTCTGCTGCCAGGGGAGGGACTTTGCACCAGGAGATCGAGTCTGGGTTTTCTGCCCGGAGCGAAAAAGGAGACTGTCACTAAAACTGGCGAGCCATTGGTCGGGACCGTGTGAGGTCCTACAGTGACTGTCGGATGTAGTGTACAGGGTGAGGCTGCAGAAAAGAGACCGGGTCGTGGTACTCCACTCCGACCGTCTCGCCCCGTACCAGCCATCTGCCCCGCAGGTGGTCAAGCCGGGGACTTCATCCCGACCAGATAAACCAGCCGAGGCCCAGTTGGACACTAGCGGGCCTGTACGTACTGGTCGCTGACAACGGCGGCTGCCCCGACACCTGGATGGATTCGTGTTGGACTTCTGAGCCGGACTTTATTATTCTGGGGACAGAATCCAGTCCAGGGGGGGACAGTGTAACGTCGGGGCTGTGTTAAGGGGGCGGGGATTCTCCCAGCATGCTTGGGCCGTGGAGGATTCAAAGAGTGTTATTATTCGTATGTTCTAAGTGTTATTGCTGTGTCACTATAACTGCGTTATAATGGCACAGCAGTGTTATAAGACCAGTTAGAGCAGTGATCAATCATGTGTTTGTGTCACTGTAAGTGAGACGGGGGTCTGTGTGAATGACCTCCCCTCCTGTCTGTGTTGAGTGGGTGTGTATAAAATAAAGCCTGTTTCATCACAGCCATCTCTCCTTTCTTGTGTGAACCCTCACAACGTCACAATATAAAAGACGAATGCACAGAGACCCGAGAGTGCTTTTACTGTACTGTATGTTGGAGATGGAATAAAGTTTCTGTGTCGTCTAGCTCATTGCCTCACCTGCTTCCTTTCTCCACAGGATAATTTTTTTTAAAAAATGTAAAATTCAAAGTGTGGTTTGTGTTTGAGGGGCCCACACACAGTGTTGTACCCGGGGCCCAAAATTTGGTGCTACACCCCTGGATACTAGTATACTGTACAATAGAATAATCCTTAACCAGCCACCAGAATTTACACATTAAAAGTTAAAACTTCTACAAATATATAGCCAGTGCATTGATGTGGCCCGGCCTTGCTCCCCAAAAATCCCAGGATCCTTTGCTGCATACGTCACGAGCAGCTGCCATCATGCTTTTGTGAAAAGTAATGCTACTTATACTTGAATGACCTACAATTTCTAGCTCACCTTTGCTCACCCCTGACGTGTTTATGGTGCTTTTTAAAACCTTTACTCGTTTTTAATAATCTTATTAAATTTTTGGCTACTTTTTCTTAAAAGAAATTGTCGAAGTTTAACCTCCTTTTCTGGCCACTCCATGACAAATAAAGTTTCAGTTCTCGGTAAAAGGCTTTGAGTAGAAGTGAAAATGAAAGTAAGCAGCCCAGTACTGCCAGTGTAAGATGAGGGTCGTGCGTGTGCGGCGTCGCTTCGGCAGAAAGATCTTGGCCTGGCTGTCAACCTGGCTGTCAACCTGGCTGTCAACCTGGCGGTCCTTTGACAGAGTCCGGACGGTCTTCCTTCAGCTGCCACGAAGATTAAGGTTGTGGCTGGGTTTGGGTTTGGGTTTGGGTCGCTCAGTTCTACGAATATTCTGGCTAGGTGATGGCAGAAATGAGAACGAAACAAGCAACGAAAACGACGTTTTACGCGAAGATGAGGAGCGGGCTCTTCAAGGGGGTCAACCTGTGGTTGGCGAGTCGAATAGGGCCGCGGGAGTCTTGGAATGGGGGTCCGACAGCCAGCGGCAAAGACATGATGAGAATCCGGATGAGGCCTGGAACAAATCAGACTTCCAGGAGGACATGAATAGCAAAGAGTACCGAGTTGAAACTACAGACGAGTTTTACTGCGAATATGATTCAACGTGGGAGATTGAGGAGCCTGAGGAGACCACATCCAGGAGGACCAGGTCTACGCCATCCCCTAATGTGAGTAAAGACCCTAGAAACGGCCTGTAAATGAATAGTTTCATTTCAGCCCTGAACTCGTCAGTTCTTAGAAGTCCAGGGGTCTACAACGTGTGGCTCCAGAGCCACACGCCCCTCTTTGACCAGAGGACCCGTGGATTTGTGTGAAGATATTTGCAAGAGATGTTGTGATTTTTTTCTTTAAAGTCCAGTTTAAGTAAATTTGCAAATTTGCAAGAACAAAGTTGCAAATTTATAAGGAAAAGTTGCATATTTGTAAATCGTGGCAAATATATTTATGTTGCAAATTTAGATAGGATGTCACTTTAATGAGCAGAAATGAGGGATCATATCTCTCCTTTCTGCTCTTGCTACAGCAGCAGTTCTAGGTATGAATGAATGAATGAATGAATGAATTTATTTCGGATAATACAGTACAGGTTAAAAGAAACTGTATAATATAACAACAAGGTCAAATTAGACAAAGACTCCTTCTACTAAACAATTCCACGTGAGTTATCCGAAATGGGTGATGGCTGAAGCCGCAGCTTATATTGCCCACCCATATTCCATCCAAGAATTCAAAGAAAAAAGAGTAAACAAGACAAGAGTGATTGCAATTTAGAACAAAGCTAAGACAAAGTGTGACTGAGAGAAAAAAAAAGAAAACTAAGCTAAGCTAAGTTAAGCGGTTACTATTCAAGACAAATCTAAGACAGAATGTCACAGAGAGAGAAAAAAAAAAAAAAACTAAGCTACAACACAACACAGGCTGGATATGTCAATCCTTATGTGAGTTTACATGTCGTCTTGTAAATATGTTTGGAGTATTTCTTCCTTTAATTTTTGTTTAAATTGTCCAAGCGTTGTACATGATTTTAATTCAGGTCCATAATCGTTCCATAATCTGACTCCTTGCACTGAAATACAGTGTTGCTTGGTGGTTGTTCTCACTGTAGGCTTTTGAAATATACATGTTCCTCTGAAGTGATATCGTTTCTCCCTTGTTTGGAACAACTTTTGGATATTTGCGGGCAGTGATAAATTCTTCACTTTGAACATTATTATTGCGGTTTTAAAGTCAATCAGATCTTTCAACTTGAGAGTTTTTTGTTTAAGAAAAAGTGGGTTTGTTGGTTCCCTGTAAGCTGCTTTGTTTATTATTCTAATAGCTCTCTTTTGAAGCATAAAGAGTGGATATATGTTTGTTTTGTATGTATTTCCCCATACTTCATTACAATATGTCATGTATGGGAGTATTAATGAATGATACAAGGTGTACAGTGTGGGTTGATTCAGCAAATATTTCACTCTGTGTAATATTGCAATTGATTTGGAAACTTTACCTTTGATATAATTAATATGTGACTTCCAACACAGTTTGTTATCAATTATTACTCCAAGGAATTTAGTTTCAGATACCCTTTCAATCTCTACACCATTTACACTGAGTTTGTGTACTGGATTGTTGTGATCGTTGTTAAAGACTATAAATTTTGTCTTACTTAAATTGAGCGTTAATTTGTTTGAATCAAACCACAGTTTAAGCTTTCCTAATTCCTTCCCGAGTGTATCCATAAGTTGTTCCAAATTGTTTCCACTGCATAGCAGATTAGTGTCATCGGCAAACAATATTAAGTCCATTTTTTCTGAGACTTTACATATATCGTTTATATACATATTGAATAATAATGGTCCCAAAACTGAACCCTGTGGGACTCCACAGGTGACCTTCAGCAACTCTGAGTTTTTGTTGCTAACACATACATACTGATATCTATTCTTTAAGTAACTACTTAACCAGGACAGTGCTACCCCTCTAATACCAGAATTTTGTAGTTTCTTTAATAATAAATTATGATCTACTGTATCAAATGCTTTTTTAAGATCTAGGAATACTCCAACTGAATACTCTTTATTTTCAATGGCTGTTGATATTTTTTCTGTAAATTCCATTAGGGCATATGCAGTTGTCCTCTTGTGTCTGAACCCATATTGCTGCTCACATAATAAATCATTCTTCAGTATGAAGTTGTCAGTTCTCTCATAGAATATTTTTTCAAGTATCTTGGAAAATTGCGGTAATAGTGAAATTGGTCTATAGTTTGAGAGTTCCCCTCTGTCGCCCGTCTTGTATATCGGAATTACTTTAGCTATTTTCATTGCATTGGGAAATATACCTGATTGGAGAGACAGGTTGCAGATATACGTCAGTGGTTTTACTATGCATTCGATAACAGTTTTGACTAGTAGCATGTCGATACCATCACAGTCAGTAGATGTTTTACTTTTGAACGATTTAACAATTTCAGTGACCTCTCTTTCATCTGTGTTCTTTATGAAGATGGAGTCTTTTACAGCAGTGTTATTGCATATTGTATCACCTGTTGGCACCGTAGTGGGTATTTCTCGGGCCAGTTTAGGTCCAATGTTAACAAAAAAATTATTAAATTCATCTGCAGGTGAAGCAATATTCACACTCTGAGTCGTTTTATTATTTTTTGGAATATTAGTTGGGTAGCTTGTATTTCTGCTTTTATTTCCAAGGATACTGTTGAGTATTGTCCATGTATTTTTAATATTGTCTCTGTTTTTCTCCAGTTCTTTACTGTAATAGTCTCTTTTACTACATCTTATTATATATGTTAACTTATTTTTGTATGTTTTATACCGCTGCTCTGCTTCTTTTGTTCTTTTCTTTAGGAAAGCTTTATATAATAATTTTTTTTTTTACACACCTTTTGTAGTCCTTTGGTTAACCATGGCTTATTAGCAAATTTGTGTTTAAGCTTTTTTATTACTAATGGGCAGTTTTTTTCATAAAGAGTGGTTACAATGTTTATAAATGTGTCATAGGCTTCATTTACATCTGATACATAGACTTCTGTCCAGTCTTGCTTCAGCAAGTCCTCTTTAAGAGAACTGATTGCATTTGGTGATTTGTGTCTGAACGATTTTGAAGTTTTTTCTGCGTTGGGCCCCGTGTGGCCATGGATAAGTGCAAAGGTTGGCAAGTGGTCACTTATATCATTTATCAATAATTCCACTTTCTATTTTCTTATCGAAAACATTGACAAACAGGTTGTCAATAAGTGTAGCAGAGTGAACTGTGATTCTACTGGGATGTGTCATTGTGGGATATAGACTCATGCTGTACACAGAGTTCATGAACTCTGTAACTACATTTTGTTGATGAGGATTCAGTAAGTCAATATTGAAATCTCCACAAATTGCTACCATTTTCTTACTAGTAATATTATTGTACAGCTCGACTAATTTATCTCTGAATGTCTCAATGCAAGTTTCCGGCGTTCTATATATGCAGCTTATGATTAGATTTTTTGTTTTGTCTAGGTCAATCTCAACAGTAACACATTCCAAAATCCCTGGTAGTGCTAAGGACATTTCATTTACAAGCTTACACCTGTACAGGTCATCAATATACAGTGCAACACCACCACCCTTTTTTTGAGTTCTGTTAATATAAAACATCTGATATCCCTCTATTGCCATCAGGGGAGCCTGCTCTTCGTTAAGCCAAGTTTCAGAGACTGCAATAGCTGTGAATTTTCTGTCTAGCTGTTTTAAATAGTCCTGAATCTGTGGAAAGTTTTTGTTAAGACTTCTGCTATTGAAGTGTATTATTGACAGTTTACCATCTAATTGCATTTGTACAATTACAATACAGATTTTAAAAAAGAATGTATTAGTTAAAATGGGAAATTCATAATAATGAAAAGCTGAATGAAAAATGTTGCACCAAGTTGCAAATTTACAAATAGAGTCGGAAATTCATGTGAAAAGATGCATGTTTAAGAGCAGAAAGCTTCCCTATCGCCTGTCATCACTAATACATGCAGTGACAGGCCGCTTTATAGCTGCCCGTAACGCAGTTGTTTTACCATCATTTTAAGACTCAAATGTTTGCTGTTTCCCCAGTAGAGATTCCCAACGTCTGCCTGTATTGCACTTGAAGTCTGCTTTTTTTAAGTTCATTATGAAATTAATGCGGCATCGCCACTGAACTTCCTCCTGTCATTTTTATGCTCCATGCAAGTTTGGCAGGTTTGAAAGGGCTGCAAAAGACATGCAGAACTACAGGCAGAACTACCCTGTAAGTCTCACACACACACACACACACACACACACACACACACTGCTCTATTTTCATCAGCAGAAGCGTTGCACTCATTCTTTATGTCTCCATGCAGCGCCCAGTTCGGAGGTACTACTGGAATAGTGAAGCTCATGTAAGCATACATGTTGTTATTAATGTGGTACGTGATGCAAAAGTCAGAGTAAAACTGTCTTATTTTATTTCTCTTATTCTGGGTAGGAGGATAAGCCTAATCTGAATTTCTACCATGGAAACATTCCCTCTCGACCAGACGGTAGGCCTGTTTGTACGAGTTTAAGTTGTGATAGTTTTATGTCCAGATCAGAAAAAATAAAAATACAATTGAAAATATTCTTTCATTTCACAATAAGGGTTTAGTGACATAAATCTACCCAAACATCTGTTGTAATGTGAGCTTTTGATTATGTTAAAGTGATTCACATCTTTTCACTAGGTATGCTCATCAGTGAAATCCACCAGGACTGGTATGGACAGTATGACACCCTGGAATACACCCACACCTACATTCAGTGGTGAGTTTCTCTGTTGTTAAAGGGGTCGTTGACTGAAAAATGCTGTTTGTGGGTTTTAATTGTCCAAAATGAGTCTACTGGTTACCTAATTACCCAAAAATGTTCAAAACAGTAAATTCTCTTCAAAAAAACACACAGCCTCTAGTCGTGAATAGAAAAAGTCAACTCACCGCTGTCCTTGAGACCCGCCTACTGCTCTATTATTGGTCTGCCTAACTGTCTGTCATGTAGATGGAAGGGGTGCTAAAGGTAGCCTATCAGCCCCTGAGCTAACACTGGTAACAGGAAGCTCGAACTGAGCGCGGATAATATTGTCATTTTCTTCAGAGCTTAGTCATCCTAATGACCGTCCCTGTTACCAACTGGTTCACCAGTCCACAATATACCTTACGTCGCTTTGGCCCATCTTCCGGTGATTTCGCTGTGATTCCACAGCCGTGGCTTGGGGCTGCTTCCTCACCATCCTCCGGGCAACGTGGGGAAGCCGCTTCATGATGGTGCATCCCCCGGCTGGCCACAGGGGAGGAACAGAGTCCCGCGGAGCGACACACTGCACTTTGAGATCCTGTGGCTCGGCTCGGCCAGCAGGCCCAGGTCGCGCCGATCGGTGGGTCGCCCAGTGCTGGCCATTTGTTGTGGCATCCCAGCAAGGTTGTCGGGAGATGGGCCAGAGCGACACCAGATACACAACCGACCATGGATCAGTGAGCCAGCGCTGCTCATCCCAGCTAGGAGGCTAGAAGGTACTCAGCTAATGGCTAACTGACGTAAGAGGGAGGGCGGAGTTGAACAGCTGAAGGATGTTTCTTACAGTGACAGGCTTTAAATCAGAACATTTCAAGAAAGCCAGGAAAATTTAAAAAAACCCAAACAAACTTGCTTCAATAATTTAAAAAATTAAAGAAAATGTGAACAAAATATGTCATAAAGACTTCATGAAGACATGAGTGAGCTGTTAAAATGTGGAACAAAGTGCAGTCAATGACCCCTTTAAAGATGAACTGAAAAATATTCAGTCCTGATTTGTCTTTTCTCTCTTTCCCTCAAAGGTTGTTTCCCTTGCAAGAGCCAGGGCTGAACTCTGAAGCTTTTACACTGACTAAGGAAGAAATAGAGGTAAAGATGTCAAAGCAACCAGGTTAAAACTTCAAAAGGAAGCAATAAAATACACCAAAGTTCTGTTTTCTCCAGGATTTTCGTGAAGACAAGACTGCAAAGGAAAATCTGCTGAAGTCTTACAAGCTCGTGTTGGATTTCTATGGCATCGAGCTGCGTGATGAAGAAACGGGAGGAGTCAAGAGGAACAAGAACTGGGAAGAGAGATTCGACAACCTCAACAGGTAAACTACCTCAGTGTTTCAGGAAAACATTTACAGAAAGAAATCAACCCCCCTATAACTTTTTTTTTCACTGTTTGGCAGTCATACACATAACAGTCTGCGCATCACACGTATCCTGAAGTGCCTGGGAACTCTGGGATTCCCTCACTACCAGGCCCCTCTGGTCCACTTCTTCCTGACGGAGACTCTCGTCCATGGAAGACTCCCAAATGTCAAGGAGACCGTCCTCAACTACTTCATGTTTGCAGTCCTCGATAAGAGCGAACGCAGGAATCTCATCAAGTATGCCTACTTGAACTACAAGCCTAAAGGCGAGTTTGTGTGCTGCCCAAAGAAAATTCAGATGATTTGGTCAGAGAAGAATCGCTCTGATAATGAAAATGAAAACCTTTTTAAAATGACTTTTATCCCACTTCTCAGCTCTAAAAATGTGTATCGTGTTTCAGAAAAGTTTCCACAAAATCTGCTTTGGAAACCAGAACTCGGTACCCACTCACAGAAACGGCCCGAGTTTAGGAGTGGGAACCTGTAATATTATCCTGATACTTTACTGATGTCAGACACTGAGCACCAGTTGGTGATTTATTTTGAACAAGACGGATGTTTTTGTTTTTACCAATTTAGCATGAAGTAGAAATGTCTGTAAATTAGGTACAAATTTGAAGAATAAAGGTGCAAAGATAAAAGATGCCAATTAAAAAAGTGCAAATTACAGTTTAATTACACAAAATAAGAAGTTAATCAGCATCCAGATGAGCGCTGCAAAATGAAGAGGAAAAAGAAGCTGAAAATTTACAGGAAGAAATTGCAAAATTAAAAAGTTACAGTTTTTTAAGGGAAAAATATTGCAAAATTATGAGTAAAAAGATGAAAATTTAGATGAAAAAAGTTGCAAATTTATGAAAAAAAAAATTTTTGAGGAAAAAAATTGCAGCAAGAAAAAAACATGAAAATTTATGGGAAGATTTTTTTTTTTTTTTTTTTTTGTTACTTATTTGTACCCGTAGGTAGACTTGGTTTGCAGTCTGGTGATAAGCCACCGCTGCTGGTCGCTGCGTGCGCGAGCGCCCTAAACCTACATGTTTTTGGTAGATGGCAAATTTGCAAGAAAAAAAAATCAAAATTTGTTTTATTTAAAATTACATTTTTGAGAAAAAAGTTGAATTTATGAGGAAAGATGATTTACAGCAAAAAAGTTGCAAATCTTTGAGAAAAAAGTTGAAAATTTACAGGAAAAAATTACAAATTTAAGAAAAAAATGCAAATAAAAGTTGAAAACTTATTAGAAAAAGTCACAAATTTGAGAAAAAAGTTGCAACAAAAAAAGCTGAAAAGTTATAGGAAAAAAACTGCAAATTTGTGAGGAAAAAGTTGAAAATTTTCTCTGCATTTTAGATTTGGTGGTGGAAAGGTTTATGATGATACTGGGGGACAATTCCCAGTTTTTTCTTTTTTTGGGGGGGGGGGCGGCGGTGACAGATTAACAAGGGAGATGTTTTTGGGTCATTTTGCTACCAAGGACATCGTCCCCCTTCAAATCACTCACTGCTGAGCACATTCCACCATCTAGTGAACCAAGAAGTCAACTGGCCTTTATACTCTGGCAGCCAGAAAGAGGAGTTTGTGTTGAAGGAAGAAGACTTTCTAATAAAATATACACTAATGGTTCTGAACAGATAAAATATTATTGCATCAATGTATGAAGACATTGCACTGTTTCAATTTTTAACCCCCTCATCCATAGTGTTCTTTAATGTTGTGCTTAATCAAGCATTTATGATCGATTGTGACCAATTTAACAGTGGTGGACCCACAGCTCCATCTTAAATCCAGACCATCAGTGAGAGCAGATCATTCCAGCCTGATGAAATCACCCCAAGAGTTCTCAAACCTTCTGACCACTGACCTTAAGCGCAGCCTAGATGCAGACCCATCCCTGGATGTGCTTAGGTCAAAGTCAGTGACAATTACCAGACCTAGCAGAATCACTTCACACAGTGCCACACTAATAGATAACATATTCACAAACATTATGGAAAATAATATCAGGAGTGGGCTTTTATTGAATGATATCAGTGACCACCTGCCGATTTTTGTTGTCTATCAATGGGATTATAGGAAGAAAAAGTATACCAAAAATATTAAATATAAAAGAATAAGAACTGAAGAATCAATGTATTTACTGACAAAGGAATTATTAATACAAGACTGGGAGATAGTTTGTGGTGAAAATGATATAAATAAAGCATATGATATATTTTTACAAATATTTCAATCATTGTACAATAAAAACTGTCCTATAAAACAATACAGTGACAGACAACAAAAGAAAAATATTCCTTGGGTCACCAAGGGGTTAATAAATGCATGTAAAAAGAAGAATACATTATATAAACAATTCATTAAGTGCAGAAAGGTGGAGGCGGAGATCAAATATAAAAGATATAAAAACAAGCTTACTAATATAATGAGGACTTGTAAGAAAGAATATTATAACAGAATATTAGAGGATAATAAAAATAACTTAAGAGGAATATGGCAAGTACTCAATGGGATTATTAGTAATTGACCTAAGAATGCTAATTATCCAGAATATTTTATTGAAAATGACAATTTGATAAATAAAAATAAAAAATAAATAAAAAAATTTGATAAATTTTTTTTTTTTTTTTTTTTTTTTTTTTTTTTTTCCTCTCGGCGCCACACCAGTCGGCTGCCTTTTGCAACAGCGGCTCGATTCCGAGTTTTTTTTTTTCCCTTCCTCTCTCTTTTGATCACTTTTTTTTTTCACCCCACTTATATCACGGACACACAGATCATCCCAAATGTCTCCTGAGCCGGTGGACGGAGCCACTGTTTATAGCAGGATACGATATAACAGGGAAGAGCTGCTAGCATTTAACCGCCACCCGGTCCCACTGGAAAAACTCGACATACCGAGAGAACTGAGGCGAAAACGCCGCGGCTGCCGGGCTGGAGTAAGGCGGAGGACAAAAAATATAAGGTACAGACCCTCCCTTCCATCTGTTGTCATGGGAAATGTACGGTCGATACTGGGAAAGTTAGATGAGCTAGCGGCTATCTCCCGTTATGATAGCACTTACCGGGAGTGCTCTCTCCTTTTGTTTACTGAGACGTGGCTAACTGAACTAGCAGCAGATGCTAACATTGAGCTGGAGGGTTTTCACACGATACGAGCTGACCGAACACCAGAGAGTGGCAAAACTAGGGGCGGTGGAGTGATCATGTATGTTAACAACAACTGGTGCAGACCGGGACATATCACTGTTAAACAACGACACTGCAGCAAAGACATTGAGTTGCTAGCTGTTAGCATGAGGCCTACATATCTCCCGAGAGAACACTCACACGTGATCTGCATTGTTGTTTATGCAAATCCGACGGCGAACGCTGGGACAGCGCGTGACGTCATCCATTCAGTAACCAGCAGGCTGCAGACAGAACACCCAGATGCTCTTCTCCTCATCTCAGGCGATTTCAACCACGTTTCACTGTCTCCCATTCTGCCCACTTTCACCCAGTATGTCACATGCCACACTAGAGACAATAAAACACTGGATTTGTTCTACGCAAACACTAAGGAGGCGTACACCTCATCACAACTCCCCCCACTTGGGAGATCGGATCACAACTTGGTTCATCTCCGACCGGTGTACAAACCCCTAGTGCACAGACAACCTCCGGCCATGCACACTGTGGAGTTATGGTCTGAGGAGACAATGGACACTCTAAAGGACTGTTTTGAAGCCACCGCCTGGAAGCAGCTCTGCGATCCACATGGTGAGGACATCGATGGCCTCATTCACACCTTCACGGGCTACCTCAGCTTCTGTGTGGACAAATCCGTTCCCACCAAGACCATACGGCGTCACTCAAACAACAAACCCTGGATCAACCCTGAGATAAAAACACTTCTGAGAGAGAAGAAGAGGATCTTCAGGTCGGGGAACAGGGAGATGCTGAAGTCCGTACAGAGGGAGCTGAGGAGAAAGATCAGAGAAGGCAAGGACAGCTTCAGGAAGAAGATGGAGGACAAGCTGCAACAGAGCGACATCAGCGGGGTCTGGAGAAACCTCAAAACCATCTCGGGGCTCCAGAATACCTCCCCCCAGGCCACGGGGGGCAGGGAGTGGGCGAACAACCTGAATCTGTTTTTCAATAGATTTGACCAACCGCCCTCCCCCCTGTCTGCACAACAACCACTGCTGCCTCTAAGAAATCAAGTCCTGCTACCCACTCCCCACTCCACCGACACCCCCCCCCCCACTCCCAACACACAGCCCCCCATCCTGACCCTGACCAAGACCCAGGTGAGGACGGAGCTGAGGAAGATCAAGGTGAGGAAGGCGTCGGGACCGGACGGCATCAGCGCAAAGCTCCTCAAGTCCTGTGCAGACCAGCTGTGTGGGATTGTGACGTATATCTTCAACATGAGCCTGAAACTGGGGAGGGTACCACAGCTGTGGAAAACATCTTGTGTGGTACCTGTACCAAAAACTTCCCACCCCAAAGACCTGAACAGCTTCAGACCGGTGGCCTTGACGTCCCACTTGATGAAGACCCTGGAGAGACTGCTCCTTGCTCATCTCCGCCCCCTGGTGGAACCAGCGATGGATCCACTCCAGTTCGCCTACCAGCATGGCATTGGGGTGGAGGATGCGGTGATCTTCCTCCTTCACCGTTCTCTGTCCCACCTGGAGAAGCCCGGGAATATGGTGAGGATCATGTTCTTTGACTTCTCCAGTGCTTTCAACACCATCCAACCGATGATCCTGAAGGACAAGCTGCTGCGCGCAGGGGTGGACCAGCACCTGTCATCATGGATCCTGGACTACCTCACGAACCGGCCTCAGTTTGTGAGAACCCGGGACTGTGTTTCCGACACGATCATCAGTAGCACGGGGGCCCCCCAGGGAACGGTGCTGGCTCCCTTCTTGTTCACTCTTTATACTGCGGACTTCTCACACAACACAACACATTGCCATCTACAGAAGTTCTCTGATGACTCTGCGATCGTTGGTCTCATCTCCAGCGGAGATGAAGCTGAGTACAGAGGGCTTATCCAGGACTTTGTGGACTGGTGCCATCGGAACTGCCTCCAGATCAACGCGAGGAAAACTAAGGAGCTGGTGGTGGACTGCCGCAGGCATGGGCAGCCCCTCACAGCACCAGTAAATATACAGGGAACAGACATCGAGATGGTGACATCCTACAAGTACCTGGGTATTCATCTGAACAATAAACTAGACTGGTCACACAATACTGACGCACTCTACAAGAAGGGACAGCGCAGGCTGTTCCTGCTGAGGAGACTCAGGTCTTTTGGTGTACAAGGGGCGCTGCTGAAGTCATTCTATGACACGGTGGTGGCATCAGCCATCACTTTTGGAGTGGTCTGCTGGGGCAGTGGCATTACTGCAGCCGATAGGAAGAGACTGAACAAACTGATTAAGAAAGCTAGCTCTGTCCTGGGGCAACGCCTTGATCCGATGGAGGAGATAGGAGAGAGAAGGACGGTGGCTAAACTGTCATCTCTGCTGGAGTCCGAGTTCCACCCTATGCAGGACATACTGGATGCACTGAGGAGCTCATTTAGCAGCAGACTACATCATCCCAGGTGCACAACCGAGAGGTTTCGTAGGTCCTTCCTACCAACGGCTGTCAGACTGTACAACCTAAGCAGGGCTGCTCGCAGAGATGGCAAAAAGACGTAACAAACTAATAGTTTTTTTTTTTTTTTTTTTTTTGAATGCAAAAGATGCAATAAACTTACACAATGGTCCTCTCCGGCATACAACTAGGAACATACCGGTCGCTATGGAGGGTGAGAATATGTATGGGCACATAATCATACCATGTAGGATAACTAAATAGACGGTTATGCTGTTTCATCCCACCTAGCAACAATGCTCTGCACTGTGTGTGTTTATATATTTACATATTTATTCCATCTAGCTACAATGCTCTGCACTGGGTGTGTTTATATTTATATATCTATATATTTATTCCATCTAGCTACAATGCTCCGCACTGTGTTTTTATATATCTACATATTATTCCATCTAGCTACATTGCTCCGCACTGTGTGTGTTTATATACTTGCATATTTATTCCACCTAGCTGCAATGCTCCATACTGTGGGTGTTTATATATTTACATATTTATTCCATCTAGCTACAATGCTCTGCACTGTGTGTTCATATATTCATATATTTATTCCATCCAGCTACAATGCTCTGCACTGTGTGTCTGTGTGTGTGTGTGTGTATATATATATTTTATAGTAATATGTACATATGTATATTAGCTGCTCTTGCTTGCTTGTTTTTTCTTGCCTTCTGATTGTTGCTCTGAGTGTTGCTATCCCTGTGCTGTTGCAATCCTGGAATTTCCCCGTTGTGGGACTAATAAAGGCTTATCTTATCTTATCTTAATATGGAGGATGTGGTCAGTGGTTTCAATAAATTTTTTGTAAACGTTGGTCCTGAATTAGCAAAATCAATAGTGACACCAGAAACAAACAACAGTGGTTCTGTAAATGAAATCGAAGATAGAAATCCAAACACAATCTTTTTGGGTGCAGTTACTGAAAAGGAAATTATCGAGACTGTGAGTAAATTTAAGAACAAAAAATCAATGGACTGGAATGAAATTGATATGACAGTAGTGAAAAAAGTAATTGAAGGAATTGTTAAACCACTCACCCACATCTGTAACCTATCATTTCAAACTGGTACATTTCCAAACAAAATGAAAATAGCAAAAGTAATACCTCTATACAAAACAGGAGACAGTCATTGTTTCACAAATTACAGGCCAGTCTCTTTACTCTCACAGTTCTCCAAAATACTTGAAAAAATCTTCATTAAGAGACTGGATGATTTCATTGAAAAACACAACCTCCTTACAGACAGCCAGTATGGTTTTAGAGCAGATAAATCTACATCTTTGGCACTGATCGAACTTACAGAAGAAATTACTAGTTGTATAGATAAAAAAAAAGTTTGCTGTAGGAGTATTTATAGATTTAAAGAAAGCTTTTGACACCATCGACCACAGAATTTTACTGAGGAATTTGGAAAGGTATGGGATAAGAGGGGTCGGACTGAGTTGGGTGGAAAGTTTTTTTAAGTAACAGACAACAATTTGTACAAATTGGTGAGCACAAATCACCCTTCATGAACATCTCTTGTGGTGTGCCACAGGGGTCAGTTTTGGGACCCAAACTCTTTATCTTATATATAAATGACATATGCCAAGTATCAAAAATTCTGAAATTTATTTTGTTTGCGGATGACACAAATATCCTTTGCACTGGTGAGAATTTGCAGCAGGTTTTAGAGGTGGTCACAACTGAAATGAAAAGGTTAATGCAGTGGTTCAACAAAATAAATTATCTCTAAATCTGAAAAAAACAAAGATTATGTTGTTTGGAAATTATAAAATAAACCATGAAATAATGGTAACGATAGATGATACCAGAATAGAAACAGTACAGCAAAATAAGTTTCTGGGGGTGACGCGAGACAATAAAATCTGCTGGAAACCTCACATCAGTCACATCCGAGCCAAGTTGGCAAACTGTATAGGGATACTGGGGAAAACAAGACACATCATGGACTATAAATCATTGTTCTTACTGCACAATTCACTGTTTCTACCTTATCTTAACTACTGTGTAGAAGTCTGGGGAAACACCTACAAGACCAACCTACAGTCAATATGCACATTACAAAAAAAAGCTATAAGGATAATAAATAATGTTGGATATAGAGACCATACCAACTCATTGTTTTTAAAGTCACATGTCATAAAGTTCATGGATTTAGTTAAATTTAAGACAGCACAAGTCATGTACAGGGCAATTAATAATCAACTCCCAACTAATATACAAAAAATATTCAAAAAAAGAGACAATGATAATTTGAGTGGAGACTTAAACTTTACAAAACCTAAGGTAGGAACAACTAAGAAAAGTCTGTGCATATCTGTCTGTGGGGTGGATTTGTGGAACAGTCTGGAGCTGGAACTGAAACTATGTACAAACAGAAATCAATTCAAAAATAGGTATAAACATTATTTGCTGAAAGAATATATGTTAGAAGGGTAGTATTTATATGTACGATTCACTATGCTCACTCTGGGACACTATGGAATGGTAGGTGGGACAGCACTGTGTATATCTGTGTTGTTTGGGGCTGGTTTTGATGTATGGACTGTATGTATGTTGGGATGGATGGGTATCAGTGTTGATACTGTATGTACAAAATATAGTTGTCTACTTGGGGTCTTAAATCAGGTAATTTGTATATACTGTATGTCACATGGGTTGTATTTAGGGAAAAGAGGAGTTGGAGTAAATAAGTGTTCACTTCTTCCTTCTCCCTTTCAAGCACTGTATACTGTCGCTTTATTGCACTTGTCATTTGTTTTATTTTTTTACTTTTTTGTCCAAAATAAAGTATGTATCTATCTATCTAATGGCCAAGAAGAAACTTTTTTGGGGGGGAATCATAGATGAGGATTATTGCGAGTTTGGACAGAATCCAGTGGATTTCCTAGAAAGACTAGCACTTTTTCTGAACTCACACAAGCGCCTAGATCTGCTGCCCTTTGACCTTGAGCACAACCTGAATGTAAACAAACCCGATGATCATTGTGTCTTTGGAGCAGTGGGGCAAATGCCTAGGAGTAGCAGTTCCCGTGAAATGTGCATGGGTGGAAAGGCAGATGCCGCTTCATCGCATTAGCTCCTTTTGGCTTTGCTGGAGAGAGAGAGAGCACATACATCTGCCAAGGTTACGCAAAAACTACTGGACAGATTTTGATGAGATTTCTGTCACCAGAGGTGGCCCCATGACTACAGATGAACCCATTACACCTCAGAGGTGATCCGGTTCAGGATTTGGAGTCACTTTTTCACTTTCTGCAATTACTGGAAGGTTAAACTGAGGTCATTTTGAAAAGAAAATATTTCTTTGCATTCCTATTAACTTGAATACAGTATGTAGTAATTACATGATTGCACAAAGAAATTGTTGTAATTAATATGTTTGCACAATGAAAACATGCATGAATACCCATTTTTAACACTGTAGAGACATGAAAACACCAATGACGACTTCCGGGAAGATGGTGGAGAGACATAACACTTAAAGAGCTCTCCCTAGCCGGATTAAAAATCATCGGTAAATGGCCAACTCGACATAAACGAATCAATAAACTAAGGGATGAAAACACGAAGGAACCGGGCACAAGGACAAAAACAGGGCAAAATTGAAGAATTCCTCTCCAACAACGCAGGAAAAACCGCTGTACGCAAAGCCCAAAAAAACGAGATGTCCACAGCAGAGAAAATGGAGGACACCAGACTCGACAACATGAACGCTGGCATCGCCAGTTTGGGTGAAGAGTTGAGAGAATTCAAGCGACAGCTACAACAGGATTTAGCGGCTCTTAAGGAGGAACTGAAAAAAGAAATTAAGGAGGAAATCATGGACCTCCGAAGAGAAATGGAGCGTAAATTAACGGAAAACATGGAGGAGCTGCGCTCCCAGCGGGCGTGTATGACAGAAGCGCAGACCCGAATTTCGGAACTAGAAGATTGGAAAAGCGAGGCAAACGAACAACTACAGACCCTGACGACGCAAACGCAGAGGATGCAGGAGAAAATAAACGACTTGGAGAGCAGATCCCGACGAAGCAATATGCGCATCTTTGGAATTCCGGAGGGCATTGAAGGCAACTCGATGACAAAATTCATGGATCAGTTCTTAAAAAAAGAACTGGAAATACCCGGAGAAACGGATCTGCAGATTCAACGGGCGCACAGAACACCGGCACAGAACCCGAAAACAAACTCTCCACCCAGGTCAGTTGTGGTAAACTTTGTGAAATATGACATAAAGGAAAGAATCCTGACGCAAGCATGGGAAAAAAAGATACGAATCGGCGACAAACAGGTATTTTTTGACCATGACTACCCGACAGAAATCGTGCAGCAGCGGAAGAAATATGCCAATATTAAAAAAACGCTGAAAGAGAAAAAAATTAGATTCCAAACGCCGCTAACGAAAATGAGGATTCATTGGGAGGAAGGCACAAGAACCTACAACACGGCCGAAGAGGCAGCGCGGGATATGATGGAGCGGGGCCTTGAGGTGAGCGTGCCGAAGGAGACGGCTGGAGCAGCGGCGGCCCTGAACGCACCACGACAGACGGAGTGGAGACGAGTGAACGGCGGAAGAAGGGGGAGAGACGTAGAGCAGCGGGCCCAGGACAAGCTACAAGGCTTTCAACTGAAAGCCTAGATCATAACAAAGATTAAGAAAGGCACAGAAGAAATGAAGGCCAAGAAGACAAGGTAAAAGAGAAACAGACGGCTAGGAGAGGTTTAAGTGATATTTGTTGGACATTTCTAGACTTATGACTATTACTTTGATAGTAATTAGAAGTCTAGGGAGGGCCCTTCACTCTGTGAAGACAAACCCCCCACCCACCAACAGGGACCAGTGGGCAGAAGAAAGGCCCAAAGTACGGAGGTCGAGATTTTTTAATGTGTTTTTATATAAATATGTGTTATTTTTGTTGTTAAAGGGGCTAGGAGCACAAGTTAAAAAAATGGAAAAACATGAATATGGGTAAAAATCTTAAGATAATGACACTAAACGTGAATGGTCTGAACTCACCTGTTAAAAGGGAAAGAATAATAAGAAAATTCAAGAAGGAAAAAGCTGAAATTATATTTATGCAAGAGACACATTTGAGCAAGACAGAACATGTGAAACTAAAGAGATTTGGCTATAAGAACTCCTACTACAGTTCATTTAAGGGAGGAGCAAAAAGGGGGGTTATGATACTAATCTCAAACAAAATACAATTTGAAAGTGAACAGGAAATCCAGGATAAAGAAGGCAGGTATGTAATAATAAAGGGAAGAATAGATGGTATGCAGATCACATTAGTGAACATCTATGCCCCACCAGAAAGTGACAAGGGTTTTTTTCAACATCTGTTTGATCTCATAGCAACACACAGTGAAGGAGTCCTAATTTGTGGAGGAGACTTAAATGCTGTCATGGATCATGAAGTTGACACAACAAGTGTTAAGAAGACAAAAAAACATGTAACAAAGTTCATAAGAACCTCACTGGCAGAAATGGGTATGGTAGACATATGGAGGGACCTACACCCACTCGAAAAAGACTATACACATTATTCAGCAGCCCATAAAGTACACTCTAGAATAGATTACTTCCTTATGAATGAAGGTGACAGACACAGGGTGAGAAATTGTTGGATTGGAGGGGCAGAAATATCAGATCATAATCCTATATACATGGAAATATATTTAAACAATAGAAAACGACAAACAACATGGAAACTTAACGTAGGACTGTTAAATGATGAGAAAATGAAAGAAAGAATAAAAATAAACATAAACGAATATATCCAAGAGAATGACAATGAAGAAGTGGACCCAACAATACTATGGGACGCACTAAAAGCCGTGTTAAGGGGTAAATTAATTGTTGAAACAGGAAAAGCAAATAAGACTAAACTGGAAGCGTATGAACAAAGATGTGAGAGACTGAGGGAATTAGAACGTAAACATCAAAGCACAAATGATCCAAAAATATATCAAGAAATTAAAGAAGAAAAAACAAAGATAAAAGAAACACAAATGGATGAAATTGAAAGGAAAAATAGATATCTAAAGCAAAAATATTATGAAACGGGGCCAAAAGCCACAAAACTGCTGGCAAAACGGTTAAGAAAACAACAAACAATGAATAATGTATACAAGATTAAAGACCCCACCACAAATAAAACCACAGTTAACCCAGAAAACATCGAAGAAATTTTCCATAATTTCTACCAAGAACTATACTTGCAACCTGAAGAAACAAATACTAAAGATATCAAAAAATTTCTAGACACATTGGACTTGCCATCAATAGGAAATCAACAAAATGAAAAACTAACAGCAGAAATAACAACACAAGAGATCAGAGATGTGATTAAGTCACTTAAAAACTGTAAATCACCAGGTAGTGATGGATACCCATCTGAGTTTTATAAACTGTTTATAGAAGAACTCACGCCACAACTCCTAAAGTCATTTAATTGGACGCTGAACAACAACAAAATACCTCCAACATGGAACGAAGCAATCATTTCAGTTATTTTAAAACCAGGGAAAGATAAAGAACAATGTGGAAACTATAGACCAATCTCTTTATTAAATGTAGATTATAAAATATACACAACAATTATATGTAAACGAATAAAGACATTCTTGACGGAATTGATAGAAGATGATCAAACTGGATTCATAGAGGAACGCCAAACACATGACAATATCAGGAGAACAATACATATAATTAACCAAATACATAAAGAAAAGAAAAGCGCAGTAATAATGAGTTTAGACGCAGAAAAAGCATTTGACAGGGTTAACTGGAAATTCCTATATAGTGTACTGGAGCGCTTTGGATTTAACGAAAAATCAGTACAATGCATAAGGACGCTATATCAAGAACCTGTGGCAAGAATCAAGATAAACGGTAGCTTAACAGACAAAGTAAATATACAAAGATCAACTAGGCAGGGATGCTGCTTATCGCCCACCTTGTTTGCTCTGTTCATAGAACCATTGGCTCAAGCGATACGACAAAATAAGAAATTAAAAGGTGTAACAATAAAGGGGGCGGAACACAAGATTGGGCTATTTGCAGACGATATTATAGTTTACCTTGAACAACCAGATAAATCAATAATGGAAATGATGAACTTGATAGAAAATTTTGGAAAATTATCAGGATACAAGATAAACATAACAAAAACACAAATACTGACATTCCACTATAACCCTCTAAACCAGATAACTGATAAGATCAAACTAAACTGGAAGCAAAAAGAAATAAAATACCTTGGAGTGAACATACCTAAAGACCTAAGCAAAATATATAAAGCAAACTATGATAGGTTGGAACAAGAAATAAAAAAAGATATTGATAGATGGTCAATCTTAAATATGGATCTGAATTCAAAAATTGAGACAGTCAAAATCAGCATACAACCTAGATTACTTTACCTCTTCCAGGCTATACCAACAGAGATTCCAGATGCCCAATTCTCAAAGTGGGACAGGATGATATCGAGATTTGTTTGGGGAGGTAAAAAACCAAGAGTGAAATATAAAACCCTCCAATTACCAAAAGAGAAAGGAGGCATGGGCCTACCGAGTCTAAAGGAATATTACTACTCAGCACAAATAAGATATATCATATGTTGGTGCGACGAGGGATATGAGGCAAAATGGAAAGAAATGGAAAAGGAAATTGAGGGACTCCCAGTACAAAGCATAATAGGGGATAAAGATGCATATAAGCAAATCAAACAAATAGACCCAATCACTAAATTTACTTTAGAACTGTGGTATAAAATAGTACAAAAATATAATATAAGGGAAGACATAAAACTATTGAAATGGGTAGCATTTGACAGTCAGTTTGAACCGGCAAAACAAGATAGGGGATACAAAAATCTGGTGAACAAGGGAATCACAGCATGGGGCAATATCGGAAAAAAAGATCTCGGGAGCTTTGTAAATATCAGGAGAAAATTTAAATTAGAAAGATCGGAATTTTTCAGATATCTGCAGATGAGAGATTACTATATGAAGAAGATTAGGCATAACCTCCAAACAGATGTGAACGAGATTATACAACTTATTTTAAGCTCATATGCAGGAAATAAAATAAGAATTATTTCAAAACTATATCAGAAACTTATGACAAACAATCATACAAGTAACTATATAAAGGAGAAATGGGAGAAAGAGCTCAATTTAAACATAACAGAAGAAAGCTGGCAGGAAATATGGAAAACACAACACACATCAACAAATTCAAGAACATGGAGGGAATTTGGATGGAAAAACCTGATTCGCTTTTTCATTACACCACAGATTCAAGGAAAATATACAAATACCCAATCTCTATGCTGGAGGGGATGTGGGGCTCAAAATGCAGACCACTCACATATGTTTTGGAAATGCTACAAAATATCATCATTTTGGAAATCTATGCATGTGACAATACAGAGGATATTAGGATATAATATACCAATGAACTGTAACCTGATGTACTTATGTGATCTTAAAAAAGACAGTGTTATACAGGCTGAGGACAGATATCTAGTTAAAATCTTGTTGATTGCATGTAAAAAAACTATCACAAAAAAATGGCGATCAGAAGTTCTTCCTGACCAAGAACAATGGACTGACATTGTTGAGGACATACGTATGATGGAAAAACTAACATATCGACGAAGAATGCAAGAAGGAATATGGGAGAAAAAATGGCGGAAATGGACACACTACAAAGTGCAATAACGAGGCAGAAATTGAAAGAATAACCAAAGACACTGAAAAAACCAGAAGAATTAAGAGATGGAAACTAAAAACTTGATGCTCCAACATTTGTCCCCCCCCTTTTATTTTTTATTTTTTTTTATTTTTTATTTTTATTTTGTTTATTTTTTTTTATTTTTCCCTACCCTAACCCCTTTGTTTTTTAAATGTAGAATGTGATCTGAATGCATTATATATGATGAAAAATGAATAAAAATCTAAGTTACAAAAAGAAAACACCAATGACTTTATATAGTTCTTAGATTCTGTGTTTGGGAAAAAAATGTAAATATTTGTAATAATCAGGATTTTACAAGACAGCACCTTAGTCGATGGAAGCTCTGGTCTAGAGCAGAGCAGCGTTTTTCAAGCAGGGTGTCATGGTACCTTCAGGTTTCTGTGGGAAATTATCTAATTTCACTTAATTTGTCCCCCAAAAAATAATTTGCTGTTGTTGTGCGTGGGTTCTGTAGACACCCGTGCACAACAACAAATTGTTTGCCTCCTCCCCCTTTTTTTAGAGCACTTCAGAAATGAAATAAGACAATTTCCCACAGAAACCTGAGAGTACCAGGACACCTGCTTGAAAAACACTGCTCCACACTAGAGGGCGCTCAGGGAGCACATATTCATACCAAGCCTCCATCTCTATTAAAAGAAAGTGATCCAGAATCTGCATCCAGACCTGGATCACCTCCAAAATCTAATGGGGTCGTCTGTAGCCCAAGGGCCAGCTCTGGTGAAAATGTCTTCAAAATCTGTCCAGTAGTTTTTACACATTTCTGCTAACAAACAAACATGATCACATTACCTCCTTGGAGGAGATAATTAGAATATCACAATTGTAGTGAAGCAATTTAATCCAAAGAGCTACATAATAATCAAAATCCAAACCAAAACTAGAAAAGCACTTGGAACGCATACAGTGGTGTGAAAAAGTGTTTGCCCCCTTCCTGATTTCTCTTTTTTTTGTCTGTCACACTTAAATGTTTCAGATCATCAAACAAATTTAAATATTAGAAAAAGATAACACAAGTAAACACAAAATGCAGTTTTTGAATGAAGGTGTTTATTATTAAAAGCGGTACAAAAATTACTTAATCATTGGCTTACACGAGACATCAATATTGGGTAGGATTCTCCTGTCCAAAGCAGAGGTGTTATGTCGTTAATGGGAGCCAAGGACGAGACCGAGTGTTGAGCTGGACACAGCTTTATTTGTGACTCACTCTCACAATACATGTGCATCCGTCAGGCTGAGAGGAGGCCAAGAGACCGCCCCTCTCCCTCACAGCCCTCTTATACACCAGGTGGCGGTGGAACCGGAAAGGTGGAGCCACCACCCGTGTCACACAATAACCCATCCCCAAACACCAACACAACAAGAGGGTCTTTCAAGACTCATCTACCCTTGCCATTCTCTGTACATTTCTTCAAAGCTGATAAAATCCATAGATTCTGTCTGTTGAGTCTAAACTACCTTAAACCCCAGTTCTTTGATACGACGGCCAAATAACCAGGCTGAGAAATGAAGTACATTTTCACTGGATTTACTGAAAGTGAGATATGGAATTACAATAACGCTGGGACACACCTCTTAGGCAATTACTCAAGAGAGTGTGCCACCCCAAAATGGAGCCCTATGGTTTTTATAGCCTGACCACCCCCCTCATGCAAGAGGGGAGGGGTTTTTACCTCATTGTATCTGTAACATATTTTAAACTTACGTGTCAGCTCAGCTGTGTACAGAGCTGATTCTAACTGATTTCAACGAATGAATTATGGGGTGTAATCTAAACTCTGCAGTGTAGTATGTAAAGCAAGCAGATAAAGAAGTGTGAGAGAGAGGGAGAGAGAGAGAGAGAAGAGAGAGAGAGAGAGACTTTGACTTTTAAAAAAGGCTTTATTGTACATTTCAAGAATGTAAAAAGACCAATATCACTGGCCCAAGTGTGTCACATCTCAAAAGTGCAAACATAACTCATCCCCCTGACCCACAGAGCACAAAACGTTCCCTACAGTCCATCTATTGATGAATGCCTCCAAATTGTCCACCATTTGATAGTACAGAACTCCACCTGTAGTCTGGCTTTCAACAAGACCTTGAAAGCAGACACAGGATCCACATTGCCAGCGTTGCTAGCCCGATTTTTCCTCGTCAGCCAGATGGCAAGTTTAGCAGTACCAGATAGGAAGTTCATCAAAGTGTGGGCAGCCTTCCTTGCCACTTTATACTTTGGACCGTAAATGAACAGACCAAAAGAGAAACGTTCACCCAAAGCCTGAAACCACTCGCGCAAAATATCAAAAAGTCCAGATAAACGAAAACATTGGACAAACAAATGCTTCAGGGTCTCAACTTGGGAACAAAACAAACATTCCCCCACCACAGTCGGATCAAGGCGTGCTCTGTATTTATTCGTAGCTATTGCCCCATGCACAATCCTCCACTGGAGATCTGCTGTCCGTTTCTCAATAGGTAGTTTGTACATGCACCGCCAGCTGCCTTTCGGGGAGACCTCTGGGCCCAAAAAACCCACCCACCTCGACTCTGTGACATCCATCAGAGAGCGCAGATTCAGAACTTTCACACAGATGTGATACACCGCCCTTGTCCCGACAAACTGGAATTTGCCCAGGCGAGGAATTCTGAAGGTCAGCAGGTGATCCTCTCCTCCCTGCCACTCCCCCACAGCTGGAGTTATGGAAATTGCAGGAAAGGTGGACACAGTGTCGTCATCCCATTGATTGGAAAGAGTGTGGTTTGTCGCAAACGCTCGAAGCGGTTGTGGCAGGGCGGCGCACACGTCCCCCACCACCCTTTGCAGCAGTCTGACAGATGTAATGTTGGCACTCCGCCTCAGCGTATCCATCGATGTGGTCGACATCTTCATAAGATGACCAAGCTTGGTACAGCGTGCCTCCCGCAAACAAGTCCGCAGACTGACAGACTGCAGCACCTCAGCGTCGATGAATCAATTGAAAAACAGTGGTTCTTCGAACAGCCACATGCCCGGTGTCTCGTCATGGAAGCGGGCCACGGTGAAGACTCGCCATGCATGCAAGACGGACGTGTAAAAAGCAGATAGTCCAGTAAGGTCCACCTCCCCAGATGTCACGAGGAAGAGCTGCTTATCATAGCCCAAGCGACCAACTCTCCTCAGGAGCAGTTTAGCAGTGTCCATCCAGCAGGGTCCGCATCCGTAAAGGAGGCGTTGTGCAGTTCGAAGCCTGAAGCAGGCGATCTTGGATTGTATGTCCACCAGGCCCTGTCCCCCCTCGGCCACAGGCAGGTAGAGAACAGGCGCACAGACCCAGTGGCGACCACACCAAAAGAAGTCCACAATGATCTTCTGAACCTCCTCCACGAGGCTCCTGGGCGGTGTCAAAGCCACAAGCCTATGCCAAAGAGCAGAGGCGACCAGATTATTGGCGACCAGAACCCTGCTCCTATATGACAGCTGTGGTAGCAACCATTTCCATTTTGAAAAGCGAGCACACACCTTGTCCTTAACACCCTCCCAGTTCTTTCGTTCAAAAGCCTCCGAACCCAGAAAAACCCCCAACACTTTGAGACCGGCCATCTCCCACTGAAGACCGCCGGGTAGGCGAGGGACGTCTTGATGCGACCACTGGCCCACCAATAGACCCTCACTCTTGGCCCAATTCACCCGTGCAGAAGATGCCCTTTCATAAACTGACAAAGTGTCCACCAGACGCTGCACATCCCCGTGGGAGGTGATGAAAACGTTGACGTCATCCACATAAGCAGACAAGACGATTGGGCGGCAACAGCTTGATGGCCCCGGCAGAACCAGACCACCCAGCCGAGTGCGCAACCTGCACAGCAAAGGTTCAATAGCCAAGCTGTACAGCTGACCCGAGAGTGGACACTCCTGGCATATTCCCCAGTGTACGGGGATTGGCCGACTCAGGCCTGCCCCCATCTTTACCAAACACTCAGCTCCAGTATATAGCAGATTGACCCACCTCAAAAACATACTGCCAAAACCAAACCCCCTCAGCGTGGAAAACAAATAGGAATGGTCAACCCTATCAAAAGCCTTTTCTTGGTCCAAAGACAAAATCCCGAACTGTAAGTCATGACATTTACTGAGCTGGAGAACGTCACGTATGAGGAAAACATTGTCCATAATGTTTCGGTCAGGAATACAATATGTTTGATCCTTATCTACGATCAAACCCAAGACAGTGTTCAGTCTGTTTGCCAGGGCTTTAGAAAGCACCTTGTAGTCCGTGCAAAGAAGAGCCACGGGCCTCCAGTTTTTCAGCAGGGCCAAGTCCCCCTGCTTAGGCAACAGAGACAGCACTGCACGGCGGCAGGAGACAGGTAACGTTCCCTTTCTGTAACAGGCAGTCAGAACGTCATAGAAGTCTGATCCAATAATATTCCAAAAATGCTTAAAAAATTCTGAAGAAAGGCCATCAAGTCCAGGTGCGCGTCCCAGAGCCATCTGATTAACAACCACAGTTAACTCATCCAAAGTCAGGGCACAGTCCAGAGCGGCCCTGTCCTCCGGGCCGAGCACCAGAAGGGCTTCGAAGAGCTGATTTTGAAATTCTGTGCAACACGTTCCCGCAGCAAACAGGGCCCCGTAGTAATCCACTGCATGGCGCCGCATCTCGGATGGGTTCGTAGTCAGCCAACCACCTGGGAGTGTCAAGCAAGCCATCAACTTCTTTTTCGCAGTAGACTTCTCCAAATTGAAGAAGAAGGACGTTGGTGTATCCATGTCCTGCAGGCGAGTGAAGCGTGACCTCACTAGCGCCCCCTCCACTCTTCCCTGCATGAATGTGCACAGAGCCGATCTCTTCTCCTGCAGCAAAGGGCCAGTGGTAGAATCCTGACCCATAATCAAGCTGGCCTCCAGCCTCTTGACAGCATCCTCAAGTTCACTGACCTTGGCCTTGATGATGGCAGTTGAGTTTGCAGCGTACCGTTGACAAAAAAGGCGAATTTACACTTTGCCAACGTCCCACCACTGTTCAAGGGAACTAAAACGAGCCTTTGTGGTCCTCCAGTGTTCCCAGAAGCACACAAAATACTGACAAAAGGCGTTGTCCTGTAGGAGCTTGTTATTGAAGTGCCAATAAGATTTTGCCCGTTTCCCTGGTGAGTTCAGTAACACCGCAGTAGCCAGGTGATGATCCGTGAAACCGACGGGACTTATGTTACTGTGAAGGAGTCCAGGGCTAAAGGTTCTAGAAACATATATCCTGTCCAATCTAGCAGCACTGACAACACCGTCAGTGACCCTGACCCAGGTATACTGTCTCGCGTTTGCATTTTTAGACCTCCACGTGTCCACTAAGTTGAACTGCACAGTGAAATTTTCCAAGATTCTAGAAGACTGCAGATGGGGTTCTGCATTAGTGCGATCTACAGTGAAGTCCAAGGTACAGTTGCAATCACCAGCAACAACAAGTTGTTCTTGGTGATAGCGCTGCAATTCAGTAGTCAGTATATTGAAAAAGGCAACCCTTTCAGCACCGTGGTTTGGCGCGTAAACATTTACCAGGCAAAACACGGAATCCCCTATTTCGGCCCTAACAAGAAGCAGCCTGCCCCTCACTATCTCCACCACCGATAAAACTTGTGCATTTGCTGATTCCCAAACAAAATGGCCACTCCTGCACTAAGATTGGTGCCGTGACTGAGTGAAAAAGGGCCTTTCCACCACAAGCCCCAGTCGACTTCATCTGCCGAAGTGGTATGAGTTTCCTGCAAAAACAAAATGTTGAGACCTTTTCGTCTGACCAGGTCACTAATGAATCCCCTCTTATGATTACCCCTCCCACCATTGATGTTTAATGACGGCATCAGCGCAAAGCTCCTCAAGTCCTGTGCAGACCATCTGTGTGGGATTGTGACGTATATCTTCAACATGAGCCTGAAGCTGGGGAGGGTACCACAGCTGTGGAAAACATCTTGTGTGGTACCTGTACCAAAAACTTCCCACCCCAAAGACCTGAACAGCTTCAGACCGGTGGCCTTGACGTCCCACTTGATGAAGACCCTGGAGAGACTGCTCCTTGCTCATCTCCGCCCCCTGGTGGAACCAGCGATGGATCCACTCCAGTTCGCCTACCAGCATGGCATTGGGGTGGAGGATGCAGTGATCTTCCTCCTTCACCGTTCTCTGTCCCACCTGGAGAAGCCCGGGAATATGGTGAGGATCATGTTCTTTGACTTCTCCAGTGCTTTCAACACCATCCAACCGATGATCCTGAAGGACAAGCTGCTGCGCGCAGGGGTGGACCAGCACCTGTCATCATGGATCCTGGACTACCTCACGAACCGGCCTCAGTTTGTGAGAACCCGGGACTGTGTTTCCGACACGATCATCAGTAGCACGGGGGCCCCCCAGGGAACGGTGCTGGCTCCCTTCTTGTTCACTCTTTATACTGCGGACTTCTCACACAACACAACACATTGCCATCTACAGAAGTTCTCTGATGACTCTGCGATCGTTGGTCTCATCTCCAGCGGAGATGAAGCTGAGTACAGAGGGCTTATCCAGGACTTTGTGGACTGGTGCCATCGGAACTGCCTCCAGATCAACGCGAGGAAAACTAAGGAGCTGGTGGTGGACTGCCGCAGGCATGGGCAGCCCCTCACAGCACCAGTAAATATACAGGGAACAGACATCGAGATGGTGACATCCTACAAGTACCTGGGTATTCATCTGAACAATAAACTAGACTGGTCACACAATACTGACGCACTCTACAAGAAGGGACAGCGCAGGCTGTTCCTGCTGAGGAGACTCAGGTCTTTTGGTGTACAAGGGGCGCTGCTGAAGTCATTCTATGACACGGTGGTGGCATCAGCCATCACTTTTGGAGTGGTCTGCTGGGGCAGTGGCATTACTGCAGCCGATAGGAAGAGACTGAACAAACTGATTAAGAAAGCTAGCTCTGTCCTGGGGCAACGCCTTGATCCGATGGAGGAGATAGGAGAGAGAAGGACGGTGGCTAAACTGTCATCTCTGCTGGAGTCCGAGTTCCACCCTATGCAGGACATACTGGATGCACTGAGGAGCTCATTTAGCAGCAGACTACATCATCCCAGGTGCACAACCGAGAGGTTTCGTAGGTCCTTCCTACCAACGGCTGTCAGACTGTACAACCTAAGCAGGGCTGCTCGCAGAGATAGCAAAAAGACGTAACAAACTAATAGTTTTTTTTTTTTTTTTTTTTTTTTTTTTTAATGCAAAAGATGCAATAGACTTACACAATGGTCCTCTCCGGCATACAACTAGGAACATACCGGTCGCTATGGAGGGTGAGAATATGTATGGGCACATAATCATACCATGTAGGATAACTAAATAGACGGTTATGCTGTTTCATCCCACCTAGCAACAATGCTCTGCACTGTGTGTGTTTATATATTTACATATTTATTCCATCTAGCTACAATGCTCCGCACTGTGTTTTTATATATCTACATATTATTCCATCTAGCTACATTGCTCCGCACTGTGTGTGTTTATATACTTGCATATTTATTCCACCTAGCTGCAATGCTCCATACTGTGGGTGTTTATATATTTACATATTTATTCCATCTAGCTACAATGCTCTGCACTGTGTGTTCATATATTCATATATTTATTCCATCCAGCTACAATGCTCTGCACTGTGTGTCTGTGTGTGTGTGTGTGTGTATATATATATTTTATAGTAATATGTACATATGTATATTAGCTGCTCTTGCTTGCTTGTTTTTTCTTGCCTTCTGATTGTTGCTCTGAGTGTTGCTATCCCTGTGCTGTTGCAATCCTGGAATTTCCCCGTTGTGGGACTAATAAAGGCTTATCTTATCTTATCTTAAGGACCCTAATTTTATTTTCTGCATAAGGCGATAGATGTGAGGAGCACCGTGCTGTTGCCATGGAAATCATTCCATCTTTGCGCGCTTGGCCTTTTGTCCCCCTGCTGATTTACGCAGGGCTGTGAGGTGCTTCTTCAGGCGGAAGCGTTTTATTTCATCCAGGAGGTCAACACCAACCTGCTTCTTCAGTACATTAATAGACCGAATGAATTCGTCAGTGACACTGAAGTAATCAGCGACGTTAACGGCCCTATTATTATAGGTTTCATCCAGGAAAGCAGTTATTTCTTCTAGTGAATACAAATCCACATTGGCTTTGCAAGTTGCCCCAACAGACTCATTTTTAGCAGACACAGGGAGAGAGATCAAATCATTTTATCAGCAATACCCCCTGTTGAGGTGTCCTATCAGGGCACCTCACTAACTATCTATCTACCTATCTATCTATCCATCTAAACCTACGTTTTTGCATCTCCCCCTGTTGAGATGGGTCTAATACCCATCTCATAACCCTAGTCAACCCCCTATGTGTATAGTGTTTCTAAAGTTGTGCGTGATGTCCTCCTTCCGGCATTCGCATAGACCTGCCCCCCTCAGGTCGCCATCTCTCCAGACGACATCAGGTGTGGTGCAGACATCATGAGTTAATATAACTAACAATCCTATATGTGTAAAATCTATTCAAAACTAAACTATCCTCATCTATGCATAGATATGAATATATGTGAAAATGCGTACATGCATGTAAGAGATAAGATAAGCCTTTATTAGTCCCACAATGGGGAAATTCCAGGATTGCAACAGCACAGGGATAGCAACACTCAGAGCAATAATTAAGAAGATACGAAAAATATAAATAAGAGCAGTGGATATACATACGTACATATATACGTATATATATATATATATATATATATATATATATATATATATATATATATATATATATATATATATATACAAATACATTCATATACATGCATCTATTCTTTCATTAATCATTTATCGCAGAGGAAACCTGTGGGGCAGCAGCAATGCAAAGCAAAATCTAACACCATGTGAATGTACATTGTAGACCCTATCGTAGACCCTAAACTATCTCATCGGTGTCTTCTGGATCCCCATCAGTCATGGCACAACCTCGTCATCGTCCTGGCAATAGGTGGGCAGGTGGGTCCCCTTGATATGGAGGCGGTCCTTGGAAGAGAAGGCCACTAAAATAGATCTTTCTTTTATTTTTTTATTTTTATTTTTTAATTTTATTTATTTTTATTCTTTTAATTTTTATTCTTTAATCATGGGAATACAACAGCATCCACAAAAAACAAAAATCAATAAACTAATAATTATACTTATGAAGGCTCCTTAAATTATTTTTTCCCCATTTGCCAAATATATATTATCAAACCAACTACCTACAAGATTGTCAATGCCAGATTAAGCTTTATTGAGCCTTTAGCTCTTACAAAGATTTTTATTTTTCTAAAAATTTAAGCTATATTTTAAAGATATGCAACTTATGGATTTTATAACTATTTTAGTAAATTGATTAATTATGAAAAGGTTTTTCTTTTTCTAAACATTAATTGTGCTATATGATAATCAACCAGATCCCGCAATTTCAATAACTTTTAATGTGTAAACAATAAATTAGTGTGTTCAGGAGACACAATTTTGTGTATAACATGGACAGCCCTTTTTACAATATTAGCAATGAATTAATGTGTACTTTTATAATTGTTATCCCAGGGATCTATACAATAGGTCAATTATGGAAGTATCAATGAGCAATACAAGATATAAAGTGATTTGACTTAATTTTATTTATGATTGCAATATTTTTGCAACTTTGTTTTGTATTTATCTGGTGTGATTTCCAAACTACTTTTATCATCTAATATTACCTTGTAATAGAAATTCACTAATTATGCATATATCTGTTAAAATCACATATTTTATGAGTGTGTGTGTTTACAACATGTAACTTTTATCCATATATGAACTGTTTTAATATGCTATATTAACAAGCTGTTTAATGTGTCTATTATATTTTTTGTTCCAAGATAAATTTCCGTCCTCATATGGTTCTCTCATTACTCCAAACATTCCAGTGTGGTAATCATTCTTTAAAGGCCTGTTATGTCTTTAAACTCATAGCATGCACTGGCAATGTTTGCATATTTTCCTCTTCCCTCCCCCTCTTGTCTGCTCCCAATGGCCAACAAATGTTGTCCCTGAGGAGCAGCCAAATGAGGCAGAGGTTGTAAATTTTTGAAAAAAGGTGTCAGTTGTGTCCACTTTTGACCCCACCACCACTTTTACATTTCCTATTTTTGTGTGTACATCTCATATCATATAATTCAAAATCTATATCTATTTCTTCATTAATCCATATTTCACTTATTGCAATAATCCTAAATGGGGTGTTAAACTGATTTAAAACTCCTTAATACTATCCAAGTTTGCATAGAGACTCCTACTATTAATATGTATTATTGTCAATGTCTGATCCAAATTCATAATTCCATTTAATTGTTGATCATAATAAGCACACTTATTGTTAATATGATTAAAATGGTTATTGTCTGGGTCAGTATCTCCTAAAATGTCTTGTGGTTGCTGTTCAGTATTGACAAAGGTTTCAGCTTCAATTTACCCTAATACACTTCCATTATTAAATAAGGAAAAGGAAGAAAAAAGAAGAAACACTAAAGAAGAAAGCACACAAAATTTAAATTTATCTAATTCCTCCCTTTCTCTAATCATTATTATAATAATTATATTTAAATTTCAAAAATTTTATGAAGTGTATTTTTATGTTATCATATGTCTTTTTGCATCTTATTAGAATTTTAGCGTTACAAAAATAATAATTCACGGACTTCTACCAATGTCCGAGTTCCTGGAGGCACTATGCACTTGATACAGTGGGACTTGTGCCAGTACCCACTTAATTTTTGTAAAGCAATCTTAATAAATGTAAAAATCTATATTTTCTTTATAGTAGATTCTAAATAAAGTCCCACAGTAAACATAAATTCAGCAAGTTGAACTTTCCTTAGACATTTGGAACTTTTCTCATAGATTTGCATGGTTTTCTTCCTTACCAGTTTACCTTGTTCCTTATAGACATGATATTTCCTTCACAATAATCTACAGGTATTTCCTTAAATATCTGGAAATTTATTGATGTAACTTTTAACTTCTCCTATTGAATGTTGTGATTGCATTGCCAAACGGCTTCATTTGTGTTTTTCTCTTCATTATCATTGTCTGTGTGGTGTCCTGTAAACAATGTGGGCTACATTGACAATTGGAGCTCATTTTGGGGAGCTCATCTTAAATAAAAATATAATGTATAAGCATCCCAGTGATAAAACAAAAAACTGGTAAAACTCAAATTAAACATGAAGCCTCTAAATTGAATGATATGGCCTCTTTTCCTCCTCCATCCATCCATCCATCCATCTTCTACCGCTTTTCCAGAGGTCCGGGTCGTGGAGGCAGCAGTTCAAGCAGAGAAGCCCAGACTTCCCTCTCCCCAGCCACCTGCTCCAGCTCTTCAGAGAGGATACCAAGGCGTTCCAAGACCAGCTGGGAGACATAGTCTTTCCACCGAATCCTGGGTCTGCCCCGGGGTCTCCTCCCAGTGGGATGTGTCTGAAACACCTCAAGTGGGAGGCGTCCAGGAGGCATCCTAATCAGATGCCCATACCACCTCAACTGACTCCTTTCAACTCTTTTCCTCCTCATAATTTAAAATTAAATGTGGTTTATTAAATATTAGGTCTCTAACTCCCAAGTCTCTGTTAGTCCATGATCTGTTAATTGATCATCAAATTGATTTAATATCCCTTACAGAGACTTGGTTAGGGCAAGAGGATTATGTTGGGTTAAATGAATCAACTCCCTCTGGTTATTTAAACTGTGGTGAACACTCAATGGACCTGTTGGACTGGTTCTGTGACTCGCATTCCAGGTCAGAACAAAGGCAGGAAGCTTAGCCTTGTTATGCAAGGCTGGAGACTGTGGGTGTCGATTAAAGGATGCGTGGGAGACAGTGGAAGTGATATCATGGAGGGAAATGCATTGTGACTGTCTTTATTATGCCAGGTGGTGAAATGCATTGTGACTGTCTTTATTATGCAAGGTGGTCTGTGGGACATGTGATCTATGAGGTGTGAAGTCCCTGATATTTAAGGACGAGAGTTACTGTTTCACACTCTCTCTTTTTTCTGCTTTGAAATGATGGAGATGTGAATACAGCTGTCTCTGAGAAAGAACGCTGCCTCGTCATTTTCACATCTTCCACACTGGTGACCCTGAGACGTATCATGGAAGAAAGAAATTCCCCCGGGCCAGCCGCGTCAGGAGCCCCCAGCCAAGCGAACGCCGCTACAGTCCAGCTACTGGACTTCTGGCAGAACAGTCCGCGCTCCTGGTTCAACGCAGTTGAGGCGCAGTTCAACCTCCAGGGGATATCGGTAGATGTCACGAAATTCTACCACGTAGTCGCAAAGCTGGACAACAACACAGCTCAGCATGTGGACAGCCTGATCGACCAGCCACCGGAGAGCGACAAATACGGCGCGTTGAAGGCTGCACTCATCCAGCAATTCACCCCCTTAGCGGAGGAGCGAGCAGAGAGGCTCCTGGTGCTGATGGAGGGGGAAAACGACATGCCCGCGAGCCTGATGGAGAAGTTGTTGAGGTTGAAAGACTCTGACGATGATCACTTCATTTTCACCCACCTCTTCCTCAGGACTCTGCCGTCAGCGGCAAGAGCGGCTCTGGCCAGTTCGCCACTATTGGCCCTACGGGACTACCGCGACCGCCCGTTTTTGCAAAAGCTCGGCGCTTGGACGCAGTTAAGCTGGCCATAGCGTGCGAGGAGTTCGCCAACCTGGAGAGGTTGGGCATTATCCGACATTCAAACAGTCCGTGGGCTTCCCCCCTACATATGGTCCCGAAAGCTGACAGATCATGGCGCCCTTGCGGGGATTTTCGCAGGTTAAACAACGCTACAGCGCACGACCGCTACCCAATCCCACATATCCAAGATTTCTCGGTTCATTTGGCAGGGGCGCGCATTTTTTCTAAAATGGACTTGGTCCGCGGTTACCACCAAGTCCCAGTGCGCGCTGAGGACATACCCAAAACAGTGGTAATAACTCCGTTTGGTTTATTCGAGTTTTTACGCATGCCATTCGGACTTAAAGGGGCTGCTCAGACGTTCCAACGCATGATGGACACGGTGCTGCGCGATCTCCCTTTCGTGTTCGTCTACCTGGACGATATTTTAGTAGCCAGCGTGTCCGAAGACGAACATGAAAAACACCTAGCCACAGTTTTCCGAAGGTTGGGAGATCACGGGTTAATAATCAACCCAGCGAAGTGTCAGTTCAGGGTGGCGCAGATCGATTTTTTAGGACACCGCGTCTCCCTCGAAGGAGCAGTTCCGCTGCCTGACAAAGTGCGCGCGGTGGCAGATTTTCCCCGGCCACAGACAGTCAGGGCGTTGCAGGAGTTTTTGGGAATGGTGAATTTTTATAACCGTTTTCTCCCCCGCGCGGCGCAACTCATGCAGCCGCTGTATGCCGCGTTCAAAAAAAAGAAACCCCCGGATAAGATCGAGTGGTCCCCGGAGCGGGACCAAGCGTTCTCGGAGGTTAAGGCAGCCTTGGCAAAGGCTGCGTTGCTGGCACACCCAGACCCAACGGCCCGCATAGCGCTCACCACTGACGCGTCAGATGTGGCCATAGGGGCAGTCATGGAGCAACATGTAGCCAGGGTTTGGCAACCCCTCGCATTTTTCAGCAGGACCTTGCGCGATAGCGAACGTAAATACAGCGCGTTCGACAGGGAGCTGCTCGCTCTCCATTTGGCCATCCGCCACTTTCAGTTCTGGCTGGAAGGACGCGCTTTCACCGCGTTCGTTGATCACAAACCGCTAACATTCGCGATGGCCAAGGTCTCGGAACCGTGGTCAGGCCGGCAGCAGAGACAGCTGGCCGCGATATCAGAGTTTACCACTGATATTCAGCATGTGGTGGGCAAACTCAATGTAGTGGCAGATTGCCTCTCGCGCGCTGTGGCGGCCCCAGTCAGCATAGGGTTAGATTATGCAGCCATGGCCGCAGAGCAGGTTAATGACGTGGACGTGCGCGCGCTCCAGTCTGGACCAACAGGGTTAAGGCTGGAAAGCAGGGTGCTGCAAGACGGTATGCCCCCCCTAATCTGCGATGTCTCCACTGGACGGCCGCGTCCAGTAGTACCGGCTGCGTGGCGCCGCCACGTTTTTGACTCGGTTCATTCTTTGGCACACCCTGGAGTGCGCGCGTCGGTCAAAATGGTGGGAGAGAAATTTGTTTGGCCGAGCCTCTGCAAACAGGTCAAAGAGTGGGCAGCAACCTGCACGGCGTGTCAACGAGCCAAAGTACACAGGCACACAAGAGCTCCTTTGGAACCGTTTCACATTCTGGCCAAGAGGTTTGATCACGTTCATGTGGACCTCGTTGGACCCCTCCCACTGTCACAGGGGTGCACACATCTTCTGACAATGGTGGACCACACCACGCGCTGGCCTGAAGTGGTCCCGCTGGCATCAACCACGGCCGAGGAAGTGGCGCACGCGTTTTTAACAGCTTGGGTGGCGCGCTTCAGCGTTCTGTCGGACATTACGTCCAACAGAGGCCCTCAATTTGTTTCCGAGCTTTGGTCGACAATGGCCCGCAGCCTGGGTGTCACAATTCACCGCACAACCGCGTACAATCCGCAGGCTAACGGACTATGCAAACGTTTTCATAGGTCATTGAAAGTGGCTCTCAGAGCGTCACTGACAGATACAAATTGGGTTGACAAGTTACCATGGGTGTTATTGGGGTTGCGTTCTGCACCTAAAGAGGATCTAGAAGCCTCCCCAGCGGAGCTCGTGTTTGCGCAGCCACTCCGGCTGCCTGGGGAGTTTCTCCCAGATAACCCTGCGCCAAACGCCTCCCCGTCTCAGCTGTTGCGGAGTAACATAGAATCAAGCATGCTGCCCGGCCCCGCGCACCACAGTTTTCCGCGCGTTTTTGTGCCTAAAACTTTGAAGAACGCAGAGTTTGTTTTTGTTAGACACGATGCGCATTGAACCCCGCTGCGACCGCCTTATGACGGACCATTCAGAGTGCTAGAAACAGGGACAAGCAGTTTTTTCTAGATTTGGGGGGCAGGAAAGAGAAAATTGGCATAGACAGACTTAAACCCGCTTTTGTGGTGGCAGAGGAGGAAGTGCTGTTGGCAAAGGCCCCGCGGCGAGGTAGACCACCACGGAGGGTTTCACACAGTAATGTTTCCCAAAGTAATGTTTCCCCAGAACACCCGCAGAGACTGACAAAGGGTTTCCACCCCCAGACGGCAAATCCCCAGCGGGACAGCGCCGCAGAGACGGTGAACCCCAGCTACAGCAGATTCGGCAGGAGGCTGAAGCCTATCCAGCATGTGGACTGATGTGTATTGATGCTATCACAGCATGCATGTGGTTATTTTCTTGTTGTTCTGTTTTTCTAAAATGCTGGGGGGGGGGGGGGGGGGTTGTGTGGTGAATACTCAATGGACCTGTTGGACTGGTTCTGTGACTCGCATTTCAGGTCAGAATAAAGGCAGGAAGCTTAGCCTTGTTATGCAAGGCTGGAGACTGTGGGGGGTCGATTAAAGGATGCGTGGGAGACAGTGGAAGTGATATCATGGAGGGAAATGCATTGTGACTGTCTTTATTATGCCAGGTGGTGAAATGCATGGTGACTGTCTTTATTATGCAAGGTGGTCTGTGGGACATGTGATCTATGAGGTGTGAAGTCCCTGATATTTAAGGACGAGAGTTACTGTTTCACACTCTCTCTTTTTTCTGTTTTGAAATGATGGAGATGTGAATAAAGCTGACTCTGAGAAAGAACGCTGCCTCGTCATTTTCACATCTTCCACAAAACTGTCAAAATTCCAGAAGTTCTGATCATGGAGGAGGGGCAACAACAATTTACCATTCCAAATTACTAGTTAATGTAAAGCAAAAAACATGTTATAATTCCTTTGAGGGCCTGGTCCTTAGTATTGGGCACTTTAGCAATTTTAGGCTAAACCCAATTTTATTTGCCATAGTTTATTGTCCTCCATCAACCTACTCAGAATTTTTATCCGAATTTGCTGAATTCTTAGCTGATTTAGTGCTGAAATCAGATAGAATAATTATAGTAGGGGACTTTAATATACATGTAGATGTAGATAGTGACTGCCTTCATTTGGCATTTAATTCAATATTAGACTCAATGGGGTTTTCTCAAAAAGTAGGAAATTCTACTCATTATCTCCACCATACATTGGACCTTGTTCTGATACATGGCATAGAAATAGAAAAGCTGGTAGTGTCTCCTCATAACCCTGTACTGTCAGACCATTGTCTGTTAACCTTTGATTTTACTATTTCTGACTATTTGGCTCCTAAGGAAAAATATTACTACAGTAGATGCCTCTCAGATGATGTTGTTACCAAATTTATGCAGATTGTTTCCTCTATGCCATGTGTCAACACAACGGAAATAAACTATGGAGAGCTTGCTCCTTCTGTAATTGATAGTATGGTAGATAGTATTACAGCTTCTCTGCATCAGACTCCAGACTTTGTGGCCCCCTTAAAAAAGAAAAAGTCTAATCAGAGATTTCTAACTCCTTAGTTCAACACAGAAACTTGTAGCTTAAAACAGACAACTCATCAGTTAGAAAGAAAATGGCGCTCCACTAATTTAGATGAAATCTATTTAGCTTGGAGAAATCATCTTTTAATTTATAAAAATCTCTTAGAAAAGCTAGGGCAAGTTATTATTCTGCATTAATAGAAGAGAACAAGAATAATCCCAGGTTTCTTTTCAGCACTGTAACCAGGCTGCCAGGACTCTGTCGCCTGATTGCTGGTGTCTTTCTGCAACTGTGGGGGTTCCCCCTACAGTTGAAAGTGCTATGAGATGACTGTTGTTGTGAAATAGCGCTGTATAAATAAAGTTGAATTGATTAAATTGAATTCATTATTGATCATCTATTGATAATTTTATGTATTATCTATTTTTCTGAAGATTGCTAATTATTTTGCTAATTAATTTCTTTGATACCCCCTTTTTTGATGCATGGAGACGCACATGCAGCAAAGTTACAGGGTATTTGCTTGATTCTTTTACTGAAAGGAAGAGTGCTACCACCTTTAATTTAGATGAAAATTTGTGGGTAGTACAGCTCCTTCAAAATGAGATTTCAATAATCATGACTTCTTTTGTGACATCTTTTGAACCAATTTACAAATTCCATTTAAGAAAAACAAAATAGCTATCTGTGCAGATTTGATATAATTTAGCATTGATAAATAAGGTCAGTTTGTCCAATTGAACACAGATGGGTTGAATTTGTATAAATGAATAAAGATTGTGTCACACTCTTACAGTCAATGGAAAGGTGGACATTTTGCCTAATTAGAATTTGGTTTAATTTTGTACAAGGAATGCCTCATTTTATACATTCTTTGGTAAATTATGGGGTGGAATGTAGTCCCGAGGCCCAGCATGGCCACGGCTGAGCATCAGGAAAACACATTTCTTATTACCGTCACATTTCTGAAATATGATGCTGTCACACCATTATGTGGTGAGTAACATCAAATGTATCCTGCAGTGCAAAATCATATAAAACTAGAAAAGCACTCGGAGAGCGCAGACCTCCGCCAAGCGCCACAGTTCCCCCCCATACAGTGTTTGTGTGTACGTTTTCAGATTCCTTGAGCATGAAAACATATGACTAGCAATTGGATTGACAATGATAGGATTAGTGGTTCAGTAGTTGTTCACGAAAATGGCATTTTCCGTAATGGCGGCCACAGTTCCCCCCATACAGTGTTTGTGTGTACGTTTTCAGATTCCTTGACCATGAAAACATATGACTAGCAATTGGATTCACAATGATAGGATTAGTGGTTCAGTAGTAAAAGCATTACCTCCTTGGCGGAGGTAATAAACTGAAGTGTTGGTGTTGTGTCCATCTCTTTCATGTGCAAAGTCCCAGGCTGTGAGCGTTTTCATAGATCACTGAAAGCAGCACTGAGGGCTTCACTGACGGATGGAAATTGGGTAGACAGGTTGCCGTGGGTTTTATTGGGTTTGCGCTCCGCGGAAAAAAAGAGGATTTGGAAGCTTCCCCTGCAGAGAGCTTGCTTTTGCGCAGCCCCTATGGCTGCCCGGGGGAATTTCTGCCAAATAATCCCGCGCCGGACAGCTGCCCGTCTCAGCTTTTGCAGCGTAGCGCAAACACAGGCATGCTCGCGGGCCCTGCCCAGCCCACCACAGTTTTCCGCGTGCTTTTGTGCCTAAAACTTTGAAGAACGCGGAGTTTGTGTTCGTCAGACACGGCGACCAGCGCCCTCTATTGCCCCTGCACACATGTTGAAAATGGCCGTATCTCACAATGTTAAAGAATCCTTTAAAAAATTCCTGTATCCAGACGGTGATCCAGATCATCCCCAAAATTTAATCAGTTCTTCCTTGTACCATTTCCAACAAGGCCTGAAAGATTCATCGAAATCCGTCCAAAACTTTTTGAGTTATCTTGCTAACCAACAGACAGACAAACAAACAGACAAACAGACAGACAGACAAACGCTGGCAAAAACATAACCTCTTCCTGGCCTTTGGCCTGGCGGAGGTAATCATATACAGTAAACATTACATTTGTAAAGTCAGAGTCATTTAAATCAGCATACCTTATGTCATTTACAATGTCACACAAAGTCATACTTAGTTTCAAAAAATGCTTATCAGTTTAGGGGTCCTTTCTCCTGTGGTCAGTCAATGTCAATGTCAATGTCAATGAATGTCAGTTATTATTTTTTATTATTTTATTACATATTGCATATGTCACCAAAGATTTATTAAATTAAAAGGTAATTGATAGGATAAAGTATACAATATATATATTTTTTTTCAGGTTTCATTGATTATTCTATATGATTTTAATGCTATATTATTCTATTTTATAACTGTATCTGGTGCATATAATGAGCCAATGTCTGATTCACTGTATTTTTCCATTGTCTCAGAACTTGAAAAGACTGTTTTTCAGTGTGAGATTAGGTTGAACAAGATTGTAAATAATGACGAAGGTTTCATTGTTTTATCATACCAAGCTGTACTTTACTGTATGCCTGTAGTTAGGGTGACCAGGTCATGCAGCAGAATGTTCAGTGCTGACCATAGATTAGAAGCTCCAAATGGCGGCTCCAGCCAGTCTAGCTTAGATAAGGTCAGGGCCTTGAACACATGTTAGGGAGTTGGTGTTAACAGGCTCTGAGGCAGTAATGATGATGTTATGATTCCTTGTTAATTTGGCAAATCTAATTCCTGGTGAAAGCCATTTTTTTATGCTTTTCCCTTTCCTTTTGAAAAACAAAGAATAAGGAATAGTGTAGCTCATGTATTTTTACCTACATATGTATAAGCACTATGGGATGCTTGAGACTGCATGTGTGGATTGACCTCACGTCTTGGATGGGACAATATGTCTGGACCGCCTGTGGATAACAACAAGAAGATGGAGGTACGGCGATAAGGAGCCAAAAGGACTTCCTGACCTCCTGGGGCCCAGGCGGAGGACTGAAGGGCGCGGAGGGAGAGTTATTGTCAATGGGGGTTTTGACGGTGATATGTGATTCTTCCTTTGTCCTTGTGTGTATAAAAGAGAAGGTTTTGACTCAGCTCCCTCTCTTCTGTTCTTGAGAGATAGCTGGGGATGTGATCGCAACAATAAAACCTGAATTAAGAAATAATTCAGCCTTGTTATTTCACGCTCCCCACATTGGTGACCAAGAGACGTGAGAATGCATAGAAGGGATTCTCCTGATGCAGACTCGTCGGAGTCTGCCCAAGCGAGCGCCGTCTCTATTAAACTGCCAGAATTCTGGCAGGACAACCCGGACTCGTGGTTCCTCCAGGCTGAGGCACAGTTCATGCTCGCAGGAATAACGGCGGATGACACTAAGTTTTACCACGTCATCGCAAGACTTGACAACTGCACAGCTCGATGCGTGCGGAGCCTGGTTCAGCAGCCACCCGCTGACAACAAATACGGCGAGTTGAAGGCTGCCCTCACCGAGTGTTTCACACCCTCAGCCGAAGAGAGGGTTAGGAGGCTCCTGGCTATGCACGGCCAGGGAGGGCGCAGGCCAGTCGCCCTGATGGAAGACATGCTACAGCTGAGGGAATCGGACAACGATAATTTCCTTTTTATGCACATCTTCCTAAGTAACCTCTCGTCGCACATGAGAGGGACCCTCTCCAGCATGCCTTGTGTGACCCAGCGGGACTTCCGTGCGCTGGCCCGAGAGGCGCAGCGGCTCCTCGACTCCTGCGGCGAGCAGACAGCCACAGCAGCAGCGGCAGACCTAGGTGCGGTGACCCGAGGCAACAAAGAGCCAGAGACAGCGGAGCCAGCCCCACCAATAATGGCAGCGACGTGGCCCCGGCGCAGCGGAGGAGATGGCCTCTGTTATTATCACCGGCGTTTCGCAGAGAAGGCACACAGGTGTGTGCCGCCGTGCAGCTACAAGAGCTCGGGAAACTCCAGGACCGGGACCCGTTAGCAGCTTCAGCTCTCGGTGAAAGAAATAGGCTGCTGTACATCACAGATGCGAGCTCCGGGCAGCACTTCCTCATAGACACCGGAGCCCAAGTTAGTTTCATCACCCCGACCTATGCTGACCGGTTGGCTGGCCCCCGTGGTGACGGGGTAACCGCGGCGAACGGCTCAAGCATCAACACCTACGGAGAAAGGACCCTGTTTTTGTCCTTGCACGGCCGCACTTATGAATGGACTTTTATCATAGCAGCAGTGAGCTTCAACATGTTAGGTGCCGATTTTCTGTGCTCGCATGGTTTGTTAGTTGATCTTGCCAACAGACGATTAGTTAATGCACTGTCTCTATTCTATTCCTTGTGCAGCTCGAGTGTCCCCACCACCGGTGCAGACCAACGTCGCCACAGCAGGCGGTAAGTTTAACACACTCCTCACCCAGTTTCCAGCGCTCACGGTTCCTACTTTTTCGACAACAGTTGCGAAACACGGGGTGGAGCATTTTATCACTACAGCGGGCCCCCCCGTCTTCGCAAAAGCTCGGCGTTTGGATGCTGCTAAGCTTTCCATAGCGCGCGAGGAGTTCGCCAGCCTCGAAAGGCTGGGCATTATTCGCCGTTCGAAAAGCCCATGGGCTTCGCCACTGCATATGGTCCCTAAAGCTGACTGCTCCTGGAGACCTTGCGGCGATTACCGCAGACTAAACAACGCTACAGCGCATGACCGCTACCCAATCCCACACATTCAGGATTTCTCGGTGCATTTAGTGGGGGCACACATTTTTTCTAAAATAGACCTGGTTCGCGGCTACCATCAGGTTCCAGTCCGTCCTGAGGACATTCCTAAAACAGCGGTAATAACCCCTTTTGGACTTTTTGAGTTTTTGCGCATGCCGTTTGGTCTTAAAGGCGCCGCACAAACATTCCAATGTATGATGGATGCCGTGTTACGCGATCTCCCTTTTGTGTTCGTCTACCTCGACGACATTTTAGTCGCCAGTACTTCAGAAGAGGAACACGAAAAACATCTCACTACGGTTTTTCGGAGGTTGGGAGAGCACGGGTTAATAATTAATCCAGCCAAGTGCCAGTTTGGCGTGGCGCAGATTGATTTTTTGGGGCACCGCGTCTCCTCAGAAGGGGCAATCCCACTACCGGATAAGGTGCGCGCAGTGGTAGATTTTCCTCGACCACAAATGGTCAAATCATTGCAGGAGTTTTTAGGAATGGTAAATTTTTATAATCGTTTCCTACCCCACGCAGCGCAGCTCATGCAACCATTATACGCCGCGCTCAAAAAACAAAAACCCTCCAATCCTATCGAGTGGTCCCCGGAGCGGGAGCGCGCATTCGCGGAGGTAAAAAAAGCCCTGGCTGACGCCACGCTTCTGGCTCACCCAGATCCATCGGCCCGCATAGCGCTCACTACCGACGCATCAGATTTAGCCATAGGGGCGGTCTTGGAACAGCACGTTGCCGGGGTTTGGCAGCCGCTGGCATTTTTCAGCAGATCCTTGAACGACGCCGAGCGGAAATACAGCACGTTTGACAGGGAGCTGTTAGCGCTCCATTTGGCTGTCCGCCATTTCCAGTTTTGGCTGGAAGGTCGGCGTTTCACCGCTTTTGTCGACCATAAGCTGCTCACTTTTGTGATGTCCAAAATTTCAGAACCTTGGTCGGGCCGGCAACAGAGGCAGCTGGCCGCAATTTCGGAGTTTACCACTGATATTCAGCACGTAGCCGGTAAACTCAACGTAGTGGCAGACTTCCTCTCTCGCGCGGTCACAGCACCGGTGCGCGCGGAGGCAGATTATACTACCGCAGCCGCAGGGCAAAATAACAGCACGGAAGCGCACGCGGCCCCAGTTCACATGGGGATAGATTACGCAGCCATGGCAGCGGAACAGGGTAGAGATGTGGACGTGCGCGTGCTCCAGTCTGGACCAACAGGGTTAAGGCTGGAGAGCAGGTGTTTGCAAAACGGTATGCCCCCCCTAATCTGCGATGTATCGACTGGGTGACAGCACCCGGTAGTCCCGGCCGCGTGGCGCCACCGCATTTTTGACTCGGTTCACTCCCTGGCACACCCGGGAGTGCGCACTTTGGTGAAAATGGTAGCGGAGAAGTTTGTTTGGCCGAGCCTGCGCAAGCACGTGAAAGAGTGGGCAAGGACCTGCATGGCTTGCCAGCGGGCCAAAATTCATAAGCACACGAAAGCTCCCTTAGAACCGTTCCACATTCCGGCCAGGAGATTCGATCACATGCACGTCGACCTCGTGGGTCCCCTACCGTCGTCGCAGGGTTTCACACATCTTTTGACAATGGTGGACCGAACCACACGTTGGCCGGAAGTGGTCCCACTGGCATCGACCACAGCTGCAGAGGTGTCTCGCGTTTTTTTGACAGCCTGGGTAGCGCGTTTCGGGGTTCCGTCGGATATTACGTCCGACAGAGGGCCTCAATTTGTCTCTGAGCTCTGGTCGGCGATGGCCAGCAGCTTAGGAGCGAAAATTCATCGCACTACCGCTTATCACCCCCAGGCTAATGGTTTATGCGAGCGTTTTCATAGGTCTTTGAAGGCAGCCCTCAGAGCGTCGCTTACAGATGCAGATTGGGTAAACAAACTACCATGGGTTTTATTGGGGTTGCGTTCTGCGCCCAAAGAGGATTTAAATGCCTCCCCAACCGAGTTAGTTTTTGCACAGCCTCTCAGGCTGCCCGGTGAGCTCCTACCAGAGCATCACCGGGCATCACCGGGCCACTGATCGGCACGGGAGCAGACATGCTCCCGGGCCCCTTTCATCACACTTTTCCACGCGTTTTTGTTCCCAAAGCTTTGAAAAATGCCGAGTTCGTTTTTGTCAGGCACGAGGCTCTGAGACCGACCCTCCGCCCGCCATATGATGGTCCATATAGGGTGCTGGAAACAGGTGATAAGCATTTTGTGCTAGATTTGGGAGACAGAAAAGAGACAGTTAGTATTGACAGACTAAAGCCTGCTTTTGTGATGAACGACGAGTCTGTACGGGTGGCGAGGGCACCTCGACGTGGCAGACCCCCCAGGGAACACGTCCCTGAATTCCCGCAGGGATCAAATAACCACTCTCTTCCTCAGTCAGCAGATTCTTTGCAGGACGGCGCCCCAGGGACAGCGAGACCTGCTTACAGCAGATTCGGGAGACGTTTGAAGCCCAGACGGCGCACAGACTGAATTTTAATGTGATCATGTGGTATAGACTATGCTATTGATGTTATCACTGATTTTTGATATGATCATGTGGTATAGACTATGCTATTGATGTTATCACTGATTTTTGATATGATCATGTGGTATAGACTGTGCTATTGAGGTTATCATGTTTTATTAACTCTGATATATTGTCCATTCTTCGACGTTTGGGGGGGGTTATGTAGCTCATGTATTTTTACCTACATATGTATAAGCACTATGGGATGCTTGAGATTGCATGTGTGGATTGACCTCACGTCTTGGATGGGACAATATGTCTGGACCGCCTGTGGATAACAACAAGAAGACGGAGGTACGGCGATAAGGAGCCGAAAGGACTTCCTGACCTCCTGGGGCCCAGGCGGAGGACTGAAGGGCGCGGGGGGAGAGTTATTGTCAATAGGGGGTTTTGACGGTGATATGTGATTCTTCCTTTGTCCTTGTGTGTATAAAAGAGAAGGTTTTGACTCAGCTTCCTCTCTTCTGTTCTTGAGAGATAGCTGGGGATGTGATCGCAACAATAAAACCTGAATTAAGAAATAATTCAACCTTGTTATTTCACGCTCCCCACAAATAGCAGAAAAACCTTTAAATCGCACCTAAAGCTTCCACAATTTGAATGTGAGTTCGCTACTCCCAACAAGTATTCACTAAATATTTTGTGAATCAATTAAGGTTTTACCAATTGACATGGGTAATCACTTAGTTTAAGAATATATTCAAACAAAACAATATCCTATATTAAAAGCCAGTGTTGCATTTTAGAATGAATAACTGTAGATATAAACCTAATCTCTGTTTTCAGAAATTTATGATACAAAATCACAGTCTGTGGCCTGTATTTTTTAAGGCTGATTATGTATATATTCTTATCTAGGTCAAAATGACACAGATCACTAATCAGTCTTCTTGTGGTATGTCTGTCTTTTCTGTTCATAAATTTACCATCTCCCAATAATAAAACTTCATCCTCATCTTGCTATTTTCTCCAGGAGGGAAAAAGTCAGGCCTAAGGTTGAAATGTAAAAAAGATTGCATATGTCATTTGGGGGCTGCACGGTGGCGCAGTGGTTAGCACTGCGGCAGCACAGTTTACCCTCGGCCGCGGGATTGTGGGGATCATGAGATCATGGGTTTGATCCCTGCCCCCGGCCAACAGTGATCTGTGTGGAGTTTGCATGTTCTCCCCGTGTTGTGTGGGTTTACTCCGGGATTTCTCCAGTTTCCTCCCACATGCCAAAAACATGCAGGTTAGGGTTACGGGGCGCTTGCGCACGCAGCGACCGGCAGCTGGTGGCTTGTCACCAGACTGCAAAACAAATCTACATACGGGTACAAAATAAGTACAAAAAAAAAAAATTATTAAAAGGTAAGTATAGTAAACAAAACAACAATATAACATACAATTACCAAGACCTTTGTTTGATAATCCATAGCCAAATCATATACACAGACACATTAATTATCAATCTCTTTTGAACCCCTATGCTTTAAATCATGTGATATAGGGTATACATAAAGCCTTCAGTGATTAGGCATTATTAAGTGACATCATAATATTGTAATATTCAATTAATTTCATCATTGTCATGCTGGTACCATTGATTAAGATGTAAACAGTTAACTTAATATCCTATGGGTCTGTAGTCACATCGTCACACGTCAGTCCTTCTTCCTGTAAAGGGCACTGTTATGCTTCAGTCAAAGAAAAAAGGTCAGTAATACATCAAAAATTGCTTTAAAAAATATGTAAATAATTTATCACCTATGCAACATTAGTTAAAACCTTGCAAAATTAGATTGAAAAGGTAAAACCCCAAACCTTTGTAAAAAATACCCATATTTAGATTACTCCTCTCCCACATAGTCTGATTTTCCCTTTTTTTCTAAAACACTCACACACACACAAACACAGAATTGCTTCTTTTCTCCTATCTCCACAAGGTCGAAGTAGGAACCTTCCAGAAAGACAAAACAACCAAACTGCAGCTGCCTCTATCTAAGACTCACACACACACAAAAAATAAAATAACTGTGTTTCTCATTGTCCATTTTAACGTTATCCGGTTCTGTTGCCATTTAATCTGACTGTCTTTAAATATTATAGTCTAATATCAATATCTTATAATATAGAATAAAGTTATTATTATGATTTTATTTATTTCCACTTCCTCACAACAATATTGCCTCACAAATCACCTTGTTTTTTTACTATAATTAGTTTACTTATATTATTATATATCACTTATGAAGTTAAAACGAATGAAAACTTATACATTTATTTCACACACAGTAAATCCTTATCTAATGCGGTGAGACCAACTATTTTTTAGAGATGTGCCCGTTGCAGTTTTTCTCAAGGAGTTTCAAACTTTTTGGTCTGAGCTAAAATACGCTAGGGGTGCCAACTCTACTTTTTGAGATCAAGCAATGATCTCAAGGGGTTTAAACCTTTTGGCAAAGCTATGTACCAGCCGAATAACACCTCTTTTTCAGTAACCCTATATCAGTCACCCCGGGGTTTGAACCTTTTATTCGGGCTGTACGTGTCATGGATGGCCCTCACGAGCCATCATAAGATGCTACAAATCACCAGTGAGTTTGCACAGTTTATTACAGAACAGAAAAGGAACAAAATAACAAGCCACAGGGGGCTAAAACACACTACAACGAATACTCAATCAAAGACGAGGAGGAACAGATTCGTAATGAAAATGCTTACAATCAAGGATGGAAAGTAGTTAGCATCTGACCAGGGAAACACGGCGAGGAACGCTCGACGCTGTCAGACAGGGAAAATCTGACGAGACTGCCGCGCCTTTCGTTCTCAGCTGCCCTCTTAAGTAGAGAGCAGCTGATGAGGCGAAATGCAGCTCAGCTGTCCACTCTGACAGCCGGAAGCCCCTCCAAGTGCTGTCACAATAAAGGCTCGGAGAACCAAAAGGGGCACACCCACATCAGAAGGGAGAAAATAGTGCATGGCTCGTGCGCAGGCGAGATCGGTGCATGAACCATAACAGTACCTCCCCCCTGAGGCGGCGAACTACGAGCGCCGTATGACACCCAAGCCACCCCCCACCCCCCCACCCCCAGGGTGGGGGGATGGGGGAAAAAGGCCTGGAGGGTGAGAATCAGAAGGAGCCAAAAAAAAAAACAAAAACACCATGACGATGACAGGGAACAAATGAAGCAATTACAGAGTATGAAAAAAAGGAAAACACAATACTCCATAACGCACAGATGATACATAGAGCAGGGCAAAAAATGCAAATGATAGTCGGAGACCTAAAACTGAACACACAGGCCTATAAGACTTAATGTGACAGATGCAAATCATCCCTCAGACGGGGGAGGGGAGACGGGAAAAAAAAAACACACTAAACAGCGCTAAATACACAGATCGACATAGAGCAAAAGACAATACACCCGAGTGACCTTAATATTAAATGAAAATAAGAGACACACGGGGATGACGGCAGGCAGAGTCCAATGAAGCCAGAACTGTTCTGGTGGTCTCCCTGCGTCCAATATCCAACTGGTGAATAAAGGGAAAAGGAAACGTTCGGGCGGCCTATCCCAGTCCCAGGCCCGGAAAGACCGAATCTCCGGCGGCTGAACCAGGTCGCCCAGTAGGAAGCACCGTACGTCAGGTGGCCGACCCAGAACGTCAAACCAGCGAAACGGCTCACCAGGCGGCCGACCCGCATCACTCAGCCACCAGGACCGTAGGGGAAAAATTGAAGACGGCCTCCCTGGATAGGGGGAAGATGAGGGAGAGCTGGACCGAATCTTAAGAACCCCAACGGCCCCCGGTGGAGATGAGCTGGGATGATGAAGACGGTGACGATGACGATGAAGATGAAGATGACGATGAGCCAGTCCAGTGTCAGGTGGCAGAGAATCTGCAGCTCCCTCACCGACCTTGAACCACGCCGGCGCTGCACCCACGACAGACCCCGATTGGGTCTCGGCTGCACCCGCGATGGACCCTGACTGGGTCGGCGCAGCACCAGTAACGACCTCCAACCCCGAACCCGGAACCTCCAGCACAGCAACCGGGATTGGCTCCGCACCAGTGACCCTGGGAGAAGGCTCAGGAGAAGGAAAAGAACAGGGATCAGAATCACCGGTAGCGACAGAGCCCAGCGAGACGAGCTTGGGTGCAGCGGATGGCTGCCCCTGGCTCATCTCCCCGAGAGACAGGCAAAAATGCTCCAAAATGGAAAGAAGGAAAACAAAGTAGAGCACTTGCCTGCACTCGAGTTCTGTCACCATCCAGGACTTCGATGATCCGGGCTCAGGACGAAGAAGGTCGTCGTCTGGCTCTCACTCAGCTACGGCGGGCTCTGCAGCCGGCATGATGGTCTCCATAGCCTGAGGACCCTCCGGCACTGATGTCCACGCCGACGACCCGCACGGCATGGTGGCAGGGGACCCTCGACACGCTGGATCAAACCACTCATCTGTGGAGACCCGGAGATGTGGCGGCGGCAGCGCAGGCTCCACGCTGCAGTCCGCTGTCCTCCTCTACCCATGACGTGGCTGCGGGGCTGGAACCAGGCTCTCCAGAACCGCAGGCCCCTCCTCGTCCGGCGACGTAGGCCTGGCGTCGTGGACCGCTCAGCGGAGGGAGACACAGAGACGGTAGGTTTAATGACAGAAGCTACAGCAGGTGGTGGGAGCTCGGGGGACTGCGAACCCCGAACTCCACCTCCAGGAGTCAGACAAGGCAAATCACAACTAAGGGGAGAAACATGAACTTGCACTTGCCTGTTTTCCGGAGAATGGATGGTGCCTGCTGTAGCGGATGTTGTTCCTCCCTTTCCCCGCTGGATGGTGACGGAGGGCCCTCTGGGAGGACGAGGAGGAGCTGCTCACGATGGTCCAATAACGGGCTTCGCCAGAGCAGGACTCAAAACACTCACAGCTGCCAAGGAAGACATCGAGGAGGAGGGGAGGATAGCTGAGGTGATCTGGGCCCAAGGAGCTGACGGAACAGCAGGAAGAGGTGACCTGGGGAGAGAGGCTGCAGGGATTCCCTCCTGGCGAGACGTAGGAGTGACAGCTGTCAGAGAGGGGGAATCTTTCTGATGACCAGGAACAGGATCCAGACAGGGTTCTCGCTGAGGTTTCCTGTTGGTGTGACGACGGTCACCGGCAGAGAGCGAGGCGAAGGAGAAGTTTGGGCTTCTTCGGGGATCACCCCTGGGCAGTGCGACCTCCTTGCCTGGAGCGGGGACAGGAACGGGATTCCGAAGCGAGGAGCAAGGATGCCTCCTCTTCGGCTTCCTGCCAGAGTTTCCCTCCAGCCCACGGAGTATCTCTTGTTGCGCGGCGATGTCCGCCTTCCTCGCAACGACTTCGAGGTGGTCGGAGTAGCGAGGAAGGCGATTAAGGATGTCCTCAGCGAGGTCCAGGTGCCGGCGTACATCACTGGGAGAGTCGTAGAGGGTAGCGGTGACGAGAGTTCCATCTACGCAGTCCAGGACCTCCGCCAGCTCGTAGCCCAGGCTCCGAACGCGGCTCCTGAATGATGGCATAACCTCCCAGCGCACAGGCACCCAGACAGAGAAAAACAAGTCCAATTTTGGCAAAACTCACAGCGACAGGTGTCTCGGTCTGGCGACAGTTTACTGTCATGGATGGCCCTCACGAGCCATCATAAGATGCTACAAATCACCAGTGAGTTTGCACAGTTTATTACAGAACAGAAAAGGAACAAAATAACAAGCCACGGGAGGCTAAAACACACTCAGCCGGAAGCCCCTCCGAGTGCTGTCACAATAAAGGCTCGGAGAACCAAAAGGGGCACACCCACGTCAGAAGGGAGAAAATAGTGCAGGGCTCGTGTGCGGGCAAGATCGGCGCTCCAACCATAACAGTACAATGCAAAACGGGTAACTCTACTTTCCAGTGACCTCAATAAATACTTACCACTGCGGGGTTTAAACCGATTACCCAAGCAACAAACGCAAACGGGGTAACTCTACTTTCCATTGACCTCAAATAAATACTTGTCACTGCGGGGTTTAAACCGATTACCCAAGCTCTCTCCAACTCTACTTTCTGGAACAGTTTCAATGCGTATAACTACTTCCACGGGGTTTAAACCGTTTGGAGATTTCATCAAACTCAGTAAATATATCTCTTAAAACAACATATAAATTCAAGACCATATCTCAGTTTCATTCCACAAATAAAATCACACGTGCATGAGTATTTAATCTCTACAGAAAGGGCTGTCCCCAAAGGGACGGGCAGAAATTTATTGAAAAAGGTTTTCTGCTCACCTCTTATCATGTTGCGGCCGCCAGTCTGTAGAGAAAAAATACACCGTTTACAAAACTAGAACTAAAATTTAGCCTCGTAACCAGGCAGAAACACCAAATTGTTGAGTCTAAACTACCTTAAACCCCAGTTCTTTGATACGACGGCCAAATAACCAGGCTGAGAGATGAAGTACATTTTCACTGGATTTACTGAAAGTGAGATATGGAATTACAATAGCGCTGGGACACACCTCTTAGGCAATTCCTCAAGAGAGTGTGCGACCCCAAAATGGAGCCCTATGTAGAAGAGCTTGAAATGATGAAGCGATGTGATTTTGTAAATCAAAGTTTAATAACAGCTTCACTCCTCTAACAAGTCTCATCTCGGTGCAGAAGCAGAATAAGAGGTCAAACACATTCAGACCTTCATACTTATACCTACACACAACAAAAGACATTGCATATCAAAGCTGACATCCCGCATTAACTTAATCCCCCCTCCTTTGTCTTCCGTCTCCTCCACCTGACCCTGGGTGGTCAGGGAGATCGATCTCCTCCATTGTCCTCTGTCTCCTCCACCTGACCCTGGGAAGTCAGGGCAATCGATCTGGTCTCCACCACTGCGACTCCGTCTGCTCTTTGATCTTCGCTGGCGGTCGAGACCTCTTGTCCTTTTCTGAGGCGTGGGGTCCCTGCACATATGTAATCACTAAACATTCTAATATGCCTATACATATGTAGGTATGGAATATATGATTAATATAAACCACAGCCCCCCCCCCCCCCAAACGACTAAGAAAAGGACAATCAAAGTAAGTCTACAGTTTAAGATAATTTCTATGACATACTATACTGTTAAACCTCTTGACAGGGAAAACAAGGAAGAATCTTTCCATCAGTCATGCTCCTGTAGAGAATTCAGTGGTAACCATAACAGTGTAGTAATATCACAAATCAGCCTTAAAACTGTCACGGCACAATCTGATAAAATAGTTAACAACTCTTGGTTAATTTGCATCAGTCCCTGTGCCGTCTGGGTTTTAATCTTCTCCCGAATCTGCTGTAGGTCCGCTTTGGCGTCCTGGTGGGACCCTCCTGTAAGGAATCTGCAGCTTGGGGAGGAGAGTGATTATTTGTTCCCTGCAGGGGGGTTGAGTCTTTTTTCTTGGGGGGTCTACCCTGCCGAGGTGCCCTCGCCCCCCGTGCAGGTTCGTCTCTCAATAAGAAAGCAGGTTTAAGTCTGTCAATGCTGACTGTTTCTTTTCTGTCCCCTAAATCAAGCACAAAATGCTTATCACCAGGTTCCAGCACTCTGAATGATCCGTCATATGGTGGACGGAGGGTTGATTTTAAAGCTTCATGCCTAACAAAAACAAACACAGCGTTTTTTAAAGCTTGGGGGACAAAAACCCATGGAAAAGAGTGATGTGCCGGTCCGGGGAGAGTGTCCGGTCCGTTGCTGCCTAAAGGCCTCAGGGTTGGAAGATGCCCAGGCTCTGGGTTCTCTGGTAAAAACTCACCTGGGAGTCTGAGAGGTTGTGCAAAAACTAATTCTGCTGGGGAGGCATCTAGATCCTCTTTAGGCGCAGCACGCAACCCCAATAAAACCCAGGGAAGTTTATTTACCCAATTTGTATCCGTTAGCGAGGCCCTGAGGGCGGCCTTTAAAGATCTGTGAAAACGCTCGCATAACCCATTAGCCTGAGGGTGATAAGCAGTGGTGCGGTGAATTGTCGCCCCTAAGCTGCTGGCCATGGCTGACCAAAGCTCTGAGACAAATTGAGGCCCCCTATCGGACGTGATGTCCGATGGGACGCCGAAACGTGCCACCCAGTTTGTCAAAAAAACACGAGCGACTTCCTCCGCTGTGGTTGCCGCTAGAGGGACTGCCTCTGGCCAGCGTGTGGTGCGGTCTATCATTGTTAACAGGTGTGTGAAACCCTGAGACGAAGGTAGTGGTCCCACAAGGTCGACATGAACGTGGTCAAACCTTCTAGCTGGGATTCGAAAAGGCCCTAGAGGGGCTTTTGTGTGTTTGTGTATTTTGGCGCGCTGACAAGACATGCAAGTTTTTGCCCATTCCTTTACATTTTTGCGCAGGCCCGGCCAAACAAACTTTTCGGCGACCATTTTAACCGAGGCGCGCACCCCTGGGTGCGCGAGGGAGTGAACCGAGTCGAAAATGCGGTGGCACCATGCAGCTGGGACTACCGGGCGAGGTCGGCCGGTTGAAACGTCGCAGATTAGGAGGGGTACACCGTCACGTAAACCCCTTTCCTCCAGTCTTAACCCTGTTGGTCCAGACAGGAGCGTGTGCACGTCCGCGTCGCTGCTTTGTTCCTCTGCCATGGCTGCGTAATCTATCCCTACGTGAATTGGGGCCGCGTACACGTCCGCGTTGGCGAAGAGTTCTGCGGCTGAGGTAGTATAATCTGTCTCCTCGTGCTCTGGCGATGTCACAGCGCGAGAGAGGCAGTCTGCTACCACGTTAAGTTTGCCTGCCACATGTCGAATGTCTGTGGTGAACTCTGAAATTGCAGCCAGCTGTCTTTGTTGCCTGCCTGACCATGGTTCTGAAATTTTAGCCATCGCAAAAGTGAGCGGTTTGTGGTCTACAAAAGCCGTGAAATGCCGCCCTTCTAACCAGAACTGGAAGTGGCGGATGGATAAATGAAGCGCTAGCAGCTCCCTGTCAAAAGTGCTGTATTTACATTCGGTTTGGTTTAAAGATTTGCTAAAAAATGCTAAAGGTTGCCAGGTTCCGCCAACATGTTGTTCCACGACTGCCCCTATGGCCAGGTCTGAAGCGTCTGTGGTTAACGCTATGCGGGCCGAGGGATCGGGGTGCACCAACAATGTGGCATTCGCTAGAGCACTTTTTACTCCGCGAAGGCGCGTTCGCGCTCCGGGGTCCATTCGACTGCGTTGGAAGGCTTTTGTTTTCTGAACGCGGCATACAGGGGCTGCATGAGTTGAGCTGCACGGGGGAGGAAACGGTTGTAAAAATTCACCATTCCCAAAAATTCTTGCAGCGATTTGACCGTTTGTGGTCGTGGAAAGTTTTTTACTGCGTGGACTTTGTCTGGCAATGGGACTGCCCCCTTCGGTGAAACTCTGTGCCCCAAAAAATCAATTTGTGACACGCCGAATTTGCATTTGGCTGGGTTGATTATTAACCCGTGCTCTTCTAGTCTCTGAAAAACTGTAGTGAGGTGTTGTTCGTGTTCTTCCTCTGACGGGCTGGCTACCAGCATATCGTCAAGGTAGACGAACACGAAGGGGAGGTCGTGTAATACCGCATCCATCATGCGCTGAAAGGTTTGAGCAGCGCCTTTGAGGCCAAACGGCATCCGCAAAAATTCAAAAAGACCGAAAGGGGTTATTACAGCCGTTTTAGGAATGTCTTCCGCTCGAACGGGGACTTGGTGATAGCCGCGGACCAGGTGTATTTTAGAAAAAATGCGCGCACCCGCCAGATGTAGTGAGAAATCTTGGATGTGAGGAATTGGGTAGCGGTCATGCGCTGTCGCATTGTTTAATCTGCGGTAATCGCCGCACGGTGTCCAAGAACCGTCGGTTTTCGGGACCATGTGGAGTGGCGATGCCCAGGGGCTTTTCGAGCATCTAATAATGCCTAATTTTTCCAGGGTGGCAAACTCGTCCCGTGCTATGGCGAGCTTGGTCGCATCTAAGAGCCGAGCTTTGGCGAACATGGGTGGGCCCGTTGTGGGAATGAAGTGTTCAACCCCATGTTTCGCTACTGTTGCTGAAAATTTGGGAACTGTGAGTGCTGGAAATTGGGTGAGGAGTTGGTCAAACTTACCTCCTGCTGTTGTGATGCTGGCCTGCACGGGTGGTGGAGAAACTCGAGCTGAGCAGGGGATAGAAGAAAATGACAGTGCATTAACCAAGCGTCTATTTGCTAGATCGACTAACAACCCATGTGCACACAAAAAATCAGGGCCCAACAAGTTAAAACTCACCGCCGCTACAATAAATGTCCATCTATAGTTGCGGCCATGAATGCAAAGAGGCAGGCTCCTTTCACCGTAAGTGTCGATGATCGAGCCGTTGGCTGCCATCGCTCCATTTCCCCGGGGACCCATGGCCCGATCTGCGTGGGAAGGGGTGATAAAGCTCAGTTGAGCTCCGGTGTCGATCAGGAACTGTGTCCCGGTGTGTCCGTCAGTCACATAAAGAAGTTTATTTTTTTCGCCGAGAACCGCAGCCGTTAACGGTTCTCGGTTTTGGCGTTTTCCCGAACTTTTGAACTTGCAGGGGGGAACACATTTGTACGCTCCCTCGGCGAAACGGTGGTGGTAATAGCAGATGTCGTTCCGCCTGCTGCGTCTTGGTCGTGTTGCCGCCATGGTGGGCGGGCTCTGCTCGGTTGTCTGTGGTTCTCCGCTGCTCTGGGCATCCGCGCTGAGATCTGCGGATGCTGCTGTGGCCACCTGTTCCCCGCAGGCGTTGATGAGTCGCTGCGCTTCTCGGGCCAGTGCGCGGAAGTCCTGCTGGGTGCTGCACCGCATGTTGACCAGCGTCCCTCTCATGTGTGGTGGCAGAGTGCTGAGGAAGATGTGTTGGAAGAGGAAGTTGTCGTTGTCCTCTTCCTTGAGCTGCAGCATGTCCTCCATGAGGGCCTTGGGTCTGCATCCTCTGTGGCCGTAGATCGCCAGGATCTTCTTTGCTCTCTCCTCGGCTGAGGGGACGAAGTTCTTGACGATGGTCGCCTTCAGCTCTCTGTATTTGTCATGGGCGGGCGGCTGTCGGATTATGCTCCGCGCACATCTTGACATGGCAGCGTCGAGTTTGGCGACGATGTGATAAAACTTCGTCTCGTCCGCCGTTATGCCCGCCAGTGCAAACTGAGCCTCAGCTTGCTGGAACCACGAGCTCGGGTCTTCTTGCCAGAATTCTGGCAGCTTGACGGTGACGGCGCTTGTGTGGGCCGTCCCTGATGTGTCCGCCGGGTGAGAGCGCCTTTCTTCTGCTCTCACGGCGGGGCTGGGGATGGTGCTCGGTTGAGCCCTCTCTTCTGCCGTGGGGGAACGTCTTCCATCCGTTCCCCTGTCTGCATGGGCGCCGGCGCTTGCCTGGGTCACCTCCGATGAGTCAATCGCGGGAGAACGTCTCTGTTCCATCCTCATGTCTGGTCACCAGTGTAGAAGAGCTTGAAATGATGAAGCGATGTGATTTTGTAAATCAAAGTTTAATAACAGCTTCACTCCTCTAACAAGTCTCATCTCGGTGCAGAAGCAGAATAAGAGGTCGAACACATTCAGACCTTCATACTTATACCTACACACAACAAAAGACATTGCATATCAAAGCTGACATCCCACATTAACTTAATCCCCCCTCCTTTGTCTTCCGTCTCCTCCACCTGACCCTGGGTGGTCAGGGAGATCGATCTCCTCCATTGTCCTCTGTCTCCTCCACCTGACCCTGGGAAGTCAGGGCGATCGATCTGGTCTCCACCGCTGCGACTCCGTCTGCTCTTTGATCTTCGCTGGCGGTCGAGACCTCTTGTCCTGTTCTGAGGCGTGAGGTCTCTGCACATATGTAATCACTAAACATTCTAATATGCCTATACATATGTAGGTATGGAATATATGATTAATATAAACCACACCCTATGGTTTTTTATAGCCTGACCACCCCCCTCATGCAAGAGAGGAGGGGTTTTTACCTCATTGTATCTGTAACATATTTTAAACTTACGTGTCAGCTCAGCTGTGTACAGAGCTGATTCTAACTGATTTCAACGAATGAATTATGGGGTGTAATCTAAACTCTGCAGTGTAGCGTGTAAAGCAAGCAGATAAAGAAGTGTGTGTGTGAGAGAGAGAGAGAGAGAGAGAGAGATCAAGTCATTTTATCAACAGTCATATTCAAGCTTATATGGAAAAATAAAACACACTAGCTGCGTAAATCACAACTGATTAAAGACTATGCTAATGGGGGCCTAAAAGCCATGGATTTCCAGTCTACAATCACAGCCTTTAGAGTGAAATGGTTAAAAGATTGTGTGTCTCAACCTCACTCCTTATGATACCATATTCCTAACAAAATTTTCAGTAAAGCTGGAGGGATTAAATTCCTGCTTAAAAGTGACTTTGAAGTGTCAAAAATTCCTGTCAAGCTCTCCGATTTCCACAAACAAACATTGCAACTTGGGAAGATGATGTTTACTCACAATTTTTTGCCACACAGTTCTTTACTGTGGAACAACAGGGTCATAACCATAAACAGAAAATCCATATTTAAACCTGACTGGAATAAAAAAGGTTTAATGGTTGTCCATGATCTTCTGAAGCCAGATGGACTCTTTCTTACCGTTGATGACTTCACCTCAAAATATAATATTATCTCCAAGAAGAGGTACCACAAAATCTGCCAAGCAATTCTTATTCCTTTGCTCTGTCTGATGCAAAATACTGTGACGTATTAGGGGTTCACACAAGAAAAAGGAGAAGATGGTTGCGACGAACAGGCTTTATTGAAACACACCCTTCAACACAGACAAGAGGGGAGGTCATTCCCACAGACCACCATTTCAATAAGGGTTGCACAAACACATGATCAGTCTTGTTCTGATCCTACCTACAACACTGCTTTGTCATTATAACACAGTTATAATGACACAACAATATAATGACACAGTAATAACATTTTAACACACATGAATATAACGTCCTCCGCTGCCAAAGCATGCCGGGAGAATTCCCCCCCCCCCCCCCTTAACACAGCCCCAGCGTTATACTGTCCCCCACTGGACTGGTTTCTATCCCCAGAATAATAAAAGTCCAGCTCAAAAGTCCAACACGAATCCATCCAGGTGTCGGGGCGGCCTCCGTTGCCAACAAGCAGCACGTACAGGCCCGCCAGTGTCCACCTGTGTCTCGGTCGGAGTATCTGGTCGGGGTGAAGGCTCCGGCTCGACCACCAGTGGGGCGGATAGTTGGTACGGGGCGAGATGGTCACGGTGGAGTACCACAACCCGGTTCCTTTTTTTTAGCCTCACCCTGTACACCACATCCGACAGTCTCTGTAGAACCACGCACAGTCCCAACCAATGGCTCGCCAATTTCGGTGACTGTCCTCTTTTCCTCTCCAGGCAGAAAACCCAGACTTGATCTCCTGGTGCAAAGTTCCTCCCCTGGCAGCGGGAGTCATATGCCCGCTTCTGCCAACTCCCCGCCGCTGCCAGGGCTACCCCAGGCGGGCCGCTGGCCCACGTCCAGCCACTGCCAAACCCGGGAAATGACCGGATCTCTGTCCTGCTCGCTCTGCAGCTGCCGCGCAGCAAGGGCCTCTGTGACATCATCGCTGGGGGGAGCTGCCTGATTATCTGAGGGGAACTGTGTGCCACTGTGTTATTCCTGCTCACAGCCGTCTGGAAAGCAGCAGCCCGTGGGACGGCCTGGTCTCGATCCTCTACCCGCTGGCAGTGACAACAGTCCCAACAGCTCCCGCAGCTGGCATGTCTGTCCCGATTCCAGCCCACTGCAGCGCTGCTGGAACAATTCCTCGACCGCCTGCTGTGTTTCTGCTGACTCGCTGACCCACTCCGCTGCGATCCCCCCCCCCCCGCTATCCCTGTCTGTGCTCGTGCTCCCTCTGCTCGTGCTGGTGGCGCCGTTGTGTCCAGTCCTCGCAGTGACCGGCCTGGTCCAGGTCCATCCTGGCTGTCCCTCAATCACGCAGGCCTCCGGGTTCCTCCTCTGGGTCTCGCTGCAGAGCGTGATGGTCCGAGTTCCCAGCGGGAGAGACAATCTGGCGGTGTCAATTTTCCCTCTCCACACTGCGAGCAGAATCAAGTCCAATAATGTAGGGGTCTTGGATGTCAGCCAGCCAGAACGGGTGGTTTGTGTTCTGGCCGGCCACCCCCACCACGAGAACTCTTCGCCCTCCCAATCTGGTGCACTCACTGGTAGCTATCGTGACGCAGCGCCCAATGTGTTCCCACCCCTGCGGTGCTGTCTCGTCCGTGCCTGGCAGCACACCGGGTTGGACCAAGGAAATGGTAGAACCGGTGTCGATCAGGGGCCGGATCGGCATGTTGTCCAGGCTGCACTGTAGGTACATCCCTGGCGAGCGTCCAATTTGGCCCACATGTGGTGACAGCTCATCGGTTTGTCATGGGGTGGGTGCAGGGCAGCACCGCGCAATGTGTCCTGGCTCCCCGCAGCGGAAGCACCCTTCCTCGCGCCGCCTCGCGCCGCGGCGGCCATCTTCTCCGTGGGCATGCTGCCGTGATCTGCCATAGGTCCTCCTCCTCCTCCCTCTCAGCTGTGGCCTGAAAGGTTCTTTGTCTTGGTGCCAATGTCTTGGCCGTACAATTTATCAGCGGCTCCACCCACTCCGCTTCTGCCACCGCAGTCTCCCAGTTGCTTGCGGCATTAATCCGGACGTGGCTCTGGAGCTGGGCTGGGTGGAGACCCCGGATGAAGTTCCGGGGGGCGAGCTTCTCCACTACCTCCGGTTTGAAATCCGGGTAGCTGCACCGTGTCAGCAGCTGTATGTCCGCTGCGTAGGCTCCCAGGCTCTCCCAGCTGCCTTGCCGGCAGTTGGCCAGCTGTTCCTCTGCGTGCTCAGCGTTAGCCGCTCTCCCAAACCGCTTCTAGAGCGCTCCTTGTAGCGCTGGCCAGCTGCAGCATTCCTCAGGCCGGAGATCGGACAGTGTGCGGAGAGCCCTTCCCTCCAGGGCCAGTGTGACCTGCACGGTGGTCTCTTCAGGTGGCCAGCTATTCAGCGCAGCAGCCAGCTCAACCTGGACCAAGTAGTCATCCAGGAGGGTTTCACCATTGAAGCGGGGAATCTTGGCCTGCTGCCGGATGGGTGGGACGGTCGCCTCTCGGTCAATCGCCGCTCCTGGTCGCAGTGGAATCGCCAGCCCGTCCTGCCTTGAAAAAGGCAGAAGGCGGGGTAAGCTGGTCCCATCGGGTCCACTGCTCCGTTCATCCCGGTGAGCAACTCCGGGAGTCGGTGTCTCAGCTCTGTCGTCCATCCCCAGCTGAGCGATGACTCGCTCCAGCTGCTGGATCTCCGCTCGGATCCTGGCTTCCATCTGCTCCATCTCTCACTCCTGACACCAGTGTGACATATTAGGGGTTCACACAAGAAAAAGGAGAAGATGGTTGCGACAAACAGGCTGTATTTAAACACACCCTTCAACACAGACAGGAGGGGAGGTCATTCTCACAGACCTCCGTTTCAATAAGGGTTGCACAAACACATGATCAGTCTTGTTCTGATCCTACTTACAACACTGCTGTGTCATTATAACGCACAGCAATATAATGACACAGTAATAACATTTTAACACACATGAATATAACGTCCTTCGCTGCCAAAGCATGCCGGGAGAATCCCCTCCCCCCTTAACACAACCCCGACATTACAATACCATGCAGTTTTCGGCGATCACTCCTTTGTCTGAATTAAAAGGAGGTGATGTCAATTTGGAAGATAAAAGAATGTGACAACAAACTTGTAAGTCTGATCTTCAGACAGCTCAATTATGGTGACTTTAATTCATGGTCTAACTAACTAACTAACTAACCTGCACTTATATAGCGCTTTTCTAGTCACAAAGACCACTCAAAGCGCTTTCATTAATACTAACCCTCTATTCTAAGGGCCTATAGGAAACAGATATCTAGGGACAATTTAGAACAGCCAATTAACCTAACATGCATGTTTTTGGCATGTGGGAGGAAACCGGAGAAATCCCGGAGTAAACCCACGCAACACGGGGAGAACATGCAAACTCCACACAGATCACTGTTGGTCGGGGGCTGGGATCGAACCCACGATCCCACGATCCCCACAATCCCCCGGCCAAGGGTAAACTGTGCTGCCGCAGTGCTAACCACTGCGCCACCGTGCAGCCCATGGTCTATCAGGGATGACATAGAGATCACTTTGAGGCAACAGGCCTTCTCTTTCTACATGTCTTACGCTGTTGCTACTTAAGTGAAAGAAACTCATTTCAAAATAGCATCAGCAATATACCCTGTCAATGATTTTTTGCATAAAAGATTTAAATTTTCAGTCGATCCCTGTGTATTTTGTTCTTTGGAAGCTGAAACTACTGACCATCTTTTTTTCAAATGCCCACATGCTAGAATGTTCTGATCTGATGTACACAGCTGGTTATCACTGAAAATTGATAGCATACCTCATTTTGCCTGTTGTGATATTTACTTTATGGAAAATTTGGATACTGTGGAGCGTGTAAATAATGAGGCTGTTTTGGTTCAGGCGGTTTATTACACGACTCACACAAGGAGCATAGACAGAATGGCATACAAGTAGGAACTCTTCCCTTAAATAACATGACATCCTTCTAGACTCTTCTCACACACAAAAGATAATCCCCGTCTAGACTCTTCTCACACACAAAAGATAATCCCCCGTCCGACTGCAGTCAGTCCATTCATCCTTGACACCTCCCTGTTATCTTACTAGGGCATCTAGAAACTTCTCACACACAAAAGGTTAACTTTGCATCCTTTGTTCTTGTCTGAGGTGGTAAACCATTATGCACTCCCCAGGTTGCCACACCACCACCCCCAGCAACTTAGATAGGACAAGAGAGTAACAGTCCACATGCTGTGATAAAACCATTAACATCAGTCCACATGCTGTAGAACAATAAACATCAGTCCGCATGCTGCTTGGGCTTCAGTCTTCTGCCGTATCTGCTGTAGCCAGGATTCGCTGCCTCCGTGGCGCTGCCATGCTGGGGGGCTGATGTCTGGGGGTGAAAACTTGTTGACTGTCCGTGTGGGTGCTCTGGAGAATCTTTTCTCCGGGAAGCGCCCCATGGGGGTCTTCCACGCCCAGGGGCCCTCGCCAACAGCACTTGCTCGTCAGCCACAACGAAAGCAGATTTGAGTCTGTCTATGCCAATTTTCTCCCTCCTACCCCCCAAATCTAGCAAAAAATGCTTATCCCCTGTTTCCAGCACTCTAAACGGTCCATCATTAGGTGGGCGCAGTGGGGGGCGGTGGGCGTCGTGTCTGACAAACACGAACTCTGCGTTTTTCAAAGCTTTAGGCACAAAAACGCGCAGAAAACTGTGGTGGGCAGGGCTCGGCAGCGTGCTTGAGTCTATGCAACACTGCAGCAGCTGAGATGGGGAGCTGCCCGGCGCAGGATTATCTGGCAGAAACTCCCCAGGCAGCCGGAGTGGTTGTGCAAAAACGAGTTCTGCCGGGGAAGCTTCCAGATCCTCTTTAGGCGCAGAACGTAACCCCAATAAAACCCATGGTAGCCTGTCTACCCAATTTGCATCCGTCAGTAAAGTTCTCAGAGCCGCTTTTAACGACCTATGAAAACGTTCGCATAACCCATTAGCCTGCGGGTTGTACGCGGTTGTGCGGTGAATTGAGACACGTAGGCTGCAGGCCATGGTTGACCAGAGTTCAGAAACAAATTGAGAGCCTCTGTCGGACGTAATGTCCGACGGAACTCCAAAACGCGCCACTCATGCTGTTAAAAATGCGCGCGCCACCTCCTCGGCTGTGGTTGCCGCCAGCGGAACCGCTTCTGGCCAGCGCGTGGTGCGGTCCACCATTATCAGGAGATGCGTGTACCCCTGTGATGGCGGAAGGGGGCCTACGAGGTCCACGTGGAAATGGTTGAACCTCTTAGCCGGGATGCGAAACGGCTCCAAAGGAGCCTTCGTGTGTCTGTGAACCTTGGCTTGTTGGCACGCCATGCAGGCTGCTGCCCACTCTTTCACTTGTTTGCGAAAGCCCGGCCACACATATTTCTCTCCTACCATTTTGACCGACGTGCGCACCCCCGGGTGTGCCAAAGAGTGAACCGACTCAAACACGCGGCGGCGCCACGCGGCCGGAACCACAGGCCATGGGCGACCCGTGGAGACGTCACAGATTAAGGGGGAAATGCCGTTAAGCAGCGTCCTCTTCTCCAGCCTTAACCCTGTTGGTCCAGACAGGAGCGCGCGCACGTCCGCGTCACTAGCCTGCTCCGCGGCCATGGCTGCGTAATCCAACCCTACACAGACCGGGGCCACAACGGCACGCGAGAGGCAGTCTGCCACTACATTCAGTTTGCCCGACACATGCTGAATATCGGTAGTAAACTCTGAGATCGCGGCCAGCTGCCTCTGCTGCCGGCCCGACCAAGGTTCTGAAACTTTGGCCATCGCGAATGTTAGTGGCTTATGGTCAACGAACGCAGTAAAATTGCGCCCTTCCAGCCAGAACTGGAAATGGCGAATGGCCAGGTAGAGAGCCAGCAACTCTCTGTCGAACACGTTGTATTTACGCTTATTGTTGCGCAAGGTTCTGCTAAAAAAGGCAAGTGGCTGCCAAGCCCCGGTGACGCGCTGCTCCACGACAGCCCCTATGGCCACATCTGAGGCGTCAGGGGTGAGGGCTATGCGGGCCGTTGGGTCTGGATGTGCCAACAATGCAGCGTTTGCCAGGGTTGCTTTAACTTCCGAGAACGCCTGCTCTCATTCCGGGGTCCATTTGACCCTATTCGCGGGTTTCTGTTTTTTGAGCGCAGCGTACAATGGCTGCATGAGCTGCGCTGCGCGGGGAAGGAAACGGTTATAAAAGTTCACCATTCCCAAAAATTCTTGTAGCGCCCTGACCGTTTGTGGTCGGGGAAAATCTGTCACTGCGCGCACTTTGTCAGGCAGCGGAACCGCTCCTTCGGGAGAGACGCGGTGCCCTAAAAAATCAAGCCCCGTCACCCCGAACTGACATTTCGCTGGGTTGATTATTAAACCGTGCTCTTCCAACCTACGGAAAACCGTCGTGAGGTGGGTTTTGTGTTTGTCTTCGGACGCACTGGCTACCAAGATATCGTCCAGGTAGGCGAACACGAAAGGGAGATTGCGCAGCACTGCATCCATCATGCGTTGGAACGTCTGTGCTGCCCCTTTAAGCCCAAACAGCATGCGCAAGAACTCAGATAAACAAAACGGAGTTATTACCGCTGTTTTGGGTATGTCCTCAGCGCGCACTGGGACTTGATGGTAACCACGGACCAAATCTATCTTAGAAAAAATGCGCGCTCCTGCGAGGTGAGCGGAAAAATCCTGAATGTGGGGAATTGGGTAGCGGTCATGCGCTGTAGCGTTGTTTAACCTGAGGAAATCGCCGCAAGGTCGCCACGAACCTTCAGCTTTAGGGACCATGTGAAGCGGGGAAGCCCATGGACTGTTTGAGCGCCTGATGATGCCTAACCTCTCTAGGTTAGCGAACTCCTCGTGCGCTATGGCCAGTTTAGCTGCGTCCAAACACCAAGGTCTTGCAAAAACGGGCGCCCCGGTGGTGGTGATAAAATGCTCCACCCCATGTTTAGCGATAGCTGCTGAAAACGTCGGGACTGTGAGTGCTGGGAACTGAGCGAGCAGTGTGTGGAACTTACCACATGCTGCTGTGACGCTGACTTGCGCTGTTGGCCGGGTCACTCGAGCTATACAGGGGAGAGAGTCAAAAGACAGTGCATTAACCAGGCGCCTGTTAGCGATATCTACCAACAACCCATGTGCACATAGAAAATCAGCCCCCAGTATATGGTAATCCAATGCTGCTACAACAAAAGTCCATTCATGTGTACGACCGTGTAGAGAATGGGAAGCAAAGGAGCAAATATTGCCATCGCTTATTGTGAAGAATGCATAAATAATATGCGGGTATTGCAGACATGCACATTTATATGCAGTATTCATATAACCAGTGTTGGGCAAGTTACTAAAAAATACTATTTTTTTTACTAAAAAATAGTAACTAATTACAGTTACTAGTTACTTCTTTTCAAAAGTAACTGAGCTACTTTACCAATTACTGCATGATTAAAGTAACTAGTTACCGGAGTGGTGGCTCAGTTGGTAGAGCATCCGCCCCACACCCAGGAGGCAGGGGTTCAAATCCCAGCCTGGTCATACCAAAGACCATATAAAAATGGTGCTTTCTGCCTTCTAGCGTGGTGCTCCGCATAATGGAATGGGGAAAGTAAAGTTACACACAGAGCTACCAGAGGACTGACCCCCCGCTGTAGCTTTCACTACTTACAGTAGCTGTGTGGCCTAGGGTCAGAGAAATGGAGATAGGCGCCGCCCATATACACCTTCAGGTGTGAAGGGATTAACTAACTAACTAAAGTAACTAGTTACTTGGAAATAGAGTTGTAGTCGAGAGCAAACCAAGACCAGAATCCCAAGACTGAGACCAAGTCAAGACCACTTTGTATGTGGGTCTTGGTCTCAACTTTTTCTCGGTCTTGGTCTTGGTCTTGGTCTTGGTGAGGTCTTGATGAGGTCTTGACTACAACACTACTTACTAGGGCATCTAGAAACTTCTCACACACAAAAGGTTAACTTTACACCCTTTGTTCCTGTCTAAGGTGGTAATGCAGAGTGTGTAAATGACGAGGCAGATTTGTCTCAGGCAGTTTATTACACATCTTTTTACACATCTACACATCATCTACACATCATTTTTTTTTTTCTCTCGGCGCCACACGAGTCGGCTGCCTTTTGCAACAGCGGCTCGATTCCGAGTCTTTTTCCCTTCCTCTCTCTTTTGATCCGTCTTTTTTTTTTTTTTTTTTCACCCCACTTATATCACGGACACACAGATCGTCCTAAATGTCTCCTGAGCCGGTGGACGGAGCCACTGTCTATAGCAGGATACGATACAGCAGAGAACAGCTGCTAGCATTCAACCGCCACCCGGTCCCATTGGAAAAACTCGACATACCGAGTGAACTGAGGCGAAAACGCCGCGGCTGCCGGGCTGGAGTAAGGCGGAGGACAAAAAATATAAGGTACAGACCCTCCCTTCCATCTGTTGTCATGGGAAATGTACGGTCGATACTGGGAAAGTTAGATGAGCTAGCGGCTATCTCCCGTTATGATAGCACATACCGGGAGTGCTCTCTCCTTTTGTTTACTGAGACGTGGCTAACTGAACTAGCAGCAGATGCTAACATTGAGCTGGAGGGTTTTCACATGATACGAGCTGACCGAACACCAGACAGTGGCAAGGCTAGGGGCGGTGGAGTGATCATGTATGTTAACAACAACTGGTGCAGACCGGGACATATCACTGTTAAACAACGACACTGCAGCAAAGACATTGAGTTGCTAGCTGTTAGCATGAGGCCTACATATCTCCCGAGAGAACACTCACACGTGATCTGCATTGTTGTTTATGCAAATCCGACGGCGAACGCTGGGACAGCACGTGACGTCATCCATTCAGTAACCAGCAGGCTGCAGACAGAACACCCAGATGCTCTTCTCCTCATCTCAGGCGATTTCAACCATGTTTCACTGTCTCCCATTCTACCCACGTTCACCCAGTATGTCACATGCCACACTAGAGACAATAAAACACTGGATTTATTCTACGCAAACACTAAGGAGGCGTACACCTCATCACAACTACCCCCACTCGGGAGATCGGATCACAACTTGGTTCATCTCCGGCCGGTGTACAAACCCCTAGTGCACAGACAACCTCCGGCCATGCACACTGTGGAGTTATGGTCTGAGGAGACAATGGACACCCTAAAGGGCTGTTTTGAAGCCACCGCCTGGAAGCAGCTCTGCGATCCACATGGTGAGGACATCGATGGCCTCATTCACACCTTCACGGGCTACCTCAGCTTCTGTGTGGACAAATCCGTTCCCACCAAGACCATACGGCGTCACTCAAACAACAAACCCTGGATCAACCCTGAGATAAAAACACTTCTGAGAGAGAAGAAGAGGATCTTCAGGTCGGGGAACAGGGAGATGCTGAAGTCCGTACAGAGGGAGCTGAGGAGAAAGATCAGAGAAGGCAAGGACAGCTTCAGGAAGAAGATGGAGGACAAGCTGCAACAGAGCGACATCAGCGGGGTCTGGAGAAACCTCAAAACCATCTCGGGGCTCCAGAATACCTCCCCCCAGGCCACAGGGGGCAGGGAGTGGGCGAACAACCTGAATCTGTTTTTCAATAGATTTGACCAACCGCCCTCCCCCCTGACTGCACAACAACCACTGCTGCCTCTAAAGAAATCAAGTCCTGCTGCCCACTCCCCACTCTACCAACACCCCCCCACTCCCAACACACAGCCCCCCATCCTGACCCTGACCAGGACCCAGGTGAGGACGGAGCTGAGGAAGATCAAGGCGAGGAAGGCGCCGGGACCGGACGGCATCAGCGCAAAGCTCCTCAAGTCCTGTGCAGACCAGCTGTGTGGGATTGTGACGTATATCTTCAACATGAGCCTGAAACTGGGGAGGGTACCACAGCTGTGGAAAACATCTTGTGTGGTACCTGTACCAAAAACTTCCCACCCCAAAGACCTGAACAGCTACAGACCGGTGGCCTTGACGTCCCACTTGATGAAGACCCTGGAGAGACTGCTCCTTGCTCACCTCCGCCCCCTGGTGGAACCAGCGATGGATCCACTCCAGTTCGCCTACCAGCATGGCATTGGGGTGGAGGATGCGGTGATCTTCCTCCTTCACCGTTCTCTGTCCCACCTGGAGAAGCCCGGGAATATGGTGAGGATCATGTTCTTTGACTTCTCCAGTGCTTTCAACACCATCCAACCGATGATCCTGAAGGACAAGCTGCTGCGCGCAGGGGTGGACCAGCACCTGTCATCATGGATCCTGGACTACCTCACGAACCGGCCTCAGTTTGTGAGAACCCGGGACTGTGTGTCCGACACGATCATCAGTAGCACGGGGGCCCCCCAGGGAACGGTGCTGGCTCCCTTCCTGTTCACTCTTTATACTGCGGACTTCTCACACAACACAACACACTGCCATCTACAGAAGTTCTCTGATGACTCTGCGATCGTTGGCCTCATCTCCAATGGAGATGAAGCTGAGTACAGAGGGCTTATCCAGGACTTCGTGGACTGGTGCCATCGGAACTGCCTCCAGATCAACGCGAGGAAAACTAAGGAGCTGGTGGTGGACTGCCGCAGGCATGGGCAGCCCCTCACAGTACCAGTAAATATACAGGGAACAGACATCGAGATGGTGACATCCTATAAGTACCTGGGTATTCATCTGAACAATAAACTAGACTGGTCACACAATACTGATGCACTCTACAAGAAGGGACAGCGCAGGCTGTTCCTGCTGAGGAGACTCAGGTCTTTTGGTGTACAAGGGGCGCTGCTGAAGTCATTCTATGACACGGTGGTGGCATCAGCCATCACTTTTGGAGTGGTCTGCTGGGGCAGTGGCATTACTGCAGCAGATAGGAAGAGACTGAACAAACTGATTAAGAAAGCTAGCTCTGTCCTGGGGCAGCGCCTTGATCCGATGGAGGAGATAGGAGAGAGAAGGACGGTGGCTAAACTGTCATCTCTGCTGGAGTCCGAGTTCCACCCTATGCAGGACATACTGAATGCACTGAGGAGCTCATTTAGCAGCAGACTACATCATCCCAGGTGCACAACCGAGAGGTTTCGTAGGTCCTTCCTACCAACGGCTGTCAGACTGTACAACCTAAGCAGGGCTGCTCGCAGAGATAGCAAAAAGACGTAACAAACTAATAGTTTTTTGAATGCAAAAGATGCAATAGACTTACACAATGGTCCTCTCCGGCATACAACTAGGAACATACCGGTCGCTATGGAGGGTGAGAATATGTATGGGCACATAATCATACCATGTAGGATAACTAAGTAGACGGTTATGCTGTTTCATTCCATCTAGCAACAATGCTCTGCACTGTGTGTGTTTATATATTTGCATATTTATTCCATCTAGCTACAATGCTCCGTACTGTGGGTGTTTATATATTTATATATCTACATATTATTCCATCTAGCTACATTGCTCCGCACTGTGTGTGTTTATATACTTGCATATTTATTCCACCTAGCTGCAATGCTCCGTACTGTGGGTGTTTATATATTTACATATTTATTCCATCTAGCTACAATGCTCTGCACTGTGTGTTCATATATTCATATATTTATTCCATCCAGCTACAATGCTCTGCACTGTGTGTCTGTGTGTGTGTGTATATATATATATTTTATAGTAATACGTACATATGTTTATTAGCTGCTCTTGCTTGCTTGTTGTTTTTTTTTTCTTGCCTTCTGATTGTTGCTCTGAGTGTTGCTATCCCTGTGCTGTTGCAATCCTGGAATTTCCCCGTTGTGGGACTAATAAAGGCTTATCTTATCTTATCTTATCTTATCTCCAACATGAGCATAGCAGCAAGAGGACAACTCAGACAAAACTCGTCCCTTAAATACTCAGGTCTTTCTACAGCTCAAAAGTCACATTGCATTCCCATAAAAGGTCACAATGCATTCATTTCCTTAATCCTTTGACCTTCCCCCTCACAGTCTCTGAAACCCAAAGGATCCTACAATGCATTCTCTGACACACAAAAGATCACACTTTCACAACTTCCTGTTATCTCCAAGGAAACTCTGCACTTTGTTCTTATCTAAGATGCTAGTCACTATGTCTTCCCCATGGCAGCTACAGTAAACCATTATGCACTCCCCAGGTTGCCACAATACAAATATTTCTGACTCTGTTAATCTGATGATTATTCTGAGTAAATATCACATTCATACTTATAAATGGAGTAAAGCCTCTCCATCCTTTACAGCTTTTTTGTACAGTTTTACCAACTACTTCAAATCCCTAAAAATTATGGAAAAAAAGAATAGAAAAGCTAAAAAATTGTTATCATCAATTTCCCAGTCCTTGCTCTTAACATCTCTTATTTGATTCACTGGTGCTCTTTTTTGTGTTATTTTTCTGCTAATGTAATTTTACCTTATTTTATCTACTTTTTATTTATCCTAAAACTTTTCTCCTGCAATTATTGGTATTTCATTTCATGAATATTATTTGTTTGTCTTTGTTTCATTCCTACTGTTGTAGTATGTTTACAATTTGAGCTGATGTTTTTTATGTTCCTGCTTTGCTTGAGCTCAATAAAGTTTGGATAATTTTTTTCCCCTTGTCCTGTCAGGGAGCTAGGTAAGCAAAACAGAGATCTGTTACCCTTATTGTGTCAAAACAGATTTACTTTGCCAAAATAAGCTTTATACAGTACTGTGACGTTTGCAGGGTTCACACAAAGACAATGGAGCAGATGGCTGTGATCAACCTGATTTATTTTTCACACCCCAACCCCCAACCTCCTTCTGAGCACACAGAGGAGTGGAGGTCATTCCCCCAGACCTCCGTTTGAATCATGGTTACACACACATGGTACATCTTGCCCTAATCCTGCTAAACACTGCTGGGTCATTATAATGCAGTTATAATGACACAGCAGTATAACTCAGAAATAACACATTTAACACACACAGTAACGTTTCAAACTGGCAAAGCATGCTGGGAAATCCCTGGCTCCCTTAAAATGGCCCCGACGTTACAGTACCTAACTATGTACTGTATATTGTTGTAAGCTCCTCCTGTAATAACTTAATATACTGCTCAAAAAATAAAGGGAACACTTTGAAAACACATCAGATTTTAATGGGAAAAAATAAGCTGGATATCGAAATTGTGGCAGGCTAGTCCACCTTACTCAGATTAAAAAGTGTTCCTTTAATCTGAGTAAACTGGACTAGCCTGCCACAACCCCTGGGCCAGAGACTGGCCCACGCCCCCTGGCGCAAGCCCCCCCCCCCCCCCCCCCCCCAGCACCACCGCCCCACACCCCCATGCCCAAAGAAGTCTCCCTGCCCAGAGGAGCCCACACTGGCACTACATCCCTCAATCCAGCACCTCCCGAATCGCAGACACACCCATCCCCACACCTTCACACCCTCATGCGTTCATACGCACCCATATGCACTCCCTCACTCTCTCTCACCCATTCTCACACTCCCGGACCCACCCATTCTCTCTCACTCCTGTACCCATTCAATCTCACTCCCACTCACCCTCAGGGTCACCCACACCCACTCACATTCACCCACGCACACACTCTCACTCACACTCCGACCTACTCACATCCATTCTTTCTCTCCCCCTCACACTCACCCACCTTCATTCACCCTTATTTCTTAGGGCGACTGTGATGCAGATGCAGCAAACCTGAACGTGCACCAGCGCCCAGCAGTGGCTGGGGAGACCGCTGGCACAGGCCAGCAGCCATCCCCCTCCCCCCGCCGACCCACCCCAGGGCAGCCACAGCCACAGAAGCAGACCCTCACCCCCAGCACCCACCCGAGCGACTGATCAGCAAATCACCGCAGGTGTCCCAAGATGCCACCCGACACGCAAAGCGCCACACAAAACCGACCCACCATCACCACCTCCATTCATCACTCCCTCACTCTCGCTTACTCTCTTACTCATTCCCTCTCTCACTCCCTTGGTTGTATCTATACATTTGGCAGCACCCAGGAATTTTGACAACATGACAGGTCCCAGGCCCCTTGCCGGGCCCCCAAGCCCCCTGCAGGAGGAGGGCAACAGCAGTGAGGGAAGACCCCCCTTGCACAAAACATGGTAGGTGTATGTCGGTTGTATGATGTGATTGTGTGTAAATGTGTGGACTACCATAGTGCAGTTAAAATTGGGGGGATGGTGGTTTTGAAGCACCACTAGCCACTGCGACAGGCAGCAGGGCCCCCATCCTCCCAAGCCCTCAGTGTCTAAAATGCAATTAAAATTGAGGTGAGGGCAGCCCCACCGTGCACCAGAGGTATCCTCTTCACCAACACGGTGCGGCACATCCCCGCCCCAAAGCTCGGGAGGGGGAATAAGACAAGGAGGGAGGTGGCCCAAAAGCGAGCCCCCCCCCCCCCCGCGCAAACTGGTTCATGAGGCCACCAACTGCCCCCAAATCCCAACTTAGGTTGAGGACCACCAGGCCGAGCAGCCCAGGACCCACCAGCATCGCACCTGGTGCTCCCAGCACCACAAACATGATGGAGCAGCCACACCCATTCCCACTCATCTTGCACATATAAACATGCACAACAACAATAGTCACAATAGTGAACAATGAGCCAGACCCACACAGTGCCCCACATGCCAAGCAACACCCCCAAGCGCCCACGCAAGCCCACCGACCACCCACCCCAGACGCACACCGACAGCAGCAGGCCGCCCCACAGCCACAGCCACCCAGAGCAGCCCGACGGCAACACAGCCACCAACCCGTACCACCGGCCCCCCCAACCACCCCCAAGAATCCACAAACACCTGCTGCCAATGACACCAGGGGCAATGCGACAAAGTGCCCCACCCCATGACACAACAGCAGGGCAGCCGGGACAAGCAGGGCCCAAATCGCCAACTCCCATGCCACTTGATGGACTGCCCCACCCAGCCCAGGGGGGAATGCCCCCCCCCCCGCCCCAGCACCAGGGGCCCAGGGCCAGACCCAGCACCTCCTGTGAGGGAAGACTAGCCGGCTGGGTGCCACGGCCCACCCCACAGCCCCATCCCAACAAATCCTCCCGGGCCAGACACACAGCCACCCCGGAGCAGGCTTCATGGACACCGGCCCCTTGTGGTCGGGGTGCAGCCAGCCGCCAGAGGCACCAAGGAGAGTGAGCCACCAGCCGCCACCCCTCAGGTTATAAAATTAATAAGTGGGGACCAGAGAGAATTGAATTCAGCCTATTGATTATTTGAGGAGGCAGACATTCGCTCCAGGATAACATAATCTAGTAGTAAGTTATTATAGTGAGTCATGCATAACTTATTTCTTGATTTCCAATTCATGTTGATAGTTTCCTTTGTGATGCATAAGGCGGTGAGAACCATGTGTGACATCCTTGCCTCTATATTTATTTCACTTAAATCACCAAATATGCAAAGTGTGGGTGAGGATGGGACATAATATCCAAGGCATTCCGACAGGTCCTTACATGTCTTCCACCAGAACTTTTGAACTGGTGCACAGGACCACATAGCATGCATATAGCTATCCGGGATGTTGCTGGTGCAGTAGAAGCAGATATTTGTGTGACTCGGACCCATTTTGAACATCCTTTGTCATTTCATCCATCCATCCATCTTCTTCCACTTTTCCAGAGGTCTGGGTCGCAGAGGCAGCAGTTCAAGCAGAGAAGCCCAGACTTCACTTTCCCCAGCCACCTGCTTCAACTCTTCAGAGAGGATACCAAGGCGTTCCCAGACCAGCTGGGAGACATAGTCTCTCCAGCGAGTCCTGGGTCTGCCCTTGGGTCTCCTCCCAGTGGGATGTGCCCGAAACACCTCAAGTGGGAGGCGTCCAGGAGGCGTCCTAATCAGATGCCCATACCACCTCAACTGACTCCTTTCAATGTGGAGGAGCAGCAGTTCTACTCTGAGGCCCTCCCGGATGACTGAGCTCCTCACCCTATCTCTGAGGGCGAGTCCAGCAATCCTACATAGCAAGCTCATTTCAGCCGCTTGTATCCGCGATCTCATTCTTTCAGTCATTACCCAAAGCTCGTGACCATAGGTGAGAGTAGGAATGTAGATTGACTGGTAAATCAACAGCTTTGCCTTAGAACTCAGCTCCCTCTTCACCACAACAGACCGGTACAACATCCGCATCACTGCAGATGCTGCTCCGATCCGTCTGTCAATCTCTCGCTCCATTCTCCCCTCACTCGTGAATAAGACCCCAAGATACTTGAACTCCTCCACTTGGGGCAGGAGCCTGTCCCCAACCCGGAGAGGACAATCCACCTTTTTCCGGCTGAGGACCATAGACTCAGACTTGGAGGTGCTGATTCTCATCCCAGCCGCTTCACACTCAGTGGCAACCGTCCCAGCAAGAACTGTAGGTCATTGCTGGATGACGCCAACAGGACAACATCATCTGCAAACAACAGAGATGAGATCCTGTCGTCACCAAGCATGACACCCTCCATTCCCTGGCTGTGCCTAGAAATCCTGTCCATAAAAATTATGAACAGGATCGGTGACAAAGGGCAGCCCTGGCGGAGTCCAACTCTCACTGGGAATGAGTCCGACTGAGTGTTGGCAATATGAACCAAACTCTCACAACGGTCATACAGAGACCGAATAGCTCGTAACAACAAGCCCGATACCCCATACTCCCGAAGCACCCCCCACAAAAAACCATGAGGAACTCAGTCGAATGCCTTCCCCAAGTCCACAAAACACATGTAAACTGGTTGGGCAAACTCCCACGAACCCTCGAGAATTCTCGAGAGGGTAAAGAGCTGGTCCGATGTGCTACGGCCAGGACGAAAGCCACATTGCTCCTCCTGAATCGGAGGTTCAACCAACGGCCAGACTCTCCTCTCCAGTACCTTTGTATAGACCTTCCCAGGGAGGCTGAGGAGTGTGATCCCTCTAAAGTTAGGGTTAGGGTTAGGGTTAGGTTAACTAACTTTAGTTAGTTAGCCCTAACTAACTAAAGTTAGTTAGGGCTAACCCTCCGGTCCCCTTTTTTGAAAAGAGGGACCACCACCCCGGTTTGCCATGCCAAAGGCACTGTCCCCAACCTCCACGCAATGTTGTAGAGGCATGTCAACCATGACAGCCCTACAACATCTAGCACCCTCCGGCACCCCAGTCAGAGAATCCAAAAAGGGTGGGTACTATGAAACAACATTTGGTACATAGGCACAAACGATGGTCAGGACCCGTTTCCCAACCCAAAGGCGCAGGGAAGCAACCCTTTCGTCCACCGGGGAAAACTCCAATATAGAGGCAGCAAGGTGGGGGGATACAAGAATACCCACCCCTGCTCGTCACCTCTCACCCGAGGCAACTCCAGAGTAGGCCAAGCTCCAGCCCCTCTCCAGGAGACTGGTTCCGGAACCAGAGCTGTGTGTTGAGATGAGGCCGACTATATCTAGCCGGTATCTCTCAACTTCATGCACCAGCTCAGGCTCCTTCCCCACCAGAGAGGTGACATTCCACATACCAAAAGCCAGTTTAGAAAGCCTGGGATCAGTCCGCCAAGGTCTCCGCCTTTGACCGCCACCTAATCCACATAGCACCGGACCCCCATGATCCCTCCTGCAGGTAGTGAGCCCCACTGGAGGGCGGACCCATGTAACTCCTTCGGACTAAGCCCGGCCGGGTCCCATGGGTGGAAACCCGGCCACCAGACGCTAGCCTTCGAGCCCCACCCCCAGGCCCGGCTCCAGGGTGGGGCCCCGGTAACCCCATACCGGGCGGGGTACACTGAATCCTTTATCTAGTATTTATCATGAGAGTCTGTTGGATCGTTCTTAGTCTCACCCTTCACCAAGGACCAGTTTGTCTTGGGTGAACCTATCAGAGGCAAATTGCCCCGGACAACGTAGCTCCTGGGATCACTGGGGCACACAAACCCCCCACCACGATAAGGTGACAATCCTTTGTCCTGTGTAATGAATTCTATGTAGAACTTTATACTGTATGAGTTGTAAATTAGAGTTTTTAGTCATCTTAAAAGTGTTTAAACATGTTTGTATCGAGAAGCTTTCATCCATATTGATTGATTAGTCTGTCTCCCATTTTGAAATTGGAAGAAATACTGACTCATCCAGTTTTGATAATCGTCGTCGGCCTCCGTCGGTCTATGATGACCATGGAAGAGAATCCTAAACGTCTACTCTGCTGGAACAGCACCGCCTGTGGCTGAACAGGTCGATGAGCGAATGGCAGTCTCTGTCACACAGGTCGCACTTGTGGGTGGTCTCCGTGCTGCTGGGTCTGTGGCAGTTCTTCCTGTGGGTCCTTTTTTCATCTGCTGCAGCAGTCAGTCTCTCTTCACCCGCCTTGAGCTGTCTGGTCAGGGTGCCTCTCCATTTGGAGCGGTCCGTTGCAAGGTCCTCCCAGCGCTCTGTGTTGATCTCCAGGGCCTTCATGTCTCTCTTGCAGACGTCTCTAAAGCGCAGCTGTGGGCGGCCAACGTCTCTCCTGCCAGTCGCCAGTTCTCCGTAGAGGACATCTTTGGGGATTCTGCCATCCTCCATACGGTGAACGTGGCCTAGCCAGTGGAGCCTGCGCTGCCTGAGTAGAGTGAACATGGAGGGAAGGCCGGCGCGGGACAGGACTTCTGTGTTGGGCACTTTGTCCTGCCAGGATATGTCCAGGATGTGGCGAATGCAGCGCAAGTGGAAGGAGTTCAGTTTCTTTTCCTGCCGGGGGTATGTTGTCCACATCTCACTCCCATAGAGCAGTGTGCTGATGACGCAGGCGTTGTACACTGCCATCTTCGTCTTGACAGAGAGTTTGGGATTCTCCCACACTCGTGTGGTGAGGCGAGCGAGTGTGAAGGCTGATTTTCCAATCCTCTTGTCGAGCTCTGTATCAAGGGAGAGGTTGTTGCTGATCGTGGACCCCAGGTACGTGAACTGATTCATGACCTCCAGCTCATAGTCGTCGATGGTGATGGTTGGTGGTGCTTCCGTGCCTTGCGCCAAGACGTTAGTCTTCTTCAGGCTGATGGTAAGCCCGAAGTCCTGCACGGGCTGATGTCGTGCATGGGCTGCACGGTGGCGCAGTGGTTTAGCACTGTGGCAGCACAGTTTTACCCTCGGCCGGGGGATCGCGGGGATCATGAGATCGTGGGTTCGATCCCAGCCCCCGACCAACAGTGAGCTGTGTGGAGTTTGCATGTTCTCCCCGTGTTGCGTGGGTTTACTCCGGGATTTCTCCGGTTTCCTCCCGCATACTAAAAACATGTAGGTTTAGGGCGCTTGCGCACGCAGCGACCGGCAGCCGGTGGCTTGTCACCAGACTGCAAACCAAATCTACCTACGGGTACAAATAAGTAACAAAGTCCTTGCAAGCTTGGGAGAAGCGGTCCATCAGGGTCTGAAGCTCCTGCTGTGTGTGGGTTGCGACTGCAGCGTCGTCTGCGAACAGCATGTCTCTGATTAGAGCCTCGCGTACTTTGGTTCTGGCTTTCAGGCGGGCGAGGTTGAAAAGCCTGCCGTCAGATCTTGTGTGCAGGTAGATTCCCTCTGTTGCTGTGCTGAAGGCATGCCTCAGGAGCATAGCAAAGAAAATCCCAAAGAGGGTTGGAGCAAGTACACAGCCCTGTTTCACTCCGCTGCATATGTTGAATGGCTCTGAGACGTTGCCGTCGTGCTGCACTATCCCCTGCATGTTGGTGTGAAACGATTCGATGAGGCTTTGCAACTTTGGTGGGCATCCTATGTTTGGCAGGATCTGGAAAAGGCCCTCTCTGCTGACCAGATCGAACGCTTTGGTGAGGTCGATGAAGGTGACGTGCAGGGGAATGTTCTGTTCTCTGCGTTCCTCCTGGAGTTGGCGGATGGAGAATATCATGTCTACCGTCGATCACTCAGCGCGGAAGCCACACTGAGACTCGGGGTAGACACGTTCGGCAAGCTTCTGTAGACGAACGAGAACAACTCGTGCATAGACTTTGCCAACAATGCTGAGGAGGGAGATGCCCCTGTAGTTGTTGCAGTCGCTTCTCTCCCCTTTGTTTTTGTAGAGGGTGATGATCCTGACGTCCCTCATGTCCTGTGGTACGGCACCTTCCTTCCATCACTGGCAGAGGACGTCATGCAATGGTAGCAGTAGGGCGGTCTTGCAGTGCTTGATCAGGTTGGGGGATATGCCGTCGTTGCCGGGCGCCTTGCCAGCGGCCAAGCTATCAATGGCCTTGCTGAGTTCGTCGATGGTTGGCTCAGCGTCAAGTTCGTCCATGGATGGCAGGCAGTCGATGGCATCAAGGGCTGATGGTGTCACGGTGTTCTGTCTGGAGTAGAGGTCAGAGTAGTGTTCCACCCATCTCTCCATCTGCTTGTTCTTTTCTGTGATCATCTCCCCAGTGGAGGATTTGAGGGGGGCCGTCTTGCTCTGAGTCAGACCAAGTGCTTTCTTGATGCCATCGTACATACCACGGATGTTCCCTGTTATGGCAGCGGTTTGAATGTCTTGGCTGAGCTGAGTCCAGTACTCGTTGGCACAGCGCCGAGCAGTCTGCTGAACTTTGCTTCTCGCAGCCCTGAGAATCTGGAGATTCTTCTCATTTGGGTACTTCTTGTACTCAGCAAGTGCTGAGCACTTGGCTTCAATGACGGGGGTCAGCTCGGTCAACTTGGCATCAAACCAGTCCTGTGACTTCAAGGTCTTCCTCCCAAAGGTAGCCAAGGCTGTGCGGTGGATGGTGTTTCGCAGCTCTTCCCACTTCTGCTTTGCAGATTCTCCTTCTTGTGGTACACCAAGTTCCTTCTCAAAGGTGGAGGCAAACTGCTCAACAAGTTCTGGTTGGGCCATCTTGCTGGTGTCAATCCGTTCCTTTCCAGGCTGTCTAGCATGATGGAATTTCTTCAGCTGCAGCTTGATCTTGCAACACACCAATGAATGGTCTGTGTCGCAATCTGCACTCTGGATCGAACGGGTGATTAGCACGTTCTTCAGTGAGGTGCGCCTGGTCAGGATCAAGTCCAGCTGGTGCCAGTGCTTTGAGCGCGGATGTCGCCAGGAAACCTTGAGTTGGGGCTTGGTCTTGAAGAACGAGTTTGTGATGCACAGATTGTGATATATACAGAACTTGAGCAGCCACTGTCCGTTGTCATTCATTCTGCCCACGCCAAATGGTCCAAGACAGGAGGGCCAGGAGTCGTGGTCAGCACCCACTCTGGCATTGAAGTTTCCAAGGAGAATGAGTTGTTCAGACTTGGGGATGATCCTGACAGTTGTTGCGAGATTCTCTTAGAACTCGTCTTTTGCCTCTGGTGTGGCTGTCAGTGTTGGGGCATACACACTGACGAGGGTGACTGGGCCTTGAGTGGTGTTGAGGCGGAGGGTGAGGAGTCGTGCAGAGCCATTGCTGCTCGGTTCCTCCATCTTCAGCAAGGTGTTCTTCACTGCGAAGCCCACTCAGTGTTCCCTGTGTACGTCACTGCCCTTTCCCTGTCAGTAGAACGTGTAGTCCTTCTCTCTCAGTGTGCCTGTGTCAGCCAACCGTGTTTCCTGGAGAGTGGCGATATCCACTCCCAGTCTCTTCAGCTCATTATTGATGATGGCAGTCTTCCTGGTGTCGTTGATGTCCTTGAGGTTAGCAGCGAGTCCTGTCATCATAGTGCGGACGTTCCAAGTTCCCAGTTTTAGAGTTGGTCTCTTTTGTTTTTTTGTCTTGCCTGGTGCGAATGTTCTCAGCCTGCTGTTCGGACTTCTCCTCATCCCCATGCACCCAATGAGGAAAGCAAGCTGTGGCGGGACAACACCTTATTGGCTGGGGGCTGCCCAGCTTGAGGCGGGTGATAGCTGTCCAGTGAGATCCGATGATCCCTCCCACCGTCGGGAACAACCCCTGGCGCCACGCTCTACGCCAATTGAGCGGTGGCTTATAACCGGTAAATGTCATTCCCCGTGTTTTGTCTACGCCAAAGGCGAAGCTGGAGTGTCCTCTCCAGTGATCCGGTGTTCTACCTTAGAGCATTGGGCGTTGGTAGGATTCAAGCCTGGGCAGGAAGATATGGAGGACAAGATGTTGCCCATGCAGCATGTCCCCCCTCTCCATGTCACTGATGAATCCAAAGGAACAGCAGGGCTGCTACAGTTTGGCACCAGCGCCGTTGCAGGAGCTGCCAGAATGATGTTGAGCACAACAGAGAACTGCCTTAGGGGCTCCGACTCCGGATTTTTCCTCAGGGTTGACTCCCGAAGCCTTTCCCATGACCGGGTGTGCCACAAGGCAGCGGAGGTTTGAAATCAGGGTTTACCTTCCCCTAGATGGGCTACCTTCCCAGGTTGACGAGCCACCATCTACCCGAACCATTTGGTTTTAAGGTGCCAGAGATCCGCCCTCGCCCCTTCTCCTATTAGTAAAAGCAGTTCCACCGGGCTTAGAGACTAAACCACACAGGCAGGCTAGGAGTTGGACTTAGTTGTCAGAGGCTTTTCGAGACGTACGCCATAAGGAGCATTTTATGAGCACTGGGAGCTTAACCCCAGTGCCGCTCCTGGCTATGACAACCTTGGAACCAGTTTTGCTAATAGTCTGTATATTTTTGATATCAATTTAGGGGAACGAAGATTTAGAAACTCTGCCACCTAAACTGGTACCTCTAAATCTGTCTGATTAAGATTGAATCTTTCTTTTATTATGAATTTAAGCTGTTGGTACTCAAGAAACATTTTATCACTGATATTGTACTGTGACAGTAATTCCTGAAATGGGATAAAATTTCCCCTTTGAATAAGATTCAACTTTATTTATTTATATAGTGCCATTTCACAACAACAGTCATCTCATAGCACTTTTAGCTGTAGGGGAAACCCCCACAATTGCAGAAAGACCCCAGCAATCAGGCGATCCCCTGTGAGCAAGCACTTGGCAATGGTGGAGAGGAAAAACTCCCTTTTAACAGGAAAAAACCTCCAGCAGAACCAGGCTCAGGGAGGGGCAGTCATCTACTGCAACTGGCTGGGGGGTGAGGGGATAGAGAAGATGAAAAGAACAGACATGTAGAGAGCAAACAGCACGATGGGAACTCAATCTCTGGGAGAGAATAAACAGATGTTAATGACCAGCAAAAAAAAATTATTTCATTGAGAGTGAAGAAAGGAGTGAAGCCCAGTGCAATTACTGGAAGTCCCCCTGCTGTCTAAACCTATTAGCAGCATAACTAAGGGAGGGTTCAGAAACACATGATCCTTCCCTAATTGTAGGCTATATCAAAAAGGAAGATTTAAACCCTATTCTTAAAAACAGAGATTGAGTCTGACTCCCGAATCCAGATTGGCAGCTGGTTCCACAAGAGAGGAGCTTGATAACTGAAGGCTCTGCCCTCCATTGTACTTTTGGAGATTCTTGGTATTACAAGTAATTCAGCATTTTGGGAGCGTAGTGCTCTGTTAGGATAATTTGGTAATATCAGATCTTTTAAATAAAAAGGGGCCTGATTGTTTAGAGCTTTAAAAGTGAGAAGAAGGATTTTAAACTTAATTCTAAACTCTATGGGAAGCCAATGAAGGGAGGCCAGAACCGGATAGATATGATCTCTCTTTCTAGTACCTGTTAAAACTCTTGCAGCAGCATTTTGGATCAACTGAAGACTTTTTAGAGATGTTTTAGGACAACCTGATAATAAAGAGTTAAAATAATCTAATCTAGAGCTAACAAAAGCGTGGATCAGTTTCTCAGCATCACTCTGAGACAAGATAAGATAAGATGAGACAAGATAAGATAAGATAAGCCTTTATTAGTCCCACAATGGGGAAATTCCAGGATTGCAACAGCACAGGGATAGCAACACTCAGAGCAATAGTTAAGAAGATAAGAAAAATAAAAATAAAGATAAGAGCAGTGAATATACATACGTACACATAAATATATAAATATATATACACAGTGCGGAGCATTGTAGCTAGATGGAATAAACAGCATAATCGTCTACTTAGGTATCCTACATAGTATGAATATGTACCCATACATATTGTCACTCTCCGTAGCAACTGATATTGTCCTAGTTGTATACTGGAGGGGACCATTTATGTAAGTCTATTGCGTCTTTTGCATTCAATACTATTAGGTTGTCATGTTTTTTTGTTATCTCTGTGAGCAGCCCTGCTTAGGTTATACAGTCTGACAGCCGTAGGTAGGAAGGACCTGCGAAACCTCTCGGTTGCGCACCTAGGATGATGTAGTCTACTGCTAAATGAGCTCCTCAGTGTGTTCAGTATGTCCTGCATAGGGTGGGACTCGGACTCCAGCAGAGATGACAGTTTAGCCACCATCCTTCTCTCTCCCATCTCCTCCACTGGGTCAAGGTGTTGCCCCAGGACAGAGCTAGCTTATTTGATCAGTTTGTTCAGTCTCTTCCTATCGGCTGCTGTAATGCCACTGCCCCAGCAGACCACTCCAAAAGTGATGGCTGATGCCACCACTGTGTCGTAGAATGTCTTCAGCAGCGCCCCTTGTACACCAAAAGACCTGAGTCTCCTCAGTAGGAACAGCCTGTGCTGTCCCTTCTTGTAGAGTGCGTCAGTATTGTGTGACCAGTCTAGTTTATTGTTCAGATGAACACCCAGGTACTTGTAGGATGTCACCATCTCAATGTCTGTTCCCTGTATGTTTACTGGTGCTGTGAGGGGTTGTCCTTGCCTGCGGCAGTCCACCACCAGCTCCTTAGTTTTCCTCGCGTTGATCTGGAGGCAGTTCCGATGGCACCAGTCCAGGAAGTCCTGGATAAGTCCTCTGTACTCAGCTTCATCTCTGTTTGAGATGAGGCCGACGATCGCAGAGTCGTCAGAGAACTTCTGTAGATGGCAGTGTGTTGTGTTGTGTGAGAAGTCCATAGTATAAAGGGTGAACAGGAAGGGAGCCAAAAGATGCTCCTAATCTTGGCAATATTACGCAAATGATAGAAGGCAGTCTTAGAAACGAATTTAATATGTGAATTGAAAAACAGATCTTGATCAAAAATAACTCCAAGGTTCTTCACAGAGCTATTAAGAGAAAGAGTAACTGCATCCAAACTAAAAGTTTGATTTGGAAAGGTATTTCTAAGGTTTTTTGGACCAACAAGAATGATTTCAGTCTTATCTGAATTTAATAGCAGGAAATTACAAGTCATCCAAGCTTTGATTTCCTTAAGACAGGCTTCTAACTTGGCTAATTGATTACTATCATCTGGCTTCATTGACAGGTATAATTGTGTGTCATCTGCATAACAATGAAAATGTATACAGTGCTTCCTAATAATGTTGCCTAACGGAAGCATTTATACACTAAAAAGAGTAGGGCCTAGCACAGATCCCTGTGGAGCTCCATGACTGAGCTTTGAGTTGAAAGAAAACTCATTATTGACATGAACAAACTGGAACCTATCAGATAAATAAGATCTAAACCACTGCAATGAAGTTCCATTAAATCCAACATAGTGTTTATGATCAATAGTATCAAAAGCTGCACTAACATCTAAAAGGACAAGTACAGAAATAAGTCCATTATCAGATGTGATCAGGAGGTCATTCGTGACCTTCACTAAGGCTGTTTCAGTACTGTGATGGATTCTAAACCCAGATTGAAACTCTTCAAATAAACCATTTCCTTGCAAGTGGTAAATAATTGCGTAGCAACAACTCTTTCTAAGATTTTTGAAATGAAGGGGAGATTAGAGATTGGTCTATAGTTGGCTAAAACTCCTGGAACGAGCATTTGCTTTTTGAGTAAGGGTTTAATTACAGCCGTTTTAAAAGCCTGTGGTACATGGCCTAAAGTTAATGAAGAATTGATTATTTGAAGAATAAAGCTACCAATAAATGGGAAGACTTCTTTAAATAGCCTGGTAGGAATAGGGTCTAAAAGAGAAGTTGAAGGCTTGGATGAGGAAACTATTTTGTCTAACTCTAAAAGGTCAACTGGAGTAAACTGATCCAAACAGATGTCAATTGAAGGAGTTGTAGTAGTTAGTGTATTTAAGTTAACGGTGGGAAGAATCTGACTGATTTTATCTCTAATAGATGAAATTTTATTATTGAAAAAGTTCATAAAGTCCTGACTAGTAAGCTCTAAGGGAATGCTAGGATTGACAGAGTCCTGACTCTTTCCCGAAGCGTTTGCTAAGCTAACGCTAGTCGTAGCACCTAACACCGACACAAAGCGACTCTGTCCCCGGTGATTGGGGCTCACCGGAGGAACTAACAGAGGCAACAGTTGGACGGGAGCCGGATTGGAGTTCGGGTGCAGCGGTGGTGGGAGACGGGGACCAGTGGAGGACCGCCGGGGCCCCAGCCAGACAAGAGCCTGAGTCGGAGCCCAGTTACAGTGGCGGGGTTCAGCGGAGGAACTACTGAGGCAGACGGCAGTAGGTGGCGGGGCTCAGCGGAGGATCTACCGGGACCCCAGCTGGACAGAAGCAGGATCAGAGCTCGGCTACAGCGGAGGTGTGCGGCGGGACTCGGTGGAGGAGCTGCCGGTACCCCAGCTGGACAGGAGCTCGGTTACGGCGGCGGTAAGCAGCGGGACTAGCAGCGGAGGGGGCTAGCTGAGGCCCAGCTGGATTCGAGGTCAGTCAGATCGGATACCGGCGACATCAGCAGAGATTGTTTTACTATCCACAGGTCAGTAAAAATGCCACCAAAGAAGGAGGAAATGGAAGAGATCAAAAAATCTCTGAACTTCTTGTCAGAAGAAGTGACCAAAATGGTTTGCCAGCAGGCCAAAAATATTAGGCCTAATGGAAGAAGTCCGAGAATTAAAATTAACAATTCAGGAAAAAGACAAAAAAATTACGGACTTGGAGCGATGCGTCGAGGATCTTGAACAATGTTCTCGTATGGATGATCTAATTATAAGTGGACTAGACATCAAATATCAACCATACGCTCATGCTACAACAGGACTGAGAGGTGAGGAGGCTCCCACAAGTGAATCAGTCTCCCTGGAAAACCAGGTGCTTCAGTTCTTTGATAGTAGAGATATAAAGGTCGAAGCAAATGCAATTTCAGCCTGTCATGCTTTACCCAGAAAAGATAATAAAACAAAGAAATCAATTGTGATGCGCTTTGTGAACAGGAGGGTAAAGAATGACATACTGAGGCAGGCCAGAAAGCTCCGGGGAACAGAAGTTTACCTAAATGAACATCTAACAAAAAACTAATGCTGAAATAGCACGGCAAGCACGGATGCTGAAAAGACAAAATAAGATACAGGCAACATGGACAAGAAATTGTAGAGTTTGGATCAAACTAAATGGAACACCTGAGCAAGCAAAGAGCATATGATCAGTGTCACGCCGCGCCATTCATCAGCGGCGCCACCTGCTCACGCACCTGACAATCATCAGCGGCGAGGGATAAAGGCCGTCTCGCCCGGAGGCTCGGCCTGAAGCCGTCAGACTTCGTCCCTCACCGTTGTGAGCATACTTCTCTTCAGCGTCACCATTTTGGTAAGAAGATCGCTTACCTCTCTTCTTCAGTCTTCTCCCCTGTGCACAGGTGGATTCCCCAGCGGCGGACATCTCCTCTCCATTGCCCAATCCTCGCTGCTGTACGGAGCTCTCCAGGTGGCTGTCTTCCGGGCTTCGCCCCCTTGTTGTGCCAGCTGTCCTGACCCACCAAGTAAGTCCTTCTCTCGCCATAAATCTCTCCTGTGTTGGTGTATGCCCGTCACCCTCTCCCTGTGCTCTCTCCATAGGGTTGCTCGGCTGTACGGTCACCTGCCTCTGTGCCTGGAGCAGACACCATCACCAACACATTTACTTCCCGCAGACACGCACTCATTCACCCCTGCTGTTAATAAACTCTTTGAACTACTCTAAGCCTGTGTGTGTGCGTCTCCTGAGCCGTGCATTATGTCAGTACGGCTTCAGCAGAGCGGCTCGGCGGACGGCGGGCTCGCACACCGGCTTACCACTCTCGAGGCTAGAGTGGATCAAATTGCTTATCAACAGCAGGTCATCCTGAATCAATTGGTAATTATCACTGGCCGATTGGACCGCCTGGACCCTCAGCAGCCGTTTCCCCCGGCTCCTCAGGGTGGCGCAGCTCCTGCTGTTCCGGTGGCCGTCCAGCCAGCTCCAGTGGCACCGGCCCAACTCACACCAATTCCGACCCCCGCTCGCTTTAGCGGAAAGCTCGGCGGAGCGCGGGGGTTTGTGATGCAGTGCGAGTCCGTGTTTGACCGTGTGCCCGGAGACTTTCCCTCAGATCACAGCCGAATCGGCTACATAGAGAACCTCCTGGAGGGGCGCGCTTTAACTTGGGCCTACGCTATTATGGCGAGACCCAGTTATGCCACCCTCACCTATGCCGAGTTCGTGAGGCGCTTCCTGGAGGTGTTTGATCATTCTCGTTCCGAGGCGGTCCAGGTCGATCGGCTTCTCGCTCTCCAGCAGGGAAACCGGTCGGCCGCGGATTATGCCATTGAATACCGGGTAGCGGCGGAGGAATTGGGCTGGGAGGAGCGCTCCCTCTGCGGCCTGTTTCTCCGCAGCCTCAATAGTGATCTGAGGGATGAACTGGCTGGACGGGATATCCCCGGAACGTTAGCGGAGCTAACCTCATTGGCAATCAGCTTGGACAACAGGCTGCGCGAGCGCTCCTCAGGACGGAAGCCGTCTGCTTCTCGCCCTCGGGGAGTCCCGCTACGCCTGCCCCAAGCTCGCCCCCTGGCGACGCCGCCACCATCGTGCCCCGAGGAGTCGGAGCCGATGGTGACGGGCTGGGCAAAGCTCTCCTCGGCAGAGAGACAGCGCCGCCGTGAGTTGGGTCTCTGCATGTATTGCGGAGACAGTCAACACACGGTAGAGCTTTGCCCACAAAAGCCAAACGGCGGGGTCCGCGAGTCACTGTAGGGGGCCTCGCGGACGTCAATCGGCAAAGTCCCCTCACTCAATTAAAGCTGCCCATCCGTTTTTGCCACAATCTCACTGGGCACCTCACCCACGCACTGGTGGATTCGGGCGCAGAGGGCAGCTTCATTTCACAAGGCCTGGCAACCCGATTGGGCATCCGCTGTCAGGCATTAAAACACCCCATCTCCCTGGTCCATCTCTCCCGTGCCTCCCTAGGGAGAGTTTCTCACCAAACCATGCCTGTCCCAGTCATCATCTCAGGGAACCACCGGGAGGAGATGGTATTTTACGTCCTGCCCAACTCTGTGTCGCCCGTCATCCTGGGGTATCCCTGGCTACGCCTCCACAACCCTGTCCTGGACTGGAGGTCCGCTGGGGTATCGGCATGGAGTACCTTCTGTATGGGCACCTGCCTTCAGTCCGCTGCCTGCTCCCCGTCCGCGGCTCCCCCTGTGGCGGATACAGCACCTCCAGACCTGTCACTGGTGCCTCCAGAATTTCACGACCTGGGTATGGTATTTAGTAAATCGAAAGCTATGTCTCTTCCCCCGCATCGACCCTATGACTGTGCCATTAACCTCCGCCAGGGGGCCCCCCTGCCTTCTGGTCGGCTCTACAGCCTGTCGGCGCCGGAGAAGGAGACCATGAATACATACCTGAAGGAATCACTGAGCGCTGGGATTATTCGCCCATCGTCGTCACCCGTGGGGGCAGGGTTTTTCTTTGTCGGGAAAAAGGACGGATCCCTCCGCCCCTGCATAGACTACCGAGCGCTAAATGACATCACTGAGAGGGACCGTTACACCCTGCCCCTCATGGACACTGCCTTTCACTCCCTCCAGGGGGCGACCTGGTTTACCAAGCTGGATTTACGCAGCGCTTACCACCTCGTCCGGATCCGGGAGGGAGATGAATGGAAGACAGCCTTCCGTACCCCGAACGGCCACTTTGAGTATCTCGTCATGCCGTTCGGGCTGACCAACGCTCCTGCCGTCTTTCAGCGCCTCATTAATGACGTCCTCCGGGATTTCATCGGCCTTTTTGTGTTTGTCTACCTGGATGACATCCTTATCTTCTCCAGGTCCAGGGACGAGCACCAGGTCCATGTGAGGCGGGTCCTCCAAAGACTGCTGGAGAACCGTCTGTACGGGAAAGCTGAGAAATGCGAATTCTACGCTAGGACCACGTCCTTCCTGGGGTTCATCATCGCTCAAGACCAGGTGCTCCCAGACCCAGAGAAGGTGAAGGCGGTGGTGGAGTGGCCTACTCCCGCATCCCGGAAGCAGGTGCAACAGTTTGTTGGCTTCGCCAATTTTTACCGCCGCTTTGTCCCAAATTTCAGCTCGATCGTCGGACCGCTGACCCGCCTCACGTCCCCGAAGGTCCCGTTCCGGTGGACTGAAGAGGTCGCTGCTGCCTTTAGGGCGCTGAAGGCGGAATTCTCCTCCTCCCGGGTCCTTCGCCAGGTTGACCCTGCGCTGCAGTGCATTGTGGAGGTGGACGCATCGGACACGGGAGTGGGAGCAGTGTTATCCCAGTGGTCACCTGACGATGGCGCCAAACGGCCGTGCGCCTTCTTCTCCCGGCGCCTGTCCCCGGCGGAGAGAAACTACGATGTGGGGGACAGAGAGCTCCTGGCCATTAAACTCGCCTTACAGGAGTGGCGCCACTGGCTAGAGGGGGCGGACCTGCCGTTTGTGGTCCTGACGGACCACAAGAACTTAGAGTACTTACGATCTGCCAAGCGCCTGAATGCCCGCCAGGCGCGCTGGTCTCTGTTCTTCGCCAGGTTCCGCTTCTCAATCACCTTCAGGCCGGGCTCCAAAAACGGCCTGCCTGACGCCCTCTCTAGGCAGTTCACCCCCGTGGAGGCTGAGGAGACGCCCCACACTATCCTGCCCAGGTCGTGCGTCCTCGGTGCCATCTCTTGGGACATTGAAGACAAGATCCGGAAGGCGCAGGAGGTGGAACCTGATCCTGGCGGCGGACCGGAGGGAAGACTGTTCGTCCCATCTGCGGTCCGAGGAGAGGTCATCCACTGGCTCCACACCTCCCGGCTCACCTGTCATCCCGGCACCTCTCGGATGATCAGCCTCCTCCAACGGTCCTTTTGGTGGCCAGGCCTGCGGAGGGATGCAGCCTGCTACGCCCGGGCTTGCCCAATCTGTGCCACCAGCAAGTCGGGAAATGCCCCCCCAGCGGGTCTGCTCCAGCCTCTGCCCGTCCCCGGCAGGCCCTGGTCGCACATCGCACTGGATTTCGTCACCGGACTCCCCGTTTCCAACTCCTTTGACACCGTCCTGACCATCGTGGACCGTTTCTCCAAGGCGGCGCACTTCATCCCCCTGCGAGGTCTCCCTACTGCCCTGGAGACGGCGGGCCTCCTCGTCCAACACGTGGTCAGGCTGCACGGGATTCTGGTGGACGTGGTCTCGGACCGGGGCCCCCAATTTTCATCCGAGGTTTGGAGATCTTTTTGTAACGCCATCGGAGCCAAGGTGAGCCTCTCCTCCGGCCATCACCCCCAGTCTAACGGGCAGTGTGAGAGGACCAATCAGGAGCTGGAGGCTGCGCTCCGCTGTGTTACTAGATCCAAGCCGACGTCCTGGAGCAACCATCTCGCCTGGGTGGAGTATGCCCACAACACCGCCCGCTCTTCTGCAACGGGGATGTCCCCCTTCAAGGCGTCCCTGGGTTACGACCCCCCGCTGTTTCCAGCGCAGGAGAACGAGGTAACTGTCCCCTCTGTTAGGGCGCACCTTAGGCAGTTCCGCTCCACCTGGGCTGCCGCGCGTCATGCGCTTTTACGCACAGCGGAGCGCAACAGGACCGTGGCGGACCGGCACAGAAGACCTGCCCCGGCGTACAGAGTTGGGCAACTCGTGTATGTGTCTACCCAGGACGTCACATTAAAAGGCGAGAGGAGGAAGCTGGCACAGCGATTCATGGGTCCCTTTCCCATCACCCGGATCATCAACCCGGTGGCTGTGCGCGTGGCTATTCCCCCCTCCCTCCGCATCCATCCCACTTTCCATGTGTCGAAGGTGAAACTGGCAGTCACTGACCCCCTTTGCCCTCCTCCTGCAGCGCAACCCGCGCCCCGGATGATTGGTGGCCATCCGGCCTGGTCCGTCTCCTCCATCCTGGACTCCCGGCGCCGAGGTCGTGGGTTGCAATACCTGGTGGACTGGGAGGGCTATGGGCCTGAGCATCGACAATGGGTGCCCCCGTCGTTTGTGTTGGACCCATCGCTCATCGCGGACTTCCACCAAGCGCACCCGGATAAGCCATCGCCAGGAGGCGCTGCTAGAGGGGGGAGTACTGTCACGCCGCGCCATTCATCAGCGGCGCCACCTGCTCACGCACCTGACAATCATCAGCGGCGAGGGATAAAGGCCGTCTCGCCCGGAGGCTCGGCCTGAAGCCGTCAGACTTTGTCCCTCACCGTTGTGAGCATACTTCTCTTCAGCGTCACCATTTTGGTAAGAAGATCGCTTACCTCTCTTCTTCAGTCTTCTCCCCTGTGCACAGGTGGATTCCCCAGCGGCGGACATCTCCTCTCCATCGCCCAATCCTCGCTGCTGTACGGAGCTCTCCAGGTGGCTGTCTTCCGGGCTTCGCCCCCTTGTTGTGCCAGCTGTCCTGACCCACCAAGTAAGTCCTTCTCTCGCCATAAATCTCTCCTGTGTTGGTGTATGCCCGTCACCCTCTCCCTGTGCTCTCTCCATAGGGTTGCTCGGCTGTATGGTCACCTGCCTCTGTGCCTGGAGCAGACACCATCACCAACACATTTACTTCCCGCAGACACGCACTCATTCACCCCTGCTGTTAATAAACTCTTTGAACTACTCTAAGCCTGTGTGTGTGCGTCTCCTGAGCCGTGCATTATGTCAATCAGAGATGTTACTGATTTAAATAAATACAGATGAACACTGATTAAGAAAATTAAGAGACAATGATAATCCATATCCACACACACGGCAAGAATAGTTCTTTTGACATATCATGTCAATGTACTTTAAAAAAAAATAAACAAAACAAACAAAAAAACTTATGACTGACTTGAGTAGACATCAATTATCCCCAGTTGGAGGAAGTCATTTGACACAGAGTGAGGAAACTCAAACTCTGAAAATATGCCATTATGCTGAACATAAACTACAAGAGATGGAGAATGATATTGATCCTGATAACCACTTTTTCAATAATATTCATAACCATTGTGAATATTACACTGAAAAGCAATTCAAAAGTCAAGTGCAACTAGATGGTAAACTATCAATAATACACTTTAACAGCAGAAGTCTTAACAAAAACTTTCCACAGATTCAGGACTATTTAAAACAGCTAGACAGAAAATTTACAGCTATTGCAGTCTCTGAAACTTGGCTTAATGAAGAGCAGGCTCCCCTGATGGCAATAGAGGGATATCAGATGTTTCATATTAACAGATCTCAAAAAAAGGGTGGTGGTGTTGCACTGTATATTGATGACCTGTATAGGTGTAAGCTTGTAAATGGAATGTCCTTTGCACTACCAGGGATTTTGGAATGTGTTACTGTTGAGATTGACCAAGATAAAACAAAAAATCTAATTATAAGTTTTATATATAGAACGCCGGGAACTTGCATTGAGACATTCAGAGATAAATTAGTCGAGCTGTACAATAATATTACTAGTAAGAAAATGGTAGTAATTTGTGGAGATTTCAATATTGATCTACTAAATCCATATCAACAAAATGTAATTACAGAGTTCATGAACTCTATGTATAGCATGAGTCTATATCCCACAATAACACATCCCAGTAGAATCACAGTTCACACTGCTACACTTATTGACAACTTGTTTGTTAATATTATTGATAAGAAAATAGAAAGTGGATTATTGATAAATAAGTGACCACTTGCCAACCTTTGCACTTATCCATGGCCACACGGGGGCCAATACAGAAAAAATTTTAAAATCGTTCAGATACAAATCACAAAATGCAATCAGTTCTTTTAAAGAGGACTTGCTGAAGCAAAACTGGACAGAAGTCAATGTATCAGATGTAAATGAAGCCTATGACACATTTATAAACATTGTAACCACTCTTTATGAAAAAAATTGTCCATTAGTAAAGAAAAAGCTTAAACATAAATTTGCCGATAAGCCATGGTTAACCAAAGGATTACAAAACGCGAGTAAAAAGAAAAATTTATTATATAAAGCTTTCCTAAGGAAAAGGACAAAAGAAGCAGAGCAGCGGTATAAAACATACAAAAATAAGTTAACATATACAGTATAATAAGATGTAGTAAGAGAGACTATTACAGTAAAGAACTGGAGAAAAACAGAGACAATATTAAAAATACATGGACAATACTTAACAGTATTCTTGGAAATAAAAACAGAAATACAAGCTACCCAACCAATTTTTCAAAAAATAATAAAACGACTCAGAGTGTGAATGCAGCTTCACCTGCAGATGAATTTAATAACTTTTTTGTTAACATTGGTCCTAATTTGGCTCAAGAAATACCCATTACGGCGCCTACAGGTGATACAATAAGCAAAAACACTGCTATAAAAGACTCCATTTTCATAAAGAACACAGACGAGAGAGAGGTCATTGAAATTGTTAAATCGTTTAAAAGTAAAACATCTACGGACTGTGATGGTATTGACATGCTCTTAGTCAAAACTATTATTGAATGCTTAGTGAAACCACTGACATATATCTGTAACCTGTCTCTCCAAACAGGTATATTTCCCAATGCAATGAAAATAGCTAAAGTAATTCCGATATACAAGACGGGTGACAGAGGGGAATTCTCAAACTATAGACCAATTTCACTATTGCCACAATTTTCCAAGATACTTGAAAAAATATTCTATGAGAGAACTGACAACTTCATACTGAAGAATAATTTATTGTGTGAGCAGCAATATGGGTTCAGACACAAGAGGACAACTGCATTTGCTCTAATGGAATTTATAGAAAAAATATCAACTGCCATTGAAAGTAAAGAGTATTCAGTTGGGGTATTCCTGGATCTTAAAAAAGCATTTGATACAGTGGATCATAATTTATTATTAATGAAACTACAAAATTGTGGTATTAGAGGGGTAGCACTGTCCTGGTTATGTAGTTACTTAAAGAATAGATATCAGTATGTATGTGATGGTAACAAAAACTCACAGTTACTGAAGGTTACTTGTGGAGTCCCACAGGGTTCAGTTTTGGGGCCATTGTTATTCAATATGTATATAAATGATATATGTAAAGTTTCAGAAAAAATGGACTTAATATTGTTTGCCGATGACACTAATCTATTATGCAGTGGAAGCAATTTGGAACAACTTTTGGATACACTCGGAAAGGAATTAGGAAAGCTTAAACTGTGGTTTGATTCAAACAAATTAACGCTCAATTTAAGTAAGACAAAATTTATAGTTTTTAACAGCCATCACAACAACTTAGTATCTAAACTCAGTGTAAATGGTGTAGAGATTGAAAGGGTATCCGAAACTAAATTTCTTGGAGTAATAATTGATAATAAACTGTGTTGGAAGTCACATATTAATTATATTAAAGGTAAAATATCCAAATCAATTGCAGTACTACACACAGTGAAATATTTGCTGAATCAACCCACACTATATACCTTGTATCATTCATTAATACTCCCATACATGACATATTGTACTGAAGTATGGGGAAATACATATAAAACAAACATACATCCAGTCTTTATGCTTCAGAAGAGAGCTATTAGAATAATAAACAAAGCTGCTTACAGGGAACCAACAAACCCACTTTTTCTTAAATTAAAAGCTCTCAAGTTGAAAGATCTGGTTGACTTTAAAACTGCAGTAATAATGTTTAAAGTGAAGAATCTATCACTGCCCGCCAATATTCAAAAGTTGTTCCAAATAAGGGAGAAACAATATCATTTCAGAGGAACATGTATATTTCAAAAACCTTCAGTGAGAACTACCACCAAGCAACACTGTGTTTCAGTGCAAGGAGTCAGATTATGGAACGATTTTGGACCTGAATTAAAATCATGTACAACGCTTGGACAATTTAAACAAAAACTAAAGGAAGAAATACTCCAAACATATATACAAGACGACATGTAAAATCACATAAGGATTGTCATATCCAGTCTGCGTTGTGTTGTAGCTTAGTTTTTTGTCACATTTTGTCTTAGCTTTGTTCTGAATTGTAATCACTCTTGTTTTGTTTTTCTTTTGTATTCTTGGATGGAATATGGGTGGGCAATATAAGCTGCGGCTTCAGCCATCACCCATTTCGGATAACTTATGTTGAACTGTATAATCAGAGGAGTTATTGTCTAATTTGACCTTGTTGGATTTCCTTTCCCCCTTTGTTATATTATTCAGTTTCTTTTAATCTGTACTTTTAATCTATCCGAAATAAAGATTCATTCATTCATTCATTCATTCATTTGTCAGCCTGGCTACAGTGCTGAAAAGAAACCTGGGATTATTCTTGTTCTCATCTATTAATGCAGAATAATAACTCGTTCTAGCTTTTCTCAGAGATTTTTTATAAATTAAAAGATGATTTCTCCAAGCTAAATAGATTTCATCTAAATTAGTGGAGCGCCATTTTCTTTCTAAATGACAAGTCTTCTGTTTTAAGCTACGAGTTTCTGTGTTGAACCAAGGAGTTAGAAATCTGTGATTAAACTTTATCTTTTTTAAAGGGGCCACCATGTCTAGAGTCTGATGCAGAGAAGCTGTAACACTATCTACCATGCTATCAATTACAGAAGGAGTAAGCTGTCTATAGCTTATTTCCGTTGTGTTGACACATGGCATAGAGGAAAAAATCTGCATAAATTTGGTAACAACATCATCTGAGAGGCATCTACTGTAGTAATATTTTTCCTTAGGAGCCAAATAGTCAGAAATAGTAAAATCAAAGGTTAACAGACAATGGTCTGACAGTACAGAGTTATGAGAAGACACTACCAGCTTTTCTATTTCTATGCCATATGTCAGAACAAGGTCCAACGTATGGTGGAGATAATGGGTAGAATTTCTTACTCTCTGAGAAAACCCCATCGTGTCTAATATTGAATTAAATGCCATATTAAGGCAGTCACTATCTACATCTACAGGTATATTAAAGTCCCCTACTATAATTATTCTATCTGATTTCAGCACTAAATCAGCTAAGAATTCGGCAAATTCGGATAAAAACTCTGAGTAGGTTGATGGGGGACAATAAACTATGGCAAATAAAATTGGGTTTAGCCTAAAATTGCTAAAATGCCCAATACTGAGGACCAGGCCCTCAAAGGAATTATAACATGTTTTTTGCTTTACATTAACTAGTAATTTGGAATGGTAAATTGTTGCTACTCCTCCTCCACGACCAGAACTTCTGGGATTTTGACAGTTTAAATAACCAGAGGAAGTTGGCTCATTTAAACCAACAAAAACCTTTTGCCCTAACCAAGTCTCAGTAAGAGATATTAAATCAATCTGATGATCAATTAACAGATCATGAACTAGCAGAGACTTGGGAGTTAGAGACCTAATATTTAACAAACCACATTTAATTTTTAAATTATGAGCAGGAACAGAGGCCAAATCATTCAACTTAGAGGCTTCATGTTTAATTTGCGTTTTACCAACTTTTTGTTTAATCACTTTGGGATTCTTATACATTATATTTTTATTTACTTTGAAGGGAGCAGACAATGATTCTCTGATGGGGAAGACAGGGGCTAAGTTGAGGGGTGGCGGATGAAGAGGAGCTGCAGAGAGGCATGTAAGACTGTGACTCTGCTTCCTGGTCCCAACTCTGAGTTGTCAAGGTTTTGGAAATTTGGATAAAAATGATGCCAGATTGTTAGATAAATGAGACGCACCATCCAAAGTGGGATGGACGCCGTCTCGTCTAATAAGACCAGGTTTTCCCCAAAATGAGCTCCAATTGTCTATGTAGCCCACGTTGTTTGCAGGACACCACACAGACAGACAGCGGTTGAAGGATGACAAGCGGCTAAACATGTCATCACTTGTCAGATTGGGGAGGGGCCCAGAGAATACTACAGAGGCAGACATTGTTTTGGCAAAGTCAGACACTGATTCTACGTTAAGTTTTGTGACTTCCGACTGCTAGAGTTGGATGTCGTTAATGCCGGCATGGATAACAATTGTGGAGTATTTACAGGGGGGCGGCGCAGTGTCAGAGTGGGTAGCACTGCGGCAGCACAGCAGCTCACCCTTGGCCGGGGGATCCTCGGTTCGATCCCAGCCCCCGACCAACAGTGATCTGTGTGGAGTTTGCATGTTCTCCCCGTGTCTGTGTGGGTTTACTCCGGGATTTCTCCGGTTTCCTCCCACATGCCAAAAACATGCAAGTTAGGTTAACTGGCATCAAAACTGGGGATTCTAAATTGTCCTTAGGTATGACTGTGAGAGTGAATGGTTGTCTGTCTCTCTGTGTTGGCCCTGCGATGGACTGGCGATCTGTCTAGGGTGTACCCTCCCTCTCGCCCAAAAGATGCTGGGATAGGCTCCAGCCCCCCCCCCCCCCGCCCCCGCAACCCGAAAAGGATTAAGTGGAAGAAGATGAATGAATGAATGAATGAATGAGGATTTACAGTTACTTTTTGCCAGCATTTTCTAATTTGACTCGATGTCGCCTGCTCTGGCCCCAGGAATGCATTTGACTATGGCCGCTGGAGTCTCTAGGTTCACGTTTCTGACTACAGAGTTGCCAATGATCAGAGTTTTTCCTCAGCGGGTGTGTCGCTGAGCTGAGAAAAATGATTAGAAACATGAACAGGTTGGTGGTTAACCGGGGCCTTGCGACTAGGCTTCCTTCTCACCATCACCCACCCAGTCTCCTCGCTGCTGAGGAGGACCGGAGGACTGCTAACAGGCCGCCCTATGCTAGGGAGCTCCGCTGCAGCTAGGGGACGTCCGTCAAGATTAACTGGCGCAGACAGTGTTTCAATGCAGCGGAGCCAGGATTCCAAATCAGACAACCTCGCCTCGAGCGACTCAAAAATACAACATTTATTACATTTACCGTTATCACAAAAAGAGGCAGAGGTGTAGCTAAACATCTGACAGAGAGAGCACACAAGAGGAGAAGGGGAAGGAGAGCTAGTAGCCATAGCTAGTGGCTAACCTGAAGCTAACAAAAACACCAATGAATGGTGAACAGAAGGCTTAAGAGGGTGATTAGATGACACTGAGTGCGCACACAGGTGCAAGAGACTTGATAAAAAGAAGTGAGAGCTAATGGTAGATGGAAAAAAGTGATTAAAATACAATTAAAGGCAAAATCCTCGAGAGAACGAGGAGAGCAAATCACAGACAGACAGTCAGCAACACAGGAAGTGACGATACGTTACCACAGGAAGGTCCTACCAGGAATCAGGGGGAGTTAAGTTAGATTTAGGGGGAGTCAAAGTTCTTTATTGCCTTCTCTTGCCATAGTGGAAAGTTTAATGTCCTCTTTTGTTGCAAGATATCAGGATTATTCCAAATGGGTGTGAGTTTACAAGGGACATGCGAAGACCCTGTTAAAAAAAAAAAGTTTGGATTGTGGGGGCATGGTGTGGGACTTCTCCACCGAGAGGAGGCAGGTGGGGAAGGGGGAACAATAGATCGAAAGAGGAGGTGTCACCAGGGGGAATCACACAGGACAATAAGGACTATGCACCCCCCGGGGAGAGGAGTAACTGCTGGCACCGCTGGAAGAAGAAGGGTGTGAGAGTGGCACAGGCGTTATGTCATGTTAATGTGCCACACAGGCTTTGTTCTAAACAACAATGTATTATGGTCGGAAGTACCGGATCTCAATGCATGGTATTTAAGATATAAAAGAGGAATGCACAGAGACCCAGGAGCTCTTTTACTGTACTGTATGTTAGAGATGGAATAAAGTTTGTGTCGTCCAGCTCGTTGCCTCGCCTGCTTCCTTTCTCCACATTGGTGACCCTAAGACGTGCCATGGAAAGTGAGCTGAGCACCGCCCTGGAGACAACAAGGAGGGAGAGCACCAGCGCTGTGTGCGCTGTCTCAGTCAAGCTCCTAGACTTCTGGCTTCACAACCTGATCGCATGGTTCTTGCACATAGAAGCCCAGTTCACACTCCGTGGGATAACAACGGACGATGCCAAGTATTACTACATGGTCGCTGCGCTGGATGCACGCGCCACGCAATAGGTGATGAGCCTGCTTCAGGAGCCGCCGGCCCAAGGAAATTATGAAGCGCTCAAGAGGATGCTTCTCCAGTGCTATACCCTTTCTGACAATGAAAGGGCAGAGAGACTCCTAACGCATTCGGAGTTAGGGGACAGATCAGTAGTGGAGCTCATGGAGAGCATGTTGGCGCTGAGGGGGAAGGACGACGAATCTTTCCTGTTCACCCACTTGTTCCTCAGGAACCTACCGGCTACAACGAGGGCAATCCTGGCCAATTTGCTGCGGCTGGTTGCTAAGGACTACCACGCCCTGGCGCAGGAAGCAGACTGCATCATTTTGGCGACCAGAACTCTCAGCATGCAGACAGTGGCATCGGCATCCACAAGGGACTCCAGTGAGGTTTAGAAGCCGTTCATGGCAGCCGGGACGGACACCAGGAGACAAAAGAACAGGCGATCTATTTTTATCATCGCCATTTTGGCTTGAATGCCCAACGCTGCCTGTCACCATGCCAATTCAAGAAACCGGGAAGACGGCACGTTCGGAATTCAGTGGCAGCTACAACCGATGGCGACAGGAACAGACTGCTTTATGTCACGGACACACGTTCGGGGAGACGGTTTTTGGTGGACTCCGGCTCCCAGAAGAGCCTCATCCTCCCAGTCAACGCACATAGGGTGGCAGGAGGCAGTGGTCCCGAGCTCACGGCTGCCAATGGATTGACAATCAGGACATTTGGTGAGCGAACACTGACGATATGCTTACACGGACACAACTTTCAGTGGGACTTTGTGGTAGCTCATGTTCCGGCCCCATTTTAGGCACAGATTTTTATGTGCTTATGAGTTGTTAGTCGATGTTGCTAATAGGAGATTAGTGGATGCTGTCGCTTTTACCTCACTGCCCTGTACAGCTCGGGGAGTTGGGTTGAAAACATTGGCTAACATTAAAGCTCTGGGGGTAAGTACCAACATTTGCTCACACAGTTCCCAGCACTCACAGTCCCAACTTTTTCGGCTACAGTAACAAAACACGGGGTTGAACACTTAATAATGACAAAAGGTCTGCCGGTGTTTGTGTGACCTCAGCGCTTGGATGCAGCTTAACTGGCCAGCATGCGAGAGGAGTTTGCCAACTTAGAGCAGTTGGGCATCATCAGGCGCTCCAACAGCCCGTGGGTACCCCCACGACACATGGTGCCAAAAGCCGACGGATCGTGGCGACCATGCACCGATTTCTGGCGCTTGAATAATGCCACGGAACACGATCATTATCCCATTCCGCACATCCAGGATTTTTCCGTGCACCTGGCCGGGGCACGTGTTTTTTCGAAAGTGGATCTGGTCCACGGATACCATCACTTCCCAGTGCGCATGGAAGACGTTCCAAAAACAGCGGTAATAACTTCTTTCAGCCTTTTCGAGTTTTTATGCATGCCGTTCGGATTAAAAGCAGCGCAGAATTCCAGAGGATGATGGATGCAGTCCTTCGCGACTTGTCCTTCATTTTTGTCTACTTAGACAACATTCTGGTAGCTAGCGCATCGGAGGAGGAGCACATTGCCCATCTCAAGACAGTTTTCCAGAGGTTGGAGGCACACTGGCTGATAGCTAACCCGGCAAAGTGCCAGTTCGGTGTGCCAGTGATTGATTTTTTGGGCCACCACATTTCGCCAGAGGGCACAATTCCGTTACCGGATAAGGTGCGCACTGTGTTGGACTTTCCGCATCCGCAGACCGTATGAGCACTACAGGAGTTTTTGGGAATGGTTAATTTTTATAACCGTTTCCTTCCCCCGGCAGCCCAGCTGATACAGCCGTTGTATGCCGCGCTTAAAAAAAAGAAGCCCACGGAAACCATTAACTAGACTCTCGAGTGAGTCCAGGCTTTTACAAATGCCAAAACAGTGCTTGTGGATGACACGTTGCGAGCCCACCTTGATCCATCTGCACGGATAGTGCTCACTACGGATGCACCTGATGTTGCCATGGGGCAGTGGTGGAGCAGTACGTCTCAGGTTCGTGGCAGCCGCTCGCATTTTTCAGCCGAATTTTGCATGACAATGAATGCAAATACAGCATGTTCTATAGAGAACTGCTGGCTCTCCACTGGTGATGCGTCATTTCCAGTTTTGGCTAGAGAGGCGCGAGTTCACCGCATTCATGGTCCATAAGCCGCTGACGTACGCTATGTCAAATGTCTCGGAACCGTGGTCGGCTTGGCAGCAACAGCATTTGGCCGCAATTTCGGAGTTTACTACCGACATTCAACACGTCGCAGCTAAGCTCAACGTCGTGGCTGACTGTCTGTCACCCGCGTTGGTCTTCCCAGTCTACATGGGAATAATTTCCCTGCAATGGCTGCGGAGCAAGCCGGGGATGTGGACATTTGCGTGCTCCAGTCTGCGCCTACTGGGTTAAGGCTGGAGAGCAGGGTGATGCAAGAGGGGTGCCCTCCCTTGCTCTGCGACATCTCCACCAGCCACCCGCGCCCGGTGATTCCGAGTTCTTGGCGCCATCGCGTTTTTGAGTCGGTCCACTCCCTTTCACAATCGGGAGTGCGCACTTCAGTGAAGCTAGTGGGGGCGAAATTCATCTGGCCATGCTTGCGCAAGGATGTGAAAGAGTGGTCTGCAGCTTGCGTCGCGTGCCAGTGGGCCAAAGTGCACAAGCACACCAGAGCCCCCCTCGAGCCGTTCCAAATCCCGGCCAGGAGGTTTGACCATGTCCACGTGGATTTGGTGTGGCCCTTCCCACCATTGTAATTTTTCATGCACCTTTTAACAATCGTGGACCGCACCACGCACTGGCCTGAAGCAGTCCCGCTGGTTTCTACCACGTCCGCAGAAGTGGCTTGTGCTTTTTTGTCGGCTTGGGTTGCGCGATTAAGATCCCGGTCGGACATCACTTCCAACAAGTGTTCACAATTCGTTTCAGAACTCTGGTCCGCAATGGCCCATATCCTGGGGGTCAAAATTCACTGCACTACCACGTACAACCCCCAGGCTCATGGGTTATATGAACATTTTCGTAGGTCACTTAAAGCAGCGCTCAGAGCTTCGCTCACGGATACAAACTGTGGCAAGAGGCAGTGGTCCCGAGCTCACGGCTGCCAACGGATCGACCATCAGGACATTTGGCAAGCAAACACTGACAATATGCTTACACGGTCCCAACTTTCAGTGGGACTTTGTGGTAGCTAATGTTCCGGCCCCATTTTAGGCACAGCTTTTTTATGTGCTTTTGAGTTGTTAGTCGATGTTGCTAGTAGGAGATTAGTGGATGCTGTCGCTTTTACCTCACTGCCCTGTACAGCTCGGGGAGCTGGGTCGACAACACTGGCTAACGTTAAAGCTCTGGGAGTAAGTACCAACATTTGCTCACACAGTTCCCAGCACTCACGGTCCCAACTTTTTCGGCTACGGTAACAAAACAAGGAGTCAAACTCTAAATAACGACAAAAGGTCCGCCGGTGTTCGTGCGACCTCGGTGCTTGGATGCAGCTGATCTGGCCAGTGTGTGAGAGGAGTTTGCCAACTTAGAGCAGTTGGCCATCATCAGGCGCTCCAACAGCCCGTGGGCATCCCCGCTACACATGGTGCCCAAAACCGATGGATTGTGGCGACCATGCGGCAATTTCCGGTGCTTGAATAATGCCACGGAACACGATTGTTATCCCATTCCGCACATCCAGGATTTTTCCGTTCACCTGGCCAGGGCGCGTGTTTTTTCAAAAGTGGATCTGGTCTGCGGATACCATCACTTCCCAGTGCGTGTGGAAGATGTTCCAAAAACAGCGATAATAACTCCTTTCAGCCTTTTCGAGTTTTTATGCATGCCGTTCGGATTAAAAGCAGCGCAGACTTTCCAGAGGATGATGGACACAGTGCTTCGTGACTTGTCCTTCATTTTTGTCTACTTAGACAACATTCTGGTAGCTAGCGCATCCGAGGAGGAGCACATTGCCCATCTCAAGACAGTTTTCCAGAGGATAGAGGGCACAGGCTGATAGTTAACCCGGCGAAGTGCCAGATATGTGCCAGTGATTGATTTTTTGGGCCACCACATTTCGCCAGAGGGCACAATTCCGTTGCCAGATAAGGTGCGCACTGTGTCGGACTTTCCGTGTCCGCAGACCGTAAGAGCACTACAGGAGTTTTTGGGAATGGTTAATTTTTATAACCGTTTCCTTCCCCTGGCAGCCCAGCTGATGCAGCCGTTGTATGCTGTGCTTAAAATAAAGAAGCCCACAGAAACCATCGACTAGACTCCTGAGTGAGTCCAGGCTTTTACAAACGCCAAAACAGTGCTTGTGGATGCCACATTGCTAGCCCACCCGGATCCGTCTGCACAGATTGCGCTCACTACGGATGCGCCTGATGTTGCCATAGGGGCAGTGGTGGAGGAGTACATCTTAGGTTCGTGGCAGCCACTCGCATTTTTCAGCCAAACTTTGCGTGACAACGAACGCAAATACAGTACGTTCAATAGAGAATTGCTGGCTCTCCACCTGGTGACACGCCATTTCCAGTTTTGGCTAGAGGGGTGCGAGTTCACTGTGTTCGTGGACCATAAGACACTGACCTACGCGATGTCAAATGTCTCGGAACAGCGGTCGGCTTGGGAGCAACGGCATTTGGCTGCAATTTCGGCGTTTACTACCAACATTCAACACATTGCAGGTAAACTCAATGTCGTGGCCGATTGTCTGTCACCCGTATTAGTCTCCCTGGTCTACATGGAAATAGATTTCCCTGCAATGGCTGCGGAGCAAGCCGGGGATGCGGACATTTGCGCGCTCCAGTCTGCGCCTACTGGATTAAGGCTGGACAGCAGGGTGGTGCAAGAGAGGTGCCCTCCCTTGCTCTGTGACGTCTCCACCAGCCACCCATGCCCGGTGGTTCCAAGTTCTTGGCGCCATCATGTTTTTGAGTCGGTCCACTCCCTTTCGCATCCGGGAGGGGTTATGCCTTTTCTGAGTGTTTGGGGGGGACTGTGTGGGGGCATGCTGTGGGACTTCTCCACCCAGAGACTGGGGAAGGGGGGAACAATGGACTGAAAGAGGAGGTGTCACCAGGGGGTATCACACGGGACAATAAGGACTATGCACCCCCCGGAGAGAGGAGTAACTGCTGGAGCCGCTGGAAGAAGAAGGGTGTGAGAGTGGCGCCGGCGTTATGTCATGTTAACGTGCCACACAGGCTTTGTTCTAAACAACAATGTATCATGGTCGGAAGTACCGGGTCTCAATGCATGGTATTAAAGATATAAAAGACGAATGCAAGAGACCCGGGAGCTCTTTTACTGTACTGTATGTTGGAGCTTGGATAAAGTTTCTGTGTCATTCAGCTCGTTGCCTCGCCTACTTCCTTTCTCCACAGGATAATTTTTTATAAAAAATGTAAAATTCAAAGTGTGGTTTGTGTTTGAGGGGCCCACACACAGTGTTGTACCCGGGGCCCAAAATTTGGTGCTACACCCCGGATACTAGTATACTGTACAATAGAATAATCTTTAACTAGCCACCAGAATTTACATATTAAAAGTTAAAATTTCTACAAATATATAGCCAGTGCATTGATGTGGCCCGGCCTTGCCCCCAAAAAATCCCAGGATCCTTTGCTGCATACGTCACGAGCAGCTGCTATCATGCTTTTGTGAAAAGTAATGCTACTTATACTTGAATGACCTACAATTTCTAGCTCACCTTTGCTCACCCCTTAAGTGTTTATGGTGCTTTTGAAAACCCTTACTCGTTTTTAATAATCTTATTAAATTTTTGGCTACTTTTTCTTATAAGAAATTGTCAAAGTTTAACCTCCTTTTCTGGCCACTCCATGACAAGTAAAGTTTCAGTTCTCGGTAAAAGGCTTTGAGTAGAAGTGAAAATGAAAGTAAGCAGCCCAGCACTGCCAGTGTAAGATGTGGGTCGTGTGTGTGCGGGGTCGCTTCTGCAGAAAGATCTTGGCCTGGCTGTCAACTTGGCGGTCCTTTGACAGAATCCGGACGGTCTTCCTTCAGCTGCCACGGAGATTAAGGTTGTGGCTGGGTGGACTTCTGGGAAGATGGCGGAGAGACATAACGCTTAAACAGAGAGCTCTCCCTAGTCGGATTAAAAATCATTGGTAAATGGCCAACTCGACATAAATGGATCAATAAAGCAAGGGATGAAAACACGAAGAAGCCGGGCACACGGACAAAAGCAGGGTAAAATTAAAGAATCCCTCTTCAACAATGCAGGAGAAATCGCTGAACACGAGGCCCAAAAAAACAAGGTGACTACAGCAGAGAAAATGGAGGACGCCAAACTCGATATTATGAACACTGGCATCGCCAATACAGGTAAAGACATAAAAGATTTCAAGCGACAACTCCAACAGGATTTAACGGCTCTTAAGGAAGAGCTGAAAAAGAGATGAAGGAGGAAATTATGGATCTCCGAAGAGAAATGGAGCGCAAGCTAGCTGAAAACATGGAGGAGCTACGCACTCAACGGGCAAGTATGACAGAAGTACAGGCTCGAATATCGGAGTTGGAAGACTGGAAGACCGAGGCAAGCGAGCGGCTGCAGACCCTGACGGCACAAACACAGAGGATGCAGGAAAAAATAACCGACCTGGAGAGCAGGTCCAGGCGGAGCAATATACGCATCTTTGGGATTCCGGAGGGCATTGAAGGCAACTCGATGAAATTCATGGATCATTTCTTAAAAAAAGAGCTTGAGCTGCCCGATGAAACGGACCTGCAGATCCAACGAGCGCACAGAGCCTTGGCACAGAACCCGAATCCAAACTCTACACCCAGGTCAGTTGTGGTAAACTTTCTGAAATACGACATAAAGGAAAGAATCCTGACACAAGCGTGGAAAAAAAAGATACGAGTCGGCGACAAACAGATATTCTTTGACCATGACTACCCGACAGAAATTGTGCAGCAGCGAAAGAAATATGCCAACATTAAAAAAATTCTGAAAGAGAAAAAAATTAGATTCCAAACGCCGCTAACAAAGATGAGAATTCATTGGGAGGACGGCGTGAAGACCTACAACACGGCCAGAGAGGCAGCGCGGGACATGACGGAGCGAGACTTGGTGGTGAGCGTACCAGAGGAAGTGGCTGGGGCAGCGGCGGCACTGAACGCATCGCGACAGCCGGAGTGGAGGCGAGTGAGCGGCAGAAGACGGGAGACGGACGTGGTGCACCGGGCCCAAGAAAAACTGCAAGGCTTTCAATGGAAAGCCTAGATTATAACAAAGATTAAGAAGGACACAGAAGAAATGAAGGCCAAGAAGACAAGGTAAAAGAGAAACAAACGGCTAGGAGAGGTTTAAGCGATTTTTGTTGGACATTTCTAGACTAATGACTATTACTTGGATAGTAAATACAGGTCTAGGGAGGGCCCCTCACTCAGTGAGGACAATCCCTCCACCCACCAACAGGGACCAGTGGGCAGAAGAAAGGCCCAAAGTACGGAGGTCGAGATTTGTTAATGTGTTTTTGTACAAATATGTGTTAGTTTTGTTGTTAAAGGGGTTAGGAGCACAAGTTAAAAAAATGGAAAAACATGAATATGGTTAAAAAGCTTAAGATAATGACATTAAACGTGAATGGTCTGAACTCACCTGTTAAAAGGGAAAGAATAATAAGAAAATTCAAGAAGGAAAAAGCCGAAATTATATTTATGCAAGAGACACATTTGAGCAAGACAGAACATGAGAAACTAAAAAGATTTGGCTATAAGAACTCCTACTACAGTTCATTTAAGGGAGGAACTAAAAGGGGGGTTATGATACTAATTTCAAATAAAATACAATTTGAATGTGAACAAGAAATCCAGGATAAAGAAGGCAGGTATGTAATAATAAAGGGAAGAATAGATGGTATGCAGATCACATTAGTGAACATCTATGCCCCACCAGAAAGTGACAAGGGTTTTTTTCAACAACTGTTTGATCTCATAGCAACACACAGTGAAGGAGTCCTAATTTGTGGAGGAGACTTAAATGCCGTCATGGATCATGAAGTTGACACAACAAGTGTTAAGAAGACAAAAAAACATGTAACAAAGTTCATAAGAACCTCACTGGCAGAAATGGGTATGGTAGACATATGGAGGGACCTGCACCCACTCGAAAAAGACTATACACATTATTCAGCAGTCCATAAAGTATACTCTAGAATAGATTACTTCCTTATGAATGAAGGTGACAGACACAGGGTGAGAAATTGTCGGATTGGAGGGGCAGAAATATCAGATCATAATCCTATATACATGGAAATATATTTAAACAATAGAAAACGACAAACAACATGGAAACTTAATGTAGGACTGTTAAATGATGAGAAAATGAAAGAAAGAATAAAAGTAAACATAAACGAGTATATCGAGGAGAATGATAATGAAGAAGTGGACCCAACAATACTATGGGATGCACTAAAAGCAGTGTTAAGAGGTAAATTAATTGTTGAATCAGGAAAAGCAAATAAGTCTAAACTGGAAACATATGAACAAAGATGTGAGAGACTGAGGGAATTAGAACGTAAACATCAAAGCACAAATGACCCAAAAATATATCAAGAAATTAAGGAAGAAAAAATAAAAATAAAAGAAATACAAATAGATGAAATTGAAAGGAAAAATAGATATTTAAAACAAAAATATTATGAAACGGGGCCAAAGGCCACAAAACTGCTGGCACAACGGTAAAGAAAACAACAAACAGTGAATAATGTATATAAGATTAAGGACCCCATCACAAATAAAACCACAGTTAACCCAGAAAACATCGAAGAAATATTCCATAATTTCTATCAAGAACTATACTCGCAACCTGAAGAGACAAATGTTAAGGATATTAAAAAATTTCTATGCACATTGGACTTGCCATCAATAGGAAACCAACAAAATGAAAAGCTAACAGCAGAAATAACAACACAAGAGATTAAAGATGTGATTAAGTCACTTAAAAATGGTAAATCACCAGGTAGTGATGGATACCCATCTGAGTTTTATAAACTGTTTATAGAAGAACTCATGCCACAGCTCCTAAAGTCATTTAATTGAACATTAAACAACAACAAAATACCTCCATCATGGAACGAAGCCATTATTTCAGTTATTTTAAAGCCAGGGAAAGATAGGGAACAATGCGGAAACTATAGGCCAATCTCTTTATTAAATGTGGATTATAAAATATATACATCAATTATCTGTAAATGAATAAAGACATTCTTGACGGAATTGATAGAGGATGATCAAACTGGTTTCATAGAGGGACGCCAAACACATGATAATATCAGGAGAACAATACATATAATTAATCAAATACATAAAGAAAAGAAAAGCACAGTAATAATGAGTTTAGACGCAGAAAAAGCATTTGATAGGGTTAATTGGATGTTCCTATATAATGTGCTGGAACGCGTTGGATTTAACGAAAAATCAGTACAATGCATAAAGACACTGTATCAAAAACCTGTGGCAAGAATCAAGATAAACGGTAGCTTAACAGACAAAGTAAATATACAAAGATCAACTAGGCAGGGATGCTGCCTATCACCCACCTTGTTTGCTCTGTTCATAGAGCCACTCGCTCAAGCGATGCGACAAAATAAGAAATTAAAAGGTGTAACAATAAAGGGAGCGGAACACAAGATTGGGCTATTTACAGACGATATTATAGTTTACCTTGAACAACCAGATGAATCAATAATGGAAATGATGAACTTGATAGAAAATTTTGGAAAATTATCAGGATACAAGATAAACATAACAAAAACACAAATACTGACATTCCACTATAACCCTTTAAACCAGATAACTGATAAGATCAAACTAAACTGGAAACAAAAAGAAATAAAATACCTTGGAGTGAGCATACCTAAAGATCTAAGCAAAATCTATAAAGCAAACTATGATAGGTTGGAACAAGAAATAAAAAAAGATATTGATAGATGGTCAATCTTAAATATGGATCTGAATTCAAAAATTAAGACAGTCAAAATCAGCATACAACCTAGACTGTTTTACCTCTTCCAGGCTCTACCAACAGAGATTCCTGGTGCCCAGTTCTCAAAGTGGGACAGGATGATATCGAGATTTGTTTGGGGAGGTTAAAAAAAAAAGGTTGTGGCTGGGTTTGGGTTTCGTTTGCTCAGTTCTACGAATATTCTGGCCAGGTGATAGCGGAAATGAGAACGAAACAAGCAACAAAAACAACGTTTTGGACTTCCGGTCTGGACATCATGGTGATTGCAGCTTAACGCTGAAGCTCCCAGACCTAATCCGGGAAAATATCTTGAAAATCAGAATTATTGGATTTTTGGAAGAGTGAAAACCAAAAGACAAAATCACCATGCCTAAAGGAAAACAGAAGAAACCGGCATTTTCCAGGCCAGGACACGCATCGGCTGAAGAATCTGAACCGGAAGATTTCCGTTCAGAAGACGAGGAGCTGAATGTAGCTAACAAGAAGGTTAGCTTGAAAATGCTATTTGAAGAATTACAACGATTCCGCCGAGAGGTTTGGGCCGAATTTCGTGAATTCAGAGACGAATTAAAAAGGACAAACAGCAGAGTGGACCAGGCCGAGAACCGAATCTTGGAAGCTGAAGAAAGAATAAAAATGCTTGAAGACTCCAGGGACAAGAGTTGCAAATTAGCTAATAGCTATACACTCCATGTGCAACACATCAGATTGATTGTCATTGATTAATTGTCTATGTTTATTGCACTGTCCCTGTCAAATAAACTAATCTATCTATCTATCCGTGTTGGATCTACGCAAAAGACAGTCAACAATAGAGGCTAAGCTAGCCGACCAAGAAGGAAGACTGAGAAGAGACAACATAAGAATTCACGGTCTGAAAGAAGGAGCCGAAGATGGTTTCAACACAATGGCAGAATGCGTGGAATCTTTACTGAGAGAGAAGTTGGATATTCCCCAAACCATCAACTTGAAGATAGAAAAGGCCCATCGTACATTAGCCGCTAGGCCAGCGGCGGAAGCACCCCCACGTTCGGTGTTGGTGAGATTTTCCAATTTCAAAATAAAACAAGAGGTTGTAAGACTGGCTTGGCAGAAAAAAGGATTTATGCACCAAGAGAGAAAAGTCTTCGTGGAACACGATTACGCCCCGGAGGTTCTTAAAAAGCGCCGGGAATACAACGACGCAAAAAAGGTGCTACGAGAGAAAAAACTGCGCTTTCAGACGCCATTTCCTGCGAAGTTAAGGGTCTTCTACGGTGAAGAGACATATCTCTATAATTCGGCGGAAGAAGCAACAATTGACATGGCGAGAAGAGGGCTCCCGGTAACGGTGTTTAAACCCGCAGCAGACCCGAGCGATAGAATCAAGGCTCAATCGTGGTCCACACAGAGACCTTCAAAATCCACGGGCCAGCAACGGGAAACCCAGCGCCAGAGTTACAAGGATAAGCTTGCCGTTTTCAGGAGGGAATAGCGACCTTTTTTTTTAGTCATTCTGCACTTCCAACCCCCCCTCCTACAAGGTAACAAACATTAAAGGAGAGGCAGAATCAGCATGTGGTAAAACATTTCATGGATCAGTTATAGTATTAGAAACAAATAAGTCTTTTTAATATAAAAAAAAAAAAATTGTTAAAATAGAAATGTGACAATGATCCACATGTTCTCCCCACACTAACAAATATTGTATTAGCGTGAATGTTTGCTGTGATGGGGGTGGGAGGGTGCACACAATTTCATAGGGTATAGGCATAAAAAAAAAAAAAATCATTACAAGTTCGGATTAGGATCTGATATTCACGTTAAAAAACATGGGACAACTTACAGGGGTAAGAGAGGGCCCTCAACACGTAACAGAGTTTGAGGAATTCCCCTCAGAGCCTACACTCCATCAAGGCTCTTCTAGGGTCTTTAAAAAGACCTCAGCTCAGGAAGTTCTTTTGACAGTTTTTTGTTTTAAAGTTTTATACACTATGTTCTTAATGTTTTTTATGTTCTTAATGTTCTTTCAGTTTCTGAGTAGCATAAAAGAGGGCCACCACAATGTTATACTAAATAAGACAACACAATGGAGAAACAGGGTGTAACCAAAATAATCTCATATAATGTAAAAGGGATCCTGAATCCAGCTAAAAGATCCAAGATTCTAGGCAAAATGAAAAAAGACAAAGCAGGAATAATATTTTTACAAGAAACCCACCTAACAGACGTGGAACACACTAAACTCAATAGACAAGGGTTTAAAATGATCTCTTCGGACTTCCGGTCTGGACGCCATGGTGATAGCATCTTAACGCTGAAGCTCCCAGACCCAATCCAAGGAAAACATCTTCAAAATCAGACTTAACGGATTTTTGGAAGAATAAAAATCAAAAGACAAAAACACCATGCCTAACCAAAAACAGAAGAAACTGACATTCCCCAGGTCAGGACGCGCAGCGGCCGCAGAATCTGAACCGGAGGACCTCCGTTCAGAAGACGAGGAGCTGGACCTAGCTAACAAAAAGGTTAGCTTGAAATCGCTATTTGATGAATTACGACGATTTCGGGCCGAATTTCATGAATTCAGAGAGGAATTAAAAAGGACGAACAGCAGAATGGACCAGGCCGAAAACCGAATCTTGGAAGCTGAAGAAAGAATAAAAGTGCTTGAAGATTCTATGCTGGATTTACACAAAAAACAGTCAAGGCTGGAGGCTAAGCTAACCGACCAAGAAGAAAGACAGAGACGATATAACATCAGAATTCACGGTCTGAAAGAAGGAGCTGAAGATAGTTTCAACACAATGGCGGAATGCGTGGAATCCTTATTGAGAGAGAAGTTGGATATTCCACAAACCACCGATTTGAAGATAGAAAAGGCCCATCGTACATTAGCCGCAAAGCCAGCGGCAGAAGCGCCCCCACGTTCGGTGGTGGTAAGATTCTCCGATTTCAAAATAAAACAAGAGGTTGTAAGACGGGCTTGGCAGAAAAAAGGATTTATGTATCAAGAGAGAAAAGTCTTCGTGGAGCATGATTACGCCCCGGAGGTTCTTAAAAAGCGACGGGAATATAACAACGCCAAAAAGGTTCTACGGGAACAGAATCTACGCTTTCAGACGCCATTTTCTGCTAAGTTAAGGGTCTTTTACGGTGAAGAGTCATGTCTCTATAACTCGGCGGAAGAAGCAACAATTGACATGGCGAGAAGAGGGCTCCCGGTATCGGTGTTTAAACCCACAGCGGATCTGAGCGTGAGGATCAGAGCTCAAACGTGGTCCACTCAGAGACCTTCAAAATCCACGGGCCAGCAGCGGGAAACCCAGCCCCAGAGCTACAAAGATAAGCTTTCCAGTTCCAGGAAGGAATAGCGACCTTTTTGGTTTTTTTTCTTTTCAGTCATTCTGCACTTCCATCCCCCCTCCTACAAGGTAACAAACATTAAAGGAGATGCAGAATCAGCATGTGGTAAAACCTTTCATGGAGCAGTTATAGCACTAGAAACAAATGTCTTCTTAATTTAAAGGAAAAAAAAAAAATCTTGTTAAAATAGAAATGTAACAGTGACCCACATGTTCTCCCTACACGAACAAATACTGTATTAGAGTGAATGTTTTCTGTGATGGGGGTGGGAGGGTGCACACAATCTCATAGGGTATAGGCATTAAAAAAAAAAAAAAAAAAAAATCATTACAAATTCGGATTGGGATCTGAAATTCACGTTAAAAACATGGGACAAGAGACCCCAGCTCAGGAAGTTTTTTTGACAGTTTTTTGTTTTAAAGTTTCGTACACTATGTTCTTAATGTTTTTTATGTTCTTAATGTTCTTTCAGTTTCTGAGTAGCAAAAAAGAGGTCCACCACACTGTTATACTAAATAAGAAAATACAATGGAGAAACAGGGTGTAACCAAAATAGCCTCATATAATGTAAAAGGGATCTTGAATCCAGTTAAAAGATCCAAGATTCTACGCAAAATGAAAAAAGACAAAGCAGAAATAATATTTTTACAAGAAACCCACCTAACAGACGTGGAACACACTAAACTCTATAGACAAGGGTTTAAAATGATCTCTTCATCTTCATATAAGTCAGGGAGGAGGAGGGGAGTAGCGACATTGATATCAACCAAAATTACATTTGAAAAAAAATCAGAACACAAAGATAAAGAAGGGAGGTACAGTTTGGTAACTGGACGGCTAGAGGGAGAAGATATCACCCTGCTGAATGTATATGCACCACCAGGGGCTAAATGGAAATTTTATAAAAATGTATTCGACCTAATGATAACTAAAGCCCAAGGTTTAGTGATATGTGGTGGAGACTTCAATCTAAGACTGAATCCATACTGGGATGCAACAGGTAATTCTTCACATCAAAATAACACTCAAAGTAGGAAAACTCGGATGCTATTAAAAGAAATGGGAATCTGTGACGTATGGAGGGAATTCAACCCCAATGTAAAAGATTATACTTTTTATTCAACGCCACATTCATCTTACTCAAGGATTGATTACTTTTTTATGTTTAATAGAGACATTGGAAGAGTAAAAACATGTAAAATAGGACTGATGGATCTCTCTGACCACAGTCCGATCTATATGGACTTAAACATCCAAAAATACACAAATAATACATTTTCCTGGAGGTTGAATTCAAATGTCCTGAAAGGACCACTGAAAGATGAATTGGAATCAGATATTCTCAGATATTTGGAAGAAAACGATAATGGAGAAGTATCCCCTTTAATACTGTGGGATGCGTGCAAAGCTGTAATAAGGGGAAAAATTATTGCAAAACTGGCAACCCAAAAGAAACTGAGACAAGAAAAACTAATCACACTAGAGTCAGAACTCAAGAACCTAGAAAAAGAACACAAAGACAACACTCATTCTAATGGCTCGCTCAAGATTAAAGAAATTAAAAATCAAATAAATGAGATCTACACAATAGAAATCCAGAAGAAACTTACAATTCTGAAACAAAAACACTATGAAGCAGGCAGTAAATCGGCAAAATTACTAGCCTATAAATTGAGGAAACAACAAACAGAAAGAGCAATCTACAAAATCAGAGACCCAGTATCAAAGGAAATAAAATTCAGAATTCAGGATATTCTTAAAAGCTTCGAGAATTACTATAAGAACTTATACTCCCACAAAAAACATTAAAACGCATCCGAGACATTCCTAAACACATTAAACCTTCCCCAACTTACGGAATCACAAAATAAAACACTACTGTCAGAAATACAACCTAAAGAATTGGAAAAAGCAATTATGAAACTTAAAGCTAACAAATCCCCAGGAGCAGATGGCTATACAGCAGAATGGTACAAAACCTTTAAACAGCAACTATCTCCTCTCCTCCTGAAAACATTTAACTATGTCCTCCACACAGGGGAAATCCCCCCCTCCTGGAGAGAAGGGGTCATTGCAGTTATACCTAAACCTGAAAAGGATAAACTAGAATGCTCCAACTACAGACCAATCAGTGTATTAAATCAGGACTATAAGCTTTTTACCATTATCCTTGCCAAAAGGTTAGAAAACATACTGACAGACTTAATTCACTTAGACCAAACAGGTTTTATAAGACAAAGACAGACACAAGACAACATTCGACGCACTTTACACATAATCCATCATATAAAAAAATATAACTTAAATGCAGTCATATTGGGATTAGATGCTGAAAAACCATTCGATTCGGTTGACTGGTCTTTCCTATATAGAATCTTATCCAGTGTGGTCTATATTAATCATATATTCCATAACTTACATATGTTGAAGCATGTGGAAATGTTTGGTAATTACATATGTAAAAGACTCAACACCTCTGAAAGGACAAAGGGCTCTCACCCGCCGAGTGAAGAACAAAGACGTTCCCGGACGCGGCGGGGGAGACCGGAGGAGCCACCCTCACCCCCCAAGGCGAGGAGAGGAAATACCATCACCTCCCAATGTAACACACGGCTCTAGGGAGCCGCGCAATAAGAGCCAAGGGCGAGCCAGTGAGTCGTGATGTTTTATTAAGGGTGAGGGATGAGGGATGAGGAGAGCACAGATACTCATACAGTGGTACACTTACAGGTTGCATAGCGCAGGAGCAGGAAGCTCGTACCGGACATAGGGGTAACAAGGCGTGCATACTCACAGCGGGTTACAATCACAGGAATGCTGCAAGGGGAGTAGAGGCTGACACCAGACGAAGGGGCTTCAGCCTAGCAGTGCTTATGTCGCAGCCCCGAGTCATCGAGGCTGCTCCTATTTATTCTCATTGGCAGCGCCCCAGCTGATGAGGACTAATTGGCCCCAGCCATCCGTAATGCTGCCAGCTGGGAGCCTGCTGAGATGCTGCTCAATGGGAAGCAGGGATGAAGGGACACATGGGCTGAAGCAGGGATGAAGGGACACATGGGCTGAGCACTGAGACGGCATCTCACCCCATGGTGACAGAGCCTCCCCCTCAAGGTCGGGCTCCTGAACGACCAGGAACATCCCAGCCCCCCCCCCACCCCCACCCCAACTAGGGTGGGAGGAAGGGAGGCAGGACCGGAGGGGAAGAAGCACAGGGAAGGACAACACCAACAGACCAATGTAGGGTAACAAGGAAAAAAAAAAAAAAAAAAACCCAGGGCACAGATGGGGAGAATACAGATAACCCACCAAAGGAATGACAAAAAACGGATAAAGCAATTACAGAGTGTGGGTAACAGAACAAACACTACTCCATAATGCAAACAAAACTAAGAACAGGACAAGAGTGATAAAAACGCTGAGTACGGGTAATGAAGAGAGAGAAAAAAACCACAATACACAGCACCATATATATATATCAACACGCACAGTCACCTACAGGACAAAAATAATGGGAATGACATGCACCGGTAAATAAAAAGATAACAGAATACCCGGCGCCAAATACAAAGAGGGACACCCAGGAGAATAACGGTGACAGGGTAAAAGAACAACAATAAGGTAAAAAGCTGAGTATGGCTAAGGGGAAAACACAATACACAGCGCGAAATCTACAGGAGGTCCCCTAGAGGGAAAATGGGGACAGGTTCACAAGATAATGAGGTAAGATGCCGAGTACGGTTGATAAGGAGAGAACACAATACACGGCGGCAAATATATGGGGGGCCACCTAGGGAAACACTGGTGACAGGTACATAAAACAACAATGGGATAAAATGCTGAGTACGGTTAATATGAAAAAAAAAAAACAATACACAGCACTATGAATATGTATTTACCAAAAGGACAAAATATCTCACCCGAGTGACCATAACAAAAATAAGCGGCACCCGAGGAATATGACAGGAAGAGTCCAAAAATGGCCGAGATGGCTCCGGAGATCTCCCCGCCCATTGTCCAGTTGGCAAACCAGGAAAAGGGAAATGTTCGGACGGCGAATTCCGGACCCAGATCCCAGGAATCCAGTCCACCGGCAGCCGAACCAGGCCACCCAAAGGCAAACACACATCAGCGGGGGGAACCAGATCACCGAATCGAAAGTTTTGCGGGTCGGGTCGTCGACCCGCATCACTCAACCACCAGGACCGTTGAGACGGACGAAGGGTCAGAGCGGGTCCCGGTGGAAGAGGCTCAGGGGAGAGCCGATGACGAGGGCGACGAGCGTCAGGCCGCAGGGAAACGGCCACCTCCTCACCGGACCTGGGCAACACTGGGGCAGCACCCACGTCGGACCCCGATCGGGCCTTAGGCGAACCCACGTTGGACCCTGATTGGGACTCGGGCGAACCCACGTTGGACACCGCACCAGAACCGACCTCCAACGTTGAACCTGGACCCTCCAGCACCACGAGGAACAGCAACTCCTCGCCGGTGACCCTGGAAGAAGGCTCAGAAGAGAAAATAGAACCGGGATCAGGATCACCGGCAGCGCCAGAACCCGGCGAGACGAGCTCAGACGCAGCAGGCGGCTGCACCCGGCTCGTCTCCCCTAGAGACAGGCTGAAGTGCTCAAAGATAAAAAGGGAGAAAAGAAAGGAGAGCACTCGCCTGATCTCGGGTTCTGACGCCGTCCAGGACTGCGAAGATCCAGGATCCGTCGTCAGGAGGTCGTTGTCAGGCTCCCATCCAACCGCGTCGGGCCCCGCAGCCAGCACGATGGTCAGCGCAGCTTGAGATTCCTCCAGCTCTGGTAACCCCGCCGACGATCCACTCGGCGTGAAGCCAGAAGAATCTCGTCCCGCTGGACCAAACCGCTCCTCCGTGGAGACCCGGGGACGCTTAGTCGTCGGCGCAGACTCCACGCAGCAGTCAGTCCCCCTCCTCCGTCCGCAACGTAGCTGCGGAACCACAGGCCCTCTCCTTATCCCACCACATTGACCCGGAGCCGGGGATCGCTCGACGGAGAGAGACACAGAGGATGCGGGATTAGGAACACAGGTTACAGCAGGTGGGGGGAGTGCAGGGAGCTGCGAACCCTGAACTCCTCCTCCAGGAATGTGACAGAGCAAATCATTAAGCAGGTGTGAAAAAACTATGACTTGCCTGCCTCCTGGAGGTTGAATATCGCCTGCTGTGGTGGATACTGCTTCTTCCTCTCCCCGCCCGGCGATAACGGAGGACCCCCCGGGAGATCGTCTAAGGATCGTTCGCGTTGTCTCCAGCAGAGAGCTCACCAGGCCGGAATTCCAGGCACACACAGCAGTCAGGAAGCGCGTCGAGGAGGAGGGGAAAACAGCCGGGGTGAGCCAGCCCGAATGTCCAGGAATGACAGCGGGGGAACGAGGCTCAGGGAACGAGGCTGTGAAAACTCCACACTGACGAGGCGAAGAGGTGACAGCTGCATGGGAGGAACGGTCCTGGCGGCGGCCCAGAACTGGATCCGGACGAGGTTCGTGCAGAGGTGACTCGGCGATGTGATGACGGCTATTCCCAGGGGACGAAGCGAGGGGGGAACCCAGGAATCGCCGCTCCAGATCGGAGATCGAGGCAAGGAAGGCGTCGAGCACGGGAAAGCTTCGTAGCCCTGGAGTCCTCTCCATCAATCTCACTGCCGCCGCCACATGCCTGAAGATGGTGACAGGAGACACAGTGGAGCTCGCGACAGCCACTCGACCCCAGACATAACTGCTGTCAGCTGCGGCTCCTTGAAGGGAATCCCGAGTGACGTGGCGCAGGTCGGGGGAAGCCCTCTGGTTGGCGCGAACTCCCGGACTGAAATGGCGGCAGGAACGGGATCCCGAAGCGGGGGGCAACGTCGCCCACTTCGGCTTCCTGCCGGGATTTCCATCCAACCCGCGGAGCTTCTCTCGCTGTGTACCTGTGGCGTCTATCCTGGCACTGTCCTCGAGATGGAACACAGAATGAGGGTAACAGTCCAGGAGTTCCTCAGCACGGCCCGGATGCCAGCGTCTCACGTTGGAGGCGTCATGCAGGGTGAAGAGTGTCCCGTCGACAGCCTCCGAGATGGACCTCAGCTCGTCGCCCTGGTGCCGGGAGTGACTCCTGGGAAACGGCATGCTAGCGGCGCTGACACCCGGACAGAAAGGTACAGTTCCACGGCGACTCACGGCCGCCGGTAACTCATCTGGCTGCGACATACTGTCACACACGGCTCTAGGGAGCCGCGCAATAAGAGCCAAGGGCGAGCCAGTGAGTCGTGATGTTTTATTAAGGGTGAGGGATGAGGGATGAGGAGAGCACAGATACTCATACAGTGGTACACTCACAGGTTGCATAGCGCAGGAGCAGGAAGCTCGTACCGGACATAGGGGTAACAAGGCGTGCATACTCACAGCGGGTTACAATCACAGGAATGCTGCAAGGGGAGTAGAGGCTGACACCAGACGAAGGGGCTTCAGCCTAGCAGTGCTTATGTCGCAGCTCCGAGTCATTGAGGCTGCTCCTATTTATTCTCATTGGCAGCGCCCCAGCTGATGAGGACTAATTGGCCCCAGCCGTCCGTAATGCTGCCAGCTGGGAGCCTGCTGAGACGCTGCTCAATGGGAAGCAGGGATGAAGGGACACATGGGCTGAGCGCTGAGACGGCATCTCACCCCATGGTGACACCCAAGGCGAGGAGAGGAAATACCAAGACAATGGGGGGATTAAGATAATGAGGGATGTCAGCCTTTGTTATGCATGTCTTTTGTTGTGTGCATGTATATAATGAGTGAGTTGGAGAGATTCTGCCTCTTTTCCCTTCTGCCGCTCTCTGCACCAGATGAGACTTGTTAGAAGAGCTGAATATTAAAACTTTGCTTATAAACCAAATCGCCTCTTCATTGCCAAGCTCCTCTACACTGGTGACCTTGACGCGAGTATGGACTGGAGGCGTTCCCCCGCAATCGACTCATCCGCGGCGACCCAGGCAGACGCCAGCCGCCACGCAGACGAGGGAGCAGATGGACAGCTGTTCCCCCCGGCAGAAGAGATTGAGAGGGCTCAACCGAGCACCAGCACCGCCGTGAGAGCCGAGGCAGGGCACTCTCACCCGGCGGGCACAGCAGTGATGGTGTGCACGAATGCCATCGCTGTCAAGCTGCCAGACTTCTGGCAAGAAGACCCCGCCTCTTGGTTTCAGCAGGCTGAAGCCCAATTTGCACTGGCGGGCATCACAGCTGACGATACTAAATTTTATCATATTGTCTCCAAACTCGACTCTGCCACTTCGAAGTGTGTGCGGCGCATGATCCGGCGACCACCGGCCCGGGACAAATACGAGACGCTCAAAGCTACCATCGTGGCGAACTACGTCCCATCAGCGGAAGAAAGAGCCGAGAAGATCCTGGCGGTCTACGGCCACAGAGGGTGCAAACCGAAGGCCCTCATAGAGGATTTGCTGCAGCTCAAGGAGGAGGACAATGACAACTTCCTCCTCCAGTTTATATTCCTCAGCATGCTGCCGCCACACATGAGAGGGACACTCGCCGGCATGAAGTGCAACACCCACCAAGACTTCCGCACACTGGCCAGCAAAGCTCATCGGCTCGTCAACGCCTGCAAGGAGCTGACACCCACAGCAGCATCTGCAGACCTCAAAGCCGATGCCCCGAGTCACGAGGAGCCACAACCCACGGAGCAGAACCAGCCCACGGTGATAGCGACACGGCCAAGACGTAACAGACAGAGCGACGTCTGTTATTATCACCACCGCTTCGCCGAGAAGGCCCGCAAATGCGTTCCCCCCTGCAAATTTGCGATTACGGGAAAACGCCAAAGCCGAGAGCTGTTAACAGCAGCGGTTCTCGGCGAGAAAAATAAGCTGTTGTACGTGACGGATGGACACACAGGCAAGCAGTTCCTCATCGACACAGGAGCCCAGCTGAGTTTCGTCATGCCCTCCCACGCAGATCGAGCCACGGGCACCCGGGGCAACGGAGCCGTGGCAGCCAATGGCTCTAACATCGACACGTTCGGCGAAAAGAGCCTGCACATCCTCATCCACGGCCGCAGCTACAGATGGACATTTGTTGTAGCGGCGGTGAGTTTTAACTTATTAGGCGCAGATTTTTTGTGTGCACATGGTTTATTAGTGGATCTAGCAAATAGGCGCCTGGTTAATGCACTGTCTTTTGCTTCTATTCCATGCTCAGCCCGAGTTTCTCCACCACCTGTGCAGGCCAACGTCACCACGGCAGGAGGTAAGTTTGAGCAACTCCTCACCCAATTTCCAGCACTCACAATTCCCAAATTCTCAGCCACTGTGGCTAAACACGGGGTTGAACACTTCATTCCCACAACGGGACCTCCCGTTTTTGCCAAAGCTCGCCGCTTAGATGCGGCCAAGCTCAACATAGCACGGGACGAGTTTACAACTCTCGAAAAATTGGGCATTGTTAGACGTTCGAAAAGCCCCTGGGCCTCACCACTTCACATGGTTCCAAAATCCGACGGTTCTTGGAGACCGTGCGGAGATTACCGCAGACTAAACAATGCTACAGCGCATGACCGTTACCCAATCCCTCACATTCAGGATTTTTCACTACATCTAGCGGGTGCGCGCATTTTTTCAAAAATAGACTTAGTCCGCGGTTATCACCAAGTCCCAGTCCGAGCAGAAGACATTCCTAAAACAGCGGTAATAACCCCTTTCGGCCTTTTTGAATTTCTGCGAATGCCTTTCGGCCTCAAAGGCGCTGTTCAAACTTTTCAACAAATGATGGACGCGGTCCTACGCGACCTTCCTTTTGTTTTCGTCTACCTCGACGACATGCTGGTAGCCAGCTCGTCTGAGGAAGAACATGAGCAGCACCTCACTACGGTTTTTCAGAGGCTAGAAGAGCACGGGCTAATAATCAATCCAGCCAAATGCAAATTCGGCGTGTCACAAATTGATTTTTTAGGACACAAAGTCTCTCCGAAGGGGGCAGTCCCACTTCCAGTCAAAGTTCACGCGATAGAAAGTTTCCCATGACCGCAAACGGTCAAATCGCTGCAGGAATTTTTAGGGATGGTTAATTTTTACAACCGCTTCCTCCCCCACGCAGCTCAGCTCATGCAACCCCTATATGACGCGCTCAAAAAAAAGAAAGCTTCCAACGCGGTCGAATGGACCCCGGAGCGCGAACGCACTTTCGCGGAAGTAAAAAGCGCCCTAGCTAACGCCACATTGTTAGTTCACCCAGATCCCTCGGCCCGCATCGCGCTAACCACAGATGCTTCAGACCTAGCTATAGGGGCAGTTGTAGAACAACTTGTCAGCGGGGTCTGGCAACCTTTAGCATTCTTTAGCAAATCGCTAAACCAAACTGAACGTAAATACAGCACTTTCGACAGAGAGCTGCTGGCGCTTCATTTATCCATCCGCCACTTCCAGTTCTGGTTGGAAGGGCGGAGTTTCACGGCTTTTGTAGACCATAAACCACTCACCTTTGCTATGGCTAAAATTTCAGAACCATGGTCAGGCAGGCAACAAAGACAGCTGGCTGCAATTTCAGAGTTCACCACAGACATTCGACACGTGGCAGGCAAACTTAACGTAGTGGCAGACTGTCTCTCTCGCGCTGTGACACCACCAGAGCGCGAGGAGACAGATTATACTGCCTCAGCAGCAGAACTCTTCACTAACGCAGACACATACGCAGCACCTATCCATGCAGGGATAGATTATGCAGCCATGGCGGAGGAACAAAGCAGTGACGCGGACGTGCGCGCACTCCTGTCTAGACCAACAGGGTTAAGGCTGGAGAAAAAGGGTTTACGTGACGGCGTCCCCCCCCTAATATGCGATGTTTCAACTGGCCGACCTCGCCCGTTAGTACCAGCTACATGGCGCCGCCGTATTTTCGACGCAATTCACTCCCTCGCGCACCCAGGTGTGCGCGCCTCGGTTAAAATGGTTGCCGAAAAGTTTGTGTGGCCCGGCCTGCGCAAAAACGTAAAAGAATGGGCAAAAACTTGCATTTCTTGTCAGCGCGCCAAAATACACAGACACACAAAAGCCCCTCTGGAGCCTTTTCCAATCCCTGCTAGAAGGTTCGACCACATTCATGTCGACCTCGTGGTACCACTACCTTCCTCCCAAGGTTTCACACACCTGTTAACAATGATAGACCGCACCACACGCTGGCCAGAGGCAGTCCCTCTAGCGGCAACCACAGCGGAGGAAGTCGCTCGCGTTTTTCTGACAAACTGGGTGGCACGTTTCGGCGTCCCATCGGACATCACGTCCGATAGGGGGCCTCAATTTGTCTCAGAGCTCTGGTCAGCCATGTCCAACAGCTTAGGGGCAACAATTCATCGCACCACCACTTATCACCCTCAGGCTAATGGGTTATGCGAGCGTTTTCACAGGTCTTTAAAGGCTGCCCTCAGAGCCTCACTAACGGACACAAATTGGGTAAATAAACTTCCCTGGGTTTTATTGGGGTTGCGTGCTGCGCCTAAAGAGGATCTAGACGCCTCTCCTGCAGAATTAGTCTTTGCACAACCTCTCAGGCTCCCAGGTGAATTTTTACCAGAGAACCCAGAGCCAGGGCACCTTCCAGTCCCAAGGTTTTTAGGCAGCAACGGACCGGGCTCTCTCCCCGGTCCAGCCCATCACTCCTTCCCACGGGTTTTTGTCCCTCAAACTTTAAAAAATGCTGAGTTCGTTTTTGTTAAGCATGAAGCTTTAAAACCAACTTTGCGCCCAGCATTCGATGGGCCATTCAGAGTGCTGGAACATGGGGATAAACACTTTGTGCTTGATTTTGGGGATAGAAAAGAAACAGTCAGCATTGACAGACTTAAACCTGCCTTCTTGTTGAAAGACGAGCCTGCACAGTTGGCGAGAGCACCTCGGCGGGGTAGACCCCCCAAGAGAAAAGACTCAGCCCGCAGGCAGGGAACAAATAACCACTCTCCTTCCCACACTGCAGATTCCTCACAAGAAGGTCCCAGCAGGGCGCCTAAACCAACCTACAGCAGTTTTGGGAGAAGATTAAAACCCAGACAGCACAGGGACTGATACCAACCACTCCACAATTGTTCACTAATTGTGCTGCAACAGTTTAGGACTGACTTATGATTTTACTATGCTGTTATGTTTACCACTGAACTCTCTTAGGAGCATGGCTGCTGGAAAGTTTCTTCCATGGCAACAGATGTAACACTTAGTATGTCATAATAACTATCTTAGACTGTGAACCTTTCTGTTGTCCTTTCTTAGTTGTTTGGGGGGCCTGTGGTCTATATTAATCATATATTCCATAACTTACATATGTTGAAGCATGTGGAAATGTTTGGTAATTACATATGTAAAAGACTCAACACCTCTGAAAGGACAAAGGGCTGTCACCCGCCGAGTGAAGAACAAAGACGTTCCCGGACGCGGCGGGGGAGACCAGAGGAGCCACCCTCACCCCCCAAGGTGAGGAGAGGAAATACCATCACCTCCCAAGGCGAGGAGGGGAAATACCAAGACAATGGGGGGATTAAGATAATGAGGGATGTCAGCCTTTGTTATGCATGTCTTTTGTTGTGTGCATGTATATAATGAGTGAGTTGGAGAGATTCTGCCTCTTTTCCCTTCTGCCGCTCTCTGCACCAGATGAGACTTTTTAGAAGAGCTGAATATTAAAACTTTGCTTATAAACCAAATCGCCTTTTCATTGCCAAGCTCCTCTACATCCAGTTTCAATTTTCATAACAACTTCATTAGAACTATACAGGCATTATATAAAAAACCAACAGCTAAAATAAGGATTAACGGTAATTTATCATCATCTTTTGAGCTGGAAAGAGGATGTCGTCAAGGCTGCCCCCTGTCTCCACTGCTCTTTGCAATCTTCATAGAACCTCTGAGCCAATGGATAAGACAAAATCAAAAAATTCAAGGTATTACACTTGGTCAGAAGGAACATAAAATAGCACTCTTTGCTGATGACATTTTAATATACCTAGGGCAGCCAGACACTTCTTTACCAGAACTAATCTCAGTTTTTTCAGACTATGGAGATTTATCGGGGTACAAATTAAACATGCATAAAACCCAAGTTTTAACATTCAACTATGACCCAAATCATTATTCACCAAGTGAACTCAAAACTAAATGGGAGTTGGAATCTATGAAATATCTGGGGGTCAATATCCCGAAACAACTCAACAAAATTGTAACACTAAACTATGATCCACTGGTGACAAAAATAAAGTCTGACCTAGCAAGATGGAATATGATACCATTCTTAGGTACTGCACAAAGAATTGAAGCAGTCAAAATGAATATACTTCCACGTCTTCTATACCTTTTCCAAACAATACCGGTAGAACCTCCCAAAAAAACATGGCAGGAGCTGGACAGAAGGATCTCAAGATTCATATGGCAGGGCAAGAGACCTAGAATCAGATATAAAACCTTACAGCTAAACAAAGACAAAGGTGGGCTCACGCTGCCAAATATCAGGGACTATTTTAAAGCCGCACAAATTAAAACTTTAATAGAGATATGTAACCCAGTCTACACTGCACAATGGAAGGAGATCGAATGCCAAATAACAAGTGACATCCCCCTACAGGTGATAATAGGGAACAATGCCTTACCTAAACTCTTGAATAACACTAACCCGTGAATAGAGACCCCGCTAAAAATTTGGTTTAAGATAGTCAGAGAGAATCATACTAAAGAGCCCTATCGACTTCTGCAATGGATTGCCTATGATCAAGACTTTACCCCCAATAAAACAGACACTAGATTTAAAGAGTGGAAAGAGAAAGGGCTGATAAAATATTACGATTTTTTTAAGGGGCAAACTTTAAGAAGTTTTGAAGATTTGAAAAAACAAGGTCTAATAAATCAAGATCTTTACAGGTTCTTTCAGCTTAGACACCACATAAACAATATACTTAAAAAGGAAGATTTGGAAAAGGCCCAGTCAGGTGTTCTGAAGGTCTTCTTAATGGCATATAAAGGGATCCCAGGAATGAGATACATTTCTAAAATATACCAAGGTCTTCAAGACTTAAAAGGAGACAACACATCATATATAAAAGAGAGATGGGAAAAAGAGGGGAATTTCACTTTACAATTGGAAATATGGGAAAAGCTAAATAAACAGCAATGGAAAAGTACCTCATCCCTGCAGTGGAGAGAATTTGGATGGAAAAATTTGGTAAGATTTTTCAGAACACCTGCACAAAACAAATTTACCCATAAGGGGTTGAACTGTTGGCGCTTGTGTGGTGAAAAGACTGCAAATCATTTTCATGTGTTTTGGTCATGCCTGTAGAAGAGCTGGAAATAACGAGGCGGTTTTGTATCACAAAAGCAAAGTCTTTAATGAACAACTCTTCTATCTTGTCTCATCATGGTGCAGAGCTTGGCAGAAGGCAAAGAGGAAGAATTCTGCCCAGCTCGCTGGTTAAATACAGGCACACATCCAAGACATGCAAAACACAAGCTGAAATCCCCCGTTATCTAAATCCCCATTAGTCCTGTTAACTCCTCCCTCCGTCTTGGGAGGTGATGGGAAAACCTCTCCTCGCCTAAGGGGGTGAAGGTGTCAAGTCTGTTGCCATGGCGTCCTGTGACGTCATTGGTCTTCACACGGCGGTGAGATTCCTTTGTCCTTTCAGAGGTGTGAAATTCCTTTGCATATGTTGCCCGACACATTTCCACATGCTCCAACGTATGCAGGTATGGAATATATGAGTAATATATACCACAGGCCCCCCAAACAACTAGGAAAGGACACAGAAAGATTCACAGTCTAGGGTAATTACTAAGACATACTACGTGTTACAGCTGTTGTCACAGAAGAAACTTCCAAGCAGCCATGCTCCTAAGAGAGTTCAGTGAAAATATAACAGCATAGTATAATCATAAGTCAGTCCTAAACTGTTGCGGCACAATTAGCGAAAAATTGCAGAGTGGTGTAATCAGTCCTTGTGCAGTCTGGATTTCAATCTTCTCCCAAAGCTGCTGTAGGCTGGTTTAGGCGTCCTGCTGGGACCTTGTTGTGAGGAATCTGCAGTGTGGGAAGGAGAGAGATTAACTGTTCCCTGCCTGGGGGCTGAGACTTTTTCCTTGGGGGGTCTACCTCGCCGAGGTGCTCGCGCCAACTGTGCAGGTTCGTCTCTCAACAAGAAGGCAGGTTTGAGTCTGTCAATGCTGACTGTTTCATTTCTATCCCCATAATCAAGCACAAAGTGTTTGTCACCATTTTCCAGCACTCTGAACGGGCCATCGTATACTGGGCGTAACGTTGGTTTAAGGGCTTCATGCTTAACAAAAACAAACTCGCCGTTTTTTAAAGTTTGAGGAACAAAAACTCGCGGAAAGGAGTGATGAGCTAGACCGTGTAGAGAGTCCGGTCCGTTACTGCCTAAAAACCTTGGGACTGGGAGGTGCCCTGGTTCCGGGTTTTCTGGTAAAAATTCACCTGGTAGTCTAATAGGCTGAGCAAAGACTAATTCTGCAGGGGAAGCGTCTAAATCCTCTTTAGGTGCCGCACGCAACCCCAATAAAACCCAGGGAAGTTTATTTACCCAATTTGTGTCCGTTAATGAGGCTCTGAGGGCGGCCTTTAAGGACCTGTGAAAACGCTCGCATAACCCATTAGCCTGAGGGTGATAAGCGGTGGTGCGGTGAATTGTTGCCCCTAAACTGTTGGACATGGCTGACCAGAGCTCTGAGACAAATTGAGGCCCCCTATCTGACGTGATGTCTGATGGGACGCAGAAACGTGCCACCCAATTTGTTAGAAAAACGCGAGCGACTTCCTCCACTGTGGTTGCCGCTAGAGGGACTGCCTCTGGCCAGCGCGTGGTGCGGTCTATCATTGTTAGCAGGTGTGTGAAACCCTGGGAGGAAGGCAGCGGCCCCACGAGGTCAACATGAATGTGGTCGAACCTTCTAGCAGGGATGGGAAAAGGCTCCAGAGGGGCTTTTGTGTGTTTGTGTATGTTGGCGCGCTGACAAGGAATGCAAGTTTTTGCCCATTCTTTTACGTTTTTGCGCAGGCCTGGCCACACAAACTTTTCGGCAACCATTTTGACCAAGGCGCGCACACCTGGGTGCGCGAGGGAGTGAATTGCGTCGAAAATACGGCAGCGCCAAGCAGCCGGTACTAACGGGCGAGGTCGGCCGGTTGAAACATCGCATATTAGGGGGGGCACGCCGTCGCGCAACCCTTTTTCCTCCAGCCTTAACCCTGTTGGTCCAGACAGGAGCGTGCGCACGTTCGCATCACTACCTTGGTCTTCCACCATGGCTGCATAATCTATCCCTTCATGGATAGGTGCTGCATATGTGTTTGCGTTAGAGAAAAGCTCAGCTGCTGAAGCAGTGTAATCTGTCTCCTTGTGCTCTGGCGGTGCCACAGCGCGAGAGAGACAGTCCGCTACTACGTTAAGTTTGCCCGCTACATGTCGAATGTCTGTGGTGAACTCTGAAATCGCAGCTAGCTGTCTTTGCTGTCTGCCCGACCAAGGTTCTGAAATTTTAGCCATAGCAAAAGTGAGCGGTTTATGGTCCACAAAAGCTGTGAAACTCCGCCCTTCTAACCAAAACTGGAAGTGGCGGATGGATAAATGGAGCGCCAGCAGCTCCCTGTCAAAAGTGCTGTACTTGCGTTCCGTCGGGTTTAGCCATCCCCAAAAATTCCTGTAGCGATTTGACCGTTTGGGGCCGTGGAAAACCTTCTATCGCATGAATTTTGTCTGGAAGCGGAACTGCCCCTTTCGGGGAGACTCTGTGTCCCAAAAAATCAATTTGCGATATGCCGAATTTGCATTTGGCTGGATTAATTATTAATCCGTGCTCTTCTAGCCTCTGAAAAACGGCAGTGAGATGCTGCTCGTGCTCTTCCTCCGATGAGCTGGCTACCAGCATGTCGTCGAGGTAGACGAAAACAAAGGGGAGGTTGCGTAAGACTGCGTCCATCATACGCTGAAAAGTCTGAGCAGCACCTTTGAGGCCGAAAGGCATTCGCAGGAATTCAAAAAGGCCGAAAGGGGTTATAACCGCTGTTTTAGGAATGTCTTCAGCTCAGACTGGAACTTGGTGATAACTGCGGACTAAGTCTATTTTTGAAAAAATGCGCGCACCCGCTAAATGTAGTGAAAAGTCCTGTATGTGAGGAATGGGGTAGCGGTCATGCGCTGTAGCGTTGTTTAATCTGCGGTAATCTCCGCACGGTCTCCAAGAACCGTCGGATTTCGGAACCATGTGAAGTGGTGAAGCCCAAGGGCTCTTTGAACGTCGGACAATGCCTAATTTTTCAAGAGCTGCAAATTCGTCCCTTGCTATGTTGAGCTTGGCCGCGTCTAAGCGGCGAGCTTTGGCAAAAACGGGAGGTCCCGTTGTTGGAATGAAGTGTTTAACCCCGTGTTTGGCTACAGTGGCTGAGAATTTGGGGGTTGTGAGTGCTGGAAATTGGGTGAGGAGTTGCTCAAACTTACCTCCTGCCGTGGTGACGTTGGCCTGCACAGGTGGTGGAGAGACTCGAGCTGAGCAAGGAATAGAAGCAAAAGACAGTGCATTAACCAGGCGCCTATTTGCTAGATCAACTAATAACCCGTGTGCACACAGAAAATCTGCGCCTAACAAGTTAAAACTCACCGCCGCTACAACAAATGTCCATCTGTAGCTGCGGCCGTGAATGAGGAGATGCAGGCTCTTTTCCCCGAACGTGTCGATGTCCGAGCCATTGGCTGCCACTGCTCCATTGCCCCGGGTGCCCATGGCTCGATCTGCGTGGGAGGGCATGACGAAACTCAGCTGGGCTCCTGTGTCGATGAGGAACTGCTTGCCTGTGTGTCCATCCGTCACGTATAACAGCTTATTTTTCTCGCCGAGAACTGCTGCCGTTAACGGCCCTCGGCTTTGGCGTTTCCCGACATCGTAAACTTGCAGGGGGGGAACACATTTCCGGGCTTTCTTGGCAAAGCGGTGGTGATAATAACAGACGTCATTCTGTTTGTTGCGCTTGGGCCGCGCTGCTGTCACCGTGGGTTGAGCCTGCTCCGTGGTTTGTGACTCTCCAAGGTTCGGGGCGTCAGTTTTGAGGTCTGCGGATGCCGCTGTGGGTGTCCAATCTCTGCAGGCGTTGACGAGTCGATAAGCCTCGTTGGCCAGCGTGCGGAAGACCTGATGATTGTTGCACTTCATACTGGCGAGTGTCCCTCTCATGTGTGGTGGTAGCGTGCTGAGGAAAATAAATTGAAAGAGGAAATTATCATTGTCCTCCTCCTTGAGCTGCAGTAAATCCTCCATGAGGGTCTTTGGATTGCCCCCTCTGTGGCCGTAGATTGCCAGGATTTTTTCGGCTCTTTCTTCCTCCGACGGGACGTAATTCGCCACGATGGTCGCCTTGAGTGTCTCATACTTGTCCCGGGCCGGTGGTCACTGGATCAAGCTTCGCACACACCTCGAAGTGGCGGAGTCGAGTTTGGAGACGATATGGTAGAACTTAGTATCGTCTGCCGTGATGCCCGCCAGTATGAACTGGGCTTCGGCTTGGAGAAACCAAGAGGCCGGGTCTTCTCGCCAGAAATCTGGCAGTTTAACAGCGACGGCGTTTGTGCACATCATCACTGTTGTGCCCGCCGGGTGAGAGTGCCTTGCCTCGGCTCTCACGGCGGTGCTGGAGCTCGGTTGAGCTCTCTCGGTACCCTCTGCCGGGGGGAACAGCTGTCTGCTTGTTCCCTCGTCTGCGTTGTCACTGGCGTAAGTCAGATTCGCCGCGGATGAGTCGCTTGAAGAACGCCTCAGGTCCATACTCGCGTCAAGGTCACCAGTGTAGAAGAGCTGGAAATAACGAGGCGGTTTTGTATCACAAAAGCAAAGTCTTTAATGAACAACTCTTCTATCTTGTCTCATCATGGTGCAGAGCTTGGCAGAAGGCAAAGAGGAAGAATTCTGCCCAGCTCGCTGGTTAAATACAGGCACACATCCAAGACATGCAAAACACAAGCTGAAATCCCCCGTTATCTAAATCCCCATTAATCCTGTTAACTCCTCCCTCCGTCTTGGGAGGTGATGGGAAAACCTCTCCTCGCCTAAGGGGGTGAAGGTGTCAAGTCTGTTGCCATGGCGTCCTGTGACGTCATTGGTCTTCACACGGCGGTGAGATTCCTTTGTCCTTTCAGAGGTGTGAAATTCCTTTGCATATGTTGCCCGACACATTTCCACATGCTCCAACGTATGCAGGTATGGAATATATGAGTAATATATACCACAATGCCCAGTTATCCACCAATATTGGACCAATGTACAGACAATATTGGGGAAAATATTCAAAATAACAGTTCCCTTTTCTTTTGTAACTTTGTATTTGGGTTTACTACCGGACTCACTGGAAAGACGAGGAGATAAATACTTATTCAATGTTTTAATATTGGCAAGTAAAAAAGCCCTAACTAAAAAATGGATGCTGAATGACTATCCTACACCTGAAGATTGGATTAACGTGATTCAAGACATTTACTCGATGGAAAAGTTGACATTCGCACTGAGACAGGACATGGATGGGTTCATGAACTTTTGGCAACCCTGGATTGCATATGTGTCTTCCATTAGATCTAATCTTTGACAAATACCATTTCAATAATGGTCCCGCTCTTTGTTCCAACGCTACTCAGATGCTCTTTTACTTTTAATTACTTAATTTTCTGTTTGTTTGTTTTTTGCTGTTCTGTTTGTTTGTTTGTTTGTTTTTTTATTCTCTTTAATTTCACGTTTTCTTTCACTTTAAAAAAAAAAGAGGGGGTGTTGTAATAATTATCCTACTAATGTTGTCACATAGCAAAAAATAAGGGAACGTGATGAAAATGTAAACAATGCAATGCTGTAATGACCTGTATACCCTTTACAAAAACTTAAATTTAAAAAAATAAGTAAATAAATAAATAAATGATCTCTTCATCTTCATATAAGTCAGGGAGGAGGAGGGGAGTAGCGACATTGATATCAACCAAAATTACATTTGAAAAAAAATCAGAACACAAAGATAAAGAAGGGAGATACAGTTTGGTAATTGGGCGGCTAGAGGGAGAAGATATCACCCTGCTGAATGTATATGCACCTCCAGGGGCTAACTGGACATTTTATAAAAATGTATTTGACCTAATGATAACCAAAGCCCAAGGTTTAGTGATATGTGGTGGAGACTTCAATCTAAGACTGAATCCATACTGGGATGCATCAGGTAATTCTCTACATCAAAATAACACTCAAAGTAGGAAAACTCGGATGCTACTAAAAGAAATGGGAATCTGTGATGTGTGGAGGGAATTCAACCCCAGTGTAAAAGATTATACATTTTACTCAACGCCACATTCATCTTACTCAAGGATTGATTACTTTTTTATGTTTAATAGAGACATTGGAAGAGTAAAAACATGTAAAATAGGACTGATGGATCTCTCTGACCACAGTCCGATCTATATGGACTTAAGTATCCAAAAGTACACAAATAATACATTTTCTTGGAGGTTGAATTCAAATGTCCTGAAAGGACCACTGAAAGATGAATTGGAATCAGATATTCTCAGATATTTGGACGAAAACGATAATGGAGAAGTATTCCCTTTAATACTGTGGGATGCATGCAAAGCTGTAATAAGGGGAAAGATTATCGCAAAACTGGCAATCCAAAAGAAACTGAGACAAGAAAAACTAATCACATTAGAGTCAGAACTTAAGAACCTAGAAAAAGAACACAAAAGCAACACCCATTCTAATGACTCGCTCAAGATTAAGGAAATTAAAAATCAAATAAATGAGATCTACACAATTGAAATCCAGAAGAAACTTGCATTTCTGAAACAAAAATACTATGAAGCAGGCAGTAAATCGGCAAAATTACTAGCCTATAAATTGAGGAAACAACAAACAGAAAGAGCAATCTACAAAATCAGAGACCCAGTATCAAAGGAAATAAAATTTAGAATTCAGGATATTCTTAAAAGCTTCGAGAACTACTATAAGAACTTATACTCCCTCAAAAAACAAAAAAACACATCCGAAGCATTCCTAAACACATTAAACCTTCCCCAACTTACGGAGTCTCAAAACAAAACACTACTGTCAGAAATACAACCCAAAGAATTGGAAAAAGCAATTATGAAACTTAAAGCTAACAAATCTCCAGGAGCAGATGGCTATACAGCAGAGTAGTACAAAACCTTTAAACAGCAACTATCTCCTCTCCTCCTGAAAACATTTAACTATGTCCTCCACACAGGGGAAATCCCCCCCTCCTGGAGGAGGGGTCATTGCAGTTATACCTAAACCTGAAAAGGATAAACTAGAATGCTCCAACTACAGACCAATCAGTGTGTTAAATCAGGACTATCAGCTTTTTACCACTATCCTTGCCAAAAGGTTAGAAAATATACTGACAGACTTAATTCATTTAGACCAAACAGGTTTTATAAGACAAAGACAGACAAAAGACAACATTAGACGCACTTTACACATAATTCATCATATAAAAAAATATAACTTAAATGCAGTCATATTGGGATTAGATGCTGAAAAAGCATTCGATTCGGTCGATTGGTCTTTCCTATACAGAATCTTATCCAGTTTCAATTTTCATAACAAATTCATTAGAACTATCCAGGCACTATATAAAAAACCAACAGCTAAAATAAAGATTAACAGTAATTTATCATCATCTTTTGAGCTGGAAAGAGGATGTCGTCAGGGCTGCCCCTTGTCTCCACTGCTCTTTGCAATCTTCATAGAACCTCTGAGCCAATGGATAAGACAGAATCAAAAAATTCAGGGTATTACACTTGGTCAGAAGGAACATAAAATAGCACTCTTTGCTGATGACATTTTAATATACCTGGGGCAGCCGGACATCTCTTTACCAGAACTAATCTCAGTTTTTTCAGAGTATGGAGATTTATCAGGGTACAAATTAAACATGCATAAAACCCAAGTTTTAACATTCAACTATGACCCAAATCATTATTCACTAAGCAAACTCAAAACTAACTGGGAGATGGAATCTATGAAATATCTGGGGGTCAATATCCCGAAACAACTCAACAAAATTATAACACTAAACTATGATCCACTGGTGGCTAAAATAAAATCTGACCTAGCAAGATGGAATATGATACCATTCTTGGGTACTGCACAAGAATTGAAGCAGTCAAAATGAATATACTTCCACGTCTTCTATACTTTTTCCAAACAATACCAGTAGAACTTCCCAAAAAAAACATGGCAGGAGCTGGACAGAAGGATCTCAAGATTCATATGGCAGGGCAAGAGACCTAGAATCAGATATGGAACTTTACAGCTAAACAAAGACAAAGGTGGGCTTGCTCTGCCAAATATCAGGGACTATTTTAAAGCCGCACAAATTAAAACTTTAGTAGAGATATGTAACCCAGTCTACACTGCACAATGGAAGGAGATCGAATGCCAAATAACAAGTGACATCCCCCTACAGGCAATAATAGGGAACAATGCCTTACCTAAACTTTTGAATAGCACTAACCCATGACACCCCACTAAAAATTTGGTTTAAGATAGTCAGAGAGAATCATACTAAAGAGCCCTATCGATTTCTGCAATGGATTGCCTATGATCAAGACTTTACTCCTAATAAAACAGACACTAGATTTAAAAAGCGGAAAGAGAACGGACTGATAAAATATTATGATTTTTTTAAAGGGCAAATTTTAAGAAGTTTTGAAGATTTGAAAAAACAAGGTCTAATAAATCAAGACCTTTACAGGTTCTTTCAGCTTAGACACCACATAAACAATATACTTAAAAAGGAGGATTTGGATAGGGCCCAGTCAGGTGTTCTGAATGTCTTCTTATTGGCATACAAAGGGATCCCAGGGATCAGATACATTTCTAAAACATACCAAGGTCTTCAAGACTTGAAAGGAGACAACACATCATATATAAAAGAGAGATGGGAAAAAGAGGGGAATTTCACTTTACAACTGGAAATATGGGAAAAGCTAAATAAACAGCAATGGAAAAGTACCTCATCCCTGCAGTGGAGAGAATTTGGATGGAAAAATTTGGTAAGATTTTTCAGAACACCTGCACAAAACAAATTTACTCATAAGAGTTTGAATTGTTGGCACTTGTGTGGTGAAGAGACTGCAAACCATTTTCATGTATTTTGGTCATGCCCAGTTATCCATCAATATTGGACCAATGTACAGACAATATTGGGGAAAATATTCAAAATAACAGTCCCCTTTTCTTTTGTAACTTTGTATTTGGGTTTACTTCCGGACTCATTGGAAAGACAAGGAGAAAAATACTTATTCACTGTTTTACTATTGACAAGTAAAAAAGCCCTAACTAAAAAATGGATGTTGAAGGACTGTCCTACACCTGAAGATTGGATTAACGTGATCCAATTCATTTACTCGATGGAAAAGCTGACATTCGCACTGAGACAGGACATGGATGGGTTCTTGAACTTTTGGCAACCCTGGATCGCATATGTGTCTTCCATTAGATCTATTCTTTGACGAATACCATTTCAATAATGGCTCCGCTCTTTGTTCCAACGCTACTCAGATGCTCTTTTATTTTTAACTATTTATTTTTATTTTTCTGTCTGTTTGTTTGTTTTTTGCTCTTTTGTTTTGTTTGTTTGTTTTTTTTATTCACTTTAATTTCACTTTTTCTTTCACTTTAAAAAAAGGGGTGTTGTAATAATTATTCTTCCAATTTTGTCATATAGCAAAAAATAAGGGAACATGTGATGAAAATGTAAATAATGCAATGCTGTAATGACCTGTATACCCTTTACAAAAACTTAAATTAAAAAAAAAAAAAACGTTTTACACGAAGATGAGCAGCGGGCTCTTCAAGGGGGTCAACCTGTGGTTGGCGGGTCAAATAGGGCCGCGGGGGTCTTGGAATGGGGGTCCGACAGCCAGCGGCAAAGACATGATGAGAATCCGGATGAGGCCTTGAACAAATTAGACTTCCAGGAGGACATGAGCAGCAAAGAGTACCGAGTTGAAACTACAGACGAGTTTTACTGCGAATATGATTCAACGTGGGAGACTGAGGAGCCTGAGGAGACCACATCCAGGAGGACCAGGTCTACGCCATCCCCTAATGTGAGTAAAGACCCTAGAAACGGCCTGTAAATGAATAGTTTAATTTCAGCCCTGAACTCATGTCAGTTCTTAGAAGTCCAGGGGTCTACAACGTGTGGCTCCAGAGCCACACGCCCCTCTTTGACCAGAGGACCCGTGGATTTGTGTGAAGATATTTGCGAGAGATGTTGTGATTTTTTTTTAAAGTCCAGTTTAAGTAAATTTGCAAATATGCAAGAACAAAGTTGCAAATTTATAAGGAAAAGTTGCATATTTGTAAATCGTGGCAAATATATTTATGTTGCAAATTTAGATAGGATGTCACTTTAATAAGCAGAAATGAGGGATCATGTAGCGGGTTGAATTCAACCCCCCCACAACACACAGAGACAGTCAGCTCGCACTCCTGGGTTTTTTCCGCTGCATGCTGCGTTTACAGCTGTGAGGTTAAAGTGTCATCCATGCATTGTGTTCATGCATCCTGTCTGTACCTCTGATATGCAAATGCCCAGATTGACTGCTGTGAAGGTCTTTGATGTATTGTCTGAGTTGAGTATATATGCTGTACCATTCTGTAAATCTCTCTCTCATTCACTCACTCTTCAGCTGCCGCTGCAGACACGCACATTGTGTCTCTCTGCTGAGAGCACTCTGGGCTCGCTCCCGGCGCGCATGCACGGCGCCGGGAGTGGAGCTCGTGATGGCGGTATGATTCAATAAAACCAACTTAAAACTCCATCTCTGCCTTTATTTTATCATGCCGTTTCAGATCATATCTTTCCTTTCTGCTCTTGCTACAGCAGCAGTTCTAGGTACAGATTTTAAAAAAGAATGTATTAGTTAAAATGGGAAAATCATAATAATGAAAAGCTGATTGAAAAATGTTGCATCAAGTTGCAAATTTACAAATAAAGAGTTCAAATAAATAAATAAATAAAACAAATAAAGCTTCCCTATCGCCTGTCATCACTAATACATGCAGTGACAGGCCGCTTTATAGCTGCCCGTAACGCAGTTGTTTTACCATCATTTTAAGACTCAAATGTTTGCTGTTTCCCCAGTAGAGATTCCCAACGTCTGCCTGTATTGCACTTGAAGTCTGCTTTTTTTAAGTTCATTATGAAATTAATGCAGCATCGCCACTGAACTTCCTCCTGTCATTTTTATGCTCCATGCAAGTTTGGCAGGTTTGAAAGGGCTGCAAAAGACATGCAGAACTACAGGCAGAACTACCCTGTAAGTCTCACACACACACACACACACACACACACACACTGCTCCATTTTCATCAGCAGAAGCGTTCCACTCATTCTTTATGTCTCCATGCAGCGCCCAGTTCGGAGGTACTACTGGAATAGTGAAGCTCATGTAAGCATACATGTTGTTATTAATGTGGTACGTGATGCAAAAGTCAGAGTAAGACTGTCTTATTTTATTTCTCTTATTCTGGGTAGGAGGATAAGCCTAATCTGAATTTCTACCGTGGAAACATTCCCTCTCGACCAGACGGTAGGCCTGTTTGTACGAGTTTAAGTTGTGATAGTTTTATGGCCAGATCAGAAAAAATAAAAATACATTTGAAAATATACTTTCATTTCACAATAAGGGTTTAGTGACATAAATCTACCCAAACATCTGTTGTAATATGAGCTTTTGATTATGTTGAAGTGATTCACATCTTTTCACTAGGTATGTTCATCAGTAAAATCCACGAGGACTGGTATGGACAGTATGACACCCTGGAATACACCCACACCTACATTCAGTGGTGAGTTTCTCTGTTGTTAAAGGGGTCGTTGACTGAAAAATGCTGTTTGTGGGTTTTAACTGTCTGAAATGAGTCAACTGGTTACCTAATTATCCAAAAATGTTCAAAACAGTCAATTCTCTTCAAAAAAACACACAGCCTTTATCTTGGTTGTCTCTCCCAGAAACACCAGAAATGGTTTTGACTTTTCTGTGGAACTCTCTAGTCGTGAATAGAAAAAGCCAACTCACCGATGTCCTTGAGACCCGCCTACTGCTCTATTATTGGTCTGCCTAACTGTCTGTCATGTAGATGGAAGGGGTGCTAAAGGTAGCCTATCAGCCCCTGAGCTAACACTGGTAACAGGAAGCTCGAACTGAGCGTGGCTTATATTGTCATTTTCTTCAGAGCTTAGTCATCCTAATGACAGTCCCTGTTACCAACTGGTTCACCAGTCCACAGTATACCTTACGTTGCTTTGGCCCGTCTTCCGTTGATTTTGCCGTGATTCCACAGCCACGGCTTGGGGCTGCTTCCTCACCATCCTCCGGGGCTCCGTGTGACTCCACTCCATCCCCGCGGACAACGTGGGGGAGTCGCTTCATGATGGTGCATCCCCTGGCTGGCCACAGGGGAGGAGCGGAGTCCCACGGAGCGACACACTGCACTTTGAGATCCTGTGGCTCGGCTCGGCCAGCAGGCCAGGGTTGCGGTGATCGGTGGGTCGCCTGGTGCTGGCGATTTGTTGCGGCATCCCAGCAAGGTTGTTGGGAGATGGGCCGGAGCAACACCAGATACACACCCAACTGTGGATAAGTGAGCCAGCGCTGCTCATCCCAGCTAGGAGGCTAGAAGGTACTCAGCTAATGGCTAACTGACGTAAGAGGGAGGGCGGAGTTGAACAGCTGAAGGATGTTTCTTACAGTGACAGGCTTTAAATCAGAACGTTTCAAGAAAGCCAGGAAAAATTTAAAAAAAAAAAAAAACTTGCTTCAATAATTTAAAAAATTAAAGAAAATGTGAACAAAATATGTCACAAAGACTTCATGAAGACATGAGTGAGCTGTTAAAATGTGGAACAAAGTGCAGTCAATGACCCCTTTAAAGATGAACTGAAAAATATTCAGTCCTGATTTGTCTTTTCTCGCTTTCCCTCAAAGGTTGTTTCCCTTGCAAGAGCCAGGGCTGAACTCTGAAGCTTTTACACTGACTAAGGAAGAAATAGAGGTAAAGATGTCAGAGCAACCAGGTTAAAACTTCAAAAGGAAGCAATAAAATACACCAAAGTTCTGTTTTCTCCAGGATTTTCATGAAGACAAGACTGCAAAGGAAAATCTGCTGAAGTCTTACAAGCTCATGTTGGATTTCTATGACATCGAGCTGCATGATGAAAAAACGGGAGGAGTCAATAGGAACAACAACTGGAAAGAGAGATTCGACAACCTCAACAGGTAAACTACCTCAGTGTTTCAGGAAAACATTTACAGAAAGAAATCAACCCCCCTATAACTTTTTTTTTTTCACTGTTTGGCAGTCATACACATAACAGTCTGCGCATCACATGTATCCTGAAGTGCCTGGGAACTCTGGGATTCCGTCACTACCAGGCCCCTCTGGTCCACTTCTTCCTGAAGGAGACTCTCGTCCATGGAAGACTCCCAAATATCAAGGAGAGCGTCTTCAACTACTTCATGTTTGCAGTCCTCGATAAGAGCGAACGCAGAAATCTCATCAAGTATGCCTACTTGAACTACAAGCCTAAAGGCGAATTTGTGTGCTGCCCAAAGAAAATTCAGATGATTTGGTCAAAGAAGAATCGCTCTGATAATGAAAATGAAAACCTGCCAGGGAACACCCAGAGCCAGAAGAGTGACAGCCACTGTTACACTGTTAGGACCTTCTTGGGTTCAGTAACCAGGAGCTCAAGTGGGAGGTTTTGCGCTCTTACAGGACTTTGTGTGTGTGCATGTGTGTGGGTGTATTTTCCATTTTTGTCCTCTTTGTTTATTCAAAGGATATGGGTAGGATAAGTGATGGTGATTTTTAACTGGCACTCAAGGGGGCAGTGTTCAGTTGGACAGGTGTGGTAGCAGCTCAATCTCCTGGCAGGCAGGAAGAGAAAGTGTTGATTAGGAAGCCAGGTGTGTGGGCCTTTGGTGTTTGGTCTTTGGTTCAGCATGGCTCCTGAGGGTGTGAGCTTCAATGTATAGATTACGTCCTTGGAGACGCCACTGGTATGTATTAATGCAGTAGTTTCATTAACTGGGAATAATCAGTTGTGTGGCAGTAAATTTTGTTTAATATTGGTGAGGTGTTCTGCAGGTTTTGTGCCTAATTACTTAATTGACTGTTTGTAGAGAGTGTGTTGTGTATTTTTGATCATTCAACTGGATCATTGGCTGTTGTGGTAGACTGCAAGTCTAATTTAAAACATTACTGGCACATGCCTCTAGGGGGAACTACCTGTATTGTTCAGCACTACTATTAAGGGGACACATTAGAACAAGAGTGTGAAAACCCCGCGCAGAATCCATGTTCAGTCATTATGTGTGTTGCAGAATAAACGGCAGAGTTAGCCAAAGAAATAACTCAAGTGTGATCATTGCTACACGGTAGGATATCACACAATTGGCGACGAGGATTAAAAGAAAAAAATCAGCGGCGAGAAACAGAGGACATTGCAAGTGTGGCGAACTCAAGTGACTCCAGTAGTTCGAGTGCAAGTTCAGAGGAGGAAAAACGAGGTTTCCCCACCACGACGAGCAATGGCGGCTGTAATCGGAACGGTAACCCCTTTTGATAACTCGACTCAGTCATGGGAAGAATATAGTGAAATGTTGGACTTTTTCTTCGAAGCTAATGACATTGAGGAGCCAGACAAAAGGAAGGCTGTACTGTTGAGTGGAGTTGGTGCAACTACTTACAGCTTGTTGAGAAATTTAATAAGCCCTGCATTACCGAAAGATAAAACGTACGACCAGCTTACTGCTGAGCTTCAGAAGCACTTCAGCCCCAAACCGAGTGAAATCGTGCAACGATTCAAATTTAATTCACGCATAAGGAGGAACACTGAGTCCATAGCAGAGTATGTGGCAGAATTGAGGAAATTAACACTGCACTGTGATTACAAAGACTCATTGGAAGAAATGTTAAGAGACAGACTTATGTGTGGAGTGAATGATGACCGAATGCAACGGCGACTTTTATCTGAAACAAAACTCACTTTTGCAAAGGCTTTGGAATTATGCCAAGCGATGGAAACAGCATCTAAAGATGTGAGAGAGATGCAAGGGAAGCTAGCAGAGGACACAGCAACGCATGTTCGTGTGCCTAAGACCCAAGTAGGTGTCCACAAAGTGTTGACTGACAAAACTCAGCACAAATTCCCCAGTTGTTATCGCTGCAAAGGCCAGCACAATGCCGCCGAGTGCAAATTTGCCACTGAGCTGTGTCATAATTGTGGCAAGCGAGGGCACATTAAGAAAGCATGTAGAATAAAGGTGGACAGCGCACAGGTGCTGAAAGCGACAGTTAATGGGCAAAAGTATGAAAACAAGGGCCCAGGAAAGGAACAGCAAGCGAATCAACTGAGAGGGGAGGGAGAAAGTGATACAGAAGACATGGGTTTTCACACAATTTACAACACGTCAGAGGAGCTGACCAAGGTAGCGCCCATCACGCGTACCATGAATGTTAATGGAATGAAAGTAACATTTGAAGTTGATACAGGCTGTGGAGTAACCATATTAAGTAAACAGCAATATACACAACTGTGGAAGAAAACAGACACAGCAGAATTAAATCCCTGTTCATTAAAATTAAAAACATACACAGGAGAGAAGCTAGACGTGCTAGGCATGGCACAAGTGAAGGTGCAGCACGAAAACAAAGAAAAGGACTTACCTGTAGTAGTAGTTGGGAGCGAAGGACCAAATCTACTAGGGCGAAGTTGGCTACAAGAACTGGCCATGATTGATCAGTTGGTGAATAAAGTGGAATCTCAGCCCAAATTGCAGCTGGAGGAGATCCTCGAAAGACACGCTGAGGTGTTCAAAGAAGGCGTAGGACAGCTAAAAGGTGTCACTGCAAAGATTAATGTGGACAAGGAGGCCCAACCACGATTCTGCAAACCCCGACCGGTACCCTATGCAGTCAAGCCACTGGTTGAAAGCGAGCTACAGAGGCTGCTGGATGACAAGATCATTGAGCCAGTGCAGGTTGCAGAATGGGCGGCGCCCATAGTCCCAGTGAGAAAGCCGGATGGCTCCATTAGAATATGTGGAGATTACAAACTCACTGTCAATCGAGCATCACGGGTGGATCAGTATCCAATTCCTAAAGTGGAGGACCTCTTCGCACAGCTGAATGGCGGCCGACACTTCACGAAATTAGACATGAGTCACGCCTACCAACAAGTAGTCCTGGAAGAAGAATCAAGAAAGTATGTAACCATCAATACACACAAAGGCTTATATACCTACACACGCTTACCATTTGGAGTAGCTTCCAGTCCTGCTATATTCCAGAGAACTATGGAGGGCATCCTAGGTGGAATTCCGAATGTTGCCATTTATTTGGATGACATCCTTTGTACAGGACCAAATGAACAAGAACATCTGAAAACGCTGGAGGAAGTGCTTCAACGGTTGGAGAAAAGCGGTCTGAGGTTGAAAAGAAGCAAGTGTGAGTTCATGGGAAAAGAGGTGGTGTTCCTAGGCCACAAGATCAACGCCAGTGGTCTACACCCTCTAACAGACAAAGTGGAAGCCATTGCGGAGGCGCCTGAGCCACAAAATGTTACTGAGTTAAAAGCCTACCTGGGCTTGTTGAACTATTACCATAGGTTCCTCCCAAAGCTCTCCACGCTGCTGGCACCACTACATACCTTACTTAAGAAGGAAGAAAAATGGTCATGGGGGGTCAAGCAGCAGAAGGCGTTTGAAGAGTCCAAAGCGCTACTTCAGTCCTGTAGTGTGTTAGTGCACTATGATTCAAACAAACCACTCATCCTGGCGTGTGACGCATCACCCTACGGTGTGGGTGCTGTACTCTCTCATCGTATGGAGGATGGCTCAGAGAGACCCATAGGGTTCGTCTCAAGAACTCTTAGTGCAGCTGAGAAAAACTACTCCCAGCTAGACAAGGAGGGCCTTGCAGTAGTATTTGGTGTAAAAAAATTCCACAAATACCTGTACGGGAGACAGTTCGCTATAGTGACTGACCACAAGCCACTAATTTCACTGTTCAGTGAAATGAGAGCCATACCCCAGATGACATCTCAGAGAATTCAGAGATGGGCCGTTACATTAGCAGCGTATGAGTACACCATCGTTTACAAAGCCGGACGGGACCATACAAATGCTGACGCGATGAGTAGGCTACCCTTGGATGGAGGAAGAGACAGCACGCCTGAGGAGGAGGAGAGAGTGCTATTGTTTGAAGATATCGGCGTGCCCCTGGTGAACGCACAACAAATAAAGAAGTGGACAGACAAAGACCCTGTTCTAGCAAGAGTGCGAGAATACATCTTGCGAGGATGGCCGAAGATGAACAGTCCTGAGTTCATTCCCTATGCCCGACGACAGGATGAGCTCAGCACCCAGGAAGGTTGTATCCTGTGGGGAGGACGCGTGGTTGTTCCACCACCTGGTAGGAATGCCTTACTGCAACAACTACACCAAGCACACCCTGGCATCACTCGCATGAAAGCGTTGGCGAGGAGTTACATGTGGTGGCCCAACATGGATGCAGAGGTGGAGGCGCTTGTGAAGTCATGTGCGGCATGCCAGGAGAACAGGAACAGTCCTCCAGCAGCCCCACTACATCCCTGGGAAGTTCCAGATAAACCATGGAGAAGAATTCACATTGACTACGCAGGTCCATGGATGGGAAGAATGTTCCTGATCATAGTTGACGCATACTCAAAGTGGATCGATGCATATTCTGTGAGTAGCTCTACTTCTACTGTTACCATTGAATGTCTTAGAAAGAGTTTCAGCCAACATGGGCTACCTGAAATCATAGTATCAGATAACGGTACATGTTTTACGAGTGAACAGTTCCAAGAGTTTTCTGAAAAGAATGGCATACGTCACATCACGACTGCGCCATACCATCCTTCTTCTAACGGCTTAGCCGAGAGGGCCGTGCAGACGTTCAAGTCACTCATGAAAAAGATGACAGGAGACTCTATTGAAACCCGAATGTCGAGAGCTCTGTTCAGCTATCGAATAACACCCCAATCTACAACTGGCAAGTCACCAGCTGAGCTGTTGTGTGGAAGGAAGTTGAGGTCAACATTTGACTTAATACATCCAGACTTCAGAAACAAAGTGCATGATAAACAAGAGAAACAAAAAGGTTATCATGACATGCATGCTAGAGAGAGAATACTGAGAGAAGGAGACGTGGTCTACACCCGCAACTTTGGCTCAGGACCAGCCTGGGTACCAGGAGAAATAACAGAAAAGACAGGCCCTGTGTCATTCAAGGTGACATTAGGTCATGGACAAGTGGTGAGGCGACACATCGACCAAGTTCGTGGTAGGAGCTCCATTCCCCTGCCGATGGCACCAGAGGTGTTGTCTGACACCCATTCTGAGGAGAGCATCAACGAACCACCACTTCAGGTGATACCTGAGGTACCCGTCTCTGCAGATTCTACGGGCAGCACTGCAGCAGCCGAAACAGTGGAGCAGTCTGAGTCTTCACCTGCAGTTGGCTCACCCGCCGTGAGAAGATCTCAGCGAGCTAGGAAAGCTCCAGACTACTTGAAGGACTATACTTAGTCAGTAGTGAGTTCCCCAGCCACAGGACAAGAATGCGTCCTGGAACCTCACTGGGATGCGGTAGTCAAACCAAATCCCCAGTTAGACTGTTATGTGTGTTATACATGTAAAAAAAAAAAAAAAAAAGAGAAAGAAATTATGTGTATGGCACATGTGTTTAAGAAGTTAAAAGTAACTGTGATTGTTTAGGGTTAAATGGGAGTTCCAGGATGTCTAGCATAATTGGCTAGTGTAATTAAAAGTAGTTTAATCTAGAGGGGAGGGATGTGGTAGACTGCAAGTCTAATTTAAAACATTACTGGCACATGCCTCTAGGGGGAACTACCTGTATTGTTCAGCACTACTATTAAGGGGACACATTAGAACAAGAGTGTGAAAACCCTGCGCAGAATCCATGTTCAGTCATTATGTGTGTTGCAGAATAAACGGCAGAGTTAGCCAAAGAAATAACTCAAGTGTGATCATTGCTACACGGTAGGATATCACAGCTGTTTACTTTTCTTAATCTTGATTATAATTTAGAAATGTAGGAATATAATGTGGATGTTAGTGGGTGCAGTAGAAAAATTATATGGATGAAGTTGAGTTTAATTTGTCAAAGTAAACTGGGTTGCCATTTTGGTTGTGAGTGGTTCATTTCTGGCTTAGAAGCATGGGAAATCGTATTTAAAAATGGTATTAAAACACTTGCTACAACAAATAAGTTAAAGTTGTAAAAAATAGGTTAAAATATCATAGTCATGGAAGCCGAAGATGGCCATGTATTTGATTTAGCTCAGTGGTGGTTAAAATAAGAGTGAATTATCGTGTATGGATGAACTGATTTCACTGATATGATTTTGTTTTCCTTTTTTCCTTTTAAAGGTTATTGGCCTACTCCTACTCCCTGTTGCCTACTTCCAACCTGATTACAGGCACTAAGTTTGATTAATTTCATTAATAAGAAATAAAATAAAGAAGAAAAGAGTGGAGTTGTCCGGCGTTCTCTATTGACACCTAGGCCAAGTCGAGTTTAGGCAGACATTGAAGCCAAGACCCAAATAACTCGACAGCCACCCTCGTTACTTTGAAAACAGCAGTGAGGAGAAAATGGAATCCTGAGTTAATGCTGAGTTCATGAAGCAAACACTTGTTCACTGATTCTCTTTATACACTGTCGGTTTGTCCATTTGTTCATGCACGTTTGTTCAGATTGAAGTTTGGTGTCCTTTTATATTTTTTTTCTTTACAATCAAATGTCGTGTTCTTGATTATTTTTGTAAACCAAGTGTGTTTGGTTACAGTGTGTACATAGATGAAATGTGAAGAACTATAAACTGGTCACTTTGACAGCTGATTAAATGACTTTTATCCCACTTCTCAGTTCTAAAAATGTGTATCGTGTTTCACAAAAGTTTCCACAAAATCTGCTTTGGAAACCAAAACTCGGTACCTACTCACAGAAACGGCCCGAGTTGACGTGAATGTAGACTTTTGTTTTGAACGACTGATTTGTCCAACTGATTTGTCATGCTTCATTTATTCCTACTTAATTGTTAAAGAGAATTAAACTATTATACTGCACTTTAGGAGTGGGAACCTGTAATATTATCCTGTGCGGCGGCATGAAATGAAGCAGCATGGTGAAGGTTTTAAGCAAGTTTATTAAATCACACCGCCGTTACAGGATCCCCGCTCCAGCCCAAGTGTGAGCAGACCGGAGCGGGATCCTCAGGCTCTCAGAGAAGAGACACAGCGTGTGTCAGCAGCAGCAGTCCAAGAGAGAGTGAGTTACAGAATCGTGCAGCATATATACCCAGTTACAACAATACATGAAAGAGCATTCACAGCAGTTGGTATGGGCATTAGCATATGAGAGACATACATAACAATAGGTAGATTGCTGGCCTCTGCTCCAGCTGCAGGACAAAGAAGTTACAAGGCACATCTACATATTGATCTCAGTCTCTAGGTCACAGTAAGGACAGGACGCATGAACACAATGCATGAATGGCACATTAACATCACAATGCATGAATGGCACATTACATCTCAGTAGTGCAGTGGAAAAAACCAGAAGTAGCGAGCTGACTGTCCTTAGTCTGTTGTGGGGGTTATTCCAAACCCGCTACACTGCTTCCCCCCAGAGGGCTCGGCAGGGGGCCGAGACCTCGATAGTGCAGCTTTGGCAGCGAGCAGGAAAAGCTCTGTGCAGGCGAAGGTGGAGGGGGGTGGGGGGTAGTAAATGCCGGCCGGGGACGGTGAAATCGTCCGGGCCGCGCAAAAATTGCTTGCTGCTCCGCGATGTCGAGGGGCTGTCCCGTTGAACTTGCGGAGATCACAAGAAGAAAAATTAGTCTCTGACTCCTCTCGCGGCCATGAAGAAAAACAGGAGCGGCAAGGCTGCGTAGCGGCTGTAAGAAAAAAAGAAACAAAAGCAGAGGGACTTGGCGTGTTGACTTTAGGTGCAGGCGCAGCCCTAAAGCCTTCGAGAAAAGCTGACGGCTGAATCCCCTTGTGCGCCGTGGCTGTGACCATTAGAAAATCCTGTGAGCGAGCTGCTTGCGTGCTTCAGGTGTACAAGCAGCCCTGAAGGCTCTGTGTGCAGCGGCGAAGGACGATGGCGGTCTGTAGAGCCGTATTTGTCCCGTGCGTGGTGCGCCGTCCTCGTGTCTCCCCGGTGCGTGTGCCGGGGTTCCGTGCGTGGGTGGGCCGCTGGAGGGGCAAGTCAGGGTCCAGAATCTTGGTGGAGATCAGCGCAATCGGCGCCGATAATCATCCATGTTGAGCTGTGGCTGTAGATTGGTCATGGTGCGTTGGAGCGGTGAGAGGGAATAGACTATCTTTGTCCCTCGGGCTCGTGAAGATGCGTTGGAGCGGTGAGAGGGAGGGAACGATCTTTGTCACTCACTCAGCTATGGTGCGTTCAGGTCCACACGCTGCATTCTCCATTGGCCATGGAGGTCGCCGTCGTGGAAAGAGGACGAGGTGCGTGCGCTCTCGTGTGGAGACACAGAATCGTGTGTCAGAAGCTGTGAGAGCGGCTGGTCCCAGCGTGGATGTGCAGATCTCAGACGTGCAGATCTCGCCATGAAGAACGGGTCACCAGTGTAGCTGTCCAGACCAAAAGGTTGCGTCGCACAAAACGTGTGCTTTCTATCGGGGTCACCAGTGCGGCGGCATGAAATGAAACAGCGTGGTGAAGGTTTTAAGCAAGTTTATTAAATCACACCGCCGTCACAGGATCCCCGCTCCAGCCCAAGTGTGAGCAGACTGGAGCGGGATCCTCAGGCTCTCAGAGAAGAGACACAGCATGTGTCAGCAGCAGCAGTCGAAGAGAGAGTGAGTTACAGAATCGTGCAGCATATATACCCAGTTACAACAATACATGAAAGAGCATTCACAGCAGTTGGTATGGGCATTAGCATATGAGAGACATACATAACAATAGGTAGATTGCTGGCCTCTGCTTCAGCTGCAGGACAAAGAGGTTACAAGGCACATCTACATATTGATCTCAGTCTCTAGGTCACAGTAAGGACAGGATGCATGAACACAATGCATGAATGGCACATTAACATCACAATGCATGAATGGCACATTACATCTCAGTAGTGCAGCGGAAAAAACCAGAAGTAGCGAGCTGACTGTCCTTAGTCTGTTGTGGGGGTTATTCCAAACCCGCCACACCTGATACTTTACTGATGTCAGACACTGAGCACCAGTAGGTGATTTATTTTGAACAAGAAGGATGTTTTTGTTTTTACCAATTTAGCATGAAGTAGAAATGTCTGTAAATTAGGTACAAATGTGAAGAATAAAGGTGCAAAGATAAAAGATGCCAATTTAAAAATTAAAAAGTGCAAATTACAGTTTAATTACACAGAACAAGACTTTAATCAGCATCCAGATGAGCGCTGCAAAATGAAGAGGAAAACGAAGCTGAAAATTTACAGGAAGAAATTGCAAAATTAAAAAGTTACAATTTTTAAGGAAAAAATTGAAAAATTATAAGTAAAAAGATGAAAATTTAGAGGAAAAAAGTTGCAAATTTATGAGGAAAGATGATTTACAGCAAAAAAGTTGCATATCTTTGAGAAAAAAGTTGAAAATTTACAGGAAAAAATGACATTTAAGAGAAAAAATGCAAATAAAAGTTGAAAACAGAAAAAAGTCACAAATTTGAGAAGAAGTTGCTAAATTGAGAAGTTGCACAAAAAGCTGAAAAGTTACAGGAAAAAACTGCAAATTTGTGAGGAAAAAGTTGAAAATTTTCTCTGCATTTTAGATTTGGTGGTAGAAAGGTTTATGATATTGGAGGACAATTCCCAGTTTTTTTTCTTTTTTTGGGGGGGGGGGGGGTGACAGATTAACAAGGGAGATGTTTTTGGGTCATTTTGCTACCAAGGACATCATCCCCCTTCAAATCACTCACTGCTGAGCATATTCCACCATCTAGTGAACCAAGAAGTCAACTGGCCTTTATACTCTGGCAGCCAGGAAGAGGAGTTTGTGTTGAAGGAAGAAGACTTTCTAATAAAATATACACTAATGGTTCTGAACAGATAAAATATCATTGCATCAATGTAATGTAATGTTTAGTGTATGTTTAATGTAATGTTTAATGTAATGTTTGGTTCGTATTGCCAACACTCGGTCGGAGTCATTCCCAGTGAGAGTTGGACTCCGCCAGGGCTGCCCTTTGTCACCGATCCTGTTCATAATTTTTATGGACAGGATTTCTAGGCGCAGCCAGGGAATGGAGGGTGTCATGCTTGGTGACCACAGGATCTCATCTCTGTTGTTTGCAGATGATGTTGTCCTGTTGGCTTCATCCAGCAATGACCTACAGCTCTTGCTGGGACGGTTTGCCGCTGAGTGTGAAGCGGCTGGGATGAGAATCAGCACCTCCAAGTCCGAGTCCATGGTCCTCAGCCGGAAAAAGGTGGATTGTCCTCTCCGGGTTGGGGACAGGCTCCTGCCCCAAGTGGAGGAGTTTAAGTATCTTGGGGTTTTGTTCACGAGTGAGGGGAAAATGGAGCGAGAGATCGACAGACGGATTGGAGCAGCATCTGCAGTGATGCGGACGTTGTACCGGTCTGTTGTGGTGAAGAGGGAGCTTAGTTCTAAGGCAAAGCTGTCGATTTACCAGTCAATCTACGTTCCTACTCTCACCTATGGTCACGAGCTTTGGGTAATGACCGAAAGAACGAGATCGCGGATACAAGCGGCTGAAATGAGCTTTCTCCGTAGGATTGCTGGACTCACCCTCAGAGATAGGGTGAGGAGCTCAGTCATCCGGGAGAGGCTCAGAGTAGAACCGCTGCTCCTCCACATTGAAAGGAGGCAGTTGAGGTGGTATGGGCATCTGATTAGGATGCCTCCTGGATGCCTTCCACTTGAGGTGTTTCAGGCACGTCCCACTGGGAGGAGACCCCGGGGTAGACCCAGGACTCGGTGGAGAGACTATGTCTCCCAGCTGGTCTGGGAACGCCTTGGTATCCCCTCTGAAGAGCTGGAGCAGGTGGCTGGGGAGAGGGAAGTCTGGGCTTCTCTGCTTGAACTGCTGCCTCCGCGACCCGGACCTCCGGAAAAGCGGTAGAAGATGGATGGATGGATGGATGGATGCATCAATGTATGAAGACATTGCACTGTATCAATTTTTAACCCCCTCATCCATAGTGTTCTTTAATGTTATGCTTAATCAAGCATTTATGATCGATTGTGACCAGTTTAACAGTGGTGGACCCACAGCTCCATCTTAAATCCAGACCATCAGGGAGAGCAGATCATTCCAGCCTGATGAAATCACCCCAAGAGTTCTCAAACCTTCTGACCACTGACCTTAAGTGCATTCTAGATGCAGACCCATCCCGGATGTGCTTAGGTCAAAGTCAATGGCCAAGAACTTTTTTTTTTTTTGGGGGGGGGGGGGGAATCATAGATGAGGATTATTGTGAGTTTGATGAGAATCCAGTGGATTTCCTAGAAAGACTTGCAGTTTTTCTGAACTCACACAAGCGCCTAGATCTGCTGCCCTTTGACCTTGAGCACAACCTGAATGCAGACAAACCCAATGATCACTGTGTCTTTGGAGCAGCGGGGCAAATGCCTAAGAGTTGCAGTTCCTGTGAAATGTGCATGGGTGGAAAGGCAAACGCCGCTTCATCGCATTAGCTCCTTTTGGCTTTGCTGGAGACGACAGCACATACGTCTGCCAAGGTTACGCAAAAACTACTGGACAGATTTTGATGAGATTTCTGTCACCAGAGGTGGCCCCATGACTACAGATGAACCCATTACATCTCAGAGGTGATCCGGTTCAGGATTTGGATTCACTTTTTCACTTTCTGCAATTACTGGAAGGTTAAACTGAAGTCGTTTTGAAAAGAAAATATTTCTTTGCATTCTTATTAACTTGACTACATTATGTAGTAATTGCACTACACAAAGAGCAGAGATAAACAAACCTATCATCTGGTCAGTCACTGCAACAGATACTGGAGTCAGTTTGTCTTGGCTTGTCCTTGCCACTGGTAATACCTTTATCTGCCAAGAATGTGCTGCTAGTCCAGCAAAAGCTAGCGGTACTCAAATACTTTGCAAGCAGTTTCATGAAATAGTCAGTCTAGACAGGAGTTCCTGGCAGTGGAAGGCTAAGGACAGAGCTGCATGGAGGAATCTGATCAGACCTAAATGAAACGGTCATTGTCGCCCATGACAGACTGCTATGATGATGATATGATTGCACAAAGAAATTGTTGTAATATGTTTGCACAATGAAAACATACGCATGAATACCCATTTTTAACACTGTAGAGACATGAAAACATCAATGACTTTATATAGTTCTTAGTTGTTGTGTTTGGAAAAAAATGTAAATATTTGTAATAATCAGGATTTTACAAGATAGCACCTTAGTCGATGTAAGCTCTGGTCTAGAGCAGAGCAGTGTTTTTCAAGCAGGGTGTCATGGTACCTTCAGGTTTCTGTGGGAAATTATCTAATTTCACTTAATTTGTCCCCCAAAAAATAATTTGCTGTTGTTGTGCGTGGGTTCTGTAGACACCTGTGCACAACAACAAATTGTTTGCCTCCTCCCCCCTTTTTGAGAGCACTTCAGAAATGAAATAAGACAATTTCCCACAGAAACCTGAGTACCAGGGCACCCTGCTTGAAAAACACTGCTCCACACTAGAGGGCGCTCAGGGCGCACATATTCATACCAAGCCTCCATCTCTATTAAAAGAAAGTGATCCAGAATCTGCATCCGGACCTGGATAGCCTCCAAAATCTAATGGGGTCGTCTGTAGCCCAAGGGCCAGTTCTGGTGAAAATGTCTTCAAAATCTGTCCAGTAGTTTTTACACATTTCTGCTAACAAACAAACATGATCACATTACCTCCTTGGAGGAGATAATTAGAATATCACAATTGTAGTGAAACAATTTAATCCAAAGAGCTACATAATAATCAAAATCCAAACTAAAACTAGAAAAGCATTTGGAACGTATACAGTGGTGTGAAAAAGTGTTTGCCCCCTTCCTGATTTCTCATTTTTTTGTCCGTTTGTCACACTTAAATGTTTCAGATCATCAAATTTAAATATTAGACAAAGATAACACAAGTAAACACAAAATGCAGTTTTTAAATGAAGGTGTTTATTATTAAGAAAAAAAAAAATCCAAACCTACATGGCCCTGTGTGGAAAAAGTGATTGCCCCCTAAACCTAATAACTGGTTGGGCCACCCTTAGCAGCAACAACTGCAATCAAGCATTTGCGATAACTGGCAATGAGTCTTTTACAGCACTGTGGAGGAATTTTGTCCCACTCATCTTTGCAGAATTGTTGTAATTCGGGTACATTGGAGGGTTTTCGAGCATGAACCACATTTTTAAGGTCATGCCACAGCATCTCAATCGGATTCAGGTCAGGACTTTGACTAGGCCACTCCAAAGTCTTTGTTTTTTTTTAAGCCATTCAGAGGTGGACTTGCTGGTGTGTTATGAACATTGTCCTGCTGCAGAATCCAAGTGCGCTTCAACTTGTACTCACGAACAGATGGTCGGACATTCTCCTTCAGGATTTTTTGGTAGGCAGCAGAATTCATGGTTCCATTTACCACAGCAAGTCTTCCAGGTCCTGAAGCAGCAAAACAGCCCCAGACCATCACACTACCACCACCATATTTTACTGTTGGTATGATGTTCCTTTTCTGCTGTTACTTTTGCGGCAGATGTACTGGGACACACGCCTTCCAAAAAGTTCAGCTTTTGTCTCATCAGTCTACAGAGTATTTTCCCAAATGTCTTGGGGATCATCAAGATGTTTTCTGGAAAAACTGAGACGAGCCTTTATGTTCTTTTTGCTCAGCAGTGGTTTCCATCTTGGAACTCTGCCATGCAGGCCATTTTTGCCCAGTCTCTTTCTGATGGTGGAGTCATGAACACTGACCTTAACTGAGGCAAGTGAGGCCTGCAGTCCTTTGGATGTTGTTGTGGGGTCTTCTGTGACCTCTTGGATGAGTCGTCGCTGCGCTCTTGGGGTAACTTTGGTCATCTGGTCACTCCTGGGAATGTTCATCACTGTTCCATATTTTTGCCATTTGTGGATAATGGCTCTCACTGTGGTTCGCTGGAGTCCCAAAACTTTAGAAATGGCTTTATAACTTTTTCCAGACTGATAGATCTCAAGTACTTTGTTTCTCACTTGTTCCTGAATTCTTTGGTTGATGTCTACTTCACTTTGTGAGGCAGGTCCTTTTTAAGTGATTTCTTGATTGAGAACAGGTGTGGCAGTAATCAGGCCTGGGTGTGGCTAGAGAAACTGAACTCAGCTTTCCAAAGATGTGATAAACCAGTTAACTTATGTTTTAACGGGGGCAATCACTTTTTCACACAGGGCCATGTAGGTTTCTAATTTTTTTTTTTACCCTTAATAGTAAACACCTTCATTTAAAAACTGCATTTTGTGTTTACTTGTGTTATCTTTGTCTAATATTTAAATTTGTTTTATGATCTGTGTGGGACACATATGTGAGTTTCATATGCTTCATTTGTATATCACTGTATGCTTACTGTATGCTTCACGTCTCAGATGAACAAAAGGACTGAGCCTCCTAGGAGATAACAGGAGGATGTGAAATGTGGTCTTTGGTATGCAGAGAGATGGCCTGGGGGGACTTCCTGGCCGCCAGTGACTTTAGGTGGAGGTGATAAGACCTGGAAGAAGACGCATTGTGACTTGGGATTAAATACAATGTGACTGTGTGCTTTGATGTTCCAGGGTATAAAAGAACGAATGTCTGGGGGTTTCTCTCTCTTTCTGTTTTTGGATGATGTTGGAGAATGTGAATAAACCTGGCTCACGAGATAAACTCAGCCTCGTCATTCCCACATTCTCCACACTGGTGACCCTAAGACGTATCCCTCTTCTTCTTCCGGCTCTGAGAGAGAGCAGTCGCATTTTTCTTCCCTCCTCCTGTCTGCCTTCCTGACCTATTCCCAGCTTTGCAATGTTGCATTTTTGTCTGTGTCTAGTCGCTCTTCTTCTGCTGAATCTTAATCTAAACGGAAATTATGGATTTGGAAGCGGCTTAAATGTGCTATTGTCACTATTTTTCAACAAGAACTGGGCCAAGGGGGAGCCCAAGAATTGGAACCTGCTGAGTGTATGATTTGACTGGAGATGCAGAAGACATCTATTGGCTACGACACAGGATTCTATTTTTGGCTCTGGAGTTTCCTGGTGTTTCAGAAATTGAGGAAGGTGGAGAGCTGTTCAAAATGCGGATCCAGGCAAGCTCCTTCACCAATTCGACCAGTTGGGGAGTGCACGAGGCGGCATGGTGAACTGAATGGAGATTCAGATGGTGGAATACATCTTGAAGTCGCCAGTGCTCTCCAGAGAATGTTAAAGTTTAAGCCTGCACATGGAAATTATGAAGCACAGAATTGCACGGGTGAGGAAAATTCTATTCTCTGAGTGCACTGTGCAGATTTGACCTTGTCTTTGGTGCCCTGTATTTACATTCCTCCTCGATGAAGATAAGCGGAAGGAGCAGCTCTGCTAACCCAAACATCGACAAACAATGGCTGTTGTTCTGCAGATCGAGCTCCTCGAGGACAGCGTTATCATGTGTTTACAGAACTTGCCACCTGCATAAGGAGAGATAAACTCTGGACATGCCGTGTAGAGCACATGATTATTCGTTGCCAGGGGGTGCCCTCTGCTGTTCACCAGCAATTGACACACCTCCACACTGCATCACATACTGATCATATGCTGACTACATACACTGGTCTCTCTCGCTTGTTATTGTGTGATCTATTGTCTGCTAATTGTGCCACAGAGAGGTTTTTTTTTCTCCATAATCAAAATTTAGCTTACATAAGCTGTATTCTGATGTTGAAGTTTTTTTCTCTCACCCATTGTGTCTTTTTCCCTCCCCTTATCTTCCCTTATTCCCCATCTTTTTTGATTAGGCGCCATGATGGCTGCCGTGTCGTTGTGATACGCTTACACAGTGTTCCAGTGTCAGGTCAAATTCCTCGTGTGTTTTCTACATGCTTGGCAATAAAGCTTTTTCTGATTCTGATTCTATCATGAGCGAAAGAAATTCCCCCGAGCCGGACTCGTCAGGAGCCAGCCAGGCGAACGCAGCCACAGTCAAGTTACCAGACTTCTGGCAAGACAACCCGTGCTCCTGGTTCCACTTGGCCGAAGCACAGTTCGCCCTCTGGGGGATAATGGTAGATGACACGAAATTCTACCATGTTATTGCCAAGCTCGACAACCGCACGGCTCGACATGTGCAGAGCCTTTTGGAGCGCCCACCGGCCAACGACACATACGGCGGGTTGAAGGCTGCGCTCATCCAGTGTTTCACCCCGTCAGTCCAGGAGAGAGCGGAGAGGCTCCTGGCTCTGAACGACTTGGGAGATAGCACGCCTGTCGACTTGATGGAGGACATGCTGAGGTTGAGGGGCTCAGACGGCGACGACTTCCTCTTCACCCACATTTTCCTGAGAACCCTACCGTCGGCCATGAGAGCGACCCTGGCCAGTTCACCGTTGTTGGCCCAGCGGGACTTCCGCGCACTGGCCCAGGAAGCACAACGGATTCTCAACGCCAGCAAACAGCGTGCGGCCACCGCGGCAGCGACGGAGCTCGGCGCAACGGCCGGAGACGGCAGGGGGCCAGAGGCGGCAGCAGCAGACCCACCGACAACGGCGGCGGCGAGGGCCAAGGATCGCGGAGGAGACGACCTCTGTTTCTACCATCGCCGCTTTGCAGAGAGGGCACGCAAATGTATACCACCGTGCCAGTTCAAGCGCTCGGGAAACGCCAAGGCCGGGGATTGGTAGCAGCCGCGGCCCTCGGGGAAGAGAACAAGCTGCTCTACTTGACGGATGCACGTTCGGGGAGGCAATTCCTCGTGGACACAGGCTCCCAAGTGAGTTTCATCACGCCTACCTATGCTGACCGGCTGGCGGGTCCCGGAAGTCACGGAGCGTCAGCAGCGAACGGCTCGAGGATTAAGACCTTTGGTGAGAGGACTCTGCTTCTGTCCCTACACGGCCGTACATTTGAGTGGACTTTTGTTATAGCTGCAGTGAGCTTCAATATGTTGGGAGCTGATTTTCTGTGCTCACATGGTTTGTTGGTTGATCTTGCTAATAGGCGCCGGGTTAATGCACTTTCTTTTTATTCTATTCCCTGTGCAGCCCGAGTGACCCCGCCCACAGCACAAGCCAACGTCGCAACGGCAAGCAGTAAGTTCCACACACTACTCACTCAGTTCCCAGCACTCACGGTTCCCACATTTTCAGCAGCTGTCGCTAAACACAGAGTGGAACATTTTATTACTACCACCGGACCGCCCGTTTTTGCAAAAGCTCGGCGCTTGGATGCAGCTAAACTGACCATAGCGCGCGAGGAGTTCGCCAACCTGGAAAAGCTGGGCATCATCAGGCGTTCGAAAAGCCCATGGGCTTCCCCGCTTCACATGGTCCCTAAAGCTGACGGCTCGTGGCAACCTTGCGGAGATTTCCGCAGGTTGAACAACGCTACAGCGAACGACCGCTACCCAATCCTGCATATCCAAGATTTTTCCGTTCATTTGGCGGGGGCGCGCGTTTTTTCTAAGATAGACTTGGTCCGCGGGTACCACCAAGTCCCAGTGCGCGCTGAGGACATACCCAAAACAGCGGTAATAACTCCGTTTGGCCTATTCGACTTTTTGCGCATGCCGTTTGGGCTTAAAGGCGCTGCGCAGACGTTCCGACGCATGATGGACGCGGTGTTGCGCGATCTCCCCTTCGTGTTCGTCTACCTGGACGACATCTTGGTAGCCAGCGCGTCTGAAGACGAACACGAAAATCACCTCACAGCAGTTTTCCGGAGGTTGGGAGAGCACAGGTTAATAATCAACCCAGCGAAGTGTCAGTTTGGGGTGACGCAGATTGATTTTTTGGGGCATCGCGTCGCTCCAGAAGGAGCGGTTCCTCTGCCTGACAAAGTGCGCGCAGTAACAAATTTTCCCCAGCCACAAACGGTCAAAGCGTTACAGGAGTTTTTGGGAATGGTGAATTTTTATAACCGTTTCCTCCCCCGCGCAGCACAGCTCATGCAACCATTGTATGCCGCGCTAAAAAAACAAGAACCCACAAATAAAATTGAATGGTCTCCGGAGCGAGAGCGCGCATTCTCGGAAGTCAAAACAGCCCTGGCAAACGCTGCGTTGTTAGCACATCCAGACCCAACGGCCCGCATAGCGCTCACTACTGACGCATCAGATGTGGCCATAGGGGCGGTCGTGGAGCAGTATGTAGCCGGGGCTTGGCAACCGCTCGCCTTTTTCAGCAGGACCTTGCGCGATAGTGAATGAAAATACAGCGCATTCAACAGGGAGTTGTTGGCTCTCCACTTGGCCATTCGCCACTTCCAGTTCTAGCTGGAAGGACGCCGTTTCACCGCGTTCGTCGATCACAAGCCGCTGACTTTCGCGATGGCCAAGGTTTCAGAACCGTGGTCGGGCTGGCAGCAGAGACAGCTGGCCGCGATCTCAGAGTTTACTACCGATATCCAGCATGTGGCGGGTAAACTTAATGTAGTGGCAGACTGCCTCTTGCGCGCCGTGGTGGCTCCAGCCCGCGTAGGGGTAGATTTTGCAGCCATGGCCGCGGATCGGATTAACGACGCGGAAGTGCGTGCGGCCCCAGTCCGCGTAGGGATAGATTAGGCAGCCATGGCCGCGGATCAGGTTAGTGACGCGGACGATCGCGTGCTCCAGTCTGGACCAACAGGGTTAAGGCTGGAGAACAGGGTGCTGCAAGACGGCATGCCCCCCCTAATCTGCGATGTCTCCACTGGGCGACTGCGTCCTGTGGTACCGGCCGCGTGGCGCCGCCGCGTTTTTGACTCGATCCATTCTCTGGCGCACCCGGGATTGCGCGCATCGGTCAAAATGGTGGGAAAGAAATTTGTATGGCCGAGCCTGCGCAAACAAGTTAGGGAGTGGGCAGCAGCCTGCATGGCTTGTCAACGAGCCAAGGTACACAGACATACGAGAGCTCCCTTGGAGCCGTTTCACATCCCGGCTAAGAGGTTTGATCATGTTCACGTGGACCTCGTAGGCCCCCTTCCACCCTCGCAGGGGTGCACACATCTTCTGACAATGGTTGACCGCACCACGCACTGGCCGGAAGTGGTCCCACTGTCGTCAACCACAGCCGAGGAGGTGGCGCGCGCGTTTTTAACGGCATGGGTAGCGCGTTTTGGAGTCCCATCGGACATTACGTCCGACAGAGGCCCTCGATTTGTTTCCGAACTTTGGTCAGCAATGGCCCACAGCCTGGGGGCAACGATTCACCGCACGACCGCGTACAACCCAAGCTAACGGGTTATGCGAACGTTTTCACAGGTCATTGAAGGCGGCCCTCAGAGCGTCGCTTACGGATGCAAATTGGGTGGACAGGCTACCATGGGTTTTATTGGGGTTGCGTTCTGCACCTAAAGAGGATTTAGAAGCCTCCCCGGCTGAGCTAGTTTTTGCACAGCCACTTTGGCTGCCCGGGGAATTTCTCCCAGATAATCCTGCGCCAGAGTGCTCCCCAGCTCAGCGGTTGCAGAGTAGCACGGAATTGAGCACGCTGCCTGGCCCCGTTCACCACAGTTTTCTGCAAGTTTTTGTGCCTAAGGCTTTAAAAAATGCAGAGTTTGTTTTTGTGAGACACGATGCCCATCGCCCATCGTTGCGACCACCTTATGATGGACTATTTAGAGTGCTGGAAACAGGGGATAAGCATTTTTTGCTAGATTTGAGATGAGATTCAACTTTATTGTCATTACACATGTATGAATACAAGGTAACGAAACGTGACTTGGCATTTGGGCACGCTCTGCAGAGCGCATCCAAGGCCGGGGCAGCCGTTAGGCGCCAGTCAAGGCGTTTGGGGGGGGCAGAAAAGAAATGATTGGTATAAACAGGCTCAAACCCGCTTTTGTGGTGGCTGACGAAGGTGTGCAGTTGGCCAGGGCTCCTCGGCGCGGCAGACCCCCTAGGGAGCATTCCCCAGAGCAACCACAGGGATTGACTAACAGTTCTCATCCTCAGACAGCAGCTCCCCAGCAGGAGGGCGCCGCGGAGGTGGTGAAGCCCGCTTACAGCATATACGGGAGAAGACTGAGGCCCAAGCAGCTTGTGGACTGATGTGTGTGATTTTATCATGACATGCAGACTGTTATTACGTTGTTCCATCTTAGATGTTTGGGGGGGGGTCATGTGGGACACATATGTGAGTTTCATATGCTTCATATGTATATCACTGTATGCTTACTGTATGCTTCACGTCTCAGATGAACAAAAGGACTGAGCCTCCTAGGAGATAACAGGAGGATGTGAAATGTGTTCTTTGGTATGCAGAGAGATGGCCTGGGGGGATTTCCTGGCCGCCAGTGACTTTAGGTGGAGGTGATAAGACCTGGAAGAAGACGCATTGTGACTTGGGATTAAATACAATGTGACTGTGTGCTTTGATGTTCCGGGGTATAAAAGAACGAATGTCTGGGGGTTTCTCTCTCTTTCTGTTTTTGGATGACGTTGGAGAATGTGAATAAACCTGGCTCGTGAGATAAACTCAGCCTCGTCATTCCCACATTCTCCACATTTGAAACATTTACGTGTGACATACAAAAAAATGAGAAATCAGGAAGGAGGCAAACAGTTTTTCACACCACTGTGCCTCCACCGACGCTCCTTCTGTCCCTCATGGACCACCTCCAAAACGTAATGGGTTTGTGGGTTGTCCTAGAGCCACTTCTGGTGAAAACTGCATCAAAGTCTATTAGTTTTGGAGTATTGTTGGTAACACACTGACAAGATAACAGCCCTGGCAGAGGTATGCATTCTCGGATTCTCACCAAAATGTAATGGGTTCATCTGTAGCCCAAGAACCACCTCTGGTGAAAATTTCATTCAAATACATCCAGTAGTTTTTGTGTAATCCTGTTGCACAAATACAAAGCCCTTGGTGGAGGTATGCACTCTCAGATAATCACCAAAATCTAATCATCTGTTCCCCGTGCCATTACACACCTTTCCTGAAAATTTCATCAAAATCCATTCCTAACTTTTTTAGTAATGTTGCCAAGACAAACCAACCCTGGCAAAAACAATCTCCTTGACGGAGGCAAAAAGACCTGAAAGAGCTCAGTGTGGTAAAGACAGAAAATATGAAAGGCTAGATTTTTTTTTAACTGGACTGTCTAAAAACTTTTACAATATTATTATTCTTCTTTTAGATTTGATTGGCAGTTGGCAACCATCTTACAGGTGTATTACCACCACGTACTTCACTCTATATCATCCTATGTGTCCAATCCTGTTTACAATATCCTATTTTTTGAGAAGCACTAGTACAGTGGTGTGAAAAACTTTTTGTGCCCTTCCTGATTTTTTTTGTATGTTTGTCACACTTAAATGTTTCAGATCATCAAATTTAAATATTAGACAAAGATAAAACAAGTAAGCACAAAATGCAGTTTTTAAGTGAAGGTGTTTATTAAGGGGGAAAAAATCCAAGCCTACATGGCCCTGTGTGAAAGTGATTGTCCCCCATTAAAACATAAATTAACTGTGGTTTATCACATCTTTGGATAGCGGAGTTCAGTTTCTCTAGCTACACCCAGGCCTGATTACTGCCACACCTGTTCTCAATCAAGAAATCACTTAAATAGGACCTGCCTGACAAAGTGAAGCAGACCAAAATTTACTCCAAGAGCTCTGCAACGATTCATCCAAGAAGTCACAAAAGACCCCACAACAACATCCAAAGAACTGCAGACCTCACTTGCCTCACTTAAGGTCAGCGTTCTTGACTCCACCATCAGAAAGAGACTGGGCAAAAATGGCCTGCATGGCAGAGTTCCAAGATGGAAACCACTGCTGAGAAAAAGAACAAAGGCTTGTCTCAGTTTTTCCTGAAAACATCTTGATGATCCCTAAGACTTTTAGGAAAATACTCTGTGGACTGACGAGACAAAAGTTGAACTTTTTGGAAGGTGTGTGTCTCATTACATCTGGCGTAAAAGTAACAGCATTTCAGAAAAGGAACATTATACCAACAGTAAAATATGGTGGTGGTAGTGTGATGGGTCTGGGGCTGTTTTGCTGCTTCAGGACCTGGAAGACCTGCTGTGGTAAATGGAACCATGAATTCTGCCGTCTACCAAAAAGTCCTTAAGGAGAATGTCCGGCCATCTGTTCGTGACCTCAAGCTGAAGCGCACATGGGTTCTGCAGCAGGACAATGAACCAAAACACATCAGCAAGTCCACCTCTGAATGTCTTTTAAGAAAAAACAAAATGAAGACTTTGGAGTGGCCTAGTCAAAGTCCTGACCTGAATCCAACTGAGATGCTGTGGCATGACCTTAAAAAAGCAGTTCTTGCTCGAAAACCCTCCAATGTGGCCAAATTAGTGGGCCAAAATTCCTCCACAGCGCTGTAAAAGACTCATTGCCAGTTATCACAAACGCTTGATTGCAGTTGTTACTGCAAAGGGTGGCCCAACCAGTTATTAGGTTTAGGGAGCAATCACTTTTTCACACAGGGCCATGTAGGTTTGGATTTTTTTTTTCCCTTAATAATAAACACCTTCATTTAAAAACTGCATTTTGTGTTTACTTGTGTTATTTTTGTCTAATATTTAAATTTGATGATCTGAAACATTTAAATATGACATACAAAAAATGAGAAATCAGGAAGGGAGCAAACACTTTTTCACACCACTGCATATTGACTGCAACACTGTAATTGATTCTCTCAGAATGATCAAGTCCTGTTACTACACTATAAAAATGTTTCAAAACCTTTGATATAATGCTGTCGTACAAATCAAGATCAGTGCTCTGAGACACGTAAACCCTTCAACTATCAGAAATGTACAGCTAAACGGTGTGCAGTCCGATCCGAAATGCATTCACCCATAAATAAATCTCATTCAACAGTCGTAATTCAGCAACCAGGTTTAATTTGTTGATCTGAAACAAAATATTGACGAGTTCATTAACAACCATTTACACTGTGTATACTAGATAGCTGAAAGCCTGCTGAACATACTGTATAAACATGTGTCTCATCACTGTTGCCTTAACTTTCACATTTTCCATCTCAGATATATGGCTTATTTTCTCTACTTAGAAAAGTATGACTAAAAACATCAGTATATACAGAAGTCATATTTACATTGTGTTGACCAGTTATGTTATTTTCTTTTTAAAAAAAAAATCCAACAAGAAAAAGGTACATGTAATAATCAGACTCAGTGGCCTACATTAATACATCTTGGAGACAACTTAGATGGCCTTAGGATTTTTGCTTTTCGTCTGTAATAAAACAAAGTTAGAAACCTTGAATGACAGAGAATACAAAAACTTTAAATGTTTGTCTCCGTCTTGCAGGAATACAAGTATGGAAATTTAACAAAATACTGATCATGTGCATTTACAAGTGTTCTTAATAAGCAAAAGATGCAGGAGTCTCACAACAGTAGTGTCCTTGAAACAGATTAGGAAGCATTTTTGTCACTTTCTGAACTTTTGCTGCTCACCTTTGTGGACTCACGTTTACTGTCTCTTTTGTCATCTTTCCTGTCTTTGCTCCTTTTTTCCAGATGGTCTCTCTCCTTCTCTCTCTCTCTTTCCTTCTCTCGTTCCCTGTCTCTATCCCTGCCATGGTCTCTGCCACGGTCCCGGTCTCGATCTCTGCTTCTGGAACGGTCCCGTCTCCTGTCTCGCTCACGTTCTCGCTCTCTGTCTCTGGGTCTCGCCCTGTCACGGTCATAGTCCCTGCGGTCAGACTCTCTCTCTCTTTCCCTCTCTCTGTCTCGGTCTCGGTCTCTCTCCCTGTCCCTTTCTCGGTCTCTCCTCTTGTCTGGCTCTTGATCTTTGTGCCTCTCACTCTCCCTCCCTCTGCTGCGGTCTCTTTCTCGGCTACGTTCGCGATCGCGCTCTCTTTCTCTGCCTCTGTCGAACTCTCGCTCTCGGCTCCTACGTTTTCCCTGCCCCCTGTCCCATGAGGACCTACCAGAATGGGAACCTTCTCTTTCTTTCTCCCTACGGTGGTCCTCAGCCACATCCCTCTGTTTCTCTTCAGAGGACTGTGAGGAACCACGAGCAAGTTCTCGAAGTGCTCCTTCAAAGCGGGTGAGACGATCTCCACTGCGAGGTTCTGCCTCCTCGCGGTTACTGCTGCTCTTCCGCCTCTTTTCAGGAGAATGTCGGCGCCAGTGATCATCCCTGTGTAGATCTGGGCTGTGGGTGCCCAGGCGAATCGGAGGCACCAAGGGAGCTTTGGGTGGGGTTGGCAGCAGTGGCCCCCCGTGGTGAACAGATCTGGCATCATCTGAATACCTATCGAGGCGGTACCGTTCTGATCCAGCAAAAGACTGTGACGGGTGTGATCTATTCTCTGGAGGAGGAGGGCTGCGGTGATCATCAAAAAACCCTCTGTGTGGTGGTGAGGTTGATCGTTTGGAGCTTCCATACTGGTTATGACTACTGAAGAGCTGTCCAGTCATGTCTCCACTCGGAGGTGGACCTCGTCTATCGTCATACTGGCTAGGTGGAGGTCCCCGATAGCCTGGACCTGCTGGAGGGCCCTGATTGTTCAGAGTGTTTTGATTCGGGTCAACATTGAGATTGAAATTGTTATTTGCAGGTTCCTTGTTAAACTCTCCCACATGTCTTCGAGACTGGTCTACTGTGGGGGGTTGCTGAGTCCCATGATCACTATACTGAGATGGTGGGGGACCCCTGGGCCCTGAGAAGACATTTGGAGGAGGGAGTCTGTTATCAAAGTGAGTTGGTGGCGGTGTGGAGAAGGGTGGAGGAGGAGGGCCTTGGTTTGCAGGGAAGGTAAAAGGTGGTGCAGGGCTAGAGAATCTCGGTGGAGGTAAGGTGTTCTGCCCATCAAATGCGGGAGGGGGTAGCCGTGGAGGGGGTCCTTGCTGTACAATGTGCCGAGGGGCAATGGAGGGATCAAACACTTGTGGAGGCGGGCCTCTCTGCGGCATGGAAGGAAATGGCAGTGGTGGTCCGCGGGGTGGCATGATATTCTGAGGTGGTGGTCCAGGAGGTGGTTGCTGCTGGGGTGGAGGCTGAGTGCCTTGCCACTGGTTCTGATAGGGAGGGTATGGAGAGGGAGGTGGGCCATACTGATGAGGGCCGTCTCCTTGCATTGGAGGAGGGCCACGTACGGGAGGAGGAATGTGGATTGATGGAGGTGGTCCTTGGATGGGAGGGGGCCCTGACATTGGAGGAAGAGTCTGCATGGGTGGCATCATAGACACCGGTGGGGGCCTCATAATCAGGTTCTGCCCCTGCAAGGAATGGGGAGGGGGGAAGCTGGAGTGTGGAGAAGTGTCAGATGGGAGTTTGTACTCATCAAAGTCTCGTGCTGACCTGCGATGCTGCATGTGACTGTCTGCTCCGGCCATGCTTGGAGTGAGTACGGGGATTGAAGAAGCTTCGGTAGAAGTGTGTGATGCCTTATTAACATCATAAAAGCTTGTTGTCGGTGCATCTTGGCTATCCTCCTCATAGTCAGAGTCTTCCTTCGCTTTTAAGATACTGGCAGCGTTGGGCCAAATACTATACTTCTCCATCTCCGTTTCTGCCTTAATTGGCTCAATCTCCTCTGTTTTCTCTTCTTCTTTCACTTCTGTCAATCTGACTTCCATATCAGGTTCCACCTCCTCTCCTAATAAAGGAATTGACACCTTTGCATCGCCAGACTCGGAGAAAAGTTGGGTCTCACTCTTCACTTCGTCTTGAGGCAGAGATGCTTTTTGGTCGGCTGAGGAGTTTGTAAGTTCAGTTGTAGTGTTCAGCTGTGGCTCTTGTACCTCAGGCTCAGAGGGGGTATTGTGAGCAGCCAATACATCAGATGTCTCCGCTTTCTCCTCCTCCTCCTCCTCCTCCTCCTCCTCTTCAGATGGTCTCCTACCAGCCGTAGACTGGCGTGGATCCCTGCCCTGTCTAGGATCTCTCCTCTGGTTTAAGGCAGAGTCTGATGAAGACTTTACTAATTCTTCAACCTTTTTGCCAAGGTGTATTAACTGATTATTAGCCAATAGAGATATGGTAGGTGGATTTAAAAGACTGTTTGACAGTGCCAGTCCAGCTGTTCCTGTAGAGGACGGCTGCTGTTCTCCCTGTTTCTGCAAAACCTGATCCCCAATCCGTCTGAGGCTGTCCAGGATCTTTTGTGCTGCAGTTTTACATTCAGTTGTAGGCTTGGGTTGATCTGGCAGTACAGGTTTGACCTCTTCAAAAATCGAATCATCTTCTGGGTCATAGGCCACATCATCAGTCATTTCCACCTCAGGCTCCTGAGCAGGCTCAGGTTTAGTGACCACCTCGGCAGGCTTGTTCGGCACACTGTAGCCCCCACTGGGGTCGTATTCTTCTTCTGGATCATACGGTCGGTCATCTTCATCCTCTTCTGCCGGTTTCTCTTTTGAAATCTGTGCAAACTGCTGCACAATGGGGTCCAGCATTGTGGCAGATGGGGCTGGCTGATCTACACCTTGATCAGATGGGGAGTCGGAAGTTTCCGAGTCTTGTTTTTTCTTCCCAAATATTGTTTTAAGAATGGTCTGGAGAGGACTTTCAGCTACACTGGGAGCAACAGAGCTAGATGTGGGGTCTTTTTCACCGGTGGTGGACGTGGCTGCACTTGTGACTGAGGACAAAAGGGAAAGAACTGAGGATGTGGTCAAAGTGCTGCTGGAAGTTTCAGCGGAGCTAGATGAAGGTGATCCTGGAGGAGTTGTGCTGACAGGGACTTCCAGACTTTGCCGTGCACTTCGTTCTGTTTTCACAGGTGATGGTTTTGGAAGAGCAGTTTCCTCAGAATCTTTGGCTTGAATCTTGGGTCGCTTCTCCTCAGCTTCCAATGGTGCACCAGCTCGCTTTCTGTCCTTCTGGCAGATCAACAGCCCTAGGAGGAGGTTGGGACGTGCTGGTTCAAGACCTGTGATGAAAAAACACAAAGCAGGGATCTTGAGGAAAAAAAAATACTACCAATAAACAAGAGATTGTTTGACTTCAAAAAATAAAGAACAGTTGAAATCAAAGCTTTTCCTAATTTTTCTGAGGTTCAAGACAAAATATCTTCTTTTGACAGTTTTGTTTGAATTTTAGCATCACTGTAAATTCAAGAAACCTGTGTGAATCTGTCTGTCACGATCATAGGACATCGTAGGACGGCCTATGATGTCTGCATGATGTCCTATGATGATCCTACGATCTCAGGCTACATAGGACTCGCGATGATGTCATATAGGTGATGCTGTCATTTAGGCAATAGGACTGCCTGCCTATGATGTAGTGTTCTATGATGGCTGCCTTGATGCCTTTATGATGTCATATAGACCATCATTCACGATGCCTGACTTGATGACTTTTACGACTGGCTACCTATGATGTAGTGACCTATGATGCCTGCCTCGATGTCTTTATGATGTCATATAGACCAACCAGACGCTACATAAATGGAGAGCAACAGAGTTGGTGGCAGCAGTACTCCACAGCAGACCTTAGAGCTGGCCAGCACAGCTACCGACGCCGCCAAGGACACAGTCCAAGAACAGGTAATTTTTTCACATATCCTTATATGTGGAAAAAAAAAAACTATAAGCTGGTTGCCAACCGCCAATCAAATCTAAAAGAAGAAGAAGTGAGGAGAACTGCTGCACGTCAGGAAAGATTCCGTGGAGATGCAACACCTGAGGTTCGAGCATGTCATAGGGTACAACAGCCAAGGGATGCACAGACAGACAGGAAACATGTGGCAGTGCGCCATGCATATGCTGAGTCACTTGAAAGTCGGAAATGCCTGCGAAGTGAGCAACGCTGCACGCCAGGCAAGGCACAGACAAGCTGAAACTGAGGAGATGCAAAATAGTCGGCTGGCCGCCAACGCTGCACGCCAGTCAAGGCACAGAGAAGCTGAGACCGAATAGGACACACTACTTTAAACCACACCCACTTGAAGCAGTAAATCTGGAAATCTCACTCAGTAAGGCAGAAGGCACTCTATACATTCAAGAAATCTCTGTCAGTGTGTCAGTCTGTCACCCCATTAAGAATAGGACAACCACTTTAAACCACACTCATTCAAAGCAATACCCATTAAGAATGGCAGTCTACACTACAAATGTGTAAAATGCCAAGCAAAGCGCCGATTTTCTCCGGGTGCTCCAGTTCCTGGGTTTTGACAGGCATCTTCCTGAACAGGGTCGAAAGCCACTCATTGCTCAGCTCTATTTTCATGATCCTGTCCTTGAACTGGAATTACAACGCACCTATCCCTCAACCAGTGGTCTGAACAAAGAAGACGACCCACCACATGGACAGCAATAGAGTGAGGAGAACTGCTGCACGTCATAAAAGATGCCGTGAAGATGAAACACCTCAGGTTTGAGCAGTACGCCCCACACATGACTGTGAACAACGCAGCCGTCTCAGACAGGAGACCCTTCAGCAACGGTCATGCAGAAATACTTGCTTATACTTGGATTCTTCGGGCATGGACGAGTATGCACGGGTATGTACTTGTGTAGATAATTGATACATGTGCTTTTTTGGGCAAAGGTTGTTGGCTTTTTTTGTTACATCCATCCATCCATCCATCCATCTTCTACCGCTTTTCCGGAGGTCCGGGTCGCGGAGGCAGCAGTTCAAGCAGAGAAGCCCAGACTTCCCTCTCCCCAGCCACCTGCTCCAGCTCTTCAGAGGGGATACCAAGGCGTTCCCAGACTAGCTGGGAGACATAGTCTCTCCACCGAGTCCTGGGTCTGCCCCGGGGTCTCCTCCCAGTGGGACGTGCCTGAAACACCTCAAGTGGGAGACGTCCAGGAGGCATCCTAATCAGATGCCCATACCACCTCAACTGACTCCTTTCAATGTGGAGGAGCAGCGGTTCTACTCTGAGCCTCTCCCGGATGACTGAGCTCCTCACCCTATCTCTGAGGGTGAGTCCAGCAATCCTACGGAGAAAGCTCATTTCAGCCGCTTGTATCCGCGATCTCGTTCTTTCGGTCATTACCCAAAGCTCGTGACCATAGGTGAGAGTAGGAACGTAGATTGACTGGTAAATCGACAGCTTTGCCTTAGAACTAAGCTCCCTCTTCACCACAACAGACCGGTACAACGTCCGCATCACTGCAGATGCTGCTCCAATCCGTCTGTCGATCTCTCGCTCCATTTTCCCCTCACTCGTGAACAAGACCCCAAGATACTTAAACTCCTCCACTTGGGGCAGGAGCCTGTCCCCAACCCGGAGAGGACAATCCACCTTTTTCCGGCTGAGGACCATGGACTCGGACTTGGAGGTGCTGATTCTCATCCCAGCCGCTTCACACTCAGCGGCAAACCGTCCCAGCAAGACGGTCCCCCTCATGGATCGTCACCTTATCGTGGTGGGGGGGTTTGCGTGCCCCAGTGATCCCAGGAGCTATGTTGTCCGGGGCAATTTGCCTCTGATAGGGTCTCCCAAGACAAACTGGTCCTGGGTGAAGGGCCAGACTAAGAACGATCCAACAGACTCTCATGATAAATTGTATATCAAGGATTCAGTGTACCCCGCCCGGTATGGGGTTACCGGGGCCCCACCCTGGAGCCAGGCCTGGGGGAGGGGCTCGAAGGCTAGCGTCTGGTGGCCAGGTTTCCACCCATGGGACCCGGCCGGGCTCAGCCCGAAGGAGTTACATGGGTCCGCCCTCCAGTAGGTTCACCACCTGCAGGAGGGATCATGGAAGTCCGGTGCTATGTGGATTAGGTAGCAGTCAAAGGCGGAGACCTTGGCGGACTGATCCCAAGCTTTTTTGTTACAGTGACCGTCAAAATAAAACTACAAATCTCAAGGTTATAATGACTGATTGTTCTAGTTATTCCACATCACATATTCTTTATAAAATTGTACTAGTTTATGCCCAGTTTTAGAGAAATATGATAAAATATGCATGTGCAATTTATGAAAAATATTTGTATCATTAGGTACAAATGATCAGGTCATTAAATAAACCTTAAGTACTCACTCAGCCACTGATTGACCAATGCATGGTACTTATGCATATTTATTAACTTACTAAATCAGGTGCTACATCATTACTAAGGCATGTTTAAAAAAAACTTTTTTGGGAGTTTATTCCAATGGTAGTTTTAGAGCACAACTTACTCCCTGATTATGAATTGCCTAAAAACACAGAAACACATAAAAACTTGGTCAGCTTTGGTTAGCCAACATGTTTGACAATAACAATAAAATCAACCTTGATTATGCACAATGTTCATGATGAGCAAGTCTAAAAACAACAGACTGAGAATGGGCTATAATGACACCAACCTGTGATGAAAGATTTCTTTATTGAGTCATACAAAGCAGACAACACAGCAACTGTTACAGGCACAAGGGCATGTTCATCGCGGGCAGTGACACCAAGACGTAAGAGCACCCTCTACTGTACAAACTAATGAATTAAACCAGCTCACATTCCAGCTAGAGAACATCAAGAACTATATCCATCACACATTAAGACAAGAATCAGGAAAAGTAACACAAATACACTGAAACTCAAGTTACTACAAAAGTATACTGTAACCATCAAAATGCTTACCTGGCCCATCAAATGGTAATAGTTTGGAGGGTAATGGGTCCTTTGACCCCAGTGGGATGAGGTAGAGGTCTTTGATGCGGCGGTCGTTGTTGGCCACTACACCAAATCGCTTTCTGCTGCTGAAATAAGAGTAAAGAGAAACATATGCCACCTCCTCTTCCTCCGTTGCTGGGTGAAAACGTATCAGACAGAGCTCCTGAGAGTGAAGAAATAAACAGTGGATAAGTAAGGCAATATATTTAAATGGAATGATTAAACTACTCTACAAGTTAGTCCTTGTTGTAACAGACCTTGGTGAGCGAAGTTTTCAGCTTCCCAACATAGTCCCAAACTGTGTTTGGAGCTATGCGGCCTCCAACATGAATGGTGTCTGGTAAATCCTGCACAAAATTTCACAAAATTATAAATGGTGCCTTTTTACTTGTATTTAACAAGTGTTTAACAGTGTAACATATGTAACTTTGTTTATATAGATATATTAAACTTTATTTTCCCCAAAAATTACCTCTTTAAGGTGCTCAAAGGATCCAGAGACCAGGTAAGCCTTGGTCACAAACTTGGCTACTGACTGCATGTGAATAAAACCTTTCCAAATCTTCTCTTGATTATGGAGGAAGATTGCAGTTTCTCCTTCAGGAAGAGGCTCAGATGTACTACAAAACAAAAGAAAAACAGTTACTTAGAATGACTTACATGCAAGGTCACAATGTCATGTTAAAGTGGTTTATGACAGCTACGCTATCTTAACAGCCTCTGCACCATCTTCAGAAGTACCACTGCCAGCACAAAGTTACTCTAACTTAAGAGTATCTATTCTGCATATTTAAAATAAGAAAAAAAAAGTACAAGGAGTTAAAGTGGATGAGCACCTTGTTTTTGACCCTTTGGGCACAGTCACTGCTGGAGGGGGAGCTGGGGGCATTGGCAGGGGTGCCTTTGGTGCAACCTCCACTGGAGCTGTAACGGAAGTGGGGAGGGGCTCCGCTGCATTGGTGGTTGGTTTCTCTGAGGAAGTGTAGGAGACGGTCACCCCAGAACTGTGCCTGGCCATGCGAGGGTCCCTGCGAGTGATGACAGAAGAGACGGTCGGGGTAACAGGAGCAGGGGTCTGGGCTGGAGGTGGCATCGTGTTGGAGTCCTCCTGGTGGAGCTGAGGTTTTGAATCAGGAACAGCAGGCTCTGTGTTGGACTGGGAGGATGAAGGTGCAGCGTGTTGGTACGGATCTTGGTGATGGTAGGCAGTGGGAGCCTGTGGTTGGCTGACAGGAGAGGCATCCCCTGATCTGGCAGAAATGGACTCTTGTCTGACAGGCTTGGCATCAGGCTTCTTGGCGAGTCTGGCTTTTTTGGCTGCAGGCTCATCTTCGACTTTCTGACCTAAAAAGTACATATTTAAGAAAATTAATCAATAGAGAACAATGCAGTATAGTTAATCATGCTCAATTTAACAGGACAGCAGAATGGCATTTTCCATCTTCCCCTTTACCTGTGCATATTTTACAGTTGAGGTCAAAGAGATGAGTCCGGTGTGCAGAAGTAGTGTCTTTCAGCATGCTGCCGAAAATGTCTGGCATGCTACTGCCACTGTGCCCCTCAGCTGCCGAGGAGGGATGAGCTGAAGCTGAAGGAGTGGAGCTGGACTCATCTTGGTCCTGACAACACAAGACATCTCAGTCAACCTCAAATAAAACTGACAAAAATATCTGCCAAGTCACATGCACAATTCCTTGATCACTGTGAGGCGCAGCACAACACTAAGACTGAAAGCACAATAAATGAAGTGCCAGGAATAGGTAAGTTATCATACAAGCTAGATGGATAAGAAACTATGCAAAGTAAAGTGTGAAAGTGGAAGAGCAGCTTGCCAGCACTTACTGTAGCAGAAGCCAAGCAAGAAGATGAAGCAGAGGCAGAGATACATACATCTGGGTCAGATGCTGGTGGAGCATCATCCATCTCCACACTATGGGAACCACCATCATGCCTTTTGCCCAGTCTCGTGTGGCCTGAATGGCCCCTTGCACTCACAGACTGAGCCTGCAGACAGATAATTTATCACACTTCAACCAAAAATTATCATTTTGAAACAGTGGAATCAATGAGCTCCATCAATGCCAGGTATACTGTGGTAAATGTTTTGCAACAGCAATGTTTACCTCAGGAACTTCAGGTTTCCTCCACTCAGCTATCTCTTTGGAAAGCAGCTCTTCAGCACTTAATCTCACCAGTCTAAAGGGGCTAACTTCACCACCCATCACTCTGTAGAACAAGCCCTGAGACACACACAGCCCAATATGAAGGGAAGCTTTTCAAGCTAGACATAGTGCCTTCACACTGACAATTCTGATTATGAAGCATCACTATAAAACTTAAATGCAGTAACATTTACTTTGTTTTTTGGGTCTTTCAGATTGAACATGAGGGACCTATATTTGTTCTTGTATTTGCTGTCAGTGCAAAGACAGATGTTAAACATCTCCTTCTCAATGGCGACTGCCAATCTCGCGACCTCGGCCTCTGTCATTTTCAAATCATCACTGTCGGTCACCCTTGTGGAAGAGAACAGAAATTTCTGTTAAAATCCATTTACAGTTTTAAAAAAAATCCTTAGCTGGAGTTAAGTGATACCCACCTCTTGAAAAGGATGTCGGTCAGAGAGCGACGAATGTTCTTTCTCATCTGGTGGTTGGCTGGAGGGGGCATAGGGGGACCTAGGGTTGCTGGACCGGGTTGATGTGGTGTTCTGGAAGGCAAAGGGCGGCTGGTGGGAGATGAAGAAACTGGAGATGGTGGGACTCGAGGAGATGAGGTCTGCTTTTGGGGGCTCGTCTCCTTCTGTTGAGGCTGCTTCTTAGGAATAGTAAAGTTGGATTTGGTAACTCTCAGTGCTCCTGTGATGTGGATGGGACCCCGAGGGAAAGGAGATGGTGCAGGAGTGGGCGTCGGTGGAACGTCGCCTTTCTTGGACTTTGCCGTAGTTTTGGTTGGGGGAGCTGAAGGCTTCTTGGATGTTTTTTTGTCAGCAGGGGAAAGCTTCTTGCCCTTAGGAGAGACCTTGGCTGGTTTTGATGTTGGAGACTTCTTGTTTCCTTGACCCGTCTTTGCTGTAGCAGTGGGTACGGCTGCTGCTTCTGATGATGCTGCTGCTGCTGCTGCCGGAGCTGGTTTCTCAGGAGCTGGGGCAGGTTCCTTTTCTTTCTGGTCCTTCTCACCGTGCTTCTCTTTGGGAGGGGCTAAAAATTAAGAACAAGATGCATAATCTTAGAAAAATGTCATTTGGCTAGCTTTTTATATGCATTTGACTAGTATTCTAGCTCTGTAACTCAAAATCCTTGCTTAAGAGGAACCACATATCAAGAAGTATGTTTTGAGATGACCATCAAAATTATCCAATAAATTTTTTAACAAGCTGTAAAACAGCAATGTTGCATATTAAAGTGTTGACAGGTCACCTGTCAAACATTTCTATGCACATCTAAAACCACTAGAAACAGAGGTGAGAAGAGGGTCCATCTATTCGTAGCAGTGGTAAACTTGCCCTGTCAGCCCAAGTCCTCCAGCACTTCTCAAGTATCTGTGGGCCATTCTCCTTCAGGAGCAGCAGAGTGCCTCACAAGACAGATTAATTCTCCATTCACATCCATGTGTATACACACATACAAGTATTAGGACCAGCAAAATTGCCCCCCCCCAAAAAAAAAAAAAAAAAAAAAAAAATCCCTCCCACAGTGAAGCTGATGGCAGCAGCTGTTTAAAAAAAAAAAAAAAAATAAGAGCAGCCACCAGGTTCTCACTAATGAATATGAAAGGAAATTTAAAACATGAAACATGTTTCTGCATTCAGGTCATTTAAAAAAGTGATTTAAGTTTTGTTGAGGTGCTACTCATCCTAAAACTCCATCCATCCATCTTCTACCGCTTTTCCAGAGGTCCAGGTTGCGGAAGCAGCAGTTCAAGCAGAGAAGCCCAGACCTCCCTCTCCCCAGCCACCTGCTCCAGCTCTTCAGGATACCAAGGCATTCCCAGACCAGCCGGGAGACATAGTTTCTCCAGCAAGTCCTGGGTCTGCCCCAAGGTCTCCTCCCAGTGGGACGTGCCCGAAACACCTCAAGTGGGAGGTGTCCAGGAAGCATCCTGATCAGATGCCCAAACCACTTCAACTGGCTAAAACTGAAGCTCTATAATCATCACTTGATTAGTGCACCCACTGTATACTGACATCAACTTTCATAAGGTAACAATATTTTTTATAATGAAACTGGATTTGGAACAATTTGTGACATTATCAAAGACTAATACTGACATGTTAAATGTAATTTCTCCCTCCAAATATGAATCTAAACTATATAATTTTATTTGCTTCTGGTCAAATCTTGCCGTTTGTGCATCAACATTAAAATGTTCTTTGGTATTCTTTCTTCACATTCACTGACTGCATGAACAAAAGCTTTCTGAAAGGTATTGCTGTCCCACAGCCAACACATCAATCCACCCCCCCCCCCCCCAAATGTTGGTAAATTGCTCAGGACCAAAACAAAACTTTGTTCCTCCCACTGGCAACAACCAATGGACATACTTCTTTCCTTGACAAGATTCATGTACAATTATCACCCACTATCCTCTCAAATGTTGTTCCCACAATTCAATAGACCTTTCGTAAAATAAAAGTCCACATTTATCAAATAATCCCATTGATACACATCAAATGCAGAATGTGTGGGGATGAAAATGAAGACTACTCTGCTTCTAAGTCTGTGTGGTTGGCCCAGGTCTTCAGCTTCATTCTCCTGTTGCACTCTTCCCAAAATCTTGATGCACCTCCCCAAGTGGCGTGGTCTTCATCCCAGAAGCTGCTTTCTGGTCCAGGTGCTCATGAGGCTCTCCAGCATCTCATCTTCATAGTGTATTTACACTAAAAAGCTGTACATGCTCATTTGAGTTCAACTTGGAGGACATCCCACAGCAAGCCAACAATGCTGACATAATCAATCGAGGCATCCAAAAATCTGTTTATCACCTTTTATTTTAAAGCCAGTTTCCCATTTTCATCATATTTAAGAAAAACATTACCCACAAAAACAAGAAAAAAACAACACATCCGTGTTCTACAGTTGATACCAACAGCTCAGTATGAGCCATCATTGTCTGTCAACAGTAACACGGGGCACTAGTGAGACACTTACCTGCTGGAGCAAAGGAGGAAGAGGCCTTTAGGGGACATAAACATGAACCCAGAAAGTGGAAATGGTCTTACAAGAAAAAAAAAAAAAAAAATGACAGGATAAATGGCACCTAACCAGGAATCATTGTTTAAGCCATCACCCTTATTTGTGTCCAACATATTCCTTTAAAGGGTTTCAAAAAGGCCTCTAATGTAGCCAAAATATTCTAACACTATTCTTTCACCTCAGCTTGGCTCCAAAGGAATTTGGGACTCAACTATATTCAGAATTAAAAGAATTTAAATTAATGCTACAGAAGTATCCAGACTTGAGTATACAGTATAACTTTAGAGGTAGAAAACATTGCCAAGGATACCTGTTTCATTAGATGCTGAAAATTTCTCCACAAGGTGGCCAACATGTTTTTAACTCTTAACAGAAACTTATAAAGTATCCAAAGCCAAGATAATCCTGTCAGCTTGATAAGCTCTATGGATGTCCTGAAGACACAGAACAGTTGCAGTAACTTAAATGAGGTGCTCTGTTAAGGTTTTTTTGGTTTTTTTTGTTGTTTTTTTTAAAGGTCCCCTATGGGTTAATTTTGGTCACTGAATACTTACCAAAAGCCACTTACCTGTTTACCGCTGCAAACCTTTCATCAAGTGGTGACATTTTCAAAAATCACACAACCTTGCAAAGCATGTAACCGTCATGTGTACACATGTGGTCATCGTATTCTTTCCCCAATATATGGATAATTTCAAAATTACCATGAAAGAAACTGCATTTATAACACAGGAGCAAAGACGTGGTTGTAACAACAGACCTTCAAAGAGATACATACACTTTTTGTTTAACACTGTTGGTGATATGGGTGTAGTCTTTTCGGGTATTACTGCAATGTAATTATGGTCCCTGGACCAGGACGCAGTGGATGGTGGGGGCGGGTGTTCCTCAGCATGCTCATCTTCGTCGTCGTCCTCTGGATCAGCACTGAGGTCTTCTTCACTGTCGGACTGCTCCTGCGTTTTGTGTGATTTCGTCCCGCTGGCACCACTCCTCTGGGAGGACAAGAGGAAACATGTTCAGGATAAGTAACTTTGACGGTACTGTCCCATTGCCACATTAAATTAAACCAGTCTTGATTGGTCTGTGCATTTTTTTTTTTTCCAACTGGCTACTTGAGGGCAATATGTTCAGTTTTGGATACATCTACAGACTATGCAAATAATTTAAAGGAATGTAAGCAAACTACAGAATTTGGGGGCTGCATGTACAATATAAGCTTTTCTCGATTGGCATACAGTGGTGTGAAAAAGTGTTGGCCCCCTTCTTGAGTTCTCATTTTTTGTATGTTTGTCACACTTAAATGTTTCAGATCTTCAAACAAATTTAAATATTAGACAAAGATAACACAAGTAAACACAAAATGTAGTTTTTAAATGAAGGTGTTTATTATTAAGAGTAAAAAAAAAAAAAATCCAAAACTACATGGCCATGTGTGAAAAAGTGAATGCCCCCCACCCCCATTAAAACATAAATTTACTATGGTTTGTCACATCTTTGGAAAGCTGAGTTCAATTTGTGTAGCCACACCCAGGCCTGATTACTGCCACACCTGTTCTCAATCAAAAAAATCACTTAAATAGGACCTGCCTGACAAAGTGAAGTAGATCTAAAGATCCTCAAAAGCTAGACATCATGCTGTGAGCTAAAGAAATTCAGGAACAAATGAGAAACAAAGTAATTGAGATCCATCAGTCTGAAAAAGGTTATAAAGCCATTTCTAAAGCTTTGGGACTCCAGCGAACCACAGTGAGAGACATTATCCACAAATGGTGAAAACATGGAACAGTGGTAAACCTTCCCAGGAGTGGCCGGCCGACAAAATTACCCCAAGAGCGCAGCGACGACTCATCCAAGAGGTCACAAGACCCCACAACAACATCCAAAGAACTGCAGGCCTCACTTGCCTCAGTTAAGGTCAGTGTTCATAACTCCACCATAAAAAAAAAAAAAGACTGGACAAAAATGGCCTGCATGGCAGAGTTCCAAGACAAAAACCACTGCTGAGCAAAAAGAACAAAGGCTCGTCTCAGTTTTGCCAGAAAACTTCTTGATGATCCCCAAGACTTTTTGGGAAAATATTCTGTGGACTGACGAGACAAAAGTTGAACTTTTTGGAAGGTGTGTGTCCCATTACATCAGGTGTAAAAGTAACAGCATTTCAGAAAAAGAACATCATACCAACAGTAAAATATGGTGGTGGTAGTGTGATGGTCTGGGGCTGTTTTGCTGCTTCAGGACCTGGAAGACTTGCTGTGGTAAATGGAACCATGAATTCTGCTGTCTACTAAAAAATCCTGAAGGAGAATGTCCGGCCATCTGTTCATGACCTCAAGCTGAAGCGCACTTGGGTTCTGCAGCAGGACAATGACCCAAAATACACCAGCAAGTCCACCTCTGAATGGCTTAAGAAAAACAAAATGAAGACTTTGGAGTGGCCTAGTCAAAGTCCTGACCTGAATCTGATTGACATGCTGTGGCATGACATTAAAAAGGCGGTTAGTTAGTTAGTTAATCCCTTCACACCATGAAGGCGTATATGGGCGGCGCCTATCTCCGTTTCTCTGACCCTAGGCCACACAGCTACTGTAAGTAGTGGAAGCTACAGTGGGGGGGTCAGTCCTCTGGTAGCTCTGTGTGTAACTTTACTTTCCCCATTCCATTATGCGGAACACCACGCTAGAAGGCAGAAAGCACCATTTTTATGTGGTCTTTGGTATGACCCGGCCGGGATTTGAACCCCTGCCTCCCGGGTGTGGGGCGGATGCTCTACCAACTAAGCCACCACTCCGGTTTAAAAAGGCGGTTCTTGCTTGAAAACCCTCCAATGTGGCTGAATTACAACAATTCTGCAAAGATGAGTGAGCCAAAATTCCTCCACAGCACTGTAAAAGACTCAATGCCAGTTATTGCAAACGCTTGATTGCAGTTGCTGCTGCTAAGGGTGGCCCAACCAGTTATTAGGTTTAGGGGGCAATCACTTTTTTCCACACAGGCCCATGTAGGTTTGGGTTTGTTTTTCCTCAATAATAAACACCTTCATTTAAAAACTGCATTTTGTGTTTACTTGTGTTATCTTTGTCTAATATTTAAATTTGATGATCTGAAACATTGAAGTGTGACAAACATGCAAAGAAAATGAAAAATCAGGAAGGGGGCAAATACTTTTTCACACCACTGTTTTTCTATAATTTCCACAGCATAGTGGACCATTCTTGAGACCAAGAAATTAATTTCATAGCACTGCCTTGGGCTCTGTACTACAAAAGCAAGTCAGAACTGTTCTTCAGGGTTTAAAGAAAAATTGTTTCAACCATGAACCATTGACCTGAAATGATTAAATAACCTAGACATCAATTTAAGCCAATATAGCACAAACCACTGTTTACTCAGCAAGCCACTTTGGGTGGCTTTTCTTTACTGTTAAACTTTAAAACTCCAAGGGTAATGACAGAAATCAAAGCAAAAACAGCGGGAAGGTAGCAAAATTCAATTTAAACACTCGTCCAAGGTATCGTCTTTGCTGAATAGTAAAACTCAGTTCAGTCAGTTTACTAAGTGGTTAGAAACAACATAACTGTATAGATGTGTGAAATAAACAGACTCCGTGCCTTCGTTGAACACTTTCAGTCGTGTTCAGACTGGAAATTCAAAGCAGAAAATACATTCCCAAGCACAACATACCACCGGCAGAAAAGTGAGCCATGTTTGTACCACATTTAACGTGGACAAAAAAAAAAAAAAAATTTCAAAATACAATTTTTTACTGCACACAGTGATCTGTGTGGAGTTTGCATGTTCTCTCAATGTCTGCGTGGGTTTACTCCGGGATTTCTCCGGTTTCCTCCCACATGCCAAAAACATGCACGTTAGGTTAATTGACATCAAAACTGGGGATTCTAAATTGTCCTTCGGTATGACTGTGAGAGTGAATGGTTGTATGTCTCTCTGTGTTGGCCCTGCGATGGACTGGCGATCTGTCCGGGGTGTGCCCTGCCTCTCGCCCAAGGATGCTGGGATAGGCTCCAGCTCCCCCGCGACCCGAAAAGGATGAAGCGGAAGAAGATGAATGAATGAATGAATTTTTTACTGCAATTACAGCTGGGCAATAAATTGATTTTAAATAAATTTGAATTAATCCATTTAGGCAATGTCAAATGAAAATTGTGAACACCGATTTCCCTCTTTCTCTAAAATACAGGGTAGACTAAAAGCGTGAGCCCCTTACCCCATTTCTGTCTGACACAAACCCACATGTGAAAAATGCCAGTGTGCATCAAAACAGGCCATTTCGGTTATTTTACAAAAAGTGAAAAAGAAGGGTTTATATTATCTTTATTTAGCTTTAAGATTAACCCTTTATTTTTAAGTTAATTGTATAAAAGTTATGGTGGCAAATTATTAAATTGCTCAGTTTGATCAAACCTTTACCAAGAAGGTTGAATTAAAGGTGTCTGATAACACTCTGACCTTCTAGCCAGTAGGTGTCACACTTACTCTTGCCCCAACTGCTTGGTAGAAACATAAATATACAGTGGGGCAAAAAAGTATTTAGTCAGCCACCAATTGTGCAAGTTCTCCCATTTAAAAGATGAGAGAGGTCTCCAATTTTCATCATAGGTATACCTCAACTATGAGAGACAAAATGAGAAAAGAAAAAAAAAAAACTTTTCAGAAAATCACATTGTCTGATTTTTAAAAAAAAATTATTTGCAAATTATGGTGGAAAATAAGTATTTGGTCACCTACAAACAAGCAAGATTTCTGGCTCTCACAGACCTGTAACAACTTCTTTAAGAGGCTCCTCTGTCCTCCACTCGTTACCTGTATTAATTGCACCTGTTTGAACTCGTTATCAGTATAAAAGACACCTGTCCACAACCTCCAACAGTCAGACTCCAAACTCCACTATAGCCAAGACCAAAGAGCTGTCCAAGGACACCAGAAACAAAATTGTAGACCTGCACCAGGCTGGGAAGACTGACTCTGCAATAGGTAAGCAGCTTGGTGTGAAGAAATCAACTGTGGGAGCAATTATTAGAAAATGGAAGACATACAAGACCACTGATAATCTCCCTCGATCTGGGGCTCCATGCAAGATCTCACCCCATGGGATCAAAATGATCACGAGAACGGTGAGCAAAAATCCCAGAACCACACAGGGGGACCTAGTGAATGACCTGCAGAGAGCTGGGACCAAAGTAACAAAGGCTACATCAGTAACACACTATGCCGCCAGGGACTCAAATCCTGCAGTGCCAGACGTGTCCCCCTGCTTAAGCCAGTACATGTCCAGGCCTGTCTGAAGTTTGCTAGAGAGCATTTGGATGATCCAGAAGAGGATTGGGAGAATGTCATATGGTCAGATGAAACCAAAATACAACTTTTTGGTAAAAACTCAACTTGTCGTGTTTGGAGGAGAAAGAACACCATACCTACTGTGAAGCATGGGGGTGCAAACATCATGCTTTGGGGCTCTTTTTCTGCAAAGGGACCAGGACAGTCCCTTTGCAGTTTAGGCGAACAGTATCTGGACTCTCGAGGACAGCCATGTGTCTGACTCAGAGAATTTCCATCTGCCGTGCTCAAGGACATGTGCCTCTGACTTTCACACACTAGTCATAACATCTGCTGAGAGAGAGATCTTTGCTGTTCTCCAGTAACTGATAACTGCCACCCTTGCATCCAACACACACACACGACTGACCCATTTATACTGATGAAAGACACACATTCACTGTTCTCTCCACTGTTGCTGTTTGTTAAGTGTGATTCATTGTCTGCCAATTGTGCATTGAGGGTTTTTTTTCTGGGTGATCATAATTTGGCTCACTTGAGCTTATTTGAGCTTACGAGCGTTATTTTGAATAACTATGTTTTTTTTCTCTCTACCTATTGTTTTGTTCCCTGACCCTTGCCCTCTATTCCCCTCCTGTTGACAGGCGCCTCCATGGCTTGCCGCGTCATTGGGAAGCGCCTATCAGGCGCGCCCAATGTCAAGTCAAATTCCTCGTATGTTTACTTGTTTATTTGTAAATGTGCTTGGCAATAAACTTTATTCTGATTCTGAGGACATCTGATCCGTGTAAAGGAAAGAATGAATGGGGCCATGTATCGTGAGATTTTGAGTGAAAACCTTCTATCAGCAAGGGCACTGAAGATGAAATGTGGCTGGGTCTTTCAGCATGACAATAATCCCAAACACACCACCCAGGCAATGAAGGAGTGGCTTTGTAAGAAGCATTTCAAGGTCCTGGAGTGGCCTAGCCAGTCTCCAGATCTCAACCCCATAGAAAATCTTTGGAGGGAGTTGAAAGTCCGTGTTGCCCAGCGACAGCCCCAAAACATCACTGCTCTAGAGGAGATCTGCATGGAGGAATGGGCCAAAATAACAGCAACAGTGTGTGAAAACCTTGTGAAGACTTACAGAAAACGTTTGACCTCTGTCATTGCCAACAAAGGGTATATAACAAAGTACTGAGATGAACTTTTGCTATTGACCAAATACTTCTTTTCCACCATAATTTGCAAATAAATTCTTTAAAAATCCTTCAATGTGATTTTCTGGATTTTTTTTTTCTCATTTTGTCTCTCATAGTTGAGGTATACCTATGATGAAAGTTGGAGACCTCTCTCATCTTTTAAGTGGGAGAACTTGCACAATTGGTGGCTGACTAAATACTTGTTTACCCCACTGTAAGTGAACCCAGTTATGCTATTGGCTGTAACCACCTGTAATGTCAATACCAGCCATAGATATATAAACACTAGATAGGACATGACTTGCCACCAGGCTAGTCACATCCCATATGCATAGCTTACTTACAATTGTTTGTGTATCGTGTTATCACAATGTTGCAGGTGCTGTCAACCATTACACGTACAGTACATACAGAATATGGCACCTCCACTTGCAGCAAAAATGTCAGTATTGTCCGATCTAGTGTGTAAATACATCTGTTTTTGGCCACTGCAGTCTCGTCGTCCATCTGCTAAGATGTAAATATGATCATTTCAGATCCATACAATTTTTTAAAAGTATTTTTTTAATCAATATAATATTTTGAAGACTACATATAAACACTTTAACCCTGCACCTTTCTAAACTATTTGTTAGGGATATTTGGCTTTCGAGTGAAATTTCCAGATGAACCTGAAATGGACTATAACCTTTACAGGTGAACTTAATTTGACCTTCTCTAACCTTTTGAATGCACATGTCCAACTATTCATTGTTTCAATACTTTTTACATAACTTGCTGTTCTCTAACGAAGTGCTTAACGGAAAAATTCACAACAGGTGTTTCATTCATGAATCAACCAATAAATTTTCTGGTTCAATTAGAATTGGTATTTAAGCAGTCCTCTTCATCATGCTGATCATATTTTGACATCATGAGACCAAGACAACACCTACCAACTGAACAGTACCTCACCATTGCGAGGCTTCAAACAGGATGTTCTCAGACAGAAGTGGCCACTGAACTGGCCACTGAACTGCGTGCTAGATGACCTGCAAGGGTCATCTAGTATGCAGACCTGACCACACCATCAGGCACAGGCTGATGGTCTTGCATGGGCCAGGGAGCACTTATACTGAACAAGGGACCAGTGGGCCTCAGTGCTGGTCTCTGATGAAAGTCGATTCACGTTGAGCAGAAATGATGGCCGCCAACAATGTTGGAGACGTCAAGAAGAGTGCTCTGCATCAGCCACTGTCGTTGCCATGTTACAGTCTGGGCAGGTGTGTCTAGTCAATACAGAATTGCCCTACACCTTCTGAATGATACAGTGAAAAGCCGATACTACCTGAATAACATCATTAATCCAGTCATTGTGCCCCTGCATGAACAACACAGGCCTAATTTCATCTTCATGGACGACAATGCTCCAGTTCATCGAGGTCGCATCATTAGGAAACGGCTGCTGGAGGCTGGGGTACCTCAAAAGGAGTGACCTGCACTTTCTCCAGACCTGAATCCCATAGAAGACCTTTGCGATCAGCTGAGTCACCATGTAGAGGCTCGTAACCCTGCACCTCACAACCTCAATGACCTGAGGGCCGTCTTTCAAGAAGAGTGGAATGCCATGCCTCAGCAGACAATAAGTCGACTTGTGAACAGCATGAGACGTCGTTGTCAAGCTATAATTGATGCTCAAGGGCACATGACAAGTTACTGAGTCACTGATATTTTTTGTTGTGGTATACCCACTGTTTTTGGTTTTTGTTTCAATAAATTGCTTGCGATGAGGAAATCACCATTGCATGCTTCTACTTAGAAGAAGCCACCTCTGTTGTCATTCGGTCCATACAGCCAATCATGTACAGTAGAACAAAACTCCCGTTTCTCCTATCTACAATGCTAATCACATGTAGACTCAGAGGGGTCGCTGCCATGCAAGGCACCGCCACAAACAACTTAAATGTGCTACTTTCATGATATATCACTGTAGCGTGAACTTTGTACATTTTCCATAAATTTCACCCAAAAGCCAATTATTCCTAACTTTTTGTGAGTAGTTATTTTTATATATATCATGAAAATGCTGTTTAGTGTTTTTCAACCAGCGTTCCCTGGAACTTTCAGGTTTCTGAGGGGAAAATTTTTAAATTTCACTTCTTAATTGGTTTAAAAAAAAAAAATGTCATCGTTGTACACAAGTCCAAGGGTGCCTCCAGACACCATGCAAAACAGCAGCAAAAAATTATTTGCCATGTTTATAAAATTTCCCACAGAAATCGGAATGTTCCAGGGAATACTGGTTGCAAAACACTGATCGAATTTATTTTCTGAAGCCAGGTTTGCACATTATTCCCAACAGGTTAACATATTTGTTTATGTAGGTTTGAAATAAAAAAAGAATGCATTTCAAATAGTTCATCTTCTGTATTAAAAACAAAACAAAGTAAAATTAAAATTGAAAAAAGGAGGCAAAATATAAAATTTGGAGATTTTAATTTTAGGCCATGTTGCTCTGCCCTAATTGCAATACAGGCTTTTTAAGACCAAATTTAGGGTGCCATTTGTGACGTTTGATTAGTCAGACTAGCATTAAAAACAGCAATATAGTCTGATATTAGATCACATGGAACTTTAGCTGCCGTAAGTTAGGCAGGTTTATAGCAAAAGTTTCTGTATTATATCAAATACTGCAATAATTTCCTCTGACAAATTAAGTATACTTTCTTCAAATTGTAAAAATTACTGCAAAAACTTTTTGGTACATTACATTAATGAACAGGAAAAAAATGTTAAGAAAACAGTATTCAGGAAAAAAAATAAACAGATGATCAAAACAAGATATCAAAAGGTTAAGATATACGGCAATGATGCATGGAAATATACATTTATTACCCACAGAGACATTTGTTAGCATGTTTTATATGATCAAGAGCTGATGGATTAGATTTACTATACGGCAATCTTGCTTTTATTTTACAATTGATGCTTTATGTCTGGAGTTTCCCTACAGCCAGTCTGGTCCAATCACTGCTGTGGCAGTCCTCAATGTCAATTTGCTAACCCTTTAAGTTTTTCATTCCGCTGCCACAAATAATCCACTACTACTATCAGACTACAGCCTGTGACATTAGTCCTTATTCTGCCCTTACAATTCACTGCCAAGTTCAAAGGTATCTGCAACCACAACATGCACTACTACATCAAGTTCTCCATGGTTGTAGAGCAAGGACTACTGCCACACACTGTCGTCTAAGATCAGAAGCCTTCAATGAGACCAGGAAATCACTTGAGTAACTGATTTTGAATTCACCATTTGTCACAAATTAAACATTTAAACACAGTGAACAAGTCAGTGACAGAGAGAACGGGTGCAATTCTTTCATAGTGAACAATCAAACTGCTAACTCCTGCTTTGCTACGGCAACAAATTCAAAGCAGTTCTGTGGAAAACACTGATAAAAACAGACGGTTTCAATTTGCCCTTTATGATACAACAACTTGCAGAAATGTTACTTTAATCAGGGGAAAAGCATCAACACATCTGACTTAAGAACAGTGACCATCAGTTCAGGTGCTCCTAGTTACCTTTGGTGTGGACTTTTTCTGAGGTTTGGCCTTGTCCTTCTGTTTGGGATCTTTGACGAACTTCATGGCGGCGGCGGCATGTTTCAAGATGCAGTCGTTTCCACAGTAGACAGAGTCTGGCTGAGCATTGTTGTCACAGCCAGGCCCAATACATTTGGGTAGGGAAGACTCCTCGGCCTTCTGCCCAGTCTTGCCCTCTTGCACTTCCACGGTTGGTGTAGTTGAGACCTCAATGTTTGATCCAACTTTCTGCTCCGTTTCTAATGGTACTTTTGGCTCCGCTGTAGGCGCTGACTTATTTTCAACAGGAGGTGGGGCCTTCTGGTCAGCTTTTGGTTCAGCTGGCTGCTCGACAGTCTGCTAAAAGTCAGTGCAAAATAGAATCAACAGGTACAGATGTCATTCTATATATGAAAGTAACCATGTCAGATTTGTAACTAGGAGAGTTTGGTATGAGTTCTAGTGGTAAAAGTTTATAGTAAATGGTGATCAGTAAAACTGTGTATTCTATACTTAGTGTTGTATGTATGTTTTAGCAGAGCAGTTTGCCTCATATACTGAAAATAAAGATGGATATGAGAGCTCTCCAAAAGTAAAGATCACACATCTTGATCGCCCTTTGGTGGCAGGCTGCAGTATCAATACACTCCACCTTTCCCATTACTGGCTGTAACACTGCCAAACAGAAAACTAAAAACGCTTCTCGGGTTAACTTGTTCCAAAAGACTGCTGCTGTTCTCGTATGTACTTTTTGTCATGCTCATTTATATTCAAGTGTTTGTTTCTACAAAATTATCTGATGCTATAAAAATGGGATTTTGTTCATGATTTAACACGGTCCCAATTGGTTGTGTTTTGAGGAAGGTGCAAATGGACTGCAGCAGAGGGCTGAATGGATGGCCATGTGGGTGGGAACTCAACTCCATAGCAAATGGAGCTTCACATTTCTACAGTGGAAGCAAGAGATGACATGTATTCTATTTATATACAGTCTATGGTTTGCCCACACTGTGCCGATATAGGGCCACTAACCTTCTACTGGGTTCTACACATTTTTCTTTCTACGCAGCACAGACTCATGACAACAAATATCAAAATAATTTGTACAATGGTGGGTAATTGAAACAGTGACAATAACATTATTTAAATTATCAGTAATTTACATTCACATGAGGTACAACATGAAAAAAGCAGTAGTGGGCATCCTCAAAGGAGGATTTACTGGGTGGAAAATTAGAAAATAGATGCATATACTTTGGGACACAAGTCAAAGAGACTTTCATCTGTTTTTAAGAAGAGGGTTAAAACTTTCCTTTTGGACAAAGTCTATAGTTGGGATTTGATCAGATGACCCTGAATGCTTCCTTAGTTATGCTGCTAATAGGTTTAGACAGCCGGGTGACCTCCCACAATGCACTGGATTTTCACTTCTTTCTTCACTCTCAATGTAATATTTTTGCTGGTCATTAACATCTGTTTGTCCTCTCCCATACATTGAGTCCCCGTTGTGCTGCGTGCTCTCTACATGTCTGTTCTTTTCTTCTCCTTCTTCTCTATCTCCTCACCCCCAGCCAGTCGCAGCAGATCACTGCCCCTCCCTGAGCCTCGTTCTGCTGGTAGTTTCTTCCTGCACAAAGAGTTTTTACTCTCCACCATCGCCAAGTGCTTGCTTACAGGGAACCTGATTGTTGGGGTCTTTTTGTAATTGTGGGGCATTTCCCCTACAGGTTGAAAGTGCTATGAGATGACCGTTGCGAAATGGTGCTATATAAATAAAGTTGACCTGAATTTCATCAGAGCCAAAGGAAATCAGTAAAAATATAGTCATAAAATGAGTTAACAGTTTTAATTTTAATCAATATTTATTCAGTTATGTGTATCAATTTGTATTGTAAATTGTCTGAAATAACAGAATGATACATATTTTTCTGTTATACAGCTCATTGCGATACATGCAATGAAAATGCTTATGATGTATTTCTTTTCGAAAGTTGAAAACCAGCTGTCAAAGTTATGTTAACTACTGTTCATGACAACTTTTCTAGTTGAGTAGAGGTATGCATACAACCAACTTGAAAGAAAACAAAAGTGCTACTAAATAGTACATTTTTACTACTCTTGATGGACATCACATTAAAACATCTTGAATTTTCAAGTTGGGTCATGTAAAAGCTTGCACAACTTCACAAGCTCCAAAAAACAACTTCACTGCCCAAAGTACTTGATGGACAAGCCCCTACATCAAACTTTGGGTGGAACAAAAAGGAAAGCAGAGTTAGACTTAAAGTTCTCCCCAACAAAAGGCCTATTAATGACCTACCGGCTGAAAGATCTTTATCTTCTTTTTCCCAGTCGGATTAGTAGCTTTCTCTATTCTCCCTTTGATGCCCATCTCCTCTGTTGCTTTCTCGTTAGGCCCAGTAGATGTACAAGACAGAGGTGCAGAAGATGCTACCACCGCCTGAGCAGCTAATGGACTGGCATTGGCTCCACTGGTACTGGTTTTCACAGCAGTTGTCGGGGAAGTCAAAGCAGGTGAAGCGACAGCATTACTTGGAGCGGCAACATCAGTTTTGGGTTTCTCGCTCCCTGCACCTGGAGAAAGGATTGATGTAGCAGGTCTGACCACCTGGTTTTTCTTAGCGGTGCAGTTGGGGCAAACATAGTCCTCCCCATTCCTCTCCATTAGACGGCCCCTAGCTTCAGTGATTCCAACACAGTCCCCATGGAACCATTCCTCACAGCGGTCACAGCAGATCATAAACCTGTTGAGCACAGGGCATTTCCATCACAAATAGTAAGCTAAATCCAATATGGCTTCATTTCTACTTTTATGCAAGTGTACGTATGAGAAATTGCAATCCAACTGTGTCAACTACTTTAAGAGGAAACGTACCTTTTATTGTGCTTCTGACGGCAGATGCAGTAAAGTGCATTAGGATCATAACCTCCATCGTCAGACTCAACTGATGACGATGTAGACGAGTCATTCTCGTTGCCATCCTCCTCCTCCTCCTCCTCTTCTTGTATCTGGGCCTTGCGTCCTTTTCCAGCAGTTTGGGAAGGTTTTGCTTCCTTTTTAACTGAAGTGGTGTTCTTTTCAGGAGCAGGGACTGAGGCTTTCACAGGTGTAGTGTTCTTATTAACCACCTTCTTTTTATTGACATAAGTTCTTATTGGTCCACGTTTTACAGGTTTGTCGGTGGCGTCTTCACTGGGTTTCTGGGTTTCATCTTCGCCATCTTTAAGTCCAGATTCATTCTGCTCATGAGACACCACCTTTTTTGCAGAGTCCTGCTCTGGCTGGGTCTGCACCATACCAACACTTGCTACATCTTCAGAAGCTGGATCCTGCTTTTCATCTTTTTTCTCATTGCGGTTTTCCTTCGATTGGTCCTTTTTGACAGCATCGCGACTCTCCTCATTCTCGGAGCTTCCCTCATCTCTGACTGGTGCTTTAGCCCCTGATCTGGTCTGCCTGCCACCTTGAATTTTCTTCTGAGCCTGCTTCCTTGTGCCACTTCTTGTTCTCCTTTCTGGAGACTCTGCTTTGTCCTCTACAGCTTTGGAGTCAGCACTCCCATCAAAGCTAGCTTCTGAGGCAGTCTCTGCATCAGTCGGGGTTTGAGAAGGAGGATCACCACTTTCCATGCTTGGTGGAGCACTCTTTCTAGACCCTCTTTTGGCATTCAAGAGGAATTCTTCTAGTTTGTCAGTACGCTTAGGCTGTCTGCCACTACGACGCACAGGGCATCGGTTTTCAGGGCTGCCAGTTGCCATCTCCACAGGCATCTCTGTCTTCGCAACTGCAGATGGGCAGAAACTCCAAGTCCTCTTTACCTTGCTACTGAGCTTTAAAGTTTTTTTTCTGGTTTCTCTTCCAAATCTTTGTCTACATTCTTCCTTTCACTTTGATACAGTTGCTTGGGCTCGTTATCCTCCTCTGCGATGCCTGTCAACAAAACCCTGATAAGCAACCGAGGAAGTTCAAGAAAAAAACAGACAACTTGGAATACTATTGTGGCTAGGCATTCGTCAATCAAAAACAATATCAAAATAATGTTTAATATAGCCTGTACTTGCCCAACAGTTTTATATAAATTTAGAATCAGGACAAAAAAAGGAGAAAGACCATAATCCCAGATACCACAACTGTGCCAGTATTATCACAATTACGCTAGAGTCAGTATTGTGATAGCCGGGGGGGGGGGGGGGGGGGGGGGAACAACATTCAAGGTACCTTTAGAGCAACTATCCATATGGTCCTGGCTCTGCTCTGGCTGAGTAAGAAGAGAGAGCTCAGGGTTCACATTCCCCTCCATAGAAGAAGGTGTCACTACTTTGAAAATGAATGTCTACAGTTAAAGAAGAGCACAAGAAGCTGACTTTGAGTCACTGTTTTAATCTTTTAAATGTGAAAACTGCTGTCAAGGCACTGTAACAGTATGTCTGCAAATTTAGAAATTCCGTTTTCCTTAGCATACACTCCAATATGGCATGCAAGATGATGCATGCTCTGCCATTTAACAGCTACCAAGTCACCCTCTGCTATGTTACCCTTCTTTCCCATCACTATACACTGATACCATCTATATAAAACACAAAAATCATTACCGCTGCCAAGGAAGTAATGTGATCGGGCGGTTTGTTAGTCAGTTCATTTATGTGCAGGATTATGCAAAACCTTCCTTCGGCTGCTCCCTTTAGGGGTCGCCACAGTGGCTCATTTGTCTCCATCTCACCCTATTCCTTCATCTTCCTCTGTAACACCAACCCTCTCCATGTCCTCCTTCACTACATCCATGAATCTTCTCTGTGGTCTTCCTCTTTTATGCAAAAACTATGGAATGGATTTTTATGTCGTTTTCACCAGAGGTAGCCCTTGTGTCTACGATGGACCCAAGAGATTAGATGTGATTTGAAGCTACTTGTCCACCTGGGCGTCTGTTGACGGAAGCTCCCCATGCCTCCTCTGCATCGGGATCTGTAGGGCACGTGAAAGGGGCATAACCAGGCCAGAGTCACGAGTCCAATACTCCACAACCGCAAACTGCACGGAAAGTATCACCACCTGGTCAGAGAATTTCGTCCGGCTTTCAAGCAGTATTTTCAGCTACAAAAGTGCAGTTTAATGAGCTTTTTCTGTTTACCCCTACCTGCTCTGTTCACCCCAACCTGCACAGCCTGCACATTATTGGTTGCCGTGACTCCTGGTGGATGGGCTGTTCTAGTCTGCTCACAACGCTTCCAAATGTCAAACTTTCACCTATATCTTCAAGAGTAACAAGCGAAACATTTTTCAGAAAACAGTCAAGGCAAGAAATAAATGTGTAGTTGCCAAATATGTATTTACCTTTTACTAACAACCACTATTTTATATGTTCAGCACAAGCTCCAAGAAACAACCACACGCCTGCTCCTCATTTCCGTATTATGAATCTGAGCAGGGATTCAGGAGGAGAAGGAGCAGACAACTCCAAGCAACGGCTTGAGATTCTTGACACCACGCTACCAAAGTGCATGTGGGGTGTACTACATAGACAATGAATGGGAAGTGTGAAAACGCACGCCTAGGTGGACAGTTACCATGAGAGCGCATGCCTCCACCAAGACCCTTGTCTGTGTGAAGCAGGATTGCATAAAAACTACAGAATGGATTTGGATGAAATTTCCACCATAGGTGGCCCTTGGGCTAAAGGTGAATTTAGGGCTGGGCGAAATGGACTCCCCAAAAAAATCTCTGATGTTTTTCATACCACACCTGATTTTAACAAAATTTTCACTAAAAGTGGCCTTTGTGCTACAGATGAACCCATTAGATTTTGGAGGTAATCCAAGCATGCATACCTCCACCAAGGCCCCAGCTTGCAATATTAAAGAAAGTGAGTGATGCAGAAACCACATCCTGACCCGGATCACCTCCAAAATCAATTTTTTATTTATTTATTTAAACTGGGACAGTGCATATTCATTAACACAACCACTATTAGGTAGTTCATGTAAATATGCCAGATTTAGCCTTACAGGACAATTTTCATCTGTAGTCCCTTGACAGGTAAATGTTACAAAAACATGTTAATGTTTACAGACATTGCACTAGAATGTGCAGAGTGCATACTAATTGTCCAAATTGTGGATGCAAGTTTGATTGTCCAGGAGCCACTTTTTCACTGATTTAGAGGTCTTGAGCAATTGCATGTTTCTGAGTTTTACTGGGATAGTGTTCCAAGTATGAGACGCTCTGACAGAGAAGGACATCTGCCCAAAGCTTCTTTTCCTGAAGGGAACGTCACAGTCCCCTTGGCTCTGGGATCGAGTGCCCACTTTGTCCTTCAGAAGGATGTACTCAGTCAGAGGAGGTGGAGCCAAACTATGACGCGTTTTATACACCAACATGATGTCAGATGTTGGTGTATAAAACAGATAATCCGCTCATTTGTACCCCAAAGGCCACGTCTGGTGAAAATTTAATCAAAATCCATCCAGTAGTTTTGTGTAATTCTGCTCAAAGCCAGACAGACAGACCTTGGCAGAGATACATGCTCTCTGAGTGCTTTCCAATTAAAAAAAGTCTTTAAAATATAAACAAAGAGACTATTCAATTATTAAGCCCGAGTGTAAACTTTATTTTTATTTTTTTATTTAATCTTTATTTAACCAGGCAAGACAGATTAAGAATACATTCTTATTTACAACTGTGGCCTGGGTGAACACCTTTGATGGTTGTAGAAAGGAGTCTGGATTGCCAAGTTATTGTGAGGAAAAGCAATGCCCAACATTCATGTAGCACTAGCTTACTTATCCTCTTCATCCCAGGTGGGACATAAGGCTGCAACAAGCAACCGCATGTAGTACCAACATCATTACTAACAGTCCACTGAGGCCATCAACAATCAACGTCAGCACTCTTCCCCAAATGTAATTTTGAACGAGCTTATACTTTCATGCCAAAAACCCACCAACTTGGAACCTGAAAAGATGGGTTTTTTTTTAGCTGGGACCAAAAAACAGTTGTAAGGCTGTGTGTCCATCAAATGCATTTTTTTATGCTGTGGGCAACTATTTTCTATTCATTCTCTATGTTGTTTTGTTTTTCTTTTGAATTCTTGGAAGGAATATGGGTGGGCAATATAAGCTGCGGCTTCAGCCATCGCCAAGGAGGTTATGTGATCATCGGCGTTGGTTTGTTTGTCTGTTTGTTAGCAAGATAACTCAAAAAGTTATGGACGGATTTTCATGAAATTTTCACAGATTGTCAGAAATGGGGTATCCTACAGATGATTAGATTTTGGTGGTGATCCGGATCACCGTCCACAAGAAAACCGCCATTACGCAAAATGCCATTTTCGTGAATAACTACTGAACCACTAATCCTATCATTGTCAATCCAATTGCTTGTCATATGTTTTCATGGTCAAGGAATCTGAAAACGTACACACAAACACTGTATGGGGGGGAACTGTGGCGAAAACCGCCATTACAGAAAATGCGATTTTCGTGAATAACTACTGAACCACTAATCCTATCATTGTGAATCCAATTGCTAGTCATATGTTTTCATGGTCAAGGAATCTGAAAACATACACACAAACACTGTATGGGGGGAACTGTGGTGCTTGGCGGAGGTCTGCGCTCTCCGAGTGCTTTTCTAGTTGTCTAATTTGACCTTGTTGGATTTTCTTTCCCCCTTTGTTATATTATTCTGTTTCTTTTTTAATCTCTACTTTTAATCTATCCGAAATAAAGATTCATTCATTCATTCATGTAGTCCAGCGTTTACAGCACTGAGCGCCCTCGGTGCTGAAATGCTCTCAGCAGCAACTGGTTTTTGTCGCGGTGCTGAGCGCTGAAAAAGTTTAACTTTTAAGAGTACAGCTGCACTTGTCAATGTCAAACCTTTCTAACCAGCATATCAGAATTAAGGAAGGGTGGGACATAGGTTGTCGGTACAGGAAGAAGAGAATGGTAGGATGGCAAGGGAGAGCCTGAACTTTGCTACATCAAACAACCCGGTACTCTTTAAGCTGACACTAAAAGGATACCATATCAAAATCTGGAAGCAAACGCTCAGAGAAATGTGTCCACATCTGTCGGCATGCGAGGTGAGTGTTGGTGCCTTTGTCACAGTCATATTTCTTTCTTACAAGTTTGTTGTGGTAGAGAATATAGATACTCTGAATGTGTACAGTTGATGCCTGCAAAAAATGGAAATAGCTCCAATGTGAAATGTGATCATTTACCGTCATTTATGAGTATAGGAAACCGTGTATTGAGCATATCTCAGCTGATTTACCAAAACAGATGTAAAAGAAAATTAACAAAATTTTGACCATAGACTATTCCGTTTACCTCAGCAGGCAGGTGGGCTTTCTGTAATTAGTCTGCGTCTGAGAAATTCTAGACTGGTTGATGTAATGTACCCAGACTCTTTTCTTTTTCGTGTCATCATATTTTGCATCCAGAGCCGCTACCAATACCAGAGCATGTTTCCTGCCCAACATTGGGAGGAACTGGAGGGCTGGTGCAGGGAGAACAACGTGGTCAACGTGGACAAAACGAAGGAGATGATTATCGACTTCCGGCAGTCACAGCCTGAACACGTCCCCCTCAGCATCGGCGGCCGTTTAGTGGAGAGAGTGGAAAACATCAAGTTCCTCGGAGTGCAGATCTCGCAGGACCTGACCTGGAGCAAGAATTCCTTGGGGATCAGGAAGCGGGCCCAGCAGAGACTGCACTTCTTGAGGAAACTCAAACAGGCCTCCCTCCCCATCTGCATCCTCAGGACCTTCTACAGAGGTGTGGTGGAGAGTGTTCTGACGTACTGCATTGCAACATGGTACTCCAGCTGCAGTATGTCAGACAAAAAAGCCCTGTAGAGGATAGTTAAGGGAGCTGAGAGGGTAATTGGAGTGTCCCTCCCCTCTGTCCAAGAACATTTTCAGAACCGTTGTAGGAGCAGGGCACTGAACATTGTCAAGGACCGTTCTCACCCTCTGCATAAATACTTTGAACTTCTGCAATCTGGCAAACGATTCCGGAGCATCAGAGGCAGAACCACCAGACTGATTAACAGCTTCCTTCCACAAGCTGTTAGGATGCTGAACAGTTGACCCGGAATCTATACATACTACTGCACCTACAGACATTATGTGTATTATTTGTATATTATAGTTCTGGTTAGTTTTTTCAAGTATGTCTCAGGGATGTGTGAATGGCTGTGGTGGGTTGGGGGGGTGAGGATATGTGTGAGTGTGTCTTAAGTCATGTTCTTTTACTTACATGGATGCCGAGAGAAATGCAATTTCATCTTGCCTGCACTACAGTTGTATGTACAGCAATATGACAATAAAGGTTGATTTGATTTGATTATTTAGAGACTTCTATTAAAAAAATAAATAAAGTCTCGATGGGAAAAGCGGAAGTGCTGAGCTGTGCGTGACAAGCTGTTGCTAGGATACAGGGCTCAGACCTTTTATTTTCAGAGCACAAACGCGCTGCAAAAAAAAAAAAAAAAAAGGGTCAGGGCAGTCTGGGGACAAAAAACCATTTGGTGGACATGCAGCCTTATGGTTTCGCAAGGGGAAAAACCATCATCAGAAGGCATAACGCTCAGTCGAAAAGAGCTCCATTTAACGCAATAGATGAAACCCATGATCAAAGTTTAAACCAGCAGTTGTTGAACAAACACCATCATCACCTTAGCCTCCTTGACACAATGTTGCTACCAGTGAAATAACAGTAAGTTAAAAGGACTGAAAATGACTGTGTCCTGGACTTTTTTGTTGAACAGATTAGGTTTGTTATTTTGATTAACAGTTATAACTGTGGATTAATTAATCAAAATAAATGCAGAATACAATGGTTAAAAGAAAACAAAAAGACAGTGTCTATACCTGCAGTTCAGCAGTGATGGCAAGCAAACTGAGTCTCCAAACAACACAAAGGACTCCCAAAGGTAACCATCAGTCCTGGTACAAGGTTAGAATATCTGCAGAAATAAAAGAGAAAGCTTTAAATACTTTCCGGTGATATCTGAGCATTTACAAATTACGACAAAGCCAGATTTGACTACGGAAACAACTTGCTGTCCAAAATACACAGACTTAATTTGTAGGCCATTTAAAAATTCAAAAGCCTACAAAAGGATTTCTACAGAAGCATACTGCATCCCCCCCCCAAAAAAATCTGTTTTTCTGAGTTAATGAGAGAAATTATCTTAAAAAAAAAAAAAAAACAAGTTCTGTTTTTCTGAATTATGAGATACTGCCAGAAGCGCTCATCAGCAGAAAGCAATGGCAGCATACTGGAATCATAAACCAAAGGTATGTTATTAGTATAAATCATGATAATATAGTGATATTGGGATATTTATTCTTTTATTAAACTAAACATGCGGGACATGGTTGCTTCCAAGCCATCATGAGGAAACAAAAGCAACTGTTCACCGAAGCAGGATTTTTTTTCCATTAAAATTTATCTCATTAATTCAGAAAAATATAGCAAAAAAATTTTTCCTTGAAAATTTCTCATTAATTGAAAAAAACAGCAAAAAAAAAGTGTTTGTTGAAATTTATCTCAATTCAGAAAAACATTTTTTTTGGGGGGGGGGGGGGGTGAATGCAATACGCTTCTGTAGATTTAAAATGAATACATGCTGACAGAAAAATATCCCACTATTTACATATTTATTTATTTAATTCTTTCCTATTAGGCAGCAACGAGTAAATACTTTGGGGAAAAAATTAAATCAGCTGTGGGAGGAGGGAAGTGAGTTACGGCTTAGAGCCAATAAGGAGACTGCGGTCACGACACCTGGACACGTGAACCGGAGGACAGTTATGGCGAAGGAAGGTGGGAGGATCCCAGGACTAATATTCATCGTATTCTGTATAGTTTTGAACAAAACTGGCTTTCTAAGGCGTCCAGATTGTGTATAAATAACTTTACAAAGCATAAATACGTAGGTCCAACAGAAACTGCTCGACACTTGAAGTTAAATGCGGTCTTAGTACATATTTTAAAATCTCCATCAGCTACCAGTCATATAAAGTATCCCATTCAATGTAGGATACAATAACGACTGGGCGAGAAAAGCCTATATGGACAACACACTATGACAAAAGACGTTTAGAAACACTGCGACCCCAACATTGGGCCAAACCACATAGCATCTTACGGTTAGCTAACCGAGTGCTAAGGATCGTCGAAATTTGAAACGAAGGGCCCACTACAACTATTTCTAATAAGTTAAATTAAAATCAAGAACAGGCCACGACTATTTCTATGCGGTTAAAGAGACTCTATACATCTTAGTTATCGGTTTCGTCATTTAATATTTTACGACAGACTATGTGTTGCAAAACGGGTACTTGTAGTTAATTCGCAAGGCTAGTTATAAGCTAGCCTTAACCAGCATGGCTGCGCTAACGGTGAACACCAAACTGTTAGCATCTAGCAACAATTAAACAGAACGCAAAACTTACAAAACCAATAACTCGATACAGCTATAGCCCACGAAAATAGACAAAAAACATTTTAATGATAAAATGGAGCAGCTGCAGCACAAGTAACATCAGTTAATATCTGGTACGTCAACGTTGTCTCCGATACCGCGAACTGAGATTTCCACCACCATCATAACAAACAATTAAACAAGGGCGCATTACATAAAAATGTAATATTGCACGACACCAACGTGAAACAGTTGTATCTTACCCACCTACACGTTAGAAAAAACAATTTACACGCCCTCGTTCTTTTTTCAGTTAGTCCTCCATTTTCTTCTCCCGTTCGACCTGACTGACTGCGGCTGATGGCTGACGGGGAACACAAAATGGTTTTGTGTTTACGCAGCCCCCACTGGCCTGGAGGAAAATTACACCAACACAGCCAAAAAGCAGGCAGAGAATCCCCTACTTGCTACTGCAGTATGTAGATCGGGGCTCGTAAAGAAAACAATGCTGACATAGCGTGTAGATGAAAGTAAAACCATTCCTCACCACCATGAAAAAGAAAGTATGAAGTTCGGGGCGGTGCTAAATGAGGGCGGAGTCAAACTGCAGTCAGTTCAAAAAACAACAACAAAGAACTACAGAAGGCAAACGTGCCGATTTAAGTCTAAACTTGCCCCGTCAAGTTTTAATGAAAGGTTTTTTGCAACTTTTGTTTTGCACTTTGTTTTCTCTTAATTTTGTAAAGAAATTTACAACCTTTTCCTATTAACTTGCCATTAATAATGAATACATTTTTAATTTCTTTATATTTACAATTTCTTGCTTAAATTGTATCTTTTGGCACAAATGTCTGCTCTTTTTTGCAATATTTAGACTGTTCAAGTAAATATCTACTTTTCTTTTCATTGTGGAGCGTGTAAATAACGAGGCGGATTTGACTCAGACATTTTATTACACGTCTCACACAAGAAGCATAGACAGAATGAATACAGTGATCCCTCGCTACTTCGCGTTTCACCTTTCGCGCCTCAGTGCATCGCGGATTTTTCAAAAATATTCATCAAAAATTCAAAATTGAGAAAAAATAGCACGAAAGTTGCCCGGGCCTAGCAGAAGGCAGGGAGACTACATTAGAACATCAGGTATCAACACGGAGAGCCCGCACAACTCAAAATCCACCTCTCTGACCACCGCTCCACTCCTCTCCGCCCACCTCTTCACCGCTCGGGAATCTCGCAAGCTGATTGGCCGAGACGTTTTACCTCGCAAGCTGATTGGCCAAGACGTTTTACACAGCTTCTCTCCCTGCCGAGCGCCCATACCCAGCGAAGGAAGACCGCATTCATTGTTCTTTATCGCTCGTGTTGCTTAGTGGCACTTTTCGCTGTTCTCTTGTGCCTTTTTGTGCAAAATAGTGCTTGTGACGCCCTTGGGGGGGGGGTGATGCTACTTCGCGGTTTTTCACTTTTCACGGTCGGTTCTGGTCCCCATTAAACGCGATAAGTGAGGGATCACTGTACTCCACAGAGACTCTCCTCTTAAAAAGCATGGCATTCTTCTAGAAGCTTCTCACACACAAAAGGTCACATTGCATTCACTTCCTTAATTCTTTAACATCCTTCCAGAAGTTTCTAACACACAAAAGATCACACTGCATTCATCCTTCACACCTCCCTATTATCTCCCAGGGAAGCTCTGCTCTTTGTTCTTGCCTAAGATGCTATACAATTATGCACTCCCCATGTGTCACCAAACGACCCCCCCCCCCCCGAGCGTCTTGGATAGAACAATAGAATGACAGTCCATATGCTGTGGTAAAATCATTAAACATCAATCCACATGCTGATTGGGCTTCAATCTTCTCCCGTATCTGCTGTAACCAGGATTCACCGCCTCCGTGGCGCTGTCATGCTGGGGGGCTGATGTTTGAGGGGTAAAAGTCTGTCCATGTGGGTGCTCTGGGGAAACCTTTCTCTGGGAAGCTCCCCGTGGGGGTCTTCCATGCCGAGGGGCCCTCGCCAACAGCACTTGCTCGTCCGCCACCACAAAAGCGGGTTTGAGTCTGTCTATGCCAATCTTCTCCCTCCTACCCCCCAAAACTAGCAAAAAATGCTTGTCCCTTGTTTCCAGCACTCTGAACGGTCCATCATAAGGTGGGCGCAGTGGAGGGTGATGAGCATCATGTCTGACAAAAACGAATTCCGCGTTTTTCAAAGTTTTTGGCACAAAAACGCGCGGAAAACTGTGGTGAGCAGGGCCCGGCAGCGTGCTTGTGTCTATGCTACGCTGCAACAGCTGAGACGGGGAGCTGCCCGGCGCGGGATTATCTGGAAGAATCAGAATCAGAATCAGAATCAGAATAAACTTTATTGCCAAGCATGTAAAAAAACACACGAGGAACTTGACTTGACATTGGTGTGCATGCGCGCGACACAACGACACGGCAGCCATAATAGGCGCCTCATCAAACAGAGATAGATAAGAAAGGGAGGGGAAGGGAGGGAACGACACAAGGGGGGAGGAGAAAAAAAAACTTCGTTATCAAAATACAGCTTATTTTTAAGCAGATTATGATTACAATGAAAAAAAAATCTCTCAATAGCACAGAGCAACAACTCAGAATTCACAAGACACAAGAGAGCAGTGTACAGTATATCTTTAATCAGTTCATGAATCAATGTGTGTGCGGTGTTGAGCAGTGTTGATGATAATAAGAGAGACCCAAGGACCCTTGGCAGAAGATGTTTTGTCTGTCTGGCGCCCAGTCTTATCTGGCGCTGCAGCTGGCTGTCCAAGGCCTTGTGCTCATGATTTTGAAAAAAACACAGTCTGCAGACAGCCAGGAGGAATTTTCATGGGGAATAATAATGCCAAATAGGACTGATCACAGAGAAGACTTGTATTTCTTCTGTAGATTCAGTACATTAATCCTTCATTGCGCAGCTTTGAATTCGTCGTGGAAAGACCTGAGCGAACCCATGATGTAATCCACCTTACGAGACAGTTCTCCAGTAGTCTCGTAAGGGCAGCCGAAGTGGCTGCGCAAAAACGAGTTCAGCCGGGGAAGCTTCCAGATCCTCTTTAGACGCAGAACGTAACCCCAATAAAACCCACGGTAGCTTGTCTACCCAATTTGCATCCGTCAGTGACGCCCTGAGAGCCGCTTTCAATGACCTATGAAAATGTTCGCATAACCCATTAGCCTGTGGATTGTATGCGGTTGTGCGGTGAATTGTGACACCCAGGCTGCGGGCCATTCGGAGCGGAGCATTCGGAGTTCTGAAAAAAATTGAGGGCCTCTGTCGGACGTAATATCCGACAGGACTCCAAAACGCGCCACCCATGCTGTTAAAAACGTACGCGCCACCTCCTCGACTGTGGTTGCCGCCAGTGGAACCACTTCCGGCCATCGCGTGGTGCGGTCCACCATTGTCAGAAGGTGCGTGCACCCCTGTGATGGCGGGAGGGGGCCCACAAGGTCCACGTGAACATGGTTGAACCTCTTAGCCGGGATGCGAAACGGCTCCAAGGGAGCCTTCGTGTGTCTGTGTACTTTGGCTCGTTGGAACGCCATGCAGGCTGCTGCCCACTCTTTCACTTGTTTGCGAAGGCTCGGCCACACGAATTTCTCTCCTACCATTTTGACCAACGCGCGTACTCCTGGGTGCGCCAAAGAATGAATCGAGTCAAACACGCGGCGGCGCCACGCGGCCAGGACCACGGGACGCGGGAGCCCCGTGGAGACATCACAGATTAGGGGGGGTATGCCGTCTTGCAGCACCCTGCTCTCCAGCCTTAACCCTGTTGGTCCAGACTGGAGCGCGCACACGTCCGCGTCACTAACCTGCTCCGCGGCCATGGCTGTGTAATCTATCCCCACGCAGACCGGGGCAGCCACAGCACGCGAGAGGCAGTCTGCCACTACATTCAGTTTACCCGCCACATGCTGAATATCGGTAGTAAACTCTGAGATTGCGGCCAGCTGTCTCTGCTGCCGGCCCTACCACGGTTCTGAAACCTTGGCCATCGCGAATGTTAGTGGCTTGTGGTCAACGAACGCGGTGAAACAGCGCCCTTCCAGCCAGAACTGGAAGTGGCGAATGGCCAGGTGGAGAGCCAGCAACTCCCTGTCGAACGCGCTGTATTTACGTTCACTGTCGCGCAAAGTCCTACTGAAAAAGGCGAGCGGCTGCCAAGCCCGGGCTACGCGCTTCTCCACGACCGCCCCTGTGGCCACATCTGAAGCGTCAGTGGTGAGCGCTATGCGGGCCGTTGGGTCTGGATGTGCCAGCAACGCAGCGTTTGCCAGAGCTGCTTTGACTTCCGAGAACGCCCGCTCTAGCTCTGGGGACCATTCAATCTTATCCGCGGGTTTCTGTTTTTTGAGCACGGCGTACAGTGGTTGCATGAGCTGCGCTGCGCGGGGAAGGAAAAGGTTATAAAAATTCACTATTCCCAAAAATTCCTGTAGCGCCCTGACCGTTTGCGGTCGGGGAAAATCTGCTACCGCGCGCACTTTGTCAGGCAGCGGAACCGCTCCTTCAGGAGAGATGCAGTGCCCCAAAAAATCAATCTGCGTCACCCCGAACTGACATTTCGCTGGGTTGATTATTAACCCATGCTCTTCCAACCTACGGAAAACCGTCGTGAGGTGGGTTTCGTGTTTGTCTTTGGACGCGCTGGCTACTAAGATATCGTCCAAGTGGACGAACACGAAAGGGAGATCGCGGCTTCAGGTGTGCTGGCAATGGAGTAGGTGTGTGCGTTGCTGGCTCCTGCTATATTTTTTTCTTTACTTTTTAAACCCTATTTTGCTGTAAGCTGTTAATGTTTTGGATATTTAATACGTGCAGAATCTGTTTTGAAATATGTCCAAAACAAGAAAGCAGACTGAAAAGGAGGCAGCAGGGAACAATATTAACACCAGCTTAGCTGAGGATGCTAGTATCAGCCTTAACCCTGCACTTGTTGCCTTGCTTGAGCAACACAGAATGTCCATAGCTGCTGACTTCAAAGCTTCATTTGAACTTATTAATGGTAAGCTGGACAAAATTCAAGCAGATGTGGCGAACCAGGAGCAACGCATTGGCGACCTTGAAAACAACGCGGAGGACGTCAGCCAGCGCCTAGCGGCGCTTGAAGTTACATGCGAGTCAATACAGGAGGAGAACAAACTTTTGAAAAACAAACTTTCTGACCTGGAGGGAAGAAGCAGGAGGCTGAATATTCGTCTGGTGGGTCTGCCGGAGTCCTTTGATGTGGGTCCACGGCCATCTGAATTTTTTTCTCGGCTGTTGGTGGACGTCTTTGGCACACAAACTTTGCCATTTCCCCCAGAGCTGGATAGAGCCCACCGCAGCCTCATGTCCAAGCCGAGTCCGAATGGGAAGCCGCGCGCTGTCATTATTTGTTTCCACCGGTTTCGGACCAAAGACTTGGTGATGAGAGAAGCGCGGAGACGCCGTGGGACTTTGGAATATCGTGGGCATAAACTTCAGTTCTACGAGGATTATAACGCCGACGTTCAGAAGCAACGAGCCGAATATAAGGAGGTTATGTCCGAGTTGTACAAGAGAGGTTTTCGTCCTTCTCTTCTTTTCCCCGCCAGGCTCCGGATAACTCTTCCAGACGGCAAAAACCAGTGGCTGGCGTCCGTCTCGGAGGCCACCTGCTTCATGCAAACTATGGAGAGAAACCAGCAATTTTCGCCTTGAACTGGACATTTCTGGGTTGACCAGCTGCCGCGCTGGACTGCTTGTTACTTTATTGAAGCTGCACTGACTGGACATTGATGCATTTTCAGATGTTTAAAAACAAGGTAAAATTGGCTCCCTATACGTTGTTGTTTACTTAATTCTTTTTTTTAATTTTATCTTATTTTTTTTTTTTTTTTTTTAGGGTAAAACGTTCATATTATGCAGGATTGAAGCCAGTTGTATGGGAGCATTCTGTTAGGATGAAAATAGAGCTGGAGATGGAGCGGTTGCTGTTTTTTTGCAACTGGCTGGAGTGTTGTTATAGGTTTGGTTGTTGGATTTTTTTATTATTTTTTTTTTATTTTTTTTTTATTATTTTTTTTTGTTTTGTTTTTTTGTTATGGTTTTATTTACACCCCCCTTACCCCTTCCTTTTTTCTTTTTTTTTTACCCGTACCTCACTTTATTCTTCTTTGGGCTACACAACATAATATATAAATTTTACTCTTTGAATGAATAGTAATCTTACTTTGGTAAGCTGGAATGTGAAGGGGTTGAACCATCCAATTAAACGAAAGAGAGTCATGTCACGTCTAAAGCAATTTAAGCCTGGGGTACTGTTTTTGCAGGAAACCCATTTGCAGGATTCCGACCACTTGCGTTTGTCAAAATGTTGGTCAGGACAATTTTTTCATTCAAATTTTAAAGCTAAGGCCAGGGGCGCTGCTATTCTTATTGATCGAAATATCCCATTTATTCCCTCTAATGTTGTATCAGATAAAAATGGACGATTTGTAATAGTATCAGGTAAACTTGGCGATAAACATGTCACTTTGGCTAATCTGTATGCACCGAATTTTGATGATGTGCACTTTTTTCGCAACCTTTTTTCGCAACTTCTAGATTTAAATACTCATTCTCTAATTCTTGGGGGTGACTTTAATTTGTATATGGATCCGATCTTAGATCGCTCATCTTCAAAACCTGCTAGTCTTAATAAATCTGCAACTTATGTTAAGTCTTTTCTTGAGGAATATAGCCTTACAGATCCTTGGTGTTTTTTACATCCTAACGGCAGGGACTATTCTTTTTTCTCTCACGTACACCATACTTATACCAGAATAGATTATTTTTTTGTTGACAATTTATTAATTAATAACCTTTGCTCTTGCAGTTATGATAGCATCTTGGTTTCTGATCATGCCCCTCTTGTACTTAAAATGATCCTCCATGGATGTGACTCCATGAGAAAGCATTGGAGATTGGATCCATTATTACTTACAGATGAAAAATTGGTTGCGAATATTTCTTCTAAAATTAATTTTTTTTTGAAAGAAAATAAAACTCCTGGTATGTCAAATAAAACGATATGGGAGGCCATGAAGGCATTTCTTAGGGGGGAATTTATTTCATTGGCAGCATTTAAAAGACGATCCTTAATACAGGAACAGAAGGCTATTTTAGATCAAATCCTGGACATTGACAGACAATATGCTCAATCTCCATCACCCACTCTGTACAAGGAACGTATGACATTACAAACTAAACTTAATTTACTTTCTACTCGACAAATTGAAGGTTGTTTAATAAGGAACAAGAGTGAATTTTATGAACATGGCGAAAAAACCAGTAAACTTCTAGCTAATCAACTACGTGGTATTAGAGCTAAGCAAATTATTACTGGAGTTAGGACAGATAAAGGAGAGGTGACATCTGACCAACAAGCGATTAATGATATTTTCAGGTCATTTTATTCCAAATTATATACCTCAGAATATACAACAAACTTAAAGGATTTGGAAATTTTTTTTGATTCTATTGATATTCCTTCGATTTCTTCAGAATCTCGGCAAATTTTAGAAGCTCCCATCACAAAAGAAGAAATTCAGCTGGCAATATCATCCATGCAATCAGGAAAATCTCCAGGACCTGATGGGTTTTCCGCTGATTTTTTCAAAAAATTCTCTGATGACCTCGCCCCTTTCCTTTGTCAAGTTTTTACAGAGTCGCTTGACTCTGGTACACTTCCTCCTTCATGCTATCAGGCCTGTATCACTGTGTTGCTTAAAAAGGATAAGGATCCTGTTGATTGTGCTTCTTACAGGCCTATTTCCTTGTTAAATACCGATGTTAAAATTTTGTCAAAGTTGTTAGCTTCAAGGTTGGAAAAGATTCTTCCTTTTATAATTTCACAGGACCAAACCGGTTTCATTAAAAATCGCCATTCTTTTTTTAACTTGCGGCGGTTGTTTAATATTATTTATACTCCTCACCACAACATACCTGAATGTCTTATTAGTTTGGACGCTGAAAAGGCATTCGATAGGGTTGAGTGGGAGTATTTGTTTTTTACTTTGGAGAGGTTCGGTTTTGGTCCTTCCTTCTGTTCCTGGATTAAACTTCTCTATGCTAGTCCTTTAGCTTCAGTGTTAACTAATTGTCGCTATTCTGACTATTTTAGACTTTACCGTGGTACGAGGCAAGGCTGTCCTTTGAGCCCGTTGCTCTTTGCCTTGGCAGTTGAGCCGTTAGCTATTGCAATCCGTGGGAGCCGGGACTTTCTAGGCATTCGTAGGGGTGGCATTGAGCATAGGGTTTCACTCTATGCTGATGATCTTTTATTATTTCTCTCCAACCCACTTACTTCATTACCCGCTATACTTAATATTTTGGATAGTTTTAGTAGGTTTTCTGGTTATAAAATTAATCTTAATAAGAGTGAACTGTTTCTGATTAATGAAAAGATTCAAGTTCAGGATTTTGAAAATTTTCCTTTCAAGGTTGTTATTGATCATTTTAATTATCTTGGGATATGTGTCACTAAACAATTTAATTACTTGTTTAAAAATAATTTTCTCCCCTTACTTGACCAGTGCAAGTTAATACTTTCCAAATGGTCCCCATTATCCTTGTCTTTAATTGGCAGAATCAACTCTGTAAAAATGATGTTACTTCCAAAGTTTTTATATTTGTTTCAATGTCTCCCCATTTTTATTCCTAAATCCTTTTTTAAGTCTTTGGACTCTCTGATTACCTCATTTATTTGGAATGGTAAACATCCGAGATTGAGGAAAGTTTTTCTTCAAAGACCCAAATCAGTAGATGGCATGGCTCTGCCTAACTTTCAATATTACTACTGGGCAGCAAATATCAGGTGCATGTTATATTGGAAACATTTTTATCTGGAACCCAAATCACCTATTTGGATCCTTATGGAGTCACATGTGGACAATCAAACTTCCCTACCGGCAATTTTAGGTTCACCACTTCCCCTTGCTTTGTCTACACTGGGTAATAATAAAGTAGTTCGTCAGTCTCTTAGAATTTGGTCTCAATTCAGGAAAAATTTCGGTCTTCAGTTTTTTTCCATTAGAAGTCCAATTGCCGCAAATCATTTATTTACCCCATCAACTATTGATAGTGCATTTCATATATGGCACAGAAAAGGTTTAAAATCTTTTGCGGATTTATATTTTGATGGTCAATTTGCAAGTTTTTCTCAACTTTCCACCAAATTCGACATCACTTCTACACATTTTTTCCGCTTCCTCCAGGTCAGACATTATGTGCAAACCATGACAAAACAATTCCCTCAAAAACCTTCTGATAATCCTCTAGATGATTTTTTATTAGTTAAACCAACTTCTAAGGGGGTAATGTCAGTTTTATATAATTTAATTTCAAATTTACAATCTTCTTCTCTGGCCGCTATCAAATTGAACTGGGAACAAGATCTTAATTTTACTTTTACTGATGAACTGTGGGACTCTATTCTTGGCCAGGTTCACACTGTATCAATGTGTGCTCGTCACGCTCTTATTCAATTTAAGATTGTACACCGGATGCACCTGTCTAAGGTTAAGTTAGCACGTATTTACTCGGATATAGACCCAACTTGTGAAAAGTGTGGTAGCGCTCCTGGCACTTTGCTTCACATGTATTGGTCCTGCCCTGCATTGATGAATTTTTGGCATTCTGTTTTTATCACTATGTCTGAAGTCCTGCAATATCAAATTAAACCTGATCCATTATGCGCCATTTTTGGTGTGGCTCCAGAACTTGTCTTGCCAAGTTCCAAATTAAAAGTATTCAAATTTTCATTATTATTGGCCAGACGTGCTGTATTACTGAAGTGGAAAGACTCTTCGCCCCCTTCACATTTACAGTGGATAAAAGATATAATGTCCTGTTTGGATTTAGAAAAAATCAGATATACAGTCTGTGGCTCTGAAAACAAATTCTATAAATTATGGCGCCCGTTTCTTGATTTCTTTGAAAGACCCACGATTATAGTTTCTGAGTAGCTCATATCCCCTTTACCCCACCCCCACTTCACATACACAATTTTTCTTTGTATTTTTTTTTTTATTATTATTGTTTATTTAAAGGTTTTTGTGCTTTGAAGCATTTACATTTGTTGGCTTTAAGTTCTAGTTTTTTACTGTTTGGTTGAAACAAAAATGAAAATTTCTAATACTTTGTATTGTATTGATACTTCAATTAATAATAATAAAAAGACCTTTGAAAGAAAGAAAGGGAGATCGCGCAGCACTGCAACCATCATGCGTTGGAATGTCTGTGCAGCCCCTTTAAGCCCAAAAGGCATGCACAAAAACTCAAATAAACCGAACAGAGTTATTACCGCTGTTTTGGGTATGTCCTCAGCGCGCACTGGGACTTGGTGGTAATCGCGGACCAGGTCTATTTTAGAAAAAACGCGCGCTCCTGCCAGGTGAACGGAAAAATCCTGAATGTGAGGAATTGGGTAGCGGTCGTGCGCTGTGGCGTTGTTCAACCTGCGGAAATCCCTGCAAGGTCGCCACAAACCTTCAGCTTTAGGGACCATGTGTAGCGGGGAAGCCCATGGGCTGTTTGAGCGCCTAATGATGCCCAGCCTCTCCAGGTTGGCGAACTCCTCGCGCGCTATGGCCAGTTTAGCTGCGTCCAAGCGCCGAGGTCTTGCAAAAACAGGCGGCCCGGTGGTGGTGATAAAATGCTCCACCCCGTGTTTAGCGATGGCTGCCGAAAACGTCGGGACAGTGAGTGCTGGGAACTGAGTGAGCAGTGTGTGGAACTTACCGCATGCAGCTGTGACGTTGGCTTGTGCTGTTGGCCGGGACGCTCGAGCTATACAGGGGATAGAATCAAAGGACAGTGCATTAACTAGGTGCCTGTTAGCGACATCAACCAACAAACCACGTGTGCACAAAAAATCAGCCCCCAGTATATTGAAATGCAATGCTGCTATGACAAAAGTCCACTCAAATGTACGGCCGTGTAGAGACAAGAGTAGAGTCCTCTCACCAAAGGTCTTAATCTCCAAGCTGTTTGCTGCTGCCATCTCGGGGCCGCTAGATCCTGCCAGCCGGTCGGCATAGGACAGCATGATGAAACTCATCTGGGCGCCGGTGTCCACGAGGAAATGCCTCCCTGAGCGTGCGTCCGTCAAGTAGAGCAGCTTGTTCTCCTCCCCGAGGGTCGCGGCTGCTACCGACCCCCGGTCTTGGCGTTTCCCGAGTCGCTTGAATTGGCACGGTGGTATACATTTGCATGCCTTCTCTGCGAAGCGGCGATGGTAGAAGCAAAGTGTGTCTCCCCCGCGTTCCTTGGCCCCCGCTGCTGCTGCCGTCGGTGGCTCTGCTGCTGCCGTCGATGGCTCCTCGCCTCCTCCGGGCGTCGCGCCGAGCTCCGTCGCTGCTGCAATGGTCGTGAAGTCCCTGCTGGCGACGATGATCCGGTTTGCTTCACGGGCTAGCGCACGATAGTCCCGCTTGGCCAGCAACAGCAAATTGGCCAGGGTCGCTCTTGCCGCTGACGGAAGGTTCCGGAGGAAGAGGTGGGTAAAAATGAAATGGTCGTCGTCTGTGCCCTTTAACCTCAGTATCTTCTCCATCAGGTCTATGGCCGACCCATCTCCCAACCCAGTCCGAGTCAGGAGTCTCTCTGCTCTCTCACCATCCAAAAGTGTGAAGTGCTGGATGAGTGCAGCCTTCAGCGCGCCGCACTTGTCGTCGGTTGGTGGCTGATCGAGCAGGCTCTCTACGTGCTGAGCCGTGCTGGCATCGAGCGCTACGACCACATAGTGGAATTTTGTGTCATCCGCCGATATCCCCCGGAGGGCGAACTGCGCCTCGACTAGGTGGAACCAGGAGCGCGGGTTGTGCTGCCAAAAATCCGGTAGCTTGATCGCAACAGCACATGCGTGGCTGGGGGTTCCCATCAAGGCTGGCTCCGGGGGTCTTTCGTTGTGTTCCATGATTCGTCTTGGGTCACCAGTGTGGAGCGTGTAAATAACGAGGCGGATTTGACTCAGACATTTTATTACACATCTCACACAAGAAGCATAGACAGAATGAATACTCAGCAGAGACTCTCCTCTTAAAAAGCATGGCATTCTTCTAGAAGCTTCTCACACACAAAAGGTCACATTGCATTCACTTCCTTAATCCTTTAACATCCTTCCAGAAGTTTCTAACACACAAAAGATCACACTGCATTCATCCTTCACACCTCCCTGTTTTCTCCCAGGGAAACTCAGCTCTTTGTTCTTGCCTAAGATGCTATACAATTATGCACTCCCCATGTGTCACCAAATCATGTTGTTTTTTTAACAAGAAAAAAACAGTTTTTTTTTTACTTTTAAATCAAGGTATGCCTTATAAATTATCAGTTATTTTTAATTTGATATTGTTTCCTCTAAACTTGAGGGATTTTTTAACACCAAAGTCAGAGGGAGCAAATAACTAAAGCAGCACCTTAAAATAATGTTTCAAAAATAATTTTGATGGTAGCTACTAAGGCTGTGAGTCTTTAGAAGTCACACGATTCGATTCATTACCATTTTTTTGGAGGGGGGGCAAATTCGGCCTCGATTTTCAATTCAAAGCAATTCGCATTTGGCTCTCAGTTCAGTACAAAAACCCACTCATCTCAGGGAAAAAAGTCCACTGCACTGCAAAAAATGCTGAGGTCAGCTTGAAAGCAGAGTACAGTGTGTTGATGTTTTGGGGGGTTATATTTTTTCAAAAATTACATCAACTGATTTGCAATAAAATACTGTTAAATGAAAAAAGTAGGCTTAAGTTATTAATGTGGGCACCCAGCACAATGCAGACTGATAATATTCACGCTCAGTAGGGATTGCATACGAACAGAGAGTCCCTAGGGGGACAACCAGAACAATGACTATTGTTATACATCCCCGGATTAAGGAGAGGATGTCCGGCACCAGTTAATCACGCAATTGATATTTATTGACTGATATGTATCAAAGGTCTCCCGAGTCGGCGGACAGAGCCACTGTTTACAGCAGGAGACGATACAGCAGGGAAAAGCTAGCTAGCACTCAACCGCCACCCGGTGCTAACGGAGAAACTCAACATACCAGGGAACTGAAGCGAAAACAACGCGGGTGCCGGGCTGGAGTTTAGGCCGCGTGCAAGAAATATAAGACAGAATAATAAAGAGCGATGGCAAGAACCAAGCAGACCGCCCGTAAATCTACTGGAGGAAAAAGCCCCCCAGGAAGCAGCTAGCAACCAAGGCTGCTCGGAAAAGCGCTCCAGCCACCGGTGGAGTGAAGAAGCCTCACCGTTACAGGCCCGGTACCGTGGCTCTGAGAGAGATCTGTTGCTACCAGAAATCCACAGAACTGCTCATCCGTAAGCTGCCCTTCCAGCGCCTGGTGAGGGAGATCGCTCAGGACTTCAAGACCGACCTGCGCTTCCAGAGCTCCACCGTCATGGCTCTGCAGGAGGCCAGCGAGACCTATCTGGTGGGTCTCTTCGAGGACACCAACCTGTGCGCCATCCACGCCAAGAGGGTCACCATCATGCCCAAAGACATCCAGCTGGCCCGCCGCATCCGCGGAGAGAGAGCTTAGACTTTCTGCTGCACATTCACCAACCACAATGCTCCGCACTGTGTGTCTATATATATATATATATATATATATATATATATATATATATATATATATATATATTTATATTTATATTTATATTAATATGTACATTGTGGCACACATATGTGAGTTGCTTAGGCTGCATATGTATATTACTCTTGCTTCACGTCTCAGAATGAACAATAGGTCTGGGTCTCCTGGGGATAACAGGAGGGTGCAAAATGTGATCTTTAGAGATGGCCTTGAGAGATTTCCTGACCACCAGTGGTTTTAGGTGGAGGGGAGAAGACCTGGAGGATGATGTATTGTGTCTTGGGATTTAAAGACAATGTGACTCTGTACTTTGATGTCCCGGGTATAAAAAGGACAGATGTGGGAGGATGTGTCTCTTTTTCTGTTTGGAGGATGTTGGAGACGAGTGAATAAATCTGATTTGAGAAATAAACTCAGCCTCATCTTTTCATGCTCTCCACACTGGTGACCTTAAGACATATCATGGACGAAAGAAATTGCCCCAAGCCGGACTCGCCAGGAACCAGCCAGGCGAACGCAGCCTCAGTCAAACTACCAGATTTCTGGCAGGACAACCCGGACTCCTGGTTCCTCTTGGCCGAAGCTCAGTTCGCTCTCCGGGGAATAACGGCAGATGACATGAAATTCTACCACGTTATCGCCAAGCTCGACAACCGCATGGCTTGACATGTGCAGAACCTGGTGCAGTGCCCACCGGCCGAAGACAAATATGGCGGGTTGAAGGCTGCGCTCATCCAGCGTTTCACTCCCTCAGTCCAGGAAAGAGCAGAGAGACTCCTGGCCCTGAACGACTTGGGAGACAGCACACCCGTCGACCTGATGGAAGACATGCTGAGGTTGAGGGGCTCAGACGGCGACGACCTTCTCTTCACCCACATTTTCCTGAGAACCCTACCGTCGGCCACGAGAGCGACCCTGGCCGGTTCACTGTTGTTGGCCCAGCGGGACTTCCGCGCGCTGGCCCAGGAGGCACAGCGGATTCTCAACGCCAGCAGACAGCGTGCGGCCACCGCAGCAGCGACAGGACTCGACGCGAGGGCCGGAGATGGCAGGGGGCCAGAGGCGGCGGCAGCAGACCCACCGGCAACGGCGGCGGTGAAGGCCAAACATCGCCGAGGAGATGACCTCTGTTTCTACCATCGTCGCTTTGCAGAGAGGGCACGCAAGTGTATACCACCGTGTCAGTTCAAGAGCTCGGGAAACGCCAGAGCTGAGGGTCGGTAGCAGCCGCGGCCCTCGGTGAACAGAACAAGCTGCTCTACTTGACGGATGCGCGTTCGGGGAGGCAATTCCTCGTGGACACAGGCTCCCAAGTGAGTTTCATCATGCCAACCTATGCTGACCGGCTGGCAGGCCCCGGGAGTCACGGAGCATCGGCAGCGAACGGCTCGAGCATTAAGACCTTCGGTGAGAAGACTCTGCTTCTGTCCCTGCAAGGCCGTACATTTGAGTGGACTTTTATTATGGCTGCGGTGAGCTTCAACATGTTAGGGGCTGATTTTCTGTGCTCACATGGGTTGTTGGTTGATCTTCTCAATAGACGCTTGGTTAATGCACTCTCTTTTTACTCTATTCCCTGTGCAGCCCGAGTGACCCCGCCCACAGCACAAGCCAACGTCGCTACGGCAAGCGGTAAGTTCCACACACTCCTCACTAATTTTCCAGCACTCACGGTTCCCACATTTTCAGCAGCCGTCGCTAAACACGGAGTGGAACATTTTATTACTACCGCCGGTCCCCCCATTTTTGCAAAAGCTCGGCGCTTGGATGCAGCTAAACTGACGATAGCGCGCGAGGAGTTCGCCAACCTTGAAAAGTTGGGCATCATCCGGCGTTCGAACAGCCCATGGGCTTCCCCACTTCACATGGTCCCTAAAGCTGACGGCTCGTGGTGACCTTGCGGTGATTTCCGCAGGTTGAACAACGCTACAGCGCACGACCGCTACCCAATCCCGCATATCCAAGATTTTTCCGTTCATCTGGCGGGGGCGCGCATTTTTTCTAAAATAGACTTGGTCCGCGGGTACCATCAAGTCCCAGTACGCGCTGAGGACATACCCAAAACAGCAGTAATAACTCTGGCCTTTTCAAGTTTTTGCGCATGCCGTTCGGGCTTAAAGGCGCTGCGCAGACATTCCAACGCATGATGGACGTGATGTTGCGCGATCTCCCCTTTGTGTTCGTCTACCTGGACGACATTTTGGTAGCCAGCGCGTCCGAAGAGGAACACGAAAAACGCCTCACGGCAGTTTTCCAGAGGTTGGGAGAGCACGGGTTAATAATCAACCCAGCGAAGTGTCAGTTCGGGGTGACGCAGATTGATTTTTTGGGGCACCGCGTCTCTCCAAAAGGAGCAGTTCCGCTGCCGGACAAAGTGCGCGCAGTAACAAATTTTCCCCAGCCACAAACGGTCAAAGCATTACAGGAGTTTTTGGGAATGGTGAATTTTTATAACCGTTTCCTCCCCCGCGCAGCGCAGCTTATGCAACCACTGTATGCCGCGCTTAAAAAACAAAAACCCGCAAATAAAATCGAATGGTCTTCGGAGCGGGAGCTCGCATTCTCGAAGGTTAAAACCGCCTTGGCAAACGCTGCGTTGTTAGCACACCCAGACCCAACGGCCCGCATAGCGCTTACTACTGACGCATCAGATGTGGCCATAGGGGCGGTTGTGGAGCAGCGGGTCACCGGGGCTTGGCAGCCGCTCGCTTTTTTTCAGCGGGACTTTGCGCGATACCGAGCGAAAATACAGCGCGTTTGACAGGGAGTTGTTAGCACTCCCCTTGGCTATTCGCCACTTCCAGTTCTGGCTGGAAGGACGCCATTTCACTGCGTTCGTCGACCACAAGCCGCTGACTTTCGCAATGGCCAAGGTTTCAGAGCCGTGGTCAGGCCGGCAGCAGAGGCAGCTGGCTGCAATCTCCGAGTTTACTACCGATATTCAACACGTAGCGGGTAAACTAAATGTAGTGGCAGATTGTCTCTCGCGCGCCGTAACTACTCCAGTCCGCGTAGGGGTAGATTGTGCAGCCATGGCCGCGGAGCAGGCTAGCGACGCGGACGTGTGCGCGCTCCAGTCTGGACCAACAGGGTTAAGGCTGGAGAGCAGGGTGCTGCAAGGTGGTATGCCCCCCTTAATCTGCGATGTCTCCACGGGACGACTACATCCCGTGGTGCCGGCCGCGTGGCGCCGCCGCGTTTTTGACTCGATTCATTCTCTGGCACACCCGGGGGTGCACGCGTCGGTCAAAATGGTAGGAGAGAAATTTGTATGGCCGAGCCTGCGCAAGCACGTTAAGGAGTGGGCAAGAGCCTGCATGGCTTGTCAGCGAGCCAAAATACACAAACACACTAAAGCCCCCTTGGAGCCGTTTCACATCCCGGCTAAGAGGTTCGATCATGTGCATGTCGACCTCGTAGGCCCCCTCCCGCCGTCACAAGGGTGCACACATCTTTTGACAATGGTGGACCGCACCACGCGTTGGCCTGAAGTGGTCCCACTGGCATCAACCACAGCCGAGGAGGTGGCGCGCGCGTTTTTAACGGCTTGGGTAGCGCGTTTTGGAGTTCCGTCGGATATTACGTCCAACAGAGGTCCTCAATTTGTTTCCGAGCTTTGGTCAGCGATGGCCCGCAGCCTGGGGGGTAACGATCCACCGCACTACCGCGTACAACCCCCAGGCTAATGGTTTATGCGAACGTTTCCATAGGTCATTGAAAGCAGCCCTCAGAGCGTCGCTTACGGATGCAAATTGGGTAGACAGGCTACCATGGGTTTTATTGGGGTTGCGTTCTGCACCTAAAGAGGACTTAAAAGCCTCCCCAGCTGAATTGGTTTTTGCGCAGCCACTCCGGCTGCCCGGGGAGTTTCTCCCAGATAATCCTGCGCCAGAGTGCCCCCTTGCTCAGCGGTTACTGAGCGACACGGGAGCGAGCACGCTTCCTAGCCCCGTTCATCACAGTTTTCCGCGCGTTTTTGTACCTAAGGCTTTAAAAAATGCGGAGTTTGTTTTTGTCAGACACGATGCTCATCACCCAACCTTGCGACCGCCTTATGATGGCCCATTTAGAGTGCTGGAAACAGGTGATAAGCACTTTTTGCTAGATTTGGGGGGCAGAAGGGAAATGATTGGCATAGACAGACTCAAACACGCTTTTGTGATGGCTGACGAAGCTGTGCAGTTAGCGAGGGCTCCTCGACGCGGCAGACCTCCTAGGGAGCGTTCCCCAAAGCTCCCACAGGGATTGACTAACAGTTCTCATCCTCAGATAGCAGCTCCACAGCAGGATGGCGCCGCGGGAGTGGTAAAGCCCGCTTACAGCAAGTTCGGAAGATGATTGAAGCCCAAACAGCACGTGGACTGATGTTTGTGATTTTATCATGATATGCAGACTGTGTTGTATTGTTTCATCTTAGACGTTTGGGGGGGGGGGGGTCATGTGGCACACATATGTGAGTTGCTTAGGCTGCATATGTATATTACTCTTGCTTCACTTCTCAGAATGAACAATAGGTCTGGGTCTCCTGGGGATAACAGGAGCGTGCGAAATGTGATCTTTAGAGATGGCCTTGAGAGATTTCCTGACCACCAGTGGTTTTAGGTGGAGGGGAGAAGACCTGGAGGATGATGTATTGTGTCTTGGGATTTAAAGACAATGTGACTCTGTACTTTGATGTCCCGGGTATAAAAAGGACAGATGTGGGAGGATGTGTCTCTTTTTCTGTTTGGAGGATGTTGGAGACAAGTGAATAAATCTGATTTGAGAAATAAACTCAGCCTCATCTTTTCACGCTCTCCACAGAGAACACAATACACAGGTTTAGCATCCTCTCACACCCAGAGAGACTGAATGGTGGACTGACGGAGGAAGTGCCTCGGGGAGGTAGCAAATGGGACAGTAGTTCTACACACCTCCTGGGGAGAGGAAAATTTACATGTAACTAGATCAGACAACAATGCACCAAGCTGCAGCGTGAAGTGCAGGGGGGTGGATGTATTGTAATTTATGTAACAAGTGTTATGTTAATACAGTATTTTTTATGTCACACAATTCCTTTGTACCCACACAATGCATAATGCACCAGCCCAGCTCTCTATGCATGATTATTAAAGCTATAAAAGCAGAATGCAGAGAGAGTTGGGAGGCTTGACTTTGCACGATTGATCACTTGGCTCGATTCAGGATTCGGTACGCGAGTGGAGAGAGAGGAGACGTCGGAGACTGAGTGGAAGAAAGAGTCGATAGAAGGCGGTACTGGCATAATCTGGTTTCTGACTGATTCGGAATGGCATGTAGTAGTAATGGGGGTTTGACTGACGATGAAGATATGGAGATTGGATGGAATTCAGTAGGGAGTAGGAGTAGGAAGAGTAAAGTTGGAAAGGGCAAGAGTGAAGGAGACATGAAGCAGACTGGCAAGCGGCAGCTATCAGGTGACAAGGAAAGACGCGAGGTGAGGAGGAAAATTGTGGCGGAAGAATTCAAAATTATCTTGAGGTTTAAACCAGGGCAAGAAGTTACAGCTTTGAGCCCACTAGCTCTAACTAATGGATTAAGAAGTGCAATTGGAGACATAGAAATGGCCAAAGTGTTAAGAGATGGAAATCTCCTTGTGAAATGTAAGAATGCAGAGCAGAGGAACAAAGCACTCCAGCTGCAGAGAGTGTGCAAGAAAGAAATTGCAGAAAGGAAAGAAGTCACTGGGTTTGATGGTGTTAGGGGGGGTGATATCTGGAATTCCAGTGGAGGAAAACTTGGAAGAACTGAAAAAAATGGTTAAAGGAGGAACAGTTGTGGGGATTAGATGCCTACAAGCAGTCAGGAATGGGGAAAAGGTGGATAGCCCATCTGTAATGCTGGAATTTAAAGACAAGGCCTTGCCAGAAAAAGTGTTGATTGGATACTTGAGTTTTCCTGTTAGGGCTTATATCCCCCCTCCTCTCAGGTGTTTTAAATGCCAGAGATATGGGCATATTGCTAGTGTGTGCAAAGGAAAGCAAAGGTGTGGAAGATGTGGTGGTGAGCACAGTTATGGAGAATGTGGAAGTGACAGCATAATTAAATGCTGTAATTGTGGAGGGAATCACACAGCAATATATGGAGGCTGTGTAGTGAGAAAACAGGCAGTAGAAATCCAGCAAGCAAGAGTAGGGAAGAAGTTGACATACGCGGAAGCAGCAAGGGTCGTGAATCAACAGGAGAAAGAAGAACACATTGTCAATAACAAGGAAGTAGAACCACCAAATTGTCAGACTAATATCACAACAGATAAGCTTGTTCTTTTTCTAGCCTATGTCATCAACTGCTCGGAGCAGGCTAAGACTAGAACTGAGAAGATAAAGATCATTGTGAAAGCAGCAACAAAATTCTTTAATACCAAGAATCTATTCTGGGAAAAAATTCATACAGAACTGAGTCAAGGAGAGGGAGCTATAGAGGGGAGCCAACAGGTTAACTCATGACAACCATCCTCCAGTGGAACGCAAGGAGTCTGATTGCAAACGGGCAGGAATTTAAAGGATTTATTCAGAAACTGACAACAAAACCAGATATTATTTGTGTGCAGGAGACATGGCTTAAACCATCACTAGATTTCGCAATTAAGGGATATTCTGGAATGCGTAAAGATAGGAAGGATGGGGGTGGTGGGGGTTGTGTAGTGTTTGTTAGACAAGGGGTGAAGTATAGGCAACTGGTCACAGTACAAGAGCTGGAAGTAATTGTCATCGAGATACGGACTAAAGAGGGCAGTATGAAAATAATCAATTTCTACAATCCATGTAAGCAGTTAGTCAAAAGTGAGTTGGAGTCAATTCTCCAGGACTGGAGGGGGAGAATGGTCTGGTGTGGGGATTTCAATGCGCATAGTACACTATGGGGGAAGCATGATGACACTAGCGGAGAGGTTATAGAAGAGATCATGGAGGACAAGGAGTTAGTGTGTTTGAATGATGGTTCAGGCACTAGGGTGAATTTGGCAAGGGGGACAGAATCAGCTATTGATCTCACTGTGGGGAGACTTGAATAACGAAACCGAATTGTCTTCCATTCCAGTTTATTCAAGAAATCATTCCACTGTCTGCTCTCATTCTTGAGCAGCGAACAAAGAGAGTGAACACACCAAAGTTCTCTCATTTAAACATTCTGACATCAAACCATTTCCCTCGCGGGGGAAATCACACATCTCTCTCAAAATCTCTTTATTCACATTCATTAGCCTTTTATTTACATAACTCCCCCTTCTCTCTTCCCGAGCCTCAGTGGTCAGGAAGTCTTCTGTCCCCTGTCCTCCGCAGGGGGTCCAGGCTCTGTGGCTCCGCACCGCAGGGGGCTGGCTCTCCTTCATCGTGGTTAAATCACATATGCAGTGTCCAACATATACATGTCTCACAACACAGCCATATAACCCCCCCCCCAAACGATGAAGAACAGACTAATTCCTAAAATTAAATAGCACCTTACTCACTACTGAATAATCAACACCAACATTCAGTCTGTGCGCCGCTTGGGCTTCAGCCGTCTGCCGAATCTGCTGTGCGTTGGCCCCGCCTTGCCTGCGGTGCGTTTCTGCTTCGGCGCTGTTGACTGAGGGAGAGAGTGATTAATTGCCTTCTGCGGGGGCCTGCCTCGTCGAGGCGCCACCGCGACCGGTACAGACACGTCCTTCATGACAAAAGCAGGTTTTAGTCTGTCAATACTGACTGTCTCTTTTCTGTCTCCAAAATCCAGCACAAATTGCTTATCACCTGCCTCCAGCACTCGAAATGGCCCTTCGTAAGGCGGTTTGAGCGTTGCTTTTAGGGCTTCGCGCCTGACAAAAACGAAATCGGCATTTTTCAAAGCCTTGGGGACGAAAACTCGTGGAAAAGCGTGATGAACCGGACCCGGGAGCGTGTCTGCCCCCGTGCCGACTAACGGTCCCAGAGCCGAGAGAGGTGGGGGCTCTGGGTGCTCTGGTAAAAACTCGCCCGGCAGCCTCAGAGTTTGTGCGAATACCAGCTCCGCTGGGGAGGCGTCTAAGTCCTCTTTAGGCGCAGAACGCAACCCTAATAAAACCCATGGAAGTTTATTCACCCAATCTGCATCCGTGAGCGACGCTCTGAGTGCTGCCTTCAAAGACCTATGAAAACGCTCGCATAAACCATTGGCCTGAGGGTGGTAAGCCGTAGTGCAGTGAATTTTGGCTCCTAAGCCGTTGGCCATCGCTGACCACAGCTCAGAGATGAATTGCGGTCCTCTATCGGACGTAATGTCCGACGGAACCCTGAAACGCGCCACCCAAGCCGTTAAAAAAACGCGAGCCACCTCCGCGGCCGTGGTCGTCGCAAGTGGGACCACTTCCGGCCAACGTGTGGTGCGGTCCACCATTGTCAAAAGATACGTGAACCCCTGTGATGCCGGTAGGGGGCCCACAAGGTCAACGTGCACATGGTCGAACCTTCTGGCCGGAATGCGGAACGGTTCTAACGGGGCTCTTGTGTGCCTGTGAATTTTGGCCCGTTGACAGGAAATGCAGGTTTTTGCCCATTCCTTCACGTGCTTGCGCAGGCACGGCCAAACAAACTTTTCCGCCACTAGTTTCACCGACGTGCGCACTCCCGGGTGCGCCAGTGAGTGGACCGAGTCAAAAACACGGCGGCGCCACGTGGCCGGAACCACCGGACGCGGGCGCCCCGTCGACACGTCGCAGATCAGGGAGGGCATACCGGTTTGTAAACACTTGCTCTCCAGCCTCAACCCTGTTGGTCCAGACTGGAGCACGCGCACGTCTGCATCCGCCCCCTGGTCCGCTGCCATGGCTGCGTAATCTATACCCACATGCACCGGGGCTGCGCGCGCCACCGTGCCGCTCTCCTGCGGCGCGGTCACGGTGGCCCGTTCTGCCTCTGCGCGTGTTGGGGTCGTGAACGCGCGTGAGAGACAATCCGCTACTACATTGAATTTGCCCGCAACGTGCCTAATGTCAGTGGTAAATTCCGAGATTGCGGCCAGCTGCCTCTGCTGCCTGCTGGACCACGGGTCTGAAATTTTGGCCATGGCGTATGTGAGCGGCTTGTGGTCCACATAAGCGGTGAAGCACCGTCCTTCCAGCCAGAACTGGAAATGACGAATAGCCAAATGCAGCGCCAACAGTTCTCTGTCAAACGCGCTGTATTTTCGTTCAGCCGCGCTTAAAGATTTGCTAAAGAAAGCCAAAGGCTGCCAAACTCCGGCTACCTGTTGCTCAATAACGGCCCCTATGGCTAAATCTGAAGCGTCTGTCGTCAGCGCGATACGTGCTGCAGGGTCTGGGTGGGCCAGGAGCGCAGCGTCAGCCAAGGCTTTTTTAACCTCTGTGAACGCGCGCTCCCGCTCCGGGGACCATTCGACCGCCTGGGTCGGTTTTTGTTTTTTGAGCGCGGCATATAACGGTTGCATGATTTGAGCTGCGTGGGGCAGGAATCGGTTATAAAAATTCACCATCCCCAAGAATTCCTGTAGTGATTTGACCGTTTGTGGATGGGGAAAATCCGCTACCGCGCGTACTTTCTCTGGTAACGGAACCGCTCCCTCCGGGGAGACGCGGTGACCCAAAAAATCGATCCGCTCGACGCCGAACTGGCACTTGGCTGGGTTAACTATTAAGCCGTGCTCTCCCAGCCTCCTAAAAACTGCTGTGAGGTGTGTTTCGTGTTCGTCCTCTGAAGTACTCGCGACCAAAATGTCGTCGAGGTACACAAACACAAAAGGGAGATCGCGTAACACGGCATCCATCATCCGCTGAAATGTTTGCACCGCCCCTTTGAGACCAAACGGCATGCGTAAAAATTCGAAAAGTCCGAACGGGGTTATTACCGCTGTTTTAGGAATGTCCTCCGGTTGGACCGGGACTTGGTGATAGCCGCGAACTAGATCAATCTTTGAAAAAATGCGCGCCCCCGCCAGGTGCACCGAAAAATCCTGAATGTGCGGGATGGGATAACGATCGTGCGCCGTAGCGTTGTTTAGCCTGCGGTAATCCCCGCACGGTCTCCAGGAGCCATCGGCTTTCGGTACCATGTGCAGCGGCGAAGCCCACGGGCTCTTCGACCTACGAACGATGCCCAGCCTCTCCAGGCTGGCGAACTCCTCGCGCGCAATGGCGAGCTTAACTGCATCCAAGCGCCGAGCTTTTGCAAACACGGGAGGACCAGAAGTGGGGATAAAGTGTTTCACCCCGTGCTTCGCGACCGTCGCTGAAAAAGTGGGCACAGTGAGCGCTGGAAATTGGGTGAGGAGTGTGTGAAACTTACCACCTGCTGTAGCGACGTGGGTCTGTACTGGTGGCGGGGACACTCGAGCTGAACAGGGGAGAGAGTAAAAAGAGAGTGCATTTACCAGCCGTCTATTAGCAAGATCAACTAACAGATTGTGTGAACACAAAAAATCCGCGCCCAACATGTTGAAACTCACCGCCGCTATCACAAAAGTCCATTCATATGTGCGGCCATGTAAGCATAAAGGCAAGGTCCTTCTCCCGTAGGTGTTGATGTTCGAGCCATTTGCCGCTGTAGCTCCGCTACCGTGGGGTCCAGCCACCCGGTCCGCGTATGTTGGGGTGATGAAGCTCACTTGTGCTCCGGTGTCGATGAGGAACTCTCGTCCGGAGCGCGCATCAAGTTTTTCACCCCCTCGGCTGAAGTGAGGGCGAGGAGGATCCTGTCTTTGCTAGACCAAGGTGGACACAGGCCGAGCGCCCTGATGGAGGAGATGATACAGCTGAGAGGGTTGGACAACGATGATTTCATTTTTCAGTTCATCTTCCTCTCCAACCTCCCGGCGCATGCGAGAAGCACGCTGGCCGGCAAAAAGTGTCACACCCTGGAGGAGTTCCGGGAGCTGGCCCAGGAGGCAGATGGGATCCTGGACGCCTGCGGTGGGCAAGCAACCACAGCAGCGACCCGAGACAGCGGGGAGCCAGAGGCGGCAGAACCAGACTGGCCGACGACGGCGGCAACACGGCCGCGACGAGGGGGAGCCAATAGCCCGGCGGCAGAAGCGCGGGCACGACACAGCGGAGGAGAAGATCTCTGCTTTTACCATCGGAGGTTCGCAGAGAAGGCACGCAGGTGTGTGCCGCCCTGCATCTTCAGGAGTTCGGGAAACGGCAAGACCGGGCGTCGCTAGCAGCTTCGACCCTCGGAGAACGCAACAAGCTGCTCTACATCACGTCGGGGTCACCAATGTGGGGAGACTTGAATAACGAAACCGAATTGTCTTCCATTCCAGTTTATTCAAGTCTCCCCACATTGGTGACCCCGACGTGATGTAGAGCAGCTTGTTGCGTTCTCCGAGGGTCGAAGCTGCCTGATTTCTGGCAGGATAACCCACGGTCGTGGTTTCTGCAAGCAGAGTCGCAGTTCGCGCTCGCAGGAGTAACGGTGGATGACACTAAGTTCCACCATGTCATCGCTAAACTGGACAACAGCACAGCTCGGTGCGTGCAAAGCTTGGTGGAGCAGCCACCCGCGACCGACAGGTATGGCAAGCTGAAATCCACCCTCATCAAGTTTTTCACCCCCTCGGCTGAAGTGAGGGCGAGGAGGATCCTGTCTTTGCTAGACCAAGGTGGACACAGGCCGAGCGCCCTGATGGAGGAGATGATACAGCTGAGAGGGTTGGACAACGATGATTTCATTTTTCAGTTCATCTTCCTCTCCAACCTCCCGGCGCATGCGAGAAGCACGCTGGCCGGCAAAAAGTGTCACACCCTGGAGGAGTTCCGGGAGCTGGCCCAGGAGGCAGATGGGATCCTGGACGCCTGCGGCGGGCAAGCAACCACAGCAGCAACCCGAGACAGCGGGGAGCCAGAGGCGGCAGAACCAGACTGGCCGACGACGGCGGCAACACGGCCGCGACGAGGGGGAGCCAATAGCCCGGCGGCAGAAGCGCGGGCACGACACAGCGGAGGAGAAGATCTCTGCTTTTACCATCGGAGGTTCGCAGAGAAGGCACGCAGGTGTGTGCCGCCCTGCATCTTCAGGAGTTCGGGAAACGGCAAGACCGGGGGTCGCTAGCAGCTTCGACCCTCGGAGAACGCAACAAGCTGCTCTACATCACGTCGGGGTCACCAATGTGGGGAGACTTGAATAACGAAACCGAATTGTCTTCCATTCCAGTTTATTCAAGAAATCATTCCACTGTCTGCTCTCATTCTTGAGCAGCGAACAAAGAGAGTGAACACACCAAAGTTCTCTCATTTAAACATTCTGACATCAAACCATTTCTCTCGCGGGGGAAATCACACATCTCTCTCAAAATCTCTTTATTCACATTCATTAGCCTTTTATTTACATAACTCCCCCTTCTCTCTTCCCGAGCCTCAGTGGTCAGGAAGTCTTCTGTCCCCTGTCCTCCGCAGGGGGTCCAGGCTCTGTGGCTCCGCACCGCAGGGGGCTGGCTCTCCTTCATCGTGGTTAAATCACATATGCAGTGTCCAACATATACATGTCTCACAACACAGCCATACTCACTTTGATTTCACAAAGCTTGGCTGGCAGGTGCAGGTGGAGGGTAATAAGGGAAAGCACTATAGGAAGTGATCCCTACCCAATAGTGGTTGATATTGGAGTAGGAAATGATATTGACCAAGAAGGAAGAGACAAGAGGTGGGCATTTGATAAGGCAGATTGGGGAAAATTTACAATTTTAAGTGAGAGGAAAATGAAGGAAATAAATCTAAACCAGACAGTGGAAAAGATGAATGCAGGAATCACAACAGCAGTCATTAAAGCAGCAAAGGAAACCATCCCAAGAAGAGGTAGGGGAAAAAGGAAAAAGCTAGTTCCTTGGTGGATTCCAGAGTGTTCTGAAGCAGTTAAGAATTGGAACAAAGCTTTTAAAGTATTAAAAAATGTATTGAATATGGATAACTTGATCAATTATAAACAGGAGCAGGCTAAAATGCGGAGAATAATTAAACAGACCAAAAAAGAGTTTTGGAGGAAATACTGTGATTCATTGGGAAGAAGTACCCCCTTGGAGAAGGTATGGGGAACAATTAAAAGGATGTCTGGGATAAGGAGGGAGCTAAATTATCTAATTATGGAGAACGGGGACAGTGGATGACAATGAAAAGGCAGAGCATTTAGTTAAAATTTTCAGTAAAATAAGTAGTGCAGATAATTTGAGCTTTGAGGAAAAAAATGGAAGAGAGCAGACAAAATTAAATAATGCGGTGTAGCGGTTTGATTAAACCCCCCACAACACACAAACAGAACACAGAGACAGTCAGCTCGCACTCCTGGGGTTTGTTCCGCTGCATGCTGAGTTTACAGCCTTGAAGTTAAAGTGTTCATGCATTTTGCCCTTACTGTGACCTAGAGACTCAGATCAATATGTAGATGTGCTTGTTAGCCTCTTTGTCTGACACTTGGAGCGAGGTCTAGCTAATCTGCCCATTGTGATGTATGTCTTACAAATGCAAATACCTCCTGCCTGTTCTGTTGTCCCTTTGATCATTCTAAACTGTGGGGTACGTCTCTTTGATGTATTGTTATGATCAAGTATTTAAGGTGCAACTCTGTAACGCAATCTCTCTCTCTCAATCTGACTTCAACCCTGCTGCAGGACACAGATTTTGTGTCCCCTCTTCACTGAGAGCCTGAGGAATTCGGCTTCAGCCTGCTCACGCTATGGCTGGAGCCGAGTTCCCGTGACGGCGGTATGATTAATAAAACCTGCTTAAAACCACAGCATCACTGCTTATTTTTCCATGCCGCCTCACTGGTGACCCCTCGAACACGCACACGTTTTGTGCGAAAGCAACCTTCCGAGCTGGACAGCCACACAGCTGCGTTGGTGGCCCCTTGAAGACGCACACGTTTTGTGCAACGCAGCCTTCTGTTTTGGATGGCCACGCTGGCGAACCGATGCAAAAAAAAAACGAGCGGCCAGCGAACGCAACACCCGGGCATGAATGCTCCGTCGCCTGAGATCTGCACAACCACGCTGGACCGGCCGCTCTCACTGAGAGCGCACGCACCTCGTCCTCTCTCCACGACGGCAACCTCCAGGGCCGACGGGGAGCGCAGCGCGTGGAACTGAACGCACCATGGCCGCACGAGCGACAACGATCGTCTCCTCCCTCTCACCGCTCCAACGCAGCTGCACGAGCCCGGGGCACAAAGATCGTCTATTGCCTCGCACCGCTCCAACGCGTCTCCACGAGCCCGAGGGACGGAGATCGTCTACTTCCTCACACCGCTCCAACGCAGCTGCATGAGCCTGAGGAACAAAAGATCGTCTATTCCCTCCCGCCGCTCCAACGCATCTGCACGGGCCTGAGGGACTAAAGATCGTCTATTTCCTCTCACCGCTCCAACGCACCATGGCCAATCTACAGTAACAGCTCAACCTGGATTTTATCGACGCCGTCTGCGCTGATCTCCACCAAGTTTCTGCACCCTGACTCACCACTCCAGCGGCCCACCCACGCACTGAACCCCCGCGCACGCATCAGGGAGTTACAAGGACGGCGCATCACGCATGGGACAAGTAATGGCTCCACAGACTGCCTTCCTCCTTCGCCGCTGCCTTTCAGGGCTGCTCGCTCACCTGAGGCACGCATGCAGCATACTGGAAGGATTTGTTAACAGTCTCAGCCACGCCAGAGACCGCCATCATCCTCCGCCGCTGCCCACAGAACCTTCAGGGCTGCTCGTTCACCTGAAGCAAGCACGCAGCTCGCCACTGGATTTTTTTAATGGTCTTAGCCACGGCACAACGGGATTTCAGCCGTCAGCTGTTCCCAGGAGCTTTGGGGTTGCTTCAGCACCCAAAGCCAACAGTCCCTATGCTTTGTTTACTTTTTCTCTTACAGCCGCTCCTGCTTTTCTTCATGGCCACGAGAGGAGTCAGAGACTAATTTTTCTTCTTGTGGACCGCTGCACGTTCAACGGGACCAGCCCTTCGACATTGCGGACCCACAAGTAATTTTTGCGCGGCTCAGGACGATTTCACAGCTCCTGCCGGCACTTACTACCCCTCCCCTCCCTCCCCCTCCGCCTGCAGCGAGCTTCTCCCACAGCTCGCTCACACAGATGGATCATCGAGGTCGCGGCCCCCTACCGTTTCCCTCTTGGGGGGGAGCGTGTGTGGCGGTTCGTTTTAACCCCACAACAGACTATGGACACTCAGCCCTCTTTTCTCTGTTTTCCTGCTACACTACTGAGATGCAATGTGCCATTCATGTATTTGTGATGCAAACATGCATGTATTGTGATGTAATGCGCCATTCTGTATAGTGTGCATATGGCTTGTCCTTACTGTGCTTTTTCTGAGCATCTTGCATATGTAGATGTGCTTTGGTGTATTAATGTCTACAGGTAGACGAGTTTCTTCTGTCTCACCTATGTGATGTTAATCTTTGCCTTTCATGCATGGTATTCACATCGCGGAGCAGCAAACACTTTTGGTGCGACTACCCCCCCCCCCCTCCTGCACAGAGCTTTTCCCTGCTCGCTGCCCAGACTGCAACATCGAGGTCACGGTCCCCTACCGTTTCCCTCTTGGGGGGGAGCAGTGTAGCGGTTTGATTAAACCCCCCACAACACACAAACAGAACACAGAGACAGTCAGCTCGCACTCCTGGGGTTTGTTCCGCTGCATGCTGAGTTTACAGCCTTGAAGTTAAAGTGTTCATGCATTTTGCCCTTACTGTGACCTAGAGACTCAGATCAATATGTAGATGTGCTTGTTAGCCTCTTTGTCTGACACTTGGAGCGAGGTCTAGCTAATCTGCCCATTGTGATGTATGTCTTACAAATGCAAATACCTCCTGCCTGTTCTGTTGTCCCTTTGATCATTCTAAACTGTGGGGTACGTCTCTTTGATGTATTGTTATGATCAAGTATTTAAGGTGCAACTCTGTAACGCAATCTCTCTCTCTCAATCTGACTTCAACCCTGCTGCAGGACACAGATTTTGTGTCCCCTCTTCACTGAGAGCCTGAGGAATTCGGCTTCAGCCTGCTCACGCTATGGCTGGAGCCGAGTTCCCGTGACGGCGGTATGATTAATAAAACCTGCTTAAAACCACAGCATCACTGCTTATTTTTCCATGCCGCCTCAGCGGAAGCGTTGCAAGCTGAGGGAGAATTTGAGAATGGGCTAAATCGGGAGTTTTCAATGGCTGAATTAAATCATACGTTGTGGGTGACCCCCACAGCCTATGGACAAGCAGAGCGCTCAGCTGGAGCAATTAGCATAACAGTGAGATGTATACCGGAGTGGTGGCTCAGTTGGTAGAGCATCCGCCCCACACCCGGGAGGCAGGGGTTCAAATCCCGGCCGGGTCATGCCGAAGACCATATAAAAGTGGAACTTCCTGCCGTCCAGCTTGGTGCTCAGCAATATTGGAATGGAGGAGGGAAATCTGTGGTGGCGCCTTGCATGGCAGCGGCCCTCTGATTCTACACATGGGGTGTGTGTGATTAACACTAGGAAAAGCACAATTTCGTTCTACTGTACATGATTGGTTGTACAGTTGAATGACAATAAAGGGTGATTTAATTTAATGGACTGATATCAATAGGCAGCCTCTCTTTGTCTAATCCCGGCGCCAGTAATCTTGCTATTGATATGCGTGACTGTAATGCAAATGTCCATGCCTTCCTGCTTTTTACTGTGATGTTAATGTGCCATGCATGCATTGTCTGTAGCTGGGTATTTAAGTGAACTGCATATCGCTTGCTCTCTCTCTTACTACTGCTTTTGATCACATGCATTGCCTGTTTGCTGACTAGAGACTGAGGGCTCGCTCCAGCGTGCCTACACAGCGCTGGAGTGAGTCCTGTGTTGGAGGATGAATAAAACACCCTTTTAAACTTCAGTTCGCCGTGTCCTGCCTGCACTTATTCCATGCCTCCACACTGGGTACACTATTCCATCCGCCACAACGTTAAGGAAAGTCTGTAAGACAACCCCAGGAAAAGACCAAGTGACGTATAAAATGATTAAAAACCTGAGTGACGCTGGTAAAAAGATATTATTAAAGTTGTACAACAAGGTTTGGGAAGAAGGGATATTGCCTACTTCATGGAAAAAGCAGTTGTTGTTCCAATATGCAAGCCAGGTAAAAATCCAGGTTTAGGTGAGAGTTACAGACCAATAGCTCTAACATCCCATGTTGGTAAAACTATGGAAAGAATGATTAATAAAAGGTTAACATATTATCTGGAGTCTAGAGAGGCATTAAAAAATTACCAAAGCGGATTTAGAAAAGGGAGAAGTACTACCGATCCTGCTGTCTGTTTGGAACATGAGATTAGGAAGGCCCAAGTGAATAAGGAAAGTGTGGTTGCGGTGTTTTTGGATGTTGAGAAGGCGTATGACATGATGTGGAAGGAGGGGCTGATTATCAAACTACAGAAGCTAGGCATTAGAGGGAGAATGAAAAGATGGATTTGTGGCACATATGTCTGGTTCATATCTCCCACAAATGTATGGCTTATGTGGATTGAGGCTTCACGTCTGGAGGAACAGGAGATTGGATCGACGGGGGCCGACAGGTGATGGCGAGGAGGTGTGAAGTCGGGCCCTTGTCTCAGAGGAGGCCCTGGGGGGTTTCCCGGGACACCGGAGAATAAGAGACAATGGTGAATCTTCAGAGACTTGCATTGTGATTGAATGTTTGCAGAAGCACCATGTGACTTGAGTTCTTGGTGCAATGGTTAGCACTGTTGCCTTACAGCTAGAAGGTTCCTGGTTCGAATCCCCAGGTTGGCAGGGGTTGGAACCTTTCTGTGTGGAGTTTGCATGTTCTCCCTGTGCTGCGTGGGTTTACTCCGGGTGCTCCGGTTTCCTCCCACAATCCAAAGACATGCATGTTAGGTTAATTGGCTGTTCTAAATTGTCCCTAGATATCTGTTTCCTATAGGCCCTTAGAATAGAGGGTTAGTATTAGTGAAAGCGCTTTGAGTGGTCTTTGTGATTAGAAAAGCACTATATAAGTGCAGGTTAGTTAGTTAGTTAGTTAGTTAATCCCCCGGAGGTATAAGAGTGTGCTGTAATATTATTCTGCCTCTTCTTGCTTTTGAGAATGTTGGATGATTGTGTTCTGCAATAAAGCCGAACCTGAGAAATACACTCATGTCTCGTCATTGAACACATCTTCCACACTGGTGACCCACGACAAAGAATGAGCAGGGAGAATTCTCCCGAGCGGAGCTCGTCAGAGGCCAGCCTGATGGCTGCCTCCACGCTCCAGCTGCCCGATTTCTGGCAGCACAGCCCGCGCTCCTGGTTTAGCGTGGTCGAGGCGCAGTTCAGCCTCCAGAGAATCTCAAAGGATGAAACGAGGTTCTACCATGTGGTGGCGAAGCTGGACAGTCACACGGTCCAGAGGGTGGAAGATCTGGTTAACCACCCACCGGACACCGACAAGTACGGCGCATTGAAGGAGACGCTGATCAGCCATTTCACCCCCTCGGTGCAACAGCGAGCAGAGGGGCTCCTAGAGTTGACGGAGTCGGAGAACGACAGATCGGCAGACCTGATGGTGAAGATGCTGAGACTGAAAGACTCCGAGGATGGCGAATTTATCTTCGCCCACCTTTTCCTCCGGACTCTGCCGCCAGCAGTGAGAGTGACCCTGGCAGACTTACCCCGCTTGGCCAAGCGGGACTACCATGGCCTCGGCAAGGAGGCGCAGCGACTCATCGACGCCCACAAGCGGAGCGCGGTTTCGGCCGCGGCAGCTGAGCAGAGGACGGCGCCCGGAGATGGTTTGGAGCCAGAGGTGGCGGCGCCAGACGAACCGACGACGGCGGCGACAGGCGTCAGGCGACGCGGAGCTGAGGTCAGCCTGTGTTTCTACCACCGCCGTTTTGCGGAGAGGGCACACAGATGTCTCCCACCGTGCCGCTTCAAGCGTCAAGGAAACGCCAAGACCGGGGGGCCGGTAGCAGCTGCATCCCTCGGAGAAGAAAATAAGCTACTTTACCTGACAGATGCACACTCGGGGAAACAATTCCTCATGGACACGGGCTCCCAGCTAAGTTTCGTCACGCCTACCTACGCGGAACGGCTGATGCCGTCCAAAGCTCCCTGGGTGTCAGTATCAGCAGCGAATGGCTCAGCAATTAAGACATTCGGTGAGAGGACCTTGCGTCTGTCCTTACAGGGCCGTTCATTCGAGTGGACCTTTATTGTAGCAGCAGTCAGTTTCAACATGTTAGGGGCTGATTTTTTGTGCTCACATGGTTTATTGGTTGACCTTGCTAATAGACGTCTGGTTAATGCACTGTCTTTTCATTCTATTCCCTGCACAGCTCGGGTGGCTCCGCCGACTGCACACGCCAACGTCACAGCTGCGGGTGGTAAGTTTCATGCTCTGCTCACTCACTTTCCAGCATTCACAGTTCCAAAGTTTTCGGCGACAGTGGCCAAACACGGGGTGGAGCATTTTATCACCACCACTGGGCCGCCCGTTTTTGCAAAAGCCCGGCGCTTGGAATCAGCTAAACTGGAAATAGCGCGCGAGGAATTTGCCAACCTGGAAAAACTGGGCATAATTAGACGCTCAAACAGCCCCTGGGCTTCCCCGTTACACATGGTCCCAAAGGCTGATGGCTCGTGGCGACCTTGTGGCGATTTCCGCAGGTTGAACAACGTCTCAGCACACGACCGCTACCTGAGTAATACACTCATGTCTCGTCATTGAACACATCTTCCACAGATTAAAAATTTTTTGAGTGACAGGAAAATTTCGGTAAGAATAGGGAAGCAGTATAGCTCAAGCCAAATGATTGAAAATGGAACCCCACAAGGCAGTAGCATTAGTCCCATTGTAGCGAGGTGTAGCACCTTGGGAGAGCCAGATTGTCTAGCATCTCAGACAGGAGACAGTGGATAAGCTTGGGAGAACAAAGAGCAGGGGATTCCTGGTGAGATAGCGGGAAGGAGTCAAGGATGAGGGGGTTGAATGCAGTGTGATGCAAATGTCATGTTGTGTGTGAGGTTCATTCTGTTCTGTGCTTGAAAGATGTGAGTGTGTAATAAATCGTCTGAAATGATTCCGCCTCTGATTTCACACACTCCACACCATTTTGTTTTCAGTCATGATCAATGACATTTTTTCTAGAGTTAAGAGTTCCGTTGGTGTCTCTTTGTTTGCAGATGATGGTGCTATGTGGACAAGAGGGAAAAATCTATCATTTATTGTTAAAAAGTTGCAGCAGGCGATTAATGAAATTGAGGCTTGGGCAGTGGAATGGGGATTTAGGTTTTCGGTGGGAAAAACAAAGGCTGTGGGCTTCACAAGGAAGAGAACAAACAATCAAGTAGATCTTAAAATATACAGTATGATCAAAACATAGAAACTGTGGAGTGTTTTAAGTATTTGGGAGTGTGGTTTGATAAGGGTTGTTCTTGAAAGATTCACGTTGAGAAAATTGTGGCAAAATCTAAGAAGGTCTTAAATATTATTAGATGTTTGAGGGGAAGAAAATGGGGAGCAAGTAGAGGTGCTTTAAAAACATTATATGCAGCATTAGTTAGGTCAGTACGTCAAATAGGTTCATTTTGTCTTCTTTTAATTATTTATCTTTTTTAACAAAAGATAAAAAAAAAAAAAAGTTAGGTCAGTGTTTGATTACGGGTGTGTTATATATGGATCAGCGTCAGAAACATTATTGAAAAAATTGGATATAATTCAATACCAAGCGCTGAGGCTATGCTGCGGGGCCATAAAAACTATTCCAGTAACAGCACTCCAGGTGGAGATGGGTGAAATGCCTCTGGAGTTAAGAAGAACTCAAATAGCAGCTACATACTAGGCCAACGTCAGAGAATTCAGTGACAGTCACCCAGTGCACAGTGTACTGAAACCTTGCCAAGAGAAGGAAAAGAGACAAATGAGAAGCTTTGGATTGACAATAACGAATAAAGTCAGGGAGCTAAGGGTTGCTGATAAAGCAGTATGTCCAACAGTCCCTCTTTCTGCAGAACCATCATGGAGTCTGGAAGAAGTAAAGGTGGATTTTAGACTTTTAACAAATGACATAAGAGGGAGGATAAACAAGAGGAGGTCAATAACTATTTAGACGGTAGCTATCCTGACTTTATAAAGATTTATACGGATGCATCTAAATCGACAAAGAACATTGTGGGAATAGCATTCATCATTCCAGAATTAGATGTCATGAAGAAGGAAAGGGTTAGTGATGACTTGGCTGTGCATACTGGGGAGCTTCTGGCAATCTGCTTGGCATTGGGCAGGGTGGAAGAAGTAAAGCCCAGAAAGGTTTTGATAGGGTCTGACTCTAGCAGCGCTATGGAGAGTATTGGGCAAATGCATTCAGAGTCAAGACAGGATTTGGTGATGGAAATTGTACATTCAGTAGGGAGAATCTCAAAGGCAGGTGTGAACATCAGATTCATTTGGATCCATACCTGTCAAGTGATACGGTTTCGCCGTATTTTAATACGGGGAAAACGCAATTTTAGCAAATACGGGCGTATCGCCATTTCTGTACGCCAAAAAGAAAAATATACGGGAAAAAAAATTATTGAGAGTGTGGAGGAACACCTCGTGTGTGACCCCCATAGCGTACAGGGCTGGCAGTGCGCTCAGTGTCCGCCTGCACTTATTTCGATCCTCCACAAGCACACCTAAGCAGTGTTTTTGTGAGTTTCAAAATGGCTTCTTGCAGCGCGCCACCGGCGAAGTAAACAAAGCTTGAAGAAAAGGGATATCGAGGGACTGGACGTCACCATTCTCCTTCACCGTCACCATTTATTTATTTATTTTAGATTGCACAATATTCCATGGCAGAATGTTGTGGGCTTTGGTTCGGACAATTGCAACACGATGGTGGGTCGAGACCTTTCCAGACTGAAGGAGAAATCTCCAAATGTTTTCAGGTATGGGTAGTATTATTCACCTTCAAATATTACCTAAATATAACAAAAAAAAATGCTTTAAAATCTTAACAAACATGCTTAGAGGTAGCCCAAATCCCCTATAGTGTACTGTTATTTTGTATCTTGGAACTTTGCTTTACATTCAATTCAATTCAATTCAACTTTATTTATATAGCGCCATTTCACAACAACAGTCATCTCATAGCACTATCAACTGTAGGGGGAACCCACACAGTTGCAGAAAGACCCCAGCAATCAGGCGATCCCCTGTGACCAAGCACTTGGTGATAGTGGAGAGGAAAAACTCCCTTTTAACAGGAAGAAACCCCCAGCAGAATGTACATCTGAATGTATAGCATTATATTGAAAGGGCTGAATAAGATTGATATTTTCATTGTTATTATTATTAACACAATTTCAAAGAGAATTATTTCTGATACTTAACTTATGAAACAAAAATCCATTCTGCTTTTGTTTCAGCATTGGCAGCATAAATGAATGAATCTGAAATAGTTCATGTTGCAGTTGCTGTTTGTTTGGTTTTTGTTTGGTTTTTTGGGGGGTTTTTTTTTTTTGCTTCAGTTTTCTTTCATCTGCCGATAAATACAGTTTTTAAGTACTCAGTACAGGCGTGAAAGCCCCCCCAATAAGGGAGGCATGAGGTCAGTACAGGTGTGAAGGCCCCCCCAATAAGGGAGGCATGAGGTATGCCTTGACAGGTATGTGGATCCCGGCGCACATTGGAGTGGAGGGGAATGAGCTAGCAGATAAATATGCAAAAAGGGCAACTAGGATGAGTCAATTTAGTTGGAATGTAAAACATAGTAAAGCAGAGGTCAAGAGCATTATCAAAACGCAAATTAAAAAGAAGTGGCAGGAAGAGTGGGACAAAGGAAGTAAAGGACGAAGCCTGTATGGCATACAAAAGAAAGTAGGGGGAGCTAGAGAAGGACAAAGGAGCAGAAAGGAGGAGGACATCATATCCAGGTTAAGATTAGGTCACACAGGGCTGAATTGTACATTAGTTATCATGGAAAAACACCCAAATGGAAAATGTGATTATTGTGGAAACGATGAAACAGTTGAACATATATTTATGCACTGTCCATAGTATGAGTTTGCACGGTTAGCATTGGTGGACAGTCTATACAGGAACAAAACCCAGCTCAGTATGAAAGACATTTTGCAGAGAAGTTCAGAGGATGCGGTCTATAAGGCAGTTTTTAGGTTTATTAGTGCAACAGGACTAATTTCAAGGATATAGGAGAGTAATGCCATTTTGAATCACACTCCATTCCAGAAGTTGGCGGTAATGCACCTACAAGCTGTTTGCCAACTGCCATAAAACATCAGAAGAAGAAGGAAGAAGAAGAAGTTGGGAGGCTTTTTTCTCAGCCCCAGCGGCCCGCACTGGCGCCAATGGCTGTACATGTTGTTAGAGGGATAATAAAGATCTGTGTGGTCCAAAGCTCTTGTCTGGCCTCCACATCCTTTGCTTTTACCCTCTACAATAAAACAAAATAATGTGCTGGTACAAGTTTTTGTGATTTTTTTTTCCTGTTCAGAATTTGCTGGAAGTTTGTTAAAGTGGTGCAGTGTGTGTTGTTCAGCAGGAGGACTTAGAACTTTTTCCACTTCTTTCAACTCTGGGTGATTATCTGGTCATGGTCCTTTGCCTGGTGAAGCTTCTACAGTGAAAGGTAAAATAAATCAATAATTTAAAACAAACAAACAAAAACAAACTTCCATCCAGTGTTAATTTTGTCAACTAAAACTATATCTATTTTTTTCATCCATTAAGGCTAGAAATCATGCTAAAATTACCATTTTTGCATATTACTTTTGACACCTAATTTGACTCCAGATTTAATGTGATAATTTTATTTTTATAGTATGGAAGATGAAAGCAGACGAGGCAGCAAGCTAAACGACACACAAACTTTATTCCTCTTCCAACATAAAATACAGAAACTCTGAGTACCTAAGCAAACTCTTTTATACACTTCTATTCCCGCCTCCGGCACACATGGTGTTGTATCCATAACCGATACTTCAATAATGAAGCTGAAGATGCAGTAGAACGGAACTTTGTTGTACAAACTCATTAAACCCGAAGGCACTCCTGTCAAGACAGAGGTGCTGGTCGAAAAGAGACCATGCCTCTTCCAGGTCAGGCTTTTATACTCTGGGTGGCGGCGGAACCGGAAAGGTGTAGCCATCACCCATAACACACGATATAATATTAATCATATTTAATACATTCCCCCCCCCCCATAGAAAAGTCCAAAACACACACTGTACATCCACACCCCACTGTGCCAGCCCTCCACCCCAACACACTCACCCCATAACTTTGGCAGATCACACATTACTCGTGCAGTTAAATGAAATAGTACAAACAGTGTTGGGCTCTTCTTTTCCTTTTTTTTTTTTTTTTTTTTTTTTTTTTACACAAACTGGGCAATCACATAACAAGTATGTGTGAAACATACCAACCACGTGGCTTGGGAAATTCACACATATTAACATTACTGCACAAACCCCCTGATAAAAGCGGCTCCCACTGTTTTTTTTTTTTAAACATGAGCACTTAACCCAGCCACTTTTATGCATCTACCACGTTGACAAAACAACAACACAGTGTCATGAATGCCCCTTGCAGGGCATTAATGAGGCACCAGGAGCCAGTAGTAAGTTTGCTTGTTTATTTAACAAAAAGGATAAAAGGAAAAAGTAAATAGCCATGCGGGGCAAAACACGTATATCAACTAGAACACAAAATAATAAACACTGACAACAAAGGAGATGGTGCAGCGAGGACGGAACCTACGCTGTAACACAAACACTTACAAGAGACGAGCAACAATGAATCCAAAATACAGAAGGAAGACTGGAATCGGGGGTAGGAACTCCAGTCCATGAACACGAAGGTGTATATGTGTAGGTCGCAGCGAGGAGTGAGCCTCAGCTGCTCCCTTAAATACTGGGCAAAAACCAAACAGGAGAGAGGAATGTAATTAGTGAAATAGCGAACAGCTGTCACAGCGCCGGCTCGGTTTTGACAGCCGGAAGTACTGCCGTGACGCTGTCACAACAAAAGCCCTGGAACCAACCCGAAAATAATATGGGAAAAAGGAGAAATACTGAGTAATCCGAGCATGGATGAGATCGGCGCTCGGATCACCACAGTACCCCCTGTTCAAAGGGCGCATTCCAGGCGCCTAACGTAACATCCAAGGACCACCCCCCCAACCAGAAGGCTTACCAGGACTGACCCAGGGAGGGTGGAGGGGGGAACAGGCCAGGAGGGAGAGACCAAAAAATGACAACAGCAGCACCCAGAGGAGGACAAAAAATCACAAGGAACGGATAACATGGATAAACATAATGGCATGACTTAAACAAAGAAATGACCAAAACTAGACAAACACTCAACCAGAGAAGAAACCAAGTGCAACAGAATGAATAAACAAAATACAGGTACCCTCAAAATACGTAAGTACCATATAACACAAGAGCAACAGAATATGCAAACAGAAAATATAGGCATAGCCCACACTATCACCCAGGAAAAGAAAAGATCATCCCTAAAACATATGGAAAAAAAAAAAAAAACAACTTCAGGAACGCCGGCAGGTAGAGAGCGGAGAGAGAAAAAAAAAGGCACTTCAGGCGGTCTGCCCGCATCCAGATTCCACATAACGGAGAGAAAAGAAAAAAACAGTTCGGGCAGCCTACCCAAGTCCCAGACCCGGGAAAACAGTACCTCAGGCCGCCGGACCAGGTCGCCGAACCAACAAAGCAGTTCTTCGGGCGGCCGACCCAGAACGCAGAACCGGCGAAACAGTCCCTCAGGTGGCTGACCCGCGTCCTTAGACTACCAGGCCTGGAGTGGTAAGCTCGGAGGTGGCCTCCCTAACGAGAGGGACAGCGAGGGGAAGCTGATCCGAATAAGGGAGACTCCAGCGGCATCCAATGGAGAAGAATAGTGGGGAAGACGAGGAACCAGTCCAGTATCAGGCGGAAGGGGATCTGCAGCTCCCTCACCGACCTCAAACCGAACCTGCGCTGCACCCTCGGTGGACCCGGACCGGGCCAGCGCAGCACCCACGATGGACCCCGATTGGGCCAGCGCAGCACCCGGGATGACCTCCAAACCCGAACCTGATGCCTCGATGGCAACGACCGGAGCTGACTTGTCTCCGGTGACCCTGGGAGAAGGCTTGGAAAGACAGAGAGAACTGGGGTCAGGATCACCGGCAGCGGCAGAGCCCAGCGAGACGAGCTTGGATGCAGTGGTCGGCTGCACCCGGCTCTTCTCCCCAAGAGACAGGCAAGAATGCTCCAGAACAGACAGCAAGAAGACAAAATAGAGCACTTGCCTGATCTCGGGCTCCACCGCCGTCCAGGAATCCAGCGATCCAGGCTCAATGATCTGGAGGTCTATTCCTGGTTCCGACTCGACTGCGGCGGGCTCCGCAGCCAGCATGATGGTCATCACAATCTGGGAATTCCCAGGCGGTGAAGCCCATGCCAAAGGTGCATGGCATGGTGGCAGGGGATCCGTGACCTGCTGGGCCCGACTGCTCCTCCACAGAGACCCGGGGACACTTAATTGTCAGCTCAGGCTCCAAACGGCAGTCAGGCCTCCTCCTCTGCCCATGATGCAGCTGCGGGACTGGAACCAGGCTCTGTAGGGCCGCAGGCTCCTCCTTCATCCGACGGTCTGCTCCTGGCACCAGGGGACGCTCAGAGAGAAGGGAAGGAGACACAGAGGTAGCAGGTTCAATGTTTATGGCTGCAGCAGGTGGTGGGAGCTCAGAGGACTGTGAACCCCGAGCTCCACCCCCAGGAGTCAGACAAGGCAATTCATAGTACTGAGATTTAGAATGAAACAACACTTGCCTATTCTCCCAGGGAACGATGGTGGCTGCTGCAGCGGGATTGGTTCTCCTCTTTCCCCTAAGGATGGTGACGGAGGCCGCCCCTGGAAGAGGAGGAGGAGCCGCTCTCACAGGATCGGCGACGGGCGCAGCCAGGGCAGGACTCGCTGGGCTCACAGCAGCTGAAGAGAATGCCAAGGAGGAGGGAGGAGCAGCCGAGGCAGTCCGGGGACGAGGAGCTGACGGAACAGCGAGAAAGGATGACCCGGAGACTGAGGCTTCTGTTTTTCCCTTGCGTCGTGACGCAGGGAAAACAGCTGACTGGGAGGCGGAGTTCCAACCGTGGCCAGGAACAGGATCCAGACGGGGACCTTGAAGGGGAAGGACCACCCCGTGTCCCGAAGAGGAAGTGGAGGCTTCTTGACCGCATTCTCTATCTGTTCCCGCAGCGCCACTATCACAGACACTCTCTCCTTGCCCTCTGGAAACAAGGTCAGGTGATAGTGCTTAAGCATCCTCTGCGTGAGGTCCAGGTTCCAATATGCTGAGTTGGAGGGAATGAGCAGACGGGCGTTGGACAGGAGATCATCGACCTCCCACAACCACTTGGGGCAAAACCCACGCTCAAATGCATCTTTCACCAAAATACTGGCACCCAGAGAAAAGAAAAAACTCGAGCCCAAAACAAACTGACTGTGGCAGGTGTCTTCTTTTGGCTGCAACCTACTGTCATGAATGCCCCTTGCAGGGCATTAATGAGGCACCAGGAGCCAGTAGTAAGTTTGCTTGTTTATTTAACAAAAAGGACAAAAGGATAAAGTAAATAACCATATGGGGCAAAACATGTATATAAACTAGAACACTATGGAAGTCAGGTTATTTCGCACCTCAGACAGAGACAATGAATACACATGGGAGAACAATGCCCAAGAGGGTGAGAGGGGGTTGAATGAAGTGTAGTGTAAATATCATGCTGTGTATGAGGAAGTGCCTTGAAGCTTGTGAAGGTGACTTGATATATAGAGAGGAGTGCTTGCTGTAACCAGTCAGTCTGTTCTGTGCTTGTGAGATGTGAATGTGTAATAAATCGTCTGACATGAAGCTGCCTCTTCACTTACACACTCCGCACTGGTGACCCAAGACGTATTATGGAACACGAGGCGAGAACCCCGGAGCCGGCCCGGTCGGGAAGCCCCAGAGATGCAGCAGCCATTCCACAGACAGCCAGGACTGGAACCCCCAGCAACGCGTGTGCAGTTTCAGTCAAGCTACCGGATTTCTAGCAGCACAACCCGCGCTCTTGATTCCACCACACCGAGGCCCAGTTCGCCCTCCGGGGAGTAACGGCAGACGACACCAAGTTCTACCATGTGGTAGCAGCGCTGGACTCCCGCACAGCCCAGCAGGTAGCAAGCCTGCTCGATCAGCCACCAGCCAGCAACAAATATGAGGCGCTCAAGGCTGCGCTCATCCAGCGCTACACACTCTCCGAATGTGAGAGAGCGGAGAGGCTCCTGGCGCGGACCGAGTTAGGAGATGGGTTGGCCGTCGACCTGATGGAGAAGATGCTGGCGTTAATGGGCACGGACGACGGGCACTTTCTGTTTGCTCACCTTTTCCTCCGGAACCTTCCAACAGTGGCGAGAGCGGTTCTGGCCAATTCGCCATTGCTGGCCGCGCGTGACTACCGTGCACTAGCCCAGGAGGCGGACCGGATCATCCTCACCACCAGGGCGATCACAGTCAACGCGGCAGCGGCGGAGCCCAGCGAGACGACCAGAGGAGGTGAGGAGCCACCGACGGTAGAAGCAGCGGGGGCCAAGGAGCGCCAGAGAGACACGCTCTGTTTCTACCACCACCGCGAGAGAACGCACGCAGATGTGCACCACCGTGCCAATTCAAGCGCTCGGGAAAACGCCGAGGCCGGCGGTCGGTAGCAGCTACAGCCAACGTCACAGCTCCAGGCAGTAAGTTCCACGCACTGCTCACTCAGTTCCCAGCACTCACGGTCCTGATGTTTTCGGCGGCCATCGCTAAACACGGGGTGGAGCACTTTATCACCACCACCAGGCTGCCCGTTTTTGCAAGACCTCGGCGCTTGGACACAGCTAAATTGGCCATAGCGTGCGAGGAGTTCGCCAACCTGGAAAGGTTGGGCATCATCAGGCGTTCGAACAGCCCATGGGCATCCCTGCTACACATGGTCCCTAAGGCTGAGGGATCGTGGCGACCGTGCAGTGATTTCCGCAGGTTGAACAACGCCACAGCACATGACCGCTGCCCGATTCCCCACATACAGTGTGGAGCGTGTAAATAACGAGGCGGATTTGACTCAGACAGTTTATTACACATCTCACACAGAAGCATAGTCAGAATGAATACTCAGCAGAGACTCTCCACTTAAAAAGCATGGCATCAAGTAGAGCAGCTTGTTCTCCTCCCCGAGGGTCGCGACTGCTACCGACCCCCGGTCTTGGTGTTTCCCGAGCGCTTGAATTGGCACGGTGGTATACATTTGCATGCCCTCTCTGCGAAGCGGCGGTGGTAGAAGCAAAGCGTGTCTCCCCCGCGTTCCTTGGCCCCCGCTGCTGCTGCCGTCGGTGGCTCTGCTGCTGCTGTCGATGGCTCCTCGCCTCCTCCGGCCATCACGCCGAGCTCCGTCGCTGCCGCAATGGTCGTGAACTCCCTGCTGGCGACGATGATCCAGTTCACCTCCCAGGCTAGTGCACGATAGTCCCGCTTGGCCAGCAACGGCGAATTGGCCAGGGTCGCTCTTGCCGCTGACGGAAGGTTCCGGAGGAAGAGGTGGGTAAAGATGAAATGGTCGTCGCCTGTGCCCTTTAACCTCAGCATCTTCTCCATCAGGTCTATGGCCGACCCTTCTCCCAACCCGGTCCGAGTCAGGAGTCTCTCTGCTCTCTCGCCATCCGAGAGTGTGAAGTGCTGGATGAGCGCAGCCTTCAGCGTGCCGTACTTGTCGTCGGTTGGTGGCTGATCAAGCAGGCTCTCCACGTGCTGAGCCGTGCGGGCGTCGATCACTGCGACCACATAGTAGAATTTTGTGTCATCCGCCGATATCCCCCGGAGGGCGAACTGCGCCTCGACTAGGTGGAACCAGGAGCGCGGGTTGTGCTGCCAGAAATCCGGGAGCTTGATCGCAACAGCACATGCATGGCTGGGGGTTCCCATCAAGATTGGCTCCGGGGGGCTTTCGTTGTGTTCCATGATTTGTCTTGGGTCACCAGTGTGGAGCGTGTAAATAACGAGGCGGATTTGACTCAGACAGTTTATTACACATCTCACACAGAAGCATAGTCAGAATGAATACTCAGCAGAGTCTCTCCTCTTAAAAAGCATGGCATTCTTCTAGAAGCTTCTTAACACACAAAAGGTCACATTACATTCACTTCCTTAATCTTTTAACATCCTTCTAGAAGTTTCTAACACACAAAAGTTCACACTGCATTCATCCTTCACACCTCCCTGTTATCTCCCAGGGAAACTCTGCTCTTTGTTCTTGTCAAAGATGCTATACAATTATGCGCTCCCCATGTGTCACCAAAACAGGATTTTTCCATCCACCTTGCTGGAGCACGCATTTTTTCCAAAATAGACCTGGTCCGCGGTTATCAAGTCCCAGTGCGCGCTGAGGACGTACCCAAAACAGCGATAATAACTCTGTTCGGTTTATTCGAGTTCCTGCGCATGCCATTCGGGTTAAAAGGTGCGGCACAGACATTCCAGCGCATGATGGATGCAGGGCTGCGGGATCTCCCGTTCGTGTTCGTCTACCTGGACGATATCCTGGTAGCCAGTGCGTCCGAAGACGAACACAAAACCCACCTCAGGACAGTTTTCCGGAGGTTGGAGGAGCACGGGTTAATAATCAACCCGGCGAAATGCCAGTTCGGCGTGACGCAGAATGATTTTTTGGGGCACCGCGTCTCTCCGGAAGGAGCGATCCCGCTGCCTGACAAAATGCGCGCCGTGGTGGATTTTCCCCGGCCTCAGACGGTCAGGGCGCTGCAGGAATTTTTGGGGATGGTGAACTTTTATAACCGTTTCCTTCTCCACGCGGTGCAGCTCATGCAACCATTGTACGCCGCGCTCAAGAGACAGAAACCCGCGGATAGGGTCGAATGGACCCCGGAGCGAGAGCGGGAGTTCTCGGAGGTTAAAGCAGCCCTGGCAAACGCCGCACTGCTGGCGCATCCGGACCCGGCGGCCCAGATAGCGCTCACCACCTACGCTTCAGACGTGGCCATAGGGGATGTCGTAGAGGAGCGCGTCGCCGGGGTTTGGCAGCCGCTCGCTTTTTTCAGCAGAACTTTGCGTGACAGCGAACGTAAATACAGCGCGTTCGACAGGCAGTTGCTGGCTCTCCACCTGACCATCCGCCACTTCCAGTTCTGGCTGGAAGGGCACAGCTTCACCGCGTTCGTGGATCACAAGCCACTAACGTTCGCGATGGCCAAGGTTTCAAAACCGTGGTCGGGCCGGCAGCAGAGAGAGCTGGCCGCGATCTCAGAGTTTACTACCGATATTCAGCATGTGTCGGGTAAACTGAATGTGGTGGCGGACTGCCTCTCGCGCGCCGTGGTGGCCCCAGTCTACGTGGGGATAGATTACGCAGCCATGGCCGCGGAGCAGATTAGCGATGCAGACGTGCGCGCGCTCCAGTCTGGACAAACAGGGTTAAGGCTGGAGAGCAGGGTGCTGCAAGACGGCATGCCCCCCCTAATCTGCGATGTCCCAGTCGCGTGGCACCGCCGCGTGTTTGAGTCGGTTCACACTCTGGCGCACCCAGGAGTGCGTGCATCGGTCAAAATGGTGGGAGAGGGGGACTTCCGGTCTGGACACCATGGTGATAGCAGCTTATCGCTGAAGCTCCAAGACCCCATCCGTGAAAATACCTTGAAAATCAGATTTAATGGATTTTTGGAAGAGTGAAAATCAAAAGACAAAGTCATTATGCCTAAAGGAAAGCAGAAGAGATCGACATTTACCAGGCCAAGACACGCATCGGCCGGAGAATCTGACCTGGAGGACATCCACTCGGAAACAGACGAGCTGAATGAGGCTAGCAACACGGTTAGTTTAAAAACAATAATTCAAGAATTAAGAGAATTTCGCCGAGAGTGTTGGGCCGAATTTTGTGAAATTAAAGACGAAAGAAAAAGGACAAACAACAGAGTGGACCAGGCTGAGGACCGAATCTTGGAAGCAGAGGAAAGAATAAAAGGGCTGGAAGAAACCATGCTGGAATTACTCAGACGAGAGACAAGACTGGAGGCTAAGCTAACCGACCAAGAAGGAAGACTAAGAAGGGACAACATAAGAATTCATGGTCTGAAAGAAGGAGTCGAGGACGGTTTCACCACAATGGCTGCATGCGTGGAATCCATACTGAGAGAGAAGTTGGAAATTCCCCAATCCACCGACTTGAAGATAGAAAGGGGGCACTGTTCATTAGCCCCAAGGCCGTCGGCGGAAGCGCCTCCACGATCGGTGGTGGTGAAGTTTTCCAACTTCAGAACAAAAGAAGAGGTTGTGAGACTGGCTTGGCAGTAAAAAGGATTTATGCAACAAGAAAGAAAAGTTTTTGTGGAGCATGACTACGCCCCGGAGGGCCTTAAAAAGCGTCGGGAATACAACAACGCTAAAAAGGTACTAAGAGAGAAGAAACTGCGCTTTCAAACTCCATTTCCGGCAAAGCTGAGGGATTTTTACGGGAAAGAGACGTGTCTCTACAACTCGGCAGAAGAAGCAACCAGGGATATGGCGAGAAGAGGGCTCCCAGTAACGGTGTATAAACCCGCAGTAGACCCGATCGAAAGAATCAAGGCTCAAATGTGGTGCACACAGAGACCCTCAAAATCCACGGGCCAGCAGCGGGAAACCCAGCGCCAGGGCTATAAGGAAAAACTGAGCGCTTTCAGGAGGGAATCACGATATTTTTAATCAATCTGCGCATCCAACCCTCCTCCTCTAAGGTAACAAACATTAAAGGAGATGCAGAATCAGCAAATATGAAGTGGTAAAACATTTCATGGAACAGTCATAATATTAGAAACAAATAAGTCTTTTAAAAAAAAAAAGAAAGAAAAAAAAACTTGTTGAAGTAGAAATGTGACAATGAACCACATGAACTCTCCACACTAACAAATACTGTATTAACGTGACTGTTTGCTGTGACGGTGGTGGGAGGTTGTGCACAATTTCATAGGGTATAGGCATAAAAAAAAAAAAAATCATTACAAGTTCGGATTGGGATCTGAAATTCACGTTAAAAACATGGGACAACTTACAGGGGTAAGAGAGGGCCCTCAACACGTAGCAGAGTTTGAGGAATTTCCCTCAGAGCCAACGCACCAGCAAGGCTCTTCTAAGGTCACTAAAAAGACCTCAGCTCAGGAAGATCTTTTGACAGTTTTTTGTTTTAAAGTTTTATATACTATGTTCTTAATGTTTTTTATGTTCTTAATGTTCTTTCAGTTTCTGAGTAGCATAAAAGAGGACCACTACACTGTTATACTAAATAAGACAATACAATCGAGAAACAGGGTGTAACCAAAATAATCTAATATAATGTAAAAGGGATCCTGAATCCAGTTAAAAGATCCAAGATTCTTGGCAAAATGAAAAAAGACAAAGCAGGAATAATATTTTTACAGGAAACCCACCTAACAGACGTGGAGCACACTAAACTTAATAGACAAGGGTTTAAACTGATCTCTTCATCCTCATATAAGTCAGGGAGGAGGAGGGGGGTAGCGACATTGATCTCAACCAAAATTATGTTTGAAAAAAATTCAGAACACAAAGATAAAGAAGGAAGATTTAGCATGGTACTTGGTCAGCTAGAGGGAGAAGATATCACCCTGCTGAATGTATATGCACCTCCAGGGGCTAACTGGAAATTTTATAAAAATGTATTTGACCTAATGATAACTAAAGCCCAAGGTTTAGTGATATGTGGTGGAGACTTCAATCTAAGACTGAATCCATACTGGGATGCATCAGGTAATTCTCCACATCAAAATAACACTCAAAGTAGAAAAACTCGGATGCTACTAAAAGAAATGGGAATCTGTGACGTGTGGAGGGAATTCAACCCCAGTGTAAAAGATTATACATTTTACTCAACACCACATTCATCATACTCAAGGATTGACTATTTTTTATGTTTAATAGAGACATTGGAAGAGTAAAAACATATAAAATAGTGTGGAGTGTGTAAATGAAGAGGCAGCTTCATGTCAGACGATTTATTACGCACTCACATCTCACAAGCACAGAACAGACTGACTGGTTACAGCAAGCACTCCTCTCTATATATCAAGTCACCTTCACATGCTTCAAGGCATTTCCTCATACACAGCATGATATTTACACTATGTGGCACATATGTTTGGTTCATATTTCCCACAAATGTATGGCTTATGTGGATTGGGGCTTCACGTCTGGAGGAACAAAGAGTCTGGATCGATGGGGGCCGACAGGAGATGTCGAGGAGGTGTGAAGTCGGACCCTGTCTCAGAGAGGAGGCCCTGGGGGGATCCCCGGAACATCGGAGAATAAGAGACAATGGTGAATCTTCAGAGACTTGCATTGTGATTAAATGTTTGCAGAAGCACCATGTGACTTGAGTTCTTAATCCCCCGGAGGTATAAGAATGTGATGTGACAGGATTCTGCCTCTTCTTGCTTTTTGAGAATGTTGGATGATTGTGTTCTGCAATAAAGCCGAACCTGAGAAATAAACTCAAGTCTCGTCATTGAACACAACTTCCACAACTACACTGCATTCAACCCCCTCTCACCCTCTTGGGCATTGTTCTCCCATGTGTATTCATTGTCTCTGTCTGACGTGCGAAATAACCTAACTTCCATACCGCCCCCACAGCATCTTAGATAGAACAATAGAATATCAGTCCACATGCTGTTTCGGCTTCAGTCTCCTCCCATATCTGCTGTAACTGGGGTTTACCGCCTCCGTGGCGCTGCTGTGCCGGTGGGGGGCTGCTGGGAGTGTGTCTGACTGTGGGTGGGCCGTGGCGAGGGGGGGGGAACTTCGCCCTGTCCGTGTGGCTGCTCTGTTGCATCGCTTCCCTGGGGAGCTCTCCGTGGGGGTCTTCCACGCTGAGGGGCCTTAGCCAACAGCACCTGCTCGTCTGCTGCTACAAAGGTGGGTTTAAGTCTGTCTATGCCAATTTTCTCCCGTCTACCCCCCAAGTCTAGCAAAAAATGCTTATCCCCTGTTTCCAACACTCTGAACGGTCCATCATAGGGTGGGCGCAATGGAGGGCAGTGGGCGTTGTGTCTGACGAACACGAATGCCGCGTTCTTCAAAGTTTTAGGCACGAAAACACGCGGAAAACAGTGGTGGGCCGGGCCCAGCAGCGTGCCTGTGTTCACGCTACGCTGCAAAAGCTGAGACAGGCAGCTGTCCGGCACGGGATTATCTGGCAGAAATTCCCCGGGCAGCTGTAGGGGCTGCGCAAAAACCAGCTCTGCTGGGGAAGCTTCCAGATCCTCTTTTGGCGGGGAGCGCAACCCCAATAAAGCCCACGGCAACCTGTCCACCCAATTTGCATCCGTCAGTGAAGCCCTGAGTGCTGCTTTCAGTGATCTATGAAAACGCTCGCATAACCCGTTGGCCTGTGGGTTGTACGCGGTTGTGCGATGAATTGTAACACCCAGGCTGCGGGCCATCACGGACCAGAGTTCGGAAAAAAATTGAGGGCCCCTGTTGGACATAATGTCCTACGGGACTCCAAAACGTGCCACCCATGCTGTTAAAAAAGTGCGTGCTACGTCCGGGGATGTGGTTGCCGCCAGCGGGACTGCTTCTGGCCAGCGCGTGGTGCGGTCCACCAATGTCAGGAGATGCGTGCACCCCTGTGATGGCGGGAGGGGGCCCACGAGGTCCACGTGAACGTTGTTGAACCTCTTAGCCGGTACCCGAAACGGCTCCAAGGGAGCCTTCGTGTGTCTGTGTACCTTGGGTCGTTGGCACGCCACGCAGGCTGCAGCCCACTCTTTTACTTGTTTGCGTAGGCTCGGCCACACAAACTTCTCTCCCACCATTTTGACCGACGCGCGCACTCCTGGAGTGTGAACTGACTCAAACATGCGGCGGCTCCAAGCGACCGGGACCACCGGACGTGGGCTTCCCGTGGAGACATCGCAGATTAGGGGGGCATGCCATCTTGCAGCACCCTGCTCTCCAGCCTTATCCCTGTTTGTCCAGACTGGAGCGCACGCACGTCTGCATCGCTAATCTGCCCCGCGGCCATGGCTGCATAATCTATCCCCACATAGACCGGGGCCACCAAGGCGCGCGAGAGGCAGTCCGCCACCACATTCAGTTTACCCAACACATGCTGAATATCAGTAGTAAACTCTGAGATCGCGGCCTCAGTTGATGGCCACGGTTCTGAAACCTTGGCCATCACGAACGTTAGTGGCTTGTGATACACGAACGCGGTGAAGCTGCCCCCTTCCAGGCAGACTGGAAGTGGCGTATGGCCAGGTGGAGAGCCAGCAACTCCCTGTCGAACGCGCTGTATTTACGTTCGCTGTCATGCAAAGTTCTGCTGAAAAAAGCAAGCGGCTGCCAAGCCCCGGCGACACGCTGCTCTATGACAGCGCCTATGGCCACGTCTGAAGCGTCGGTGGTGAGCGCTATCCGGGCCGCCGGGTCCGGATGCGCCAGCAGTGCGACATTTGCCAGGGCTGCTTTAACCTCCGAGAACGCCCGCTCTCGCTCCGGGGTCCATTCGACCCTATCCGCGGGTTTCTGTCTCTTGAGCGTAGCGTACAATGGTTGCATGAGCTGCACCGCGCAAGGAAGGAAACGGTTATAAAAATTCACCATCCCCAAAAATTCCTGCAGCGCTCTGACCGTCTGAGGCCGGGGAAAATTTGCCACAGCGCACACTTCGTCAGGCAGCGGGATCGCTCCTTCCGGAGAGATGCGGTGCCCCAAAAAATCAATCTGCGTCACGCTGAACTGGCATTTCGCCGGGTTGATTATTAGCCCGTGCTCCTCCAACCTCCGGAAAACCGTCCTGAGGTGGGTTTCGTGTTCGTCTTCGGACGCACTGGCTACCAGGATATCGTCCAGGTAGACGAACACGAACGGGAGATCGTGCAGCACTGCATCCATCATGCGCTGGAACGTCTGTGCCGCGCCTTTTAACCCGAATGGCAGGCGCAGGAACTCGAATAAACCGAACGGAGTTATTACCACTGTTTTGGGTACGTCCTCAGCACGCACTGGGACTTGATGGTAACCAGGGACCAGGTCTATTTTGGAAAAAATGTGTGCTCCGGCGAGGTGGATGGAAAAATCCTGTATGTGGGGAATCGGGTAGTGGTCGTGTGCTGTGGCGTTGTTCAACCTGCAGAAATCACCGCACGGTCGCCACGATCCCTCAGCCTTAGGGACCATGTGTAGCGGGGATGCCCATGGGCTGTTCGAACGCCTGATGATGCCCAACCTTTCCAGGTTGGCGAACTCCTCGTGCGCTATGGCCAGTTTAGCTGCGTCCAAGCGCCGAGGTCTTGCAAAAACAGGCAGCCCAGTGGTGGTGCTCCACCCCGTGTTTAGCAATGGCCGCCGAAAACGTCGGGACCGTGAGTGCTGGGAACTGTGTGAGCAGTGTGTGGAACTTACCCCCTGGAGCTGTGACGTTGGACTGTGCTGTTGGCTGGGTCACTCGAGCTATACAGGGGAGAGAGTCAAAGGACAGTGCATTAACCAGGCGCCTGTTAGCAACATCAACCAGTAAACCATGTGCACACAGAAAATCAGCCCCCAGGATATGGTAATTCAGTGCTGCTATGACAAAAGTCCACTCGTGTGTACGGCCGTGTAGAGATAAGATCAGTGTCCTCTCACCAAAGGTCTTAATTTCCGAGCCATTTGCTGTCAACATCATGAGGCCGCTAGGTCCTGCCAGCCGGTCAGCATAGGTCGGCAGGATGAAGCTCTTCTGGACTCCGGTGTCCACGAAGAAACGCCTCCCCGAGCGCGCGTCCGTCATGTAGAGCAGCTTGTTCTCTTCACCGAGGGTCGCAGCTGCTACCGACCGCCGGCCTCAGCGTTTTCCTGAGCGCTTAAATTGGCACGGTGGTGCACATCTGCGTGCGTTCTCTCCGAAGCGGCGGCGGTAGAAACAGAGCGTGTCTCTCTGGTGCTCCTTGGCCCCCGCTGCTGCTACCGTCAGTGGCTCCTCGCCTCCTCTGGTCGTCTCGCTGCGCTCCGTCGCTGCCGCATTCACTGTGATCGCCCTGGTGGTGAGGATGATCCGGTCCGCCTCCTGGGCTAGCGCGCAGTTGTCACGCGCGGCTAGCAACGGTGAATTGGCCAGAACCGCTCTCACCACTGTTGGAAGGTTCTGGAGGAAAAGGTGGGCAAGCAGAAAGTGCCCGTCGTCCGTGCCCATTAACGCCAGCATCTTCTCCATCAGGTCGACGGCCGACCCATCTCCTAACTCGGTCCGCGCCAGGAGCCTCTCTGCTCTCTCACATTCGGAGAGCGTGTAGCGCCGGATGAGCGCAGCCTTGAGCGCCTCATATTTGTTGCTGGCTGGTGGCTGATCGAGCAGGCTCGCTACCTGCTGGGCTGTGCGGGAGTCCAGCGCTGCTACCACATGGTAGATCTTGGTGTCGTCTGCCGTTACTCCCTGGAGGGCGAACTGGGCCTCGGTGTGGTGGAACCAAGAGCACGGGTTGTGCTGCCAGAAATCCGGTAGCTTGATGAAACTGCACACGCGTTGCTGGGGGTTCCAGTCCTGGCTGTCTGTGGAATGGCTGCTGCGTCTCTGGGGCTTCCCGACCGGGATGGCTCCGGGGTTATCGCCTCGTGTTGCATAATACGTCTTGGGTCACCAGTGTGGAGTGTGTAAATGAAGAGGCAGCTTCATGTCAGACGATTTATTACACACTCACATCTCACAAGCACAGAACAGACTTGACTGGTTACAGCAAGCACTCCTCTCTATATATCAAGTCACCTTCACAAGCTTCAACGCACTTCCTCATACACAGCATGATATTTACACTATACTTCATTCAACCCCCTCTCACCCTCTTGGGCATTGTTCTCCCATGTGTATTCATTGTCTCTGTCTGAGGTGCAAAATAACCTAACTTCCATAATAGGACTGATGGATCTCTCTGACCACAGTCCGATCTATATGGACTTAAATATCCAAAAATACACAAATAATACATTTTCTTGGAGGTTAAATTCAAATGTGCTAAAAGGACCATTGAAAGATGAATTGGAATCAGATATTCTCAGATATTTGGAAGAAAATGACAATGGAGAAGTATCCCCTTTAATACTGTGGGGCACATGCAAAGTTGTAATAAGGGGAAAGATTATCGCAAAACTGGCAACCCAAAAGAAACTGAGACAAGAAAAACTAATCACATTACAGTCAGAACTTAAGAAACTAGAAAAAGAGCACAAAGACAACACTCATTCTAATGACTCGCTCAAAATTAAGGAAATTAAAAAACAAATAAACGAGATCTACACAATAGAAATCCAGAAGAAATTTACATTTCTGAAACAAAAATACTATGAAACAGGTAGCAAATCGGCAAAATTACTAGCCTACAAATTGAGGAAACAACAAACGGAGAGAGCAATCTACAAAATCAGAGACCCAGTATCAAAGGAAATAAAATTTAGATTCAGGAAATTCTTAAAAGCTTCGAGAATTACTACAAGAACTTATACTCCCTCAAAAAAACACAAAAACGTATCCGAAGCCTTCCTAAATACATTAAATCTTCCCCAACTTACTGAGTCCCAAAATAAAACACTACTGTCAGAAATACAACCTAAAGAATTAGAAAAAGCAATTATGAAACTTAAAGCTAACAAATCCCCAGGAGCAGATGGCTATACAGCAGAGTGGTACAAAACCTTTAAACAGCAACTATCTCCTCTCCTCCTGAAAACATTTAACTATGTCCTCCAAACAGGGGAAATCCCCCCCTCCTGGAGAGAAGGGGTCATTGCAGTCATACCTAAACCTGAAAAGGATCAACTAGACTGCTCCAACTACAGACCAATCAGTGTGTTAAATCAGGACTATAAACTTTTTACGGCTATCCTTGCCAAAAGGTTAGAAAATATACTGACAGACTTAATTCATTTAGACCAAACAGGTTTTATAAGACAAAGACAGACACAAGATAACATTAGATGCACTTTACACATAATTCATCATATAAAAAAATATAATTTAAATGCAGCCATATTGGGATTAGATGCTGAAAAAGCATTTGATTCGGTTGACTGGTCTTTCCTATATAGAATCTTATCCAGTTTCAATTTTCATAACAACTTCATTAGAACTATCCAGGCATTATATAAAAAACCAACAGCTAAAATAAGGATTAACGGAAAATTATCATCATCTTTTGAACTGGAAAAAGGATGTTGTCAGGGCTGCCCCTTGTCTCCACTGCTCTTTGCAATCTTCATAGAACCTCTGAGCCAATGGATAAGACAGAATCAAAAAATTCAAGGTATTACACTTGGTCAGAAGGAACATAAAATAGCACTCTTTGCTGATGACATCTTAATATACCTGGGGCAGCCGGACACCTCTTTTCCAGAATTAATCTCAGTTTTTGTAGTTGAGTATGGAGAGTTATCGGGGTACGAATTAAACGTGCATAAAACCCAAATTTTAACATTCAACTATGACCCAAATCAATATTTACTAAGCAAACTCAAAACTAACTGGGAGATGGAATCTATGAAATATCTGGGGGTCAATATCCCAAAACAACTCAACAAAATTATAACACTAAACTATGATCCACTGATGGCAAAAATAAAATCTGATCTATCAAGATGGAATATGATACCATTCTTGGGTACTGCACAAAGAATTGAAGCAGTCAAAATGAATATACTTCCACGTCTTCTATACCTTTTACAAACAATACCGGTAGAACCTCCCAAAAAAACATGGCAAGAACTGGACAGAAGGATCTCAAGATTCATATGGCAAGGCAAGAGACCAAGAATCAGGTATAGAACCCTACAGCTAAACAAAGACAAAGGTGGGCTCATGCTGCCAAATATCAGGGACTATTTTAAAGCCGCACAAATTAAAACTTTAGTAGAGATATGTAACCCAGTCTACACTGCACAATGGAAGGAGATGGAATGCCAAATAACAAGTGACATTCCCCTACAGGCGATAATAGGGAACAATGCATTAGCATGTAAAAAATGAGGCTAATTTGGTTCAAGCGGTTTATTACATGACTCACACGAAGAGCATAGACAGAATGGCATACAAGTAGGAACTCTTCCCTTAAATCACGACATCCTTCTAGACTCCTCTCACACACAAAAGATAATCTCCCCCGACTGTAGTCAGTCCATTCATCCTTGACACCTCCCTGTTATCTTACTAGGGCATCTAGAAACTTCTCACACACAAAAGGTTAACTTCACGTCCTTTGTTCCTGTCTAAGGTGGTAAACCATTATGCACTCCCCAGGTTGCCACCCCCCCTCAGCAACTTAGATAGGACAAAAGGGTAACAGTCCACATGCTGTGATAGAACCATTAATATCAGTCCACATGCTGTAGAACAATCAACCTCAGTCCGCATGCTGCTTGGGCTTCAGTCTTCTGCCGTATCTGCTGTAGCCAGGATTCGCTGCCTCCGTGGCGCTGCCATGCTGGGGGGCTGATGTCTGGGGGTGAAAACTTTTTGACTGTCCGTGTGGGTGCTCTGGAGAATCTTTTCTCTGGGAAGCGCCCCGTGGGGGTCTTCCACGCCGAGGGGCCCTCGCCAACAGCACTTGCTCGTCAGCCACAACAAAAGCAGGTTTGAGTCTGTCTATGCCAATTTTTTCCCTCCTACCCCCCAAATCTAGCAAAAAATGCTTATCCCCTGTTTCCAGCACTCTAAACGGTCCATCATAAGGTGGGCGCAGTGGGGGGCGGTGGGCGTCATGTCTGACAAACACGAACTCTGCGTTTTTCAAAGCTTTAGGCACAAAAGCGCGCAGAAAACTGTGGTGGGCAGGGCCCGGCAGCGTGCTTGAGTCTATGCAACGCTGCAGCAGCTGAGACGGGGAGCTGCCCGGCGCAGGATTATCTGGCAGAAACTCCGCAGGCAGCCGGAGTGGTTGTGCAAAAACGAGCTCTGCTGGGGAAGCTTCCAGATCCTCTTTAGGCACAGAACGTAACCCCAATAAAACCCATGGTAGCCTGTCTACCCAATTTGTATCCGTCAGTGAAGCCCTCAGAGCCGCTTTTAACGACCTATGAAAACGTTCGCATAACCCATTTGCCTGCGGGTTGTACGCGGTTGTGCGGTGAATTGAGACACCTAGGCTGCGGGCCATGGTTGACCAGAGTTCAGAAACAAATTGAGAGCCTCTGTCGGACGTAATGTCCGACGGAACTCCAAAACGCGCCACCCATGCTGTTAAAAACGCGCGCGCCACCTCCTCGGCCGTGGTTGCCGCCAGCGGAACCGCCTCTGGCCAGCGCGTGATGCGGTCCACCATTGTCAGGAAATGCGTGTACCCCTGTGATAGTGGAAGGGGGCCTACGAGGTCCACGTGGACATGGTCAAACCTCTTAGCCGGGATGCAAAACGGCTCCAAAGGAGCCTTCGTGTGTCTGTGAACCTTGGCTCGTTGGCACGCCACGCAGGCTGCCGCCCACTCTTTCACTTGTTTGCGAAGGCCCGGCCACACATATTTCTCTCCTACCATTTTGACCGACGCGCGCACCCCTGGGTGTGCCAAAGAGTGAACCGACTCAAACACGCGGCGGCGCCACGCGGCCGGAACCACAGGCCGTGGGCGACCCGTGGGAGACGTCGCAGATTAAGGGGGGAATGCCGTTAAGCAGCGTCCTCTTCTCCAGCCTTAACCCTGTTGGTCCAGACTGGAGCACGCGCACGTCCGCGTCACTAGCCTGCTCCGCGGCCATGGCTGCGTAATACAACCCTACACAGACCAGGGCCACAACGGTGCGCGAGAGGCAGTCTGTCACTACATTCAGTTTGCCTGACACATGCTGAATATCGGTAGTAAACTCTGAGATCGCGGCCAGCTGCCTCTGATGCTGGCCCGACCAAGATTCTGAAACTTTGGCCATCACAAATGTTAGTGGCTTATGGTCAACGAACGCAGTAAAATTGCGCCCTTCCAGCCAGAACTGGAAATGGCGAATGGCCAGGTGGAGAGCCAGCAACTCTCTGTCGAACGCGCTGTATTTACGTTCATTGTCGCGCAAGGTTCTGCTGAAAAAGGCAAGCGGCTGCCAAGCCCCGGCAACACGCTGCTCCACAACAGCCCCTATGGCCACATCTGAGGCGTCAGTGGTGAGGGCTATGCGGGCCGTTGGGTCTGGATGTGCCAACAATGCAGCATTTGCCAGGGCTGCTTTAACTTCCGAGAACGCCTGCTCTCGTTCCGGGGTCCATTCGACCTTATTCGCGCGTTTCTGTTTTTTGAGCGCAGAGTACAATGGCTGCATGAGCTGTGCTGTGCGGGGAAGGAAACGGTTATAAAAGTTCACCATTCCCAAAAATTCTTGTAGTGCCCTGACCGTTTGTGGTCGGGGAAAATCTGTCACTGCGCGCACTTTGTCAGGCAGCGGAACTGCTCCTTCGGGAGAGACGCGGTGCCCTAAAAAATCAATCCCCGTCACCCCGAACTGACATTTCGCTGGGTTGATTATTAAACTGTGCTCTTCCAACCTACGGAAAACCGTCGTGAGGTGGGTTTCGTGTTCGTCTTCGGAAACGCTGGCTACCAAGATAAGATAAGATAAGATAAGCCTTTATTAGTCCCACAACGGGGAAATTCCAGGATTGCAACAGCACAGGGATAGCAACACTCAGAGCAACAATCAGAAGGCAAGAAAAAAACAAGCAAGCAAGAGCGGCTAATATACATATGTACATATTACTATAAAATAAATATATACACACACACACACACACAGACACACAGTGCAGAGCATTGTAGCTGGATGGAATAAATATATGAGTATATGAACACACAGTGCAGGGAAAAGCCAGTGTGAACACAGTGCAGAGCATTGTAGCTAGATGGAATAAATATGTAAATATATAAACACCCACAGTACGGAGCATTGCAGCTAGGTGGAATAAATATGCAAGTATATAAACACACACAGTGCGGAGCAATGTAGCTAGATGGAATAATATGTAGATATATAAAAACACAGTGCGGAGCATTGTAGCTAGATGGAATAAATATGTAAATATATAAACACACACAGTGCAGAGCATTGTTGCTAGATGGGATGAAACAGCATAACCGTCTACTTAGTTATCCTACATGGTATGATTATGTGCCCATACATATTCTCACCCTCCATAGCGACCGGTATGTTCCTAGTTGTATGCCGGAGGGGACCATTGTGTAAGTCTATTGCATCTTTTGCATTCAAAAAACTATTAGTTTGTTACGTCTTTTTGCTATCTCTGCGAGCAGCCCTGCTTAGGTTGTACAGTCTGAGATATATATCTACAGATATCGTCCAGGTCGACGAACACGAAAGGGAGATCGCGCAGCACTGCATCCATCATGCGTTGGAACGTCTGTGCTGCCCCTTTAAGCCCAAACGGCATACGCAAGAACTCAAATACAGTAAACCAAACAGAGTTATTACCGCTGTTTTGGGTATGTCCTCAGCGCGCACTGGGACTTGGTGGTAACCACGGACCAAATCTATCTTAGAAAAAATGCGCGCTCCTGCGAGGTGAGCGGAAAAATCCTGAATGTGGGGAATTGGGTAGTGGTCATGCGCTGTAGCATTGTTTAACCTGCGGAAATCGCCGCAAGGTCGCCATGAACCTTCAGCTTTAGGGACCATGTGTAGCGGGGAAGCCCATGGGTTGTTTGAGCGCCTGATGATGCCTAACCTCTCTAGGTTAGCAAACTCCTCACGCGCTATGGCCAGTTTAGCTGCGTCCAAGCGCCGAGGTCTTGCAAAAATGGGCGCCCCGGTGGTGGTGATAAAATGCTCCACCCCATGTTTAGCGATAGTTGCTGAAAACGTCGGGACTGTGAGTGCTGGGAACTGAGCGAGCAGTGTGTGGAACTTACCGCATGCTGCTGTGACGTTGGCTTGTGCTGTTGGCCGGGTCACTCGAGCTATACAGGGGAGAGAGTCAAAAGACAGTACATTAACCAGGCGCCTGTTAGCAACATCTACCAACAACCCATGTGCACATAGAAAATCAGCCCCCAGTATATGGTAATCCAATGCTGCTACAACAAAAGTCCATTCAAATGTACGACCATGTAGAGACAAGAGCAGAGTCCTCTCACCAAAGGTCTTAATGTCTGAGCCATTTGCTGCTGCCATCTCGGGGCCGCTGGCTCCTGCCAGCCGGTCAGCGTAGGTCGGCCAGATGAAACTCCTCTGTGCGCCGGTGTCCACAAGGAAATGCCTCCCCGAGCGTGCGTCCGTCAAATAGAGCAGCTTGTTCTCCTCCCCGAGGGTTGCGGCTGCTACCGACCCCCGGTCTTGGCGTTTCCCGAGTGCTTTAACTGGCACGGTGGTATACATTTGCGTGCCCTCTCTGCAAAGCGGCGATGGTAGAAGCAAAGCGTGTCACCTCCACGTTCCTTGGCCCCCGCTGCTGCTGCCATCGGTGGTTCTGCTGCTGCTGTCGGCGGCTCCTCGCCTCCCCGTGTCAACGTGCTGGGCTCCGTCGCTGCCGCAATGGTCACGAAAGCCTTGGTGGCGACGATGATCCGGTCTGCCTCTCGGGCTAGCGCACGATAGTCCCGTTTGGCCAGCATCGACGAATTGGCCAGGGCCGCTCTCGCCGCTGTCGGAAGGTTCCTGAGGAAAATGTGGGTGAAGATGAAGTGGTCGTCGTCCGTGCCCTTTAACCTCAGCATCTTCTCCATCATGTCCACGGCCGAACCGTCTCCCAACTCGGTCCGCGTCAGAAGCCTCTCTGCTCTCTCACCATCCGAGAGCGTGTAGTGCTGGATGAGGGCAGCCTTCAGCGCGTCATATTTGCCATCGGCTGGTGGCTGATCGAGCAGGCTCTCGATGTCCTGAGCCGTGCTGGCCTCGAGTGCTGCGACCACATAGTAGAATTTCGTATCATCCGCCGATATCCCTTGGAGGGCGAACTGCACCTCGGTTAGCTGGAACCAGGAGCGTGGGTTGTGCTGCCAAAAATCAGGTAGTTTGATCGCTACAGCGCACGCGAAGCGGGGGGTTCCAGTCGAGGTTGGCTCCAGGGATCTTCCGTCATATTCCATGATTCGTCTTGGGTCACCAGTGTGGAGCGTGTAAAAAATGAGGCTGATTTGGTTCAAGCGGTTTATTACACGACTCACACAAAGAGCATAGACAGAATGGCATACAAGTAGGAACTCTCCCCTTAAATCACATGACATCCTTCTAGACTCCTCTCACACACAAAAGATAATCTCCCCCGACTGCAGTCAGTCTATTCATCACACACAAAAGATAATCTCCCCCGACTGCAGTCAGTCCATTCATCCTTGACACCTCCCTGTTATCTTACTAGGGCATCTGGAAACTTCTCACACACAAAAGGTTAACTTCACGTCCTTTGTTCCTGTCTAAGGTGGAAAACCATTATGCACTCCCCAGGTTGCCACAACCTAAACTTTTGAATAACACTAACCCGTGGATAGAGACCCCGCTAAAAATTTGGTTGAAGATAGTCAGAGAGAATCAAACTAAAGAACCCTATCGATTATTGCAATGGATTTCCTATGATCAGGACTTTACTCCTAATAAAACAGATACTAGATTTAAAAAGTGGAAAGAGAACGGACTGATAAAATATTACGATTTTTTTAAAGGGCAAACTTTAAGAAGTTTTGAAGATTTGAAAAAAACAAGGTCTAGTAAATCAAGACCTTTACAGGTTCTTTTAGCTTAGACACCACATGAACAAAGGTGTTCTGAAGGTTTTCTTAATGGCATATAAAGGGATCCCAGGGATCAGATACATTTCTAAAATATACCATGGTCTTCAAGACTTAAAAGGAGACAACACATCATATATAAAAGAGAGATGGGAAAAAGAGGGGAATTTCACTTTACAACTGGAAATATGGGAAAAGTTAAATAAACAACAATGGAAAAGTACTTCATCCCTGCAGTGGAGAGAATTTGGATGGAAAAATTTGGTAAGATTTTTCAGAACACCTGCACAAAACAAATTTACTCGTAAGGGGTTGAATTGTTGGCGCTTGTGTGGTGAAGAGACTGCAAATCATTTTCATGTGTTTTGGTCATGCCCAGTTATCTACCAATATTGGACTAATGTACAGACAATATTGGGGAAAATATTCAAAGTAACAGTTCCCTTTTCCTTTGTGACTTTGTATTGTGACTTTGTATTTGGATTATGATTATGTAGAGGATTATGTTGGTTTAAATGAATCAACTCCCTCTGGTTATTTAAACTGTCAAAATCCCAGAAGTTCTGGTCGTGGAGGAGGAGTAGCAACAATTTACCATTCCAAATTACTAGTTAATGTAAAGCAAAAAACATGTTATAATTCCTTTGAGGGCCTGGTCCTCAGTATTGGGCACTTTAGCAATTTCAGGTTAAACCCAATTTTATTTGCCATAGTTTATCGTCCCCCATCAACCTATTCAGAATTTTTATCAGAATTTGCTGATTTCTTAGCTGATTTAGTGCTGAAATCTGATAGAATAATTATAGTAGGGGACTTTAATATACATGTGGATGTAGATAGTGACTGACATAACGTTCGGCTCAGGAGACGCACACACACAGGCTCAGAGTAGTTCAAACTGTTTATTAACAACAGGGATGTTTGGGTGCGTGTCTGCGGAATGTTAATGTGTTGGTGGTGGCGTCTGCTTCGGACCCAGAGGCAGGAGACCGTTCAGCCGGCAACCCTATGGGAGAAATCAGACACAGGGTGATGAGCACACACCAACACGGGAGGAGAATAGGCGAGGGAGAGAAGCTTACTTGTTTGGGCAGATGACTGGCGCTTCAAGGATGGAAGCCCGGGAGACAGCCACCTGCAGGGCTCGGTGCAGCAGCGAGGAGAGACGAGGGACGGGATTGTCCGCCGCCGAGGAATCCACCTGTGCACAGGGGAGCAGACTGGAGAGATGAGGTAAGTGAACTTCTTACCGGAGATGAGGATGCTGAAGAGAATGTGGTAGAAGTCCATACAAAGGAAATGAAGTCTACGGCTTCAGGCCGACGCTCAGGGCGAGGCGGCTTTTATCCTTCGCCGCTGACGAGTAGCAGGTGCGTGAGCAGGTGGCGCCGCTGATGAATGGCGCGGCGTGACAGTGACTGCCTTAATGTGGCTTTTAATTCAATATTAGACTCAATTGGGTTTTCTCAGAAAGTAGGAAATTCTACTCATTACCTCCACCATACATTGGACCTTGTTCTGACATATGGCATAGAAATAGAAAATCTTGTAGTGTCTCCTCATAACCCTGTACTGTCAGACCATTGTCTGTTAACCTTTGATTTTACTATTTCTGACTATTTGGCTCCTAAAGAAAAATATTATCACAGTAGATGCCTCTCAGATGATGCTGTTTCCAAATTTATGCAGATTGTTTCCTCTATGCCATGTGTCAACACAACGGAAATAAGCTATAGACAGCTTGCTCCTTCTGTAATTGATAACATGGTGGATAGTGTTTCAGCTTCTCTGCATCAGGCTCTAGACTTGGTGGCCCCCTTAAAAAAGAAAAAGTCTAATCAGAGATTTTTAACTCCTTGGTTCAACACAGAAACTCGTAGCTTAAAACAGAAGACTCGTCAATTAGAAAGAAAATGGCGCTCTACTAATTTAGATGAAATCTATTTAGCTTGGAGAAATCATCTTTTAATTTATAAAAAATCTCTTAGAAAAGCTAGAACGAGTTATTACTCTGCATTAATAGAAGAGAACAAGAATAATCCCAGGTTTCTTTTCAGTACTGTAGCCAGGTTGACAAAGAGTCAGGACTCCGTCAATCCTAGCATCCCCTTAGAGCTTACTAGTCAGGACTTTATGAACTTTTTCAATAATAAAATTTCATCCATCAGAGATAAAATCAATCAGATTCTTCCCACAGTTAACTTAAATACTGTAACTACTACAACTCCTTCTATTGATGTCTGTCTTGATGAGTTTTCTCCAATCGACCTTTGTGAGTTAGACAAAATAGTTTCCTCATCCAAACCTTCAACTTGTCTTTTAGACCCTATTCCTACCAGGTTATTTAAAGAAGTCTTCCCACTTATTGGTAGCTTTATTCTTCATATAATCAATTCTTCATTAACTTTAGGCCATGTACCGCAGGCTTTTAAAATGGCTGTAATTAAACCCTTACTCAAAAAGCCAACGCTAGATCCAGGAGCTTTAGCTAACTATAGACCAATCTCTAATCTCCCTTTCATTTCAAAAATCTTAGAAAGAGTTGTTGCTACGCAATTATTTGATCACCTGCAGGGAAATGGTTTACTTGAGGAGTTTCAATCTGGGTTTAGAATCCATCATAGTACTGAAACAGCCTTAGCGAAGGTCACTAACGACCTCCTCATTGCATCTGATAATGGACTAGTTTCTGTACTTGTCCTTTTAGATCTTAGTGCAGCTTTTGATACTATTGATCATAATATTCTACTTGATAGATTAGAACACTATGTTGGACTTAATGGAACTTCGTTGCAGTGGTTTAGATCTTATTTATCTGATAGGTTCCAGTTTGTTCATGTAAATGATGAGTTTTCTCTCAGCTCAAAGCTTAGTCATGGAGTTCCACAGGGATCTGTGCTAGGCCCTACTCTTTTTAGTTTATATATGCTTCCGTTAGGCAACATTATTAGAAAGCACTGTATACATTTTCATTGTTATGCAGATGACACACAATTATACCTGTCAATGAAGCCAGATGATACTAATCAATTAGCCAAGTTAGAAGCTTGTCTTAAGGAAATCAAAGCTTGGATGACTTGTAATTTTCTGCTATTAAATTCAGATAAGACTGAAGTCATTCTTGTTGGTCCAAAAAACCTTAGAAATTCCTTTCCAAATCAAACTTTCAGTTTGGATGCAGCTACTCTTTCTCTTAATAGCTCTGTGAGGAACCTTGGAGTTATTTTTGATCAGGATTTGTCCTTCAATTCACATATTAAATTTGTTTCTAAGACTGCCTTCTATCATTTGCGTAATATTGCCAAGATTAGGAGCATCTTGTCTCAGAGTGATGCTGAGAAGCTGATCCACGCTTTTGTTAGCTCGAGATTAGATTATTGTAATTCTTTATTATCAGGCTGTCCTAAAACATCTTTAAAAAGTCTTCAGCTGATCCAAAATGCTGCAGCAAGAGTTTTAACAGGTACTAGAAAGAGAGATCATATCTCTCCGGTTCTGGCCTCCCTTCATTGGCTTCCCATAGAGTTTAGAATTAAGTTTAAAATCCTTCTTCTTACTTACAAAGTTCTAAACAATCAGGCTCCTTTTTATTTAAAAGATCTGATACTACCGTATCATCCTAACAGAGCACTACGCTCCCAAAATGCAGGATTACTTGTAATACCTAGAATCTCCAAAAGTACAATGGGAGGCAGAGCCTTCAGTTATCAAGCTCCTCTCCTGTGGAATCAGCTGCCAATCTGGATTCGGGAGTCAGACTCGATCTCTGTTTTTAAGAATAGGGCTAAAACCTACCTTTTTGATATAGCCTACAATTAGGGAGGGATCATGTGTTTCTGAACCCTCCCTTAGTTATGCTGCTAATAGGTTTAGTCAGCCGGGGGACCTCCAGTAATGCACTGGGCCTCACTCCTTTCCTCACTCTCTATGAAATATTTTTTTTTTTTTTTTTGCTGGTCATTAACATTTGTTTGTTCTCTCCCATAGATTGAGTCCCCATCATGCTGTTTGCTCTCTACATGTCTGTTCTTTTCTTCTTCTCTATCCCCTCACCCCCCAGCCAGTCGCAGCAGATGACTGCCCCTCCCTGAGCCTGGTTCTGCTGGAGGTTTCTTCCTGTTAAAAGGGAGTTTTTCCTCTCCACCGTCGCCAAGTGCTTGCTCACAGGGGATCGCCTGATTGCTGGGGTCTTTCTGCAACTGTGGGGGTCCCCCCTACAGTTGATAGTGCTGTGAGATGACTGTTGTTGTGAAATGGCGCTATATAAATAAAGTTGAATTGAATTGAATTGAATTGAATTTGGGTTTACTACTGGAATCACTGGAAAGACGAAGGGAAAAATACTTATTCACTGTTTTAATACTGGCAAGTAAAAAAGCTCTAACAAAAAAATGGATGTTGAAAGACTGTCCTACACCTGAAGATTGGATAAACGTGATTCAGGACATTTATTCGATGGAAAAGTTGACATTTGCACTGAGACAGGACATGGATGGGTTCTTGAACTTTTGGCAACTCTGGAACGCATATGTGTCTTCCATCAGATCTAATCTTTGACAAATACCATTTCAATAACGGCACCTCTCTTTGCTCCAACGCTACTCAGACACTCTTTTATTTTTCTGCTCTTTTGTTTTTGTTTTTTATTTTTTTTCTGTTTTTGTTTTGTTTTGTTTTGTTTTTTTTTGTTTTTTGTTCTTCTTTTAATTTCTCTTTTTCTTTCACTTAAAAAAAGGGTGTTGTAATAATTTTTTTCCAATGTTGTCAAAAAACAAAAAAAGGGGGAATATGTGATGAAAATGTAAACAATGCAATGCTGTAATGACATGTATACCCTTTACAAAAACTTAAATAAAAAAAAAAAATGGTGGGAGAGAAGTTTGTGTGGCCGAGCCTACGCAAACAAGTAAAAGAGTGGGCTGCAGCCTGCGTGGCGTGCCAACGAGCCAAGGTACACAGACACACGAAGGCTCCCTTGGAGCCGTTTCGGGTACCGGCTAAGAGGTTCGACCATGTTCATGTGGACCTCGTGGGCCCCCTCCCGCCATCACAGGGGTGCACGCACCTCCGGACAGTGGTGGACTGCACCACGCGCTGGCCAGAAGCAGTCCCACTGGCGGCAACCACGTCTGCAGACGTAGCACGCGCTTTTTTAACAGCATGGGTGGCACGTTTTGGAGTCCCGTAGGACATTATGTCTGACAGGGGCCCTCAATTTGTTTCCGAACTCTGGTCCGCGATGGCCCGCAGCCTGGGTGTTACAATTCATTGCACAACCGCATACAACCCACAGGCCAATGGGTTATGCGAGCATTTTCATAGATCACTGAAAGCAGCACTCAGGGCTTCACTGACGGATGCAAATTGGGTGGACAGGTTGCCGTGGGTTCTATTGGGGTTGCGCTCCGCGCCAAAAGAGGATCTGGAAGCTTCCCCAGCAGAGCTGGTTTTTGCGCAGCCCCTACGGCTGCCCGGAGAATTTCTGCCAGATAATCCTGCGCCGGACAGCTGCCCATCTCAGCTTTTGCAGCGTAGTGCAAACACAGGCACGCTGCCGGGCCCGGCCCACCACTGTTTTCCGCATTTTTTCGTGCCTAAAACTTTGAAGAACGCGGAGTTCGTGTTCGTCAGACACGACGCCCACCGCCCTCCATTGCTCCCACCCTATGATGGACCGTTCAGAGTGTTAGAAACAGGAGATAAGCATTTTTTGCTAGACTTGGGGGGTAGACGGGAGAAAGTTGGCATAGACAGACTCAAACCCGCCTTTGTAGTGGCGGATGAGCAAGTGCTGTTGGCGAGGGCCCCTCGGCGTGGAAGACCCCCACGGAGAACTCCCCAGGGGAACGATTCATCAGAGCAGCCACACGGACAGAGTGAACCCCCCCCCACCACCACCACCACGGCTCACCCGCAGTCGGACACACTCCCAGCAGCTCCCCACCGGCACAACAGCACCACGGAGGCAGTAAACCCCAGTTACAGCAGATATGGGAGGAGACTGAAGCCGAAACAGCATGTGGACTGATATTCTATTGTTCTATCTGAAAGGGTTAATGTATAGTTAGTGCCAGAATAATAATTCTGTAGGTGATCTCCCATTATGCTCTACACATATTCTATACAAATTCTGTTTGCATGCTTATGAACAATTATGTTATGTTATATGTTCCTGAGATAATAGGAACGAGACAAAAGTATAGAGCCCTCTCTCTTTTCTCTCTCTTAGGTCAGGTCTTTCACATTAGATACACACCCAAACTCAACACCCACGCACACTGTTGATAGGACATTCTAGAATGAAGTGGCGTGTTCAGTGGATGGCCTGTTCCCACCATAGGTAGATTAGCCAATAAGATAGTTGCGTATAAGCCCATCCTATTGCACTGGGTTGCCCCCCGAGAAGATGAATGTAACCCACACCCAGAAGTTGGGATCAGTCTGACGACGTTCTCGAGGGGACAGCATCAAACTGATCCAGCGCTGCTTGCTCTACATGTGACTTCTAAATAAATGTACCATCCTTTAAATTGAAGAAATCTCCAGTTTGTTCTTGGATCTTTCAATCAAAGAATCGGGTATTTTTCTAACATATCTAAGATGCCGGGGGGGTGGGGGGGCGGTATGGAAGTCAGGTTATTTCGCACCTCAGACCGAGACAATGAATACACATGGGAGAACAATGCCCAAGAGGGTGAGAGGGGGTTGAATGAAGTGTAGTGTAAATATCATGCTGTGTATGAGGAAGTGCGTTGAAGCTTGTGAAGGTGACTTGATATATAGAGAGGAGTGCTTGCTGTAACCAGTCAGTCTGTTCTGTGCTTGTGAGATGTGAGTGTGTAATAAATCGTCTGACATGAAGCTGCCTCTTCACTTACACACTCCACAACACGAAATAATAAACACTGACAACAAACAAGAAGGTGCAGCGAGGACGGAACCTTCGCTGTAACACAAACACTTACAAGAGACAAGCAACGATGAATCCAAAACACAGAAGGAAGACTGGAGTCGGGGGTAGGAACTCCAGTCCATGAACACAAAGGTATATATGTGTAGGTCGCAGCGAGGAGTGAGCCTCAGCTGCTCCCTTAAATATTGGGCAAAAACCAAACAGGAGAGTGGAATGTAATTAGTGAAACAGCGAACAGCTGTCACAGCGCCGGCTCGGCTTTGACAGCTGGAAGTACTGCCGTGACACTGTCACAACAAAACCCCTGGAACCAACCCAAAAATAATATGGAGAAAAGGAGAAATACTGAGTAACCCGAGCACAGATGAGATCGGTGCTCAAAACACCACACGCAGCCCCGGTAGTGCACACATCAACATTTCAGTCATTAACATGTTTTTTTTTTTTTTTTCCACAATATTTTTTATTGAACCTTTTTTTTTACAAACATGACACAAACAATCAAACACTAACACTAAAGTAATTTTTTTAAAAAATGTACTAAAATCACCAACAACCACTAACAAAGGCAAGTCTTCAACAATGCTCCTCTGTTTAGTCTAGGCCAGGGGTGTCCAACCATGTGCCATGGAGAGCCAAGACCCTGCAGGTTTTACCTCCAACCAGTGTCTTCAACAGCAGATTTCTGTGAACTTCTTCCCACTGATTGCTGATAAGTGAAAACACCTGCTGAAGAGACTGGGTAGAAGAGAAAACCTGCAGGGTCTTGGCTCTCCATGGCACATGGTTGGACACCCCTGGTCTAGGCAATCCATTACATAAGTATACATATTATACATTCACCAATTTGGAATTTACAAGGTCCACACACATCATTCACCTTCTTCTTCAGAAGTTATGTTTAATTTCTTTACATAATCAATGAAAGGTCTCCATATATTTTCAAACACATTTTCCTTTGATTTCAGTATGTATGTTATTCTTTCTAGTGGAAGGTTTGTTAACATCTGTCTTAACCACTGAGTCACATCTGGTCTATGAGTCTTTTTCCACAGTAGTGCAATACATTTTTTGGCATTAAGCAAACTGAGGTCTATGAATGCTCTTTCACTCTTATTAAAGTTATGCTTTTCTGGATACAGACCCAACAAAAACAGTTTAGGGTTCAATGTGAATTGTTTTGAAATTATTTTTTCAATTGTTAACCTCACCTCTTCCCAAAACATTCTAATTTTTCTACATTCCCATAAACAATGAAATAGGGTTCCTTTACTTTCCATACATTTTGTGCATGTATCTGGTACGTTTTTGTTATATCTACTTAACTCCACCGGTGTAACATACATCCGCATTAACCATTTAAAATGTATCAATTTAAGACATACATTTATTGATTTGGTTTGAGCTTCTGTACAAGCCAATTCCCATTGTTCCTCTGAAATTTCAGTTTGCAGGTCTTCTTTCCAATAATTCAGTCTTTTCTGTGAGTTTTCACTTGAGGATAGTGTCAATGAGTTATAAAACTCTGAAATTATTCCCTTTCACTAACTATCTTTCGTCAAAATTTTTTCCAAGGATGAATAAGTAGGTCGGGTAAGAGCATTATTTTGATTTGATCGAATAAAATTCCTAAGCTGAAGATATTTTAAAAAATGTGTTCTATTAAGATTAAATTTGATCCTCAGTTCTTCAAAAGACATTATGTTATCTGAAGGTGACAAATATAAGTCTTGAATCTTTTGAATCCCTTTTAAATTCCATACTTTAAATACAGCATCCGCTCTCCCTGGTGTAAAATATTGATTACCCCATATTGGGCTAAATTGTGACAATAAGTGTGGTTCTTTTAAATATTTTTTGGTTTCACACCATATTTTGATCATATGCTTTACAATTGGATTTTTAACTTGTTTCTGTAATTTTTTAGCTGAGTCTGAGTATATGAATAAGGGAAGAGGTAAAGGTAAATTGTATGATTCCATTTCAGTCCAGTGAGGGAGATCATTTGATGAAAAATAATATGTCATAGACCTCAGTTGTGCTGACCAGTAATACAACATAAAGTTTGGACATTTCAGACCTCCACGATCAAATGGTAAATATAGTAAGGACAGACGTAATCTAGTCTTCCTATTGTTCCATATAAATTCCACTAACTTTTTTTAATTCTTGAGAATAGATCTGAAGGTGGTGGTAAAGGAATGTATTGAAATAAATAAAGTATTTTTGGTAAGATATTACTTTTAAGTATATTAATTCTCCCGATCATCAACATTGGTAGTGACATCCATCTCTGAAGTAACTCATTAATATCTGTCATTAAGGCTTCATAGTTGGCACTGGCGACTGATTCTAGCTTAGGCACAATTTGAATTCCTAAATATTTAAACTGATTTACAACATTGAATTGATTTACCTCAGGAACTGGGTGATTTCTCTGGGTCTCACTTAGCATTAATATTGAAGATTTAGTTTTATTTATTTTATATCCTGATATTTCCCCAAAGTTCTTTATTAAATTTAACAAGGTCGGAATTGATTTTTTAAAATTCGACATAAACAAAATTATGTCATCGGCATACAGGGAGATTTTATGTTCTGTTGGTCCTACTTTAATTCCATATATTTGTGGATGTAAACGTACTGCCATCGCTAAAGGTTCAATTGCCATAGTAAACAGTAAAGGTGAAAGTGGACAGCCTTGTCGACATCCTCTATTGATTTTTATTGATTTTGAGATATTGCTGTTTGTTAGGATTTCTGCTGTAGCATTATTGTATATTATCTGAACCCATTTTATGAAATTATTTCCAAGTCCAAACCTTAGTAGGACTTCAAAAAGAAAGGGCCATTCGACCCTATCAAAGGCCTTTTCGGCATCCAATGATAGGAGAGCTGTATCCGGTGCTTCTTTTTTAGAATAAATAATATTAAATAGTCTTCTTACATTATGGAAGCCTTGTCTTCCCATTATAAAGCCATTCTGATCTCGGTTAATAATATTTGGTAATATTTCTTGTAGTCGCCTTGCTAAAATTTTACAGATTATCTTAAGGTCAGCATTTAATAGGCTTATTGGTCTCATGTTTTCACATTTATTAGAGGGTCTACCTGGTTTTGGCAACAGTATAATTAAGGCATTATTCATGTATGGTGGTAAATTACTATTTTGAAATGCTTCTAAAACCATTTCCAAAAGTGGTTTTATTAATTTATTCTTAATTTTTTTTATAGAGGTCAACTGGAAGACCATCTGGTCTTGCACTTTTTCCTGATTTCATATTATCAATGGCTAGCCCAACTTCTTCTTGACTAATTTTAGACTCCAGTATCTCCCTGTTTTCATTTGGAATACACGGTATAGATAATCCATCCAAAAATCCATTTAGTTTTGTTAAGTCAGTTTCATTTTTTGTATCATATAATTTTTCATAATAATCTCTAAAGACACTATTAATTTCTAAAGGATCTACAACTGCCTGTCCGTTATTTATAATACTGGTAATTGGTGTTTTAAATTCTAATTGTTTAATCTGCCATGCCAATAATTTCCCTCATTTTTCACCTTGTTCATAAAAAGTTTGCTTCAATCTTAGAAGACTCGAGGCAGCTCTATTTGCTGATTTTTTTTGTCATATTCAGCTCTCAGAATCAGTAATTCGTTCTCTAACTTTGGGTTACTTCCTGCATACACTTTTTCTTGAAGAATTTTTATTTTACGTTCCAATTGGACTCTCTCCTCTCGAGTCTTCTTAGATTTTGAATCTGTATAACTAATAATATGCCCCCTAATAAAAGCTTTGAAAGCCTCCCACTTTATACATGCTGATGTTTGTGTAATATTGATATCAAAGAACTCATTATCTGTTTTTCTATGTACTTAACAAATTCCTCATCCTGAAGCCATTTATGCTGAAAATGCCACCTACCTGGATCCTTTGTCAATTTCTTATCTACATATATTAGACAGCAGGGTGCATGATCAGATATCACGATGTTATCATAGAAACAGTTTTGAATCTTGGACCTTAATTCTGTGGAGATCAAAAAATAGTCAATACGTGAGAATGTCTTGTAGGTATTAGAATAACAAGAATAGGCTTTGACTTGTGGTTTCATTTCTCTCCATATATCTAGCAATCTCAATTCTTTCATAAAATGATTAATGGTCATCCTGCATCCATTGTGCGAACAGTCCAGTCCTGTTGATCTATCTGTACTGGGATTCAATGTACAATTAAAATCCCCTGCTATTATATGTTGCCCTGTAAGTGATGATAAAGTAAGAAATAAATTAGCGAAGAAATTTTGATCATCTATATTGGGACCGTATAAGTTCACCAGATTTATATTTTCTAATAACAAAGATCCTTGGATGATTAGACATCTTCCTAATTTGTCTCCAATTACATTTTTCACTTGAAATGGGACTGTTTTATGTATGAGAGTCATAACTCCCCTGGCTCGGGATGAAAATGATGAGGCGAACACATTTCCCTGCCATCTTCTCCTAATTCTTTTTACATCCTCCTCTATTAGATGAGTTTCTTGTAAAAACACAATTTTTGAACCTATGTCTTTTATTTTATTCATAACTTGTTTAAGTTTTTTTAGATTTTGTAGACCTCTGCAATTCCATGAAGTTAAATTAAGATTAATGCTTTGGTCTATGATCAATAAGGAGTTTGAGATTATCTTGCAATATAAACATGCTCATACAGAGAAGCAAAAACATGGATGGTTGAACATTCATCCTACAAACTACACAAAAACAAATTCCCTTTCCCCACATTCGTGGTAATCCCCCTAAAATCAAAAAAAAAAATTCTGTCTCCCGTTATAGCTAGTGACTGTTCCACACCTGCGAGGATCAGTCAAACCACTCTCTCTTTCTCCTCTCAATCACCCTGACTCTACTACTTTTTAATGACATAACATTAACTCTTCTGTAGTTTTTCCAACATAACTCAAAAATTTTATAGCAACTTTGTACATCATAGCTTTTTTTTTATATATAATACAATCTATATTTTGTAGACATGCTATATGCATCAGATCAATCAGATGCCTGTGCAAATGTTTAAATATTCTACCTTTATTTCTCGTTCATGCTTCATGCTTAGCTCCCACCAGTCTCTTCTTGGATCTGCTTGATAAGCTCCTGCGCCTCCTGAGGGGTCTTGAAGATATGGGTTCTCCCTTTATATGTGACCGGCAGTCTTGCCGGATGAATCACTCCATGACGGATCCTGAAATTGCGCAGCTCTTTACAGGCGGGGTCAAACTGTTTCCTTAATTGTTGAATTCCTGTGGCCAAATCTGGGTAGAACCGCACCTGTTGATCCTGGTATTTAATTTCTCCTTTAGCTCGTGCCGCATTGGTGATCGTCATCTCGTCTCTGTAGCTGAGGAACTTCATAATCAGCGTCCTCGGTGGTGTCTTATTATCTCTCGGTGGGCCGATTCGGTGAGCGTTCTCTAAGACGACCGTTGACTGCAGATCCGCGTTGTTCAACGCTTCTGGAATCCACTTTTCTAAAAAGGAACATGTATCCCGTCCCTCCGCTCCCTCTGGGAGGCCCACCAGCCTCAAATTATTCCGTCGCGACCGGGATTCTAAGTCCAGGACATTATCTTCCAGACGTTTATTTTTTAATTCCAATGTTTGCACCTTTAATTGTAGGCTGGTGACGTCATCTTCAGCGCTTGAAATTCGGAGCTCCGCCTGCGATACTCGCTCCATACAGTCGCTTATTTCTTTTCTCATTCCTTCTATCGCTGCTATAATCCCATCAAATTTAGACAAAAAGTCTGCTCTCATGGAGCTGATGGCAGCAAGTACCGCACTCGTGCCCTCCTCAGCAGTCACCGCTCCACCGCTAGCCTTCTCCGCCATTGTCTTTGGAGATTTTTCTGCTTCGTCATGAGCGTGGAAGTCTGTTAGCTTGGATTGTTTTGACGAATCACTTTTTCCTCCGCCTAATTTCCCAGCCTTGGTCTTTACCATATCCGCGCCGAAACGCTGGGATAGGTTTTTGTTCCAATTAAGAGAGTTTTAGCCTACTTTTTATTTTTAGGAGCAGAGCAGTGTGAAACACGTCTTCCTACGTGGCCGCCATAACCGGAAGTCGCCAGTCATTAACATGTTAATAAGTCACCCCAGAACACATTGCCTCCTTGCTACCATACAGTCTTGATGTGAGACCACTCCCCAGAGACCTGTCTGGTGGGCCCCGACCAGAACTTCTTATTTGCTTCACCGCTGGAGATGAACCACTTCGGAGTCCCGACACCTCCTTCTCCTCACTGGCACACCTCAGCTCATTGGGGTGTCTCCCTGAGCCATCAGACATTTGAAGATAACCATTCTCCCGGACAGCCACCACCTGCAGCCGTCCCTGGTCCACTCGTCGTTTTTGCTTGCTGTGAACGCCTCTTAGCCGAGCCTCCCCCCTGGGTCGAACCATGTCAGCAACCCGCAGGGGAGCTTGACTCGGCTTCAAATGTCCACAATGTCTAGACCGGGCTTCCTCTCTGGGTCGAACCACACCAGCAACCCCCTGAGAAGTCCGACTCAGCCTCCAGTGTTCCTGCGTGGCACGTCTGTCCACCGTGCCAGCCGGTCCTGCCCCGCTCTCTTTTGTTTTGAACGCCGGCAAAGCCATTGCAGCCACATGCTTCTCAGTACCTCCCGGCCGAACTCCGGAAGCAGAGGAAGCCATCCTCACAGCTCCACTTGCTATCATGGGCGTTCCACTGTGCCACCCAGTTTCCACATCCAGGGTAACTTGGGCCCTGGCACCGGAACCTTCCCATGATGGCCCTGGGTGGGATTGGTCCTGTCCATCTCCCAGAATACTAGGCCAATCTTCATCCCATACTGCATCATCCACCATGCTCAGAACCAGTCGGTCCCACAAACCACGGCCTGACCACTCCTCTCCGATGCCGCTGGAGATCGTGAAGCCCAGGCTGTAAAATAGGTCGCAGCCCATCACATTCAACCCCTTGACAGTTACCACGAACTGGATATTTGACACCACAGCCGACTTGTACCTCACCATCAGCTCCACCAAACCCACAATGGCTAACCTGTTACTTCCATAGCTACAATAGGGCATCAACAGTCCTCTCACACGGTAATGCAGGAACAAACTTCTCACAGTAGGCCAGTTCAAAACAGATGCCGCTGCGCCCGTGTCCACCAACAATGGCACTTCCACGCTGTCCAGCATCATGTCACAATAAATACGCCCATCTGTGCTCGGGGAGATGGTGTGAATAACCATAGGAGTCGTGGCGGGGGAATCTGTTCTGTGTCGCCATTCGCTTCACTCAAACTTTTTGCAGGCCCTGGCGAAATGATGTCAGAGTACACACTTGCTGCAGCGTTTGCCCCTTGCCAGACACTCTCTCGCCTTGTATCGGTGCTTGGTGGACCCGCAGCCCAAACATCTGGGCGACCCCAGGGTGGACCTAATCTTAATAGCGGTAGTGTAGTCTTCTTTATCTATTTATCTTTTGTTCTTATTAAAGACAAAAGTAGAATAGAAAGGAGATGTCTTTACCTTCTTAACATGTTTCGACTGTACACTGCAGCCTTCATCAGAAGAGTCAGCTGATTGCTGCCAGGTGACATTTATCAGCTGACTTTTGTAGGCGGGGCCAGCTCAGTAGATCTGTCAGATCCACCGAGCCAGCCCTGCCTTCCGCCCTCAGATGGTCTCGGGAGAATGTGATCCCAGGTGTGGGAAAGCATAAAGGCCCCCTCATCTCGGTTCATGGTGTCTTTTCCCCGCTTCCTGATCTCTATGGCCTCCTTGATCCAGCATTTGTGTCTGTTGCTCTCCGATCCAATAATCGTTGCATTGTCCCAGTCCATGATGTGATTATTTCTTTTGCAGTGATCTGATATTGCTTATTTTAATGTTTCTTGTTCTGCCTTTTCTTTTTGTGATCTTGTGAATTGTCCTTGTGTTTCCTTCTCACATTCCTTCTGGTGTTCTTTTTTTTCTTGTGGTGAATGGTCTTCCAGTTTCTCCAATGTAGGTTTTGTTGCATGATCTGCATGATATTTTACGTATTACATTGCATTTTTTGTCTTGTTCTGTTCTGTCCTTGGGGTGTACTAATAACTGTCTTAATTTTTTGTATGGTTTGACTGCTGTGTTAATTTTGTATTTTTTCATGATCCTTTGAATTGGTTCCGTGATCCCTCGTATGTATGGTATAGTTATGGTGTCCTTGTTTTTGATTTCGGCTTTTGTTCTGTGTCTTATTTCCTGTTTGTTTTCTTTGTTTTTGACTTGCTGTTTCCCTTTGTTTATAGCCCATACTGCATATTGGCAGCGTATAAGTGCATGTTTTATGTGGTTTTCCTCCTCCTGTCTGTCTTCTTGGTCTGTAATGGTGGTGGCTCGTTCATATAACGTCCTGACAACTGATAGCTTGTGTGCTGTGGGGTGTTCCGATGTCCATAGTAGGTATTGATCTGTGTGGGTTGGTTTCCTGTAGACTGTGATTTTTATGCTGCCGTCATCGTTGTGGTGGATTTTCATGTCCAGAAAGGCTATGGTACCATTTTCCTCCTCTTCGTGTAGGTAAATTTGATTATGTCCAACATATTTTAACAAAATGCAGCCGACTTTATTGCGGTGGAGACATTGATACTGTATATCTTTACACTTTTTAAGGTCATATTCCCATCCCTAGATAGTCGTGGGAAGTGGTATGATTATATTACTGTTTTTGTGATGCAAAAGGCCATGTTCCCGCATTTCTGATGCCGAAGTTATTGTTTTTTAACAAGGAAAAATGTCCCGTTTCAGTGACAACCATACATTCTAAACTAGTACCGGAAGTTGCTACCATAATTTATGCAAGGCATCATGGGGTCTAGGAATAAGGTGGATAACAAGATTTGGTTTTTATTTAATGAAAAGAACACTGCTTCCATCGCTGTCAAAAAAATGTTAGAAAAAAAACTTCAAATGCGGCTGTCAGGGTTGCTGGGCAACGGGGTAGCACGTGGTCACGCAAACCAGAGCCGTATAATATGAGAGTTGCGACACTCCAATAGATTTATATAGAAACTGTGAAAGGCAGACATCACATGGGTCATGGAGCAGCGAATAGTTCCAAACAATGAAACTTTCCCCATAGACCACCATTCATTTCACGGAGTGTCTGCTTAATAATCCTGGGTAAGTTAATGAATGGCCTGTGGTAACACAAAGAAGATGACACTCCACCCAGTACTTCGGGGTGTTGGGGGTGCTAGCCAGGAGTGCCAGAGCACCGGGGGGGGGGGGGGGGTATGTAGTAAATAAAGATGTGCCTGTAGTGTAGATATTTATTGTTCATATTGTATTATATTTGGAGCTCTTATCTGTGTGGCAGGGGGTGGTGGCTCCATGTTCCAGTTCCGCCAACCCCGTGCGTATAAGAAGGGCTGCAGGTAGGGGAGTGGTCTCTTCCGCCTTTACCTCTGCCCGCGGCTGTATGTGTGGTCAGGTGCACTGCGCCCTGTATTACAATAAATGTGTGTTCAGCTCCACTATTGCTCTTCTCCTTGACTCCAGTTCCAGACATAACATTTGGCGACGAGAAGACAAGCCATGAAAGCATGTGGAGCACCAATTTGGCCTTTCTTGGAGCACCCAGGTGAGCCACCGGTGCCGTGGCCTCGGTGGTACAAAGCCTTTAAAACGTACATGGTGGCGTTGGACCTGGGAAGGATGGAGAAGCTGATGGCACATGCGTTGCTTGTGCACAACCTGGGAATGGAGGGCCAGAGGATTTTGGGCACGCTTGGTGATGCAGACAGCAACTAAGAAGGGGTTGAGTTAATGGCACGCCATTTCAGGGCGCCGGATAACGTCATCATCCAAAGGATTAGGTTCTGACAGCACCGCCAACAGGTTGGCGAACCCATACAGCGGCTTGTGTCGGACTTGAGGCAGCTAGCCACTGAGTGTTGGTTCAGGCTGTTGGAGGAAGAAATGGTTCACGAGCAGTTGGCAGAACACACCAACTGTGCTGCCGTCCGGTCTAAGCCACTCACATTTCCGGGTGAGTTGACACTGGCCAAGGTCGTTGAGTTGGCTGTCCAGCTGGAAACAGCAGATAAGCTAACTCGGGAGCTATGTGAGCATCTGTCACCACAAGAGTTGGGATCCTCCATGGCCACACAGGTAGTGGACCCGGACAGTGATGGGAGTATCAAGGATGACGCCGAGAGGGCCAATGCTGTACGGATGACGACTACCCTGGGAAAGCCCAGGTGTATGGGCTGCGGGTCCACGAAACACTGCTACAAGGCCAGAGAGTGTGCAGCAAGAGGAAAGCGCTGCAGCAGTTGTGGCCGTCTACATCATTTTACGAGGGTGTGCCAGTCAGCGGAACAAGATAGCCTGTGCAAGAGCTTGACTCCTCCCGCCCTGATGGTGACTCATACTGTGTCCCCGAGTACCAGTGGGTACACACATTGCACAGTAGAGCTGGATGGAGTACCGGTACCGATGCTGATCAACACCAGGGCAGAGAGTTCACTTCTGAACTGGGCTACGATTAGAGAATGTTTTCTCCACTACAGAATTGGAGGTGACTCAAACGCCACTTTGCGACTATGGAGGAGGATGGTTGTCCACGGTGGGTACCGTCAGACTGATGGCTCGGTACAAGTCGGCGGAGATGGCTGATGTGGAGTTCGTCGTGACAGCCCATGGCACAAACATCATGGGATTCAACCTGTTTTATGGCCTTGGGTTTTCCATCAGGAGCAGCGCTGGGGAAGAATTGTTGGGCTGCGGACTGTGGGACTGACCGGTTCCGAGAGTTCGGGACGACGCTGTATGGGATGAACAATTGGTGGCACTCTGGAAAAAGGACAGGCCTTGTCACGCTCAGGGTCGTTGCGGGAGGGCCCCGGTGCCAGTGTCCAAGTCACCCTGGACGAGGGTACCGGGCGGCATGGGGGAGAGCCTGTGGCAGTGAGCGATGCCCAAAAGATGGTCCCAGGTGCTCCCGGAGGATGGCCGTGGCGGGCCAGTGAACACGGGGCCACATCTGTTGGGTCCGCAGCAAATTAACAAGCAGTTGGGGCAGGACCAAGTGGCACTGGGAGAGTGAGTGCCAGACAGAGACACCACAGGCCGTGCAGGGCCCCGCTTGGAGTCGCGGACTGGGTTCAGGCTCGGGCGGAGGCGAGGTCCAGGCGGGTAAGAGAAAAGTGGAAGATGGAGCAGTACCAGGGCCGTCTGCAGGTGACGGGCGAGCGGTATGATGGTTACCTTCTGCTGTCGGATGGCTTGTGGCACCATCCTAATGAGTTACGGCGTGCCCTGAAGAAGGAAGTTGGGCATGGCCCCAGACGATGAGAGAGCTCAGAAGTGTGGAGGAGAAGGCGCATCGGGACTAAGGTGACCAGCTGTGGCCCGGGAAGCGAGCTACCTCCAAGGACGGATTGAATGGTGAAGGGTCTGGGGGGGCCACGGGTCATCCTCACCGAGCCATGGATGTGTATGTGTTGTTAGTTGGTAATATGTATTTATAGTTCTGGGATTATTTTGGTGTTCTGTTTAAGTAGGAGACATGGCAGTAATCCATCCATCCATCTTCTTCCGCTTAATCCTTTTTGGGTCGCGGGGGGGTTGGAGTATTTTTTTTTAAAAACGGGACGTTTATATATCATGGGTGGCAGAATAACCCACCTCGCCGTATGGGGGTTAGGACGGCAGTCTACCCGTCCCCACTAATTTTAGTTATTTTGTGTGAATGGCATAGACCCCTTTTGTGATTTTTAGTACAGTTCTGCTTAGCGGATAAGTTGGGTTCCAAACTGGGGTGGGCTGGTTGTATATGTGTGTTTGGACCTTTTCTGAAGGGGGAGGGATGTAGTGTAGTCATTTATTGTTCATATTGTATTATATTTGGAGCTCTTATTTGTGTGGCACTGGGTGGTGGCTCCATGTTCCAGTTCCGCCAACCCCGTGCATACAGGAAGGGCTGCAGGTAGGTGGGCGGTCTCTTCTGCTGGCCAACAGATTGGGTACACCTGGGCGAGGCTCGGGGAAAACAATTACCGGAGTGGAATCAGCTGGCTGTCAAGAGAGCGGGGGTGTGGTCGGACTGGCAAGTGTTAGACAACGCCCACACGAATGTAGGTCAAGGAGGCTGCCTAACAGCTGCCGGCCAGAGCAGTGGCTACAGGCATGGAAAAGAAAGAACAAAAGACATAGAAACTACAAGAACTCAAAAGATAACAAAATACACTCCCCGCTGGAGTCTCCCACCGCTGCATGCACTGTTGCAGTCAGACTCCCGCACTTTTGGCTTCACGACCCGGCCACATGGTTTATTCATGTGGAAGGCCAGTTCGCCCTCTGTGGAGTCATGGCAGACGACACAAAGTACCACCATGTGGTGGCATCGCTAGATGCACGCGCCATGCAGCACACCATAAGTCTACTCCGAGCTCCGCCAACCCAAGGAAAATATGGCGCTCTCAAGTGACTGCTGCTGCACCGTTATACCCTTTCAGATGCAGAGAGGGCAGAAAAGCTCCTCACCCGCTTGGAGCTAGGAGACAGATCGGCTGTGGACCTGATGGAGAGCATGCTTGCGTTGATGGGCACAAATGACGGATCTTTCCTTTTCGCCCACCTTTTCCTCAGAAACCTACCAGCTTCTGCGAGAGCGATTCTCGCTAACTCACCGCTGCTGGCAGCCAGGGACTACCACACACTGGCAGAGGAGGCAGACCGCATCACCCTGGCAAGCAAAGCTTTCAGCGTTCAGGCAGTGAGACCGGGATCTCAGGTGGAGTCCAGCGAGGCTGAGGAGCCAATGGTGGTGGCTGGGATGGCCACCCGGAGAAACAGGACTGGGACGCTGTGTTTTTATCACCACCGTTTTGGCAAGGAAGCGCAACATTGTCTGCCGCCATGCCACTTCAAGAAGCCGGGAAATGGGACAGCCAGCGGTCAGTAGCAGCTGTGACCACTGACGACAGGGAGAAGCTGCTTTTCATCACAGACACACATTCGGGGAGACATTTTGTGGTAGACTGTGGCTCCCAAAAAAGCCTCATTTTGCCAATCAGTGCAGACAGGCTGGCAGAAGGCTGTGGGCCATCTTTAACGGCTGCAAACAAATTCCACATCAGGACGTTTGGAGAAAGGACGGTGACTGTATGTTTACATGGACGCAATTATCAGTGGGACTTTGTTGTAGTTGCATGTTCGGTCCCCATCTTAGGTGCTGATCTTCTGTGTGCTCATGGACTGCCTCTTGATGTTGCCAACAGACGTTTAGTGGATGCTGTATCTTTTTCCTCCTTGCCCTGCACAGCTCAGGGAGTTGGGCCTCCAACACACACAAATAATCTATCTCCAGGGGGTAAGTACCAGTGTTTGCTTTCCGAGTTCCCACTTTTTTCGCTACAGTAACCAAGCACGGGCTCGAGCATTTTATCACCACGAAAGATCCGCCCGTGTTTGCGCACCCTTGCCACCTGGATGCAGCTAAACTAGCCATTGCATGCGAGGAGTTTGCTAACTTAGAACGCTTAGGCATTGCTAGGTGCTCCAACAGCCCTTGAGCATCCCGACTGCACATGGTGCCCAAGTCCGATAGGTCATGGTGGCCGTGTGGCGATTTCCAATACTTAAACAACGCCACAGAACAAGATCGTTACCTGATAGGATATTTTAATGTTTCATTGATTATTCTATATGATTTTAATGCTGTATTATTCTATTTTATATTATAATTGTATCTGGTGCATATAATGAGCCAATGTCTGATTCTCTGTGATTGTAGATCATTTAGCAAAGTGTGAGGATCTGGGACTGTTACAGCCCTCGCAATAACAGCTTTATTCACTGCCTGAAGGTCTTGGATCATTCTCCAGCCGGAGGATAGTGCAGCTTTCTTTACTGGAAACAGAGGTGTATTGTATGGTGATTTTGGACATGGTACTATAACCCCTGCATCTATCAATTCCCGTATAACAGGTTTAATGCCTTCTTGTGCTTCTGGGTGTAGAGGATATTGTCTCTGATAAGGACTAAAATGAGATTTTGCATTTATTGTTACCAATTCTGCATTTTTCATTAAGCCTACATCTGCCTTTCCTGTTGATCACAAGGAATTTGGAATTTCTGAGGGTTCATTTTCCTCTCCCTCTGTCAAAGGAAATAGTCATGCTTGTGATTCAGGGACGTCAATGCTGACGTCTTTTTGGGCTTGTGCCACCCAGTTCAAAGGCAGACAGTAGGTGTCAAGCTTCAAACAGTACTGAACTCTTGGATCAGGTGTGCTTTTCCAAAATTGATCACACTCTTCTGCTGTTGTTACAAATCTGCCTACATCCTTCCACTGCATGTGTTTAGGCTTAATCAGTACAATGTGTGGTGACTCCCAGTGTTTGAAGTGGCTCTTATCTTCATCAGATAACCTCACAGATGCTCCTGCAAAGCCTTTTGGTGACCAGTACAAATTTGCAATGACTTTTCTGGAGGATGAGTTTGCAAAAAATGTTTTCTCAAATTTGTCATCTGGGCCACTCAGATATCTGTCATACATGTTGCAATGATATTGATTTGTGGCCTGCACAGTTGTAGAAACCTGTGTTTTGAAATGTTGCATTATTTTGGCTTCCAAGCTCTCAGTCACCCTGGTTGGTTCAGCCGGTACCAAACTAAGGGAATATGAGTATCTTGGTACTGCAAAATCTTGGAAAACATGGATTTCTGATGCATGTGGGAAATGTGATGCCCTCATACCACCTTCTGTCGGAATTACGGTGATATTGAGAGTTGTGAGCAAATCCCTTCCCAATAAGTTAGCTGGACACACTTGTGACAAAATGAATGTACCTTCTGCACTGTCCCCTGTAACAGGATCTTTTACTGTTACAATTTCAGAAAGGTATTCCTTTTTGAGTTTTCCATTAGCTGATTTAGTGATCACTGTGTGATCTGATTTTGTGAACCCCCCAGCGTCTAGGCCTGAAATGACAGATCTGCAAGCCCCAGTATCACAGAGAAATTTCAAAGGAGTTCCCTGAACTTCTAGAGTAACCTCTGGTAAACACTCTAGTGACATGATTAGGTCAAAGTCAGGTAAATGAAATATGTCAACTGTGTCATAGTGAGTTTCAGTAGCTGTACTTAGCTTTGAATCGGTCAGTCACATGTTGGGATGTGATGAGTCCAGTTGTTGCTGTGGCTGCTGAGCAGGGCGTAGTCCCCTCAATCACAGATGAAATTTTTCACAGTGATTGACATCAGTAATGCTTTTTCAGCATTCCTATTCACCCAGATCAGTTTTGGTTTGCGTTTACATTTGAAGGCAAGAGGTACACATTCATGAGGCTGCCACACGGCTATTGTGAATCACCAACCATTTTTTCACAGGCAGTGTCAGCAAATTTGGCTCAGTTTGTTCCACCTCATGGAAGTCAATTACTCCTGTATGTTGATGACATTTTGCTGGCATCCCTTGATGAAATCACATGCAAAAAAGACACCATTGCCTTGTTGAAATTTTTAGCTGAGCAGGGTCACAAGGTCAACAAAGCAAAGCTGCAGTTGTGGAAGCCAGAAGTGAAATACTTAGGCCACATTTTATCAGCAGAAGGGAGACATGTTGATCCTGTTCGCAAAGAGACTATTTTGGCAGCACCCAAACCAATCACAAAAAGAGACATGATGTCATTTTTGGGGACATTAAACTATTGTCGCTCCTGGATTGCAAATTATTCATTTGAAGTCAACCACTGTCTAACCTCATTTACAAAAAAACAATGGCACAGGTGGACAAGATTGAGTGGACACCTGAAGCAGAGGAAGCATTTGTCAGGATGAAAAAGCTTTTGGTCAGCACTGCAGTTTTGGCACTCCCTGACTATAAAAAGCCATTTATTCAAATGGCTGATTGTAGACAGGGACACATGACATCAGTGCTGCTTCAACCATTTGGGGCAAAAATGCATCCAGTGGCATATTATTCCACAAGACTAGATGCTGTTGCAAGGGCTCTTCCTCCATGTGTGCAGGCCCTAATAGCTGCATCCATAGCAGTTCAAGCATCTGCAGGGATTGTTCTCTTTCATCCCTTGACCCTGAAGGTCACACATGCAGTGTCTATTATTTTATCCCAGAGTAAGATGTCAGTCCTCTCACCATCCAGACATCTCGCATGTTTGACAGTGTTAATGTCACAGCCACATTTAACGATTGTGTGTTGCACAGTATTAAATCCAGCAAGTTTTTTTTTGCCAATTTCCACTGAAGGAGAACCTCATGACTGTTTGGCAGAAATTGAAAATGAATTACTACCACGTCCTGATTTACAAGACATCCCCTTGGATGATTCAGCTCTCACATTGTTTGGGATGGATCATATTTGTCTGGCTATGCAGTTGTCATTCATGACACTGTTTTGAAAGCCTAAAAACTTCCATCCCATTTTTCAGCTCAAGCTGCAGAGCTGATTGCTCTGACTGAAGCATGCAAATTGGGAAAAAAAATAAAAAACTTACAGTTTACACTGATAGCCAGTATGCATTTTCCACTATTCACCACTTTGCGCAGCAGTGGAAAAACAGAGGCATGATTACATCAACAGGGAAGCCTATTCAGCATAAACAGCTTATTTTGGAGCTGCTTGAAAGTGTTAAACTTCCATCACAATTGGCCATATGCAAATGTGCTGCTCATACAAATGGCAATGATCCGGTTTCTAAAGGTAATCATTTTGCAGATCAAACTGCAAAGGCGGTTGCACAAGGCTCGCAACCTGGACAAAGCACATCTGATTCTATTTTGACACTGACTGAAGAGCTATCACATGACATTCTTGTTGAGGCTCAAAAAGCAGCACCACAGGCTGAAATTTAGAAATGGATAAAGAAGGGAGCTATTTTAGATGATACTTCAAAGCTCTACAAATGTAAGGCAAACAAGCTTATTCTACCACGCAAACTGTTTCACCAAGTCTCTACCTTGCTCCATGGCGTATTGCATGAAGCGGGGGGGGGGGGGTATCTACATTGAATAAAACCTTTACTGCTTTTGGGTTTAGCCAGTTTGCCACACAGTTTTGTAAAAAATGTCTGATTTGTGCAAAAAACAATGCACAGGGAAATTTTAAACCTGAAAGAGGCACTTTTCCAGCCTCCACTTATCCATTTCAGAACATTTGCATGGATTTTATTGAACTGAATAAATGTGAAGGCAAGAAATATTGTTTGGTCATTTGTGATATGTTTTCTAAATGGATAGAAGCTTTTCCTTGCACACATCCAAATGCCATGACAGTGGCAAATAAATTGCTTGCTGAAATTGTACCTAGGTTTGGAATACCTGAGAAAATTTACTCAGATAATGGTACACATTTTGTAAATCAAGTTATTTCACATTTAGGCACAGCACTGAACATCAGTTTGAAGAATCATTCAGCTTATCACCCACAATCTGCAGGATTGGTGAAACGCACAAACAGAACTATTAAAGAAAGACTCAGGAAAACAATGGCAGAAACAGGGCAAAATTGGATTTATTGCCTCCCATTAGTTTTGTTTTACATGAGGATAATTCCAACCAAAGGGGGGTTGTCTCCATTTGAAATCATGTATGGCAAACCATACTTGTTACCACTTTTGAGGCCATTTAATCCTGGTGATGAAGAAGTGTGTTTAGCAGATTACATGAGAAGGATGTTGACTAACAGAGATGTTATCGCTGCTACTCTCCCCAGGAGGGTTCACGAGGAAGCTGCACCGATCTTGGCCAAGCCAGGAGACCTCGTCCTCATCAAAGCCATCAAAAACAAAAATTGGACTGATTCACCCTGGCAAGGACCACATAAAGTTGTTTTGTCAATGCCAACAGCGGTGAAAGTTGAAGGACGGGACTCTTGGGTGCATTTAACACACTGTAAACTTTTCCCTACTCTGAACTTACAGTTAGGGACTACTGAGTAAATATCTTCAACTTCATTTCATTAAAGACTTTCAGCAAGAGTCTTTTTAATTGTTTTAATTGTTTCCTTATACAAGCGCTGACTGACGACGTCCCACGTGGAGCATCCAGTACCGGCTTGGGATAGTGAAGCAAGTGGTTGACCATCATGGAGAGATAAGAAGCGGAAGAAAGACCTTCAATCATTAAAGGGTGTAGTTATTATTGTTTCCTTTGCATCATCATCCTAGGGGTGACGTTATTATTTTGGTTTCTTTTAGCTGCACCACAAACCATACACCGGAGTGCTAGGGACCTTGCACATATTCAGCATAACTGGCTAGAGCTACATGAGCATCACAATCATGAATATGCTGCCAATACGTGGTGGAGGTATGCTAACTATACGGCCAGGGCAGTTAATCGTTCCAATTGTTATGTTTGCTCCTTAGTGCCAATGTCAGCTGGACAGATTGCTGTTGTGGCTAAAATGATGGAACCAGCAAAAGCTCTCCGTTTTTTACAGAAGGCTATGGAAAGGGACTATACAAGAAAGATAATTTTTAATCACTCTTGTGAAATCTCACTCTACCAATCAGAAAACTTATGGCACCCCTTACTCTGTAAGGGCAAGGTTTGTCATGTGGTGACCCTTGCGGATCACCATAAGACGCCAAGATTCCACCAGTGAGTTTTGCAATGATGGTAATTTATTAATACAACGAGACAAGACAAGACTATGAGCCGCTCAGGGCAAAAACACACATTAAGCAATACAAGGGCTCGTAGGGCTAACCCCAGCCACTACGAGCTAAACTATGACATGACATGACATGACATGAAAGAACATGAACCTGACCTGAAGGTCTGACGATGCTTTGACGAGGATAGTTTGACGATGTCTGACAATACTCCTGCGATTTAACTGCCGCTAGCGCCCGCTTTATAAAGGCGAACACTAACGAGCAGTAATGACGAACAGCTGACCAACCTTGACAGGCGGAAGCCCCACTGAGCGCCTTCACAATAAGAGCCCGGTGAGGCCAGAATACAACTCATAGCTGTCAAGGCCGGCAGCGAGCTGTGCTTAGCCCGAGTGCGGACAGAACCCAGCGCTCGGGTCATAACAAGATTAGTTTCATCAGGGACTTTTTCTTTTTGTCTGAAGGGTAGTGGTAACAACCCTCTGGGCCAGCTACCCCTTTCTCGGTGTGAAGTGGTGTACAGTATACACCGCATCTGTGATGCTAGTACCCTGACCAATCGGATGGACAGGTGATGTCCACAGGCTAACCGTTGTCATTACGGCTCTATCACCATGCTGGAGCTCTGCAGTGCTGCTATCTGCAACTTCCATATGTATGGTGCACATATGGTGACAGGTGGTTGGTGGCTGTGTGGTCATAAGGCGTATTCCCATCTGCCTATGAATTGGGCAGGAACTTGTGCCCCCGTCTTTGTGACTGACAACACCCTGATTATGTCAGTGGGTCAGGTGAGCAGAGGGACGAGAGACCTATCACAGGATGCCATTTTCACACCACATGATTCCATCTGGGGTACGGACGTGCCAGAGCAGTTTAAAATACTCACTACAGGTCAAAAGGTAGTACAGTTGCTATTCTCTTGGGTGGGAGTGGCAAAAAACACCTTGTGGGTTGAAACTCTTAATTATAGACTACAGTCTTTTGTGAATTTTTCCTTAGCTGCCTGGAAAGGTGAAAGGGAGGAAATGACTGCTATAAGACTTGTAGCAACACAGAATAGAATGGTACTTGATCATTTGACTGTCGCCCGTGGGGGTGTGTGCGCAATTGTAGGTCAGTACTGTTGCACCTTTATACCTGCACATGATGCAGATGGAGGTGTCATTGCCTCAGCCATACGTAACCTGACTGCTTTGCAGACTGCTGGAGCTAAGGATAATGTTAATGACTCATCACACTGGATAAACTGGTTGTTTTCCTCATGGAGGGGTCTTGCCATAAACTTGGTGGTGATTTTTGTAGTGATACTCTTGATCTTTTCATGTGTCATTCCTTGCATCCGTGATATGATGCTGAAACTTGTTCATGTGAATTTAGTGTTATATCATGAGGTCACCACTGGAGATGATGGGGAAACAACACCAGCTTAATGTTTTATGAGTACAGAGTAAAAGTATGACTGACATGCAGAAAACCGAAAGCAGATGTATGTTCATGATGTGAATTTGAAATGTACTGAGTTGCAAGAGTAATCAAATATGTTTTGAAGTTCAGAGAAGTTGTGTTATCCCTGTTTGAGATTTTTTCACTTTATCCTGTTTATGTTCTATTTTAATATATGTTGTACTTGAAATCATTACGTTACTAATCACTGTTTAGCCAGGATACAGTTTTGCTGTATTGATTGGTTGTTTGATTGTTGATAGTTTGTTTACATTTTTCACATAGAGGTACAACTACACATAGACTAGGATGCTAGCACACATAGATCTTTGATACATACATACACATGTATCTTTTACACATATAATTGTTTTTAGTCATTTTTATTGTTCTTCATTGAGGTTGCATTTACATATAAGTGTTAACTTTTTATTACATCACTGCTAATTTACTGACACATAGAATGACAAATACATACACTATTCATCTCAATTTATGGTTAATCACCATCACTGGTTTAATTTTTCTCTTTTATGACTTAATTAGATGATTGTTTTCTTTTTTGGAATAGAAGATATTATCCTCCCATCCTCCCCAGGAAATGAAACATTCCAGCGGCACTCAGGAGTGGCAGCGGGGCCGATGGCAGACTTTCCTCATTTAAAAGCAAGTTAGGATCTTTTGCAATAAAATGCTTTAGCATAAAATGCACCAGAACTTAGCGAGCTGCCCAATGAGGTTTTAGAAGCCATAGGGTTTCATCTCTGATGCTTTTTAAGCATCAAGGGGGGAATGATAGGATATTTTCATGTTTCATTGATTATTCTATATGATTTTAATGCTATATTATTCTATTTCCTATTATAATTGTATCTGGTGCGTATAATGAGCCAATGTCTGATTTGCTGTGATTTTCCACTGTCTCAGAGCCTGAAAAGAATGTCTGTTCTTCACTGTGAGATTAGGCTGAGCAAGGTTGTAAATAATGATGAAGGTTTTATTGTTTTATCATACCAAGCTGTTCCGTTCAGGATGCCCGAAGTTAGGATGACTTAGGTTGACCAGGTCATGTAAAGATCAAAGCAGAATGTTCAGTGCTGTCCATAGATTGGAGCAGTCTCAGGGGAGATGGCTCCAGCTCTCTTCAGGCTAGTGATAGACTCAAGGTTTGTTTTGCCTGGGGTATAAGAAGCCCCACCTTTGTAATGCATGTTAGGAAGTTAGTGTGAGCAGGCTCTGAGACACGTCTTGCTGTGACTAATTGCCTCCTTTTTCTGATCAGAAAGAGAATAAATGGCTCAGAACTTGGAAACCACCTATTGATTATTGATTCAGTCTCAATCAATTCATTTTTGACCTAACATTACCCCATCCCGCACATCCAGGATTTTTCCATGCACCTGGCAAGGATGAGCAATTTTTCAAAAGTGGATCTGGTGCACAGTTACCACCAGGTCCCAGTGCGCGCAGAGGATGTCCCCAAAACGGCAGTAATAACTCCCTTCAGTCTATTCGAGTTTTTGCGCATGCCATTCAGGTTAAAGGGCACAGCACAAACTTTCCAAAGGATGATGGACAAGGTGCTCCATGACTTGCCGTTTGTGTTCGTCTACTTGGACGACATTTTGGTGGCTAGCACATCAGGGGAGGAGCACCTCGCCCATCTCAAACATGTTTTCCAACGTTTGGAAGCACATGGGCTGATTGTTAACCCAGTGAAGTGTCAGTTTGAGCTGCCAGTAATCAACTTTTTGGGCCACCGCATCTCACCAGATGGCGCGATCCCGCTGCCAGAAAAAATGCGTGCAGTGTTGGATTTTCCGCGTCCACAGACCGTGAGGGTGCTGCAGGAATTTTGGGGGATGATCAATTTTTACAACCGCTTTCTCCCCCACGCAGCCCAGCTGCTGCAGCCGCTCTACAGCATGCTCAAGATAAAGAAGCCCACAGATAGCACTGACTGGACCCCCGAGCAGATCCAGGTGTTCACAAATGCCAAAACGACACTCACTAAAGCAGCCTTGCTGGCCCGCCCAGCCCCGTCAGCACGGCTAGCGCTCACCACAGACATGTTTGACGTTATGGTAGGAGTTGTAGTGGAGCAGTACATCTCCAGTTCATGGCAGCCCCTCGCCTTTTTCAGCCATACTTTGCGCAACAACAAGCGTAAGTATAGCACTTTCGACAAAGAGTTGTGGGCTTTCCACCTCGCTATGCGTCATTTTCAGTTCTGGCTCGAGGGTCGCGAATTTACCGTGTTTGTCAATCATAAACCACTGACCTATGCAATGTCCAAAGTCTCGGAACCATGGTTAGCTCAGCAGCAACGACACTTGGCCGCAATTTTGGAGTTCACGACCAACATCCTACATGTAGCCGGTAAATGCAACGTTGTGACAGACTGCTTGTTACGTGCGCTAGTCTCGCCGGTATACATGGGCATCAATTTTTCTGCAAGGGCCGCCAACCAAACCGGAGATGCAGACATTTGCGCACTCCAGTTCACAGCTACTGGATTAAAACTTGAGAGCAGGGTGGTACAAGAAGGGTGCCCCCCCCCTTGCTCTGCAACATCTCCACCAGCCACACCCACATCATGGTTCTGAGCTCCTGGTGCCACCGCATTTTTGAGTCCGTCCACTCCCTTTCACATCCCGACATGTGAGCCTCAGTTAAACTTGTGAGGTCCAAATTCATTTGGCCTCATTTACACTGGGATGTGAAAGAATGGGCTGCAGTGTGCATTGCGTGTTAATGGGCTAAGGTGCACAAGCACACCAAAACCCCCCTCGAGCCTTTTTAAATTCCAGCCAGGAGGTTTGACCACATGCACGTGGACTTAGTGGGTCCCCCTCTGTCATTGCAGGGGTTCACACACCTTTTACCAATTGTGGACCACACTATGCGTTGGCCAGAGGTGGTTCTGCTGATTTCCACCACGTTGGCCGAGGTAGCCTGCGCGTTTTTGTCATGGTTTGACATTGTCCTATTTGTATAATGAAAGAGACCATTATTGTGCAAGTTTTTTACATTTTGTGCATTCAATACCACCTCTACGAGCAGCCCTGGTTGGGTTATAAAGTCTGACAGCCGTAGGTAGGAAGAACCTGTGAAACCTCTCAGTTGCACACCTAGGATGGTACAGTTTACTGCTAAATGATCTCCTCAGTGCTTTCAGTGTGTCCTGCAAGGGGTGAGACTCGGACTCCAGCAGAGATGACAGTTTAGCCACCATCCTCCTCTCTCCTATCTCCTCCACTGGGTCGAGGTGCCGTCCCAGGACAGAGCTTGCTTTATTAATCAGTCTATTCAGTCTCTTCCTGTCGGCTGCCATGATGCCGTTGCCCCAGCAGACTACTCCAAATGTGATGGCTGATGCCACCACTGAGTTGTAGAAGGTCTTCAGGAGTGCCCCTTGTACACCAAAAGACCTGAGCCTTCTCAGGAGGAACAGCCTGCATTGTCCCTTCTTGTAGAGTGCGTGACCAGTCTAGTTTATTGCTCAGATGAACACCCAGATACTTGTAGGATGTCACCATCTCAATGTCTGTTCCCTGGATGTTTACTGGTGCTGTGGGGGGTTGTCCTTGCCTGTGGAAGTCCACCACCAGTTCCTTAGTTTTCCTCGCATTGATCTGGAGGCAGTTCCGATGACACCAGTCCATGAAGTCCTAGATAAGTCCTCTACTCTGCATCATCTCCATCAGAGATAAGGCCAACGATCACAGAGTCGTCAGAGAACTTCTGTAGATGGCAGTGTGGTGTGTTGTGTGAAGAGTCCACAGTATAAAGGGTGAAGAGGAAGGGAGCCAGAACTGTTCCCTGGGGGGCCCCCATACTGCAAATGATAGTGTCGGACACACAATCCTGAGTTCTCACAAACTGTGGCTGGTTTATGAGGTAGTCCAGGATCCACAATGACAGATCCTGGTCCACCCCTGCGCACAGTAGCTTGGCCTTCAGGATCACTGGTTGGATGGTGTTGAATGCACTGGAGAAATCAAAGAACTTGATCCTCACCATGCTCCCAGGCTTCTCCAGGTGGGACAGGGAATGGTGTAGGAGGAAGATCACTGCATCTTCCACCCCGATGTCATGCTGGTAGGCAAACTGGAGTGGATCCATTGCTGGTCCACCAGGGGGGCGGAGGTGGGCAAGGAGCAGCCTCTCCAGGGTCTTCATCAGGTGTGACATGAGGGCCACTGGTCTGTAGCTGTTCAGGTCTTTGGGGTAGGATGTCTTTGGTACGGGTACCACACAGGATGTTTTCCACAGCTGTGGTACCCTCCCCAGCTTCAGGCTCAGGTTGAAGATGTGCTCCACAATCCCACACAGCTGGTCTGTGCAGGACTTGAGGAGCTTCAAGCTGATGCAGTCCGGACTCGAGGCCTTCCTCGCCTTGATCTTCCTCAGCTCCACCCTCACCTGGGTCTTAGTGAGGGTCAGGTTGGGGCAGGGGGGCTGTGTGCTGAGAGTGGGGGATGTTGGGGGGGGGCGTGGACAGCAGGGCTAGATGACGGTAGAGGCAGCAGTGGTTGGTGTGCAGGTAAAGGGGAGGGCAGTTGGTCAGACCTGTTAACAAACAGGTTCAGGTTGTTCACCCACTCCCTGCCCCCCATGGCCTGGGAGGAGGTATTCTGGAGCCCAGAGATGGTTTTGAGGCTTCTCCAGATCCCGCTGATGTCACTCTGTTGCAGCTTGTCCTCCATCTTCTTCCTGTAGTTGTCCTTACCCTCTCTAATCTTCCTCCTTAGCTCCCTCTGTACGGACTTCAGCTCTTCCCTGTTTCCCAACCTAAAGATCCTTTTCTTTTCTTTCAGTAGGGACATTATATCAGGGTTGATCCAGGGTTTGTTGTTTGAGAAAACCGTATGGTCTTGGTGGGTACGGTGTTGTCCACACAGAAGTTGATGTAGTCTGTGATGGTGTGTGTGAGGCTGTCGATATCCTCACCATGTGGATCGGAGCGCTGCTCCCAAGCAATGGTTTCAAAACAGTCCTTTAGAGCGTTCATCACCTCCTCAGACCATACTTTCACTGTGTGGGTAACCAGAGGTTGTCTGTACTAGGGGTTTGTACACAGGTAGGAGGTGAACCAAGTTGTGATCCGATCTCCCGAGTTGGGGGAGTGGCGATGAGGTGTACTCCTCCTTAGCGTTTGCATAAAATAAGTTCAGTGTTTTATTGTCTCTGGTGTGGCACGTGACATATTGGGTGAATGTGGGCAGAATGGAGGACTGTGAAGTATGGTTAAAATCATCTGAGATGAGGAGAGCATTTTGGGTGTTGTGTTAGCAGCCTGTTAGTGACTGAGTCACACGCTGCCCCAGCGTTCGCAGATGGATTTGCATAAATAACAATGCAGATCACGTGTGTGTATTCCCTAGGGAGGTAGACTGGCCACATGCTAACAGCTAGCAACTCAATGTCTTTGCTGCAGTGTTGCTCTTTAACCGTGATGTGCCCAGGGTTACACCATCTGTTGTTCACATACATTATCACTCCCCCACCCCTTGTCTTCCCACTGTCTGGTGTCTGGTCTGCCATATTGCGTGGAAACCCTCCAGTTCGATGTTAGCATCTGTTGCTAGTTCTGTTAGCCACGTCTCAGTAAACAACATCATGCTAATCTCTCTGAAGATGCTCTCGTAACGGGACATGGCCGCTAGCGTGTCTGTCTTAAGTAGCGATCGTACATTTCCCATGATAACAGATGGAAGGATGGGTCTGTACCTTGTATTCCTTGCTCATCGTCTTACTCCAGCCCAACATCCGCGTCGTTTTTGCCTGATTTCTCTTGGTATGTCAAGTGTTTGCGTTAGCACCGTGGGGCGGCTAAGGGCTAACAGCTGATTCCTGCCGTACCATCTCCTGCTGTAAACAATGGCTTCGTCCACCAGCTCGGAAGACATTTGCGATATGAGCCGAATATCAGACTGATATCAGCACCAGTGCAGCAATCTGTGTGTCCGTGATGGATAAGGTGTCACAAGATCAGAAAGTTTGACCAGAAAAAGACAGATAGTAAATAAAAAACAAGAAGAAAAACTCAGAATTGAGCCACTGTTGCAAAAAGGCAGCTGACTCGTGTGACGCCGGAAGCAATTTTGAAATAATAAAGGCTTATCTTATCTTATCTTCATAAATGTTGTTGGTGGTGACGATGTTAGGGCCGACTGTGAGCCCGGTCGCTTGGTTCTGCGGACCCGAACCCAGTTCATCACTGTGAGCGGCACTCTGTTCGGGTGCGTTTGGCATCGTGGTTGTGATGTTATGACTCTCACGTCTGTTGCTGGGCATCCACCAGGTTGTGGTGGTTCTGCTACATCCTGTTGGGTCACAGACTCTTCATCCTGCAGCTCAGCAGCTTCTTCTGGGGGTCGGTGTTGATCATGGATTCGGAAGACATCCGGTGACTCTACTGCTTTCTTTATAATTGCGGACTCTTCATCCAGCGGCTCGACGGCGGCTCTTGCAGGCTGGTGCTGTGCGTGGATTCGGAAGCAGTCCGGTTCCTTCTCTCTTTCACCTGGTGCTGGTTGAGGTCAGGGTGATGTGTCGCTGTTGTCGGTAACGCGACATGCACTGGGCCGTCTTCAGTCACCGGGGTCCCCTTTCTCCACGAACTCTCTCCTGCAGCTCCACAGCAGCTGTCTGGAGCTCATGCTAGGCAAGTATCGGAGGCGTGTCCAGTTTGTTCTCCCTTTCTTCCGGGAAGTCTGGTCATGGCGACATGCCACTATCGTCATCAGAATCTGTGCCGGGTTGTTGTGTCCCGGGGTTCCTGATAGACGTGGTCTCCCTCTCCTGCAGCTCTGCAGTGGCTCCCTGAGGCTCATGCTGGGCAAGAAGCTGAGGCAAGTCCGGTCATTGCTCTCCCTTTGTGTTGTGTTCTTTCTCTGTGTCATGTTCACCCTCTGTGCTGTGGTCACTCTCTGTGCTGTATTCTCCCAATAGCTTGACACTGATTAGCTCATCTGCTAAGGGCCCGAAGGCGCACATGCTCACTAAGACTCTGACCTCCAAGACATAACGTTGAGTTGACTCACCCGCCATTTGTTCGCAGATGAAGAAAGCCACTCTTCGGGCCATAACATTGGTCCAGCCGTAGTAATGTCTCTCTATTAGAATCACACATTTGCCAAATGAGTCCGCTTGACCCAGAGTACGGAGCACGCACCATCTTTCTTCGCCTAGACCAAGAACCAGTACGCTCTTTAGCTTCTCGTCATCAGCGCCATTCAGGCCAGCCGTGTTGACATAATCCTTAAATGTGTCGAACCAGCGGTACCATGAGACAGGCGGCTCAGCTGGGGTTTTCAGAAACGGTCGTAGCGACCCCAAGCACACTTCCATGGTTTTTTCTCGTCAGCAAATGTTATGTCTGTAAACCTGGAGAGACTCATAGAGGGTGGTGTTGGCTTGGAACACAAACTTTATTACACAAGCTATATAACGTACGATACAGTTCTGCTGTTGTATATTAAGCCAGCCAGGAAAGAGGCAGTAAGATGGCCGACTGTCCTCTTATAATCGTCTAGCGTGATGACATCACCATCATCGCTGCGTCACCACGCCAGCACTAGTTAACCTGTGTAGTCCCACACTACAGTTGGGCAAACTCCAACGAACCCTCGAGGGTTCTTGAGAGGGTAAAGAGTTGGCCCGATGTGCCACGGCCAGGACGAAAATCGCATTGCTACTCCTGAATCTGAGGTTCAACCAGCGACCGGGCTGTCCTCTCCAGTACGCTGGCATAGACCTTCCCAGGGAGGCTGAGAAGTGTGATCCCCCTAAAGTTGGAACACACCCTATGGTTGCAGATCTGATGACACAATAACAAAATCTAGTCATCGGCCTGCGACCTGGGGTGTCCTGGTGCCAGGTGCACATATGGGCTATGTCTCAATTCAGGTGTTGCAGCCTTGTAGACCGCGGCCCAGGAGGCCAGAGCACTTAAAGGTCGGGTAGGCTGCATCTAATGGCTGATTTGACTGTTAAATGAGACGGTCTAGTCTTTGGAGGATGTAAGTTTGCGTGACAACACACTACCCTGTTGCCTAGCAACTATGCTAGCGGTCAGTTGAGGGGGGTTTTTTTGCTGATGTTTTTGACAGCGATAGAACTTTATTTTTTTCTTTACCTTTTTCTTGAGAATCTTCACCAGACAGAAAGAGGACCATGACCAGATAAAATAAGACTTTAACTCATGTTAAAGTCAGCAGGTAAAATTAAGGCAAATTAAAAACCACAAAATAGATAAATTAATTGTTAATACTTTAAATATGTCTAAAAATTAGATTGAACTCTAAAATATATTCTTAATTACATGACTAGTAGAAAATATAACAGTTTACTGTTATCATTTATGATCATTATGTAGCTAAATAATTAGATGTTTTGCCTTGTATCATTTAGTTTTTAATGTTCTAAAGCAGACCACAGTCCTCTACTGTAGGATGATGACCCTCAGTGATGTTCAGCAGCAGTAGAACACATTCCATGTTCATCTTTCATCTAAGTTGTACTGTTGCATCTCAGTAAATTAGAAAATCATGATTTGTCATTTAATTTTAAAAACGATAATCATTATCATCAATATTAAATCAGGTTTAAAATGTTTCACTCTGTGTGTAATAAATATATGAAAGTCTCTTTTAGAATTAGCTTGCAAAAAATTATCTTTTTCAAAAAACTACTTCATTGAAATGCAGTTTTTCTATTAACAGTAAACATGCAGTATTTTTATTTAGCTTGTTTCAGTGTGCAAAGTAAACTGCTAAAAAAATCACAATCAAAAAAACAATTCATTAAATCATTTTTTTATTGTGGTCATTTCAGTCAAATATCAGTTTTATAAATCTTGAGTCCAGCCTGTTCTCCCTACAGCTGACCCTCGGTTCCTGCAGGATCACCATCATGGAGCTCAGAAATAAACGAGAAAAAAGAAAAAATATCAGAAAAATCTGATTATCACTTCAGATGTGATGGACATTTTTAAGATCAGCATAATAAAATTATTACAGATGTCCTGTCCCCCCTCAGCTTCATAAAGTGCTCAGTTTTCTCTAAAAATAACCTCAGCTGGGTTTTATTTAGTGTGGAGGATGAAAGCACACGAGACATGAGCTGACGACACAGAGGTTTATTTCTCCTCCAACACAGAACAGACTAACTATGAGTGCCAAAGCGATCTCCTTTATTCATTTTCTCTTCACCTCTGGCACACAGGGTAAACACATTTACATACCAGTTACCAAGTGTGAACACACTGACATACACATTAACACATTCGCGCCCCTACGGCCTCAGGCTCAGGTGTGAGCCTGGCACAGTGGGGGCGAAAGGCACATCTTTATTTACTACATACCCCCCGGTGCTCTGGCAACCCTGGCTAGCACCCCCAACACCCCGAAGTACTGGGTGGCGTATCATCTCCTTTGTGTCACCACACCCCCCCCCCCCCACGAACACCCAGAAGGGGTCCTAACCCTCAGGACCTTTGGGCTTGAGCAAGCACCTGTAGCGGCTGTAAGGTGAGCAGGTCGAAGTGCCTTCTAGTCGAGGCGGATAGGGGAAAGACTTGGTCTCTGGAGCAAGAAAGGGTGGGGAGGGGGAAAAGTTAGTTTCCTGAAAACAGTCCTCTGTCGGGGAAACACTAACCTGCGGACCCACTGTAGGAGGGTGCCCGCACCGGGGAGCTTAAGCCAACACCACCTGCTCATCTGCCAGCACATAAGAGGGCTTCAGCCTGTCTATGCAGACAGCTTCCTTACACCACCCAAGTCTAACACAAAATGTTTTTCCCCAGTTTCCAGCACTCTGAATGGGCCATCGTACGGCGAATGCAGTAGCGTACTGTGGGCATTGTGCCTGACGAAAATGAGTTTGGCATTCTCTAAGCACTTTGGAACAAAAGTGCGGGAAAAGCAATGGTGTGCTGGGTCCGGAACATTGGCAGCCCCTGTACCAGAAAAAAAGTGCGAGGGGATCAGTACCGGGTGCGGGGCTCTCTGGCAAAAATTCCCGTGAGATCCTCAACGACTGAGAAAAAAACGAGTTCTGCCGGGGAAACTGCCAAATCTTCCTTAGGTGCAGAGCGCAACCCCAATAGGGCCCAAGGCAGGTGGTTGACCCAATTTGCATCCATTAGCGAGGCTCTGAGTGCTGCTTTAAGCAACCTGTGAAAATGCTCGCACAAACCGTTAGCCTGTGGGTTGTGCGCGGTGGTGCGGTGGATTTTGACCCCCAGAATGTGGCCATCACAGACCAAAGATCTGAAACAAATTGCGGACCCCTGTTGGAAGTGATGTCCGACAGGGAGCCGAACCGTACAACCCAAGATGACAAAAGCATGCGGGCTACCTTGGCCGACATGGTGGAAATCAGCGGAATCACCTCTGGCCAATGCGTAGTGTGGTCCATGATTGTTAAAAGGTGTGTGAAATCCTGCAATGGCGGAAGGGGACCCACTAAGTCCACGTGTACGTGGTCAAACCTCCTGGCTGGAATTTGAAAAGGCTTGGGGGGGCTTTGGTGTGCTTGTGCAACTTAGCCCGCTGGCATGCAACACACACTGCAGCCCATTCGTTCACATCCCTGCGTAAGTGAAACAAACAAATTTGGACTCCACTAGTTTAACTGAGACTCGCATGAGAGAAGTGAAAGGGAATGGACGGACTCAAAAATGTGGTGGTGCCAGGAGCTCGGAACCACGTGTTGGGTGGGGCCGGTGAAGATGTCGCAGAGCAAAGTGGGCGGGGGGCAACCTTCTTGTACCACCCTGCTCTCAAGTTTTAATCTGGTAATGTCTGTGTCCCCGGTTTGGTTGGCGGCCCTTGCGGAAAAATCACTGCCCATGTATACCGGCGAGACCAGTGCATGTGACAAGCAGTCTGCCACAACGTTGAATTTACCGGCTACATGTTGGATGTCAGTCGTGAACTCCGAAATTGCGGTCAAGTGCCGTTGTTGCCAAGCTGACCACGGTTCAGAGACTGGACATCGCGTAAGTCAGTGGTTTATGATCGACAAATGCGGTAAACCCGCGACCCTCAAGCCAGAACTGAAAATGACGTGTAGCGAGGGGGAGAGCCAACAACTCTCTGTAGAAAGCACTATACTTACGCTCGTTGTCACTCAAAGGACAGCTGAAAAAGGCAAGGGGCCGCCACGAACCAGAGACGAACTGCTCCACTACAGCTCCTACCGCGACATCAGACGCGTCTGTGGTGAGCGCAATCTGCGCTGACGGGGCTGGGTGGGCCAGCAAAGCTGCTTTAGTGAGCGTCATTTTGGCATTTGTGAATACCTTGATCTGCTCGGGGGTCCAGTCGATGCTATCCGTGGGTTTCTTTTTCTTGAGTGTGCCGTAGAGTGGCTGCAGCAGCTGGGCTGCGCGGGGAAGGAAGCAGTTGTAAAAACTGACCATCCCCAAAAATTCCTGCAGCACCCTCACGGTCTGTGGACGTGGAAAATCCGACACTGCATGCATTTTATCCAGCAACGGGGTCACGCCATCTGGCGAGATGCAGTGGCCCAAAAAGTTGATTACCGGTAGCCCGAACTGACACTTCGCTGGGTTAACAATCAGCCTGTGTGCTTCCAAACGTTGGAAAACATGTTTGAGATGGACAAGGTGCTCCTCCTCTGATGCGCTAGCCACCAAAATGCTGTCCAAGTCGACAAAAATGAACAGCAAGCCACAGAGCATCGCGTCCATCATCCCTTGGAAAGTTTATGCTGTGCCCTTTAACCCAGACGGCAAGTGCAAAAACTCTAAAAGACTAAGGGAGTTATTACTGCCATTTTGGGGACATCCTCTGCGCGCACCGGGATCTGGTGGTAATCGCGGACCAGGTCCACTTTTGAAAAAAATGCGTGTCCTGGCCAGGTGCACGGAAAAATCCTGGATGTGCGGGATGGGGTAACGATCATGTTCCATGGTGTTGTTTAAGCATCATAAGTGCCATGACCCATCGGACTTGGGCACCATGTGCAGCGGGGATGGCCAAGGGCTGTTGGAGCGCCTAATGATGCCTAAGCATTCTAAGTTAGCAAACTCCTCGTGCGCGATGGCTAGTTTAGCCACATCCAGGCGGTGAGGGCGCACAAACACAGGCGGACCTTTCGTGGTGATAAAATGCTCGACCCTGTGATTGGTTACTGTAGCAGAAAAAGTGGGCGACATGAGTGCCGGGAACTCGGAAAGCAAATGCTGGTACTTACCCCCTGGAGCTAGAATATTTGCCCAACTCCACAAGCTGTGCAGGGCAAGGAGGAAAAAGATACAGCATCCACTAAGCACCTGTTGGCAACATCAACAAGTAGTCCATGAGCACACAGAAAATCAGCACCTAAGATGGGGACCGAACATGCAGCTACCACAAAATCACACTGGTAATTGTGTCCATGTAAACATGCAGTCACCGTCCTTTCTCCAGACGTCCTGATGCGGGATCCGTTTGTGGCTGTTAAAGATGGCCCACAGCCTTCTGCTAGCCTGTTTGTGCTGACTGGCAAAATGAGGCTTTCTGGGAGCCAGAGTCTACCAGAAAACGTCTCCCCCAATGTGTGTCTGTGATGAAAAGCAGCTTCTCCCTGTCGCCAGCAGTCGCAGCTGCTACTGACCTCTGGCTGTCCCGTTTCCCGGCTTCTTGAAGTGGCACAGTGGCAGACAACGTTGCGCTTCCTTGCCAAAACGGTGGTGTGTAGAGGATGCCTTCACAAACGAGACTGAGTTTATTTCTCAGGAAAGGTTTATTTGGAGTCACATCCTCTAACAGCAAGTATCTCAACAAAAGAGACAGGACGATCTTCCCTCAATGCTTTTATACCCCCAGAGACACAAAAAAAACCCACATCAAATACATCACACCTTCCACCCACAGTCCTTCAGTAAACATATGAACCCACAGTTCTTCAGTAACATATAGCCGCCGAGGCTCGTTGGCGTCTCTGATGTCTCCCTCGCCTCGGGGGCTCCTGCTGGGACATTGTCTCTGACTTCCCGTCTCCCCAGAAACCACTTCACACCTGCCGAGGTCTCTGCCGGGGCATGTCCTTTTGGACGTTTGAAGTCTGTAGAGTATGCACCGTCATGCCTACTAAATACATGTGGGAGAAAGTGCGTACCATACAAGCATGCCATATATGCGCCCTAAATATGTGTCATATAACCCCCCCCCAAACGTCTAAATAAGGACAAGTTACACCTCAAATGCATAGAATCATGACATATCACACAGAACGAGAAAAAATTGGCATAACAGATCATACATCCAACCGCCTGGGCTTCAACTCCCTGCCATATCTGCTGTGAGCAGGTCTCGCTCTGCCTGTGGCTGTCTCTTGCATCTGTGGATCAGAGTCATTAGCACATCGTTGTGAAAGCTTAGCAGAGTGTCTCCCCGGCGGCCTGCCGCGGCGGGGGGCCCTGGCCAACTGTACCTGTTCATCAGCTAACACAAAAGCAGGTTTGAGTCTGTTAATGCAGACTAATTCCCTCCTGTCTCCCAAATCGAGCAAAAAATGCTTTTCGCCGGTTTCCAACACTCTAAACGGTCCATCGTAAGGTGGTCTTAAACCTAACCTCTGTGCGTCGTGTCTAACAAAGACGAATTCTGCATTCTTCAAGGCTTTAGGCACAAAAACGCGTGGAAAACTGTGATGAACTGGACCGGGGAGGGTGTGTGACCCCGCGCTGCCCTGCAGCAGCTGAGCGGGGGGGCGATCTGGTGCGGGGTTCTCAGGAAGGAATTCTCCCGGTAACCGGAGAGGTTGGGCGAAGACAAGTTCGGCCGGAGAGGCTTGCAAATCTTCTTTAGGTGCTGAACGCAACCCTAATAAAACCCATGGAAGCTTATCAACCCAATTTGTGTCCGTGAGAGCCGCTCTGAGGGCTGCTTTCAATGACCGGTGAAAGCGTTTGCACAAACCGTTGGCCTGGGGGTTATACGCAGTTGTGCGATGAATTTTCACCCCCAGGCTGAGTGCCATGGACGACCAGAGCTCTGAAACAAACTGGGGTCCTCTGTCAGACGTTATGTCTGACGGGACTCCAAAGCGCGCGACCCAAGCTGTTAAAAAAGCACGCGCAACGTCTGCTGCTGTGGTTGACGCCAGGGGAATCGCCTCTGGCCAGCGCGTAGTGCGGTCCACCATAGTTAGAAGGTGCATGAACCCCCGTGACAGCGGGAGGGGCCCCACCAAGTCGATATGCACATGGTTGAAGCGTTTGGCTGGGATGTGAAAAGGTTCAAGAGGGGCTCGCGTGTGCTTGTGTACCTTTGCTCTTTGACACGCTGCGCAGGCTGCAGCCCATGCTTTGACCTGTTTACGCAGCCCCGGCCAAACAAACTTCTCTCCCACCATTTTGATCGACGCGTGAACGCCCGGGTGTGCCAGCGAATGTATTAAGTCAAAAACATGGCGACGCCACGTGGCCGGGACCACGGGGCGGCGGCGCCCCGTGGAGATATCGCAGATTAGGGGGGGCATACCTCTTTGATGCACCCTGTGCTCCAACCTTAGCCCTGTTGGCCCAGACTGGAGCGCGTGCACGTCCGCATCGTTAACCTGCTCAGCGGCCATGGCTGCATAATCTAACCCAACGCAGACCGGGGCTGTGAGCGCCTCCGCGCCGCAAGCCTGGCCCGAGTCTACAGCCGCCGCGTCTGCCCCCTGGGGGCCTGGCATTGCAACTGCACACGAGAGACAATCTGCCACCACATTGTGCTTACCCGCCACATGTTGAATGTCGGTGGTAAACTCCGAAATTGCGGCCAGCTGTCTCTGTTGTCGGCCCGACCAAGGCTCCGAAATCTTAGCCATTGCAAAAGTTAATGGTTTATGGTCCACAAACGCGGTGAAACGGCGCCCTTCCAACCAGAACTGGAAGTGGCGGATGGCCAAATGCAGGGCTAAAAGCTCCCTATCAAACGCGCTGTATTTACGCTCATTATCGCGCAATGTTTTGCTGAAAAACGCAAGTGGTTGCCAGCTCCCTGCTACCAGTTGCTCGACAACCGCTCCCACTGCCACGTTGGAGGCGTCCGTGGTTAGCGCCATGCGAGCTGCTGGCACCGGGTGTGCCAATAACGCAGCGTTCGCGAGGGCCGATTTGACCTGTGAGAAAGCACGCTCCCGGTCCAGGCACCACTCAACCTTAGATGCAGGTTTTTGCTTCTTTAACGCCACGTACAGTGGGTGCATGAGCCGTGCCACGTTGGGGAGGAAACGGTTATAAAAATTGACCATCCCCAAAAATTCTTGCAGCGCCTTAACTGTCTGTGGTTGGGGGAAATCCGTTATCGCGCGCACTTTATCCGGCAGCGGGACCGCACCCTCTGGAGACACACGGTGTCCCAAAAAATCGATTTGCGCTACCCCAAATTGGCACTTCGCTGGGTTAATGATCAGCCCATGCTCTGTCAGCCTCTGAAAAACGGCTGTGAGGTGGCATTCGTGCTCGGCTTCGGATGCACTGGCTACCAAAATATCATCCAAATAAGCGAATACGAAAGGGAGGCCGCGCAGCACTGCATCCATCATGCGTTGGAACGTCTGCGCGGCGCCTTTGAGGCCGAAAGGCATGCGCAAAAACTCAAAAAGCCCTAAAGGGGTTATAACTGCCGTTTTGGGTATGTCCTGCACGCGGACTGGAACTTGGTGATAACCGCGCACCAAATCTATTTTGGAAAAGATGCGTGCCCCCGCCAAATGACCGGAAAAATCCTGGATGTGCGGAATCGGATAGCGGTCGTGTGCTGAAGCATTATTTAATCTGCGGAAATCACCGCAAGGGCGCCACGAGCCATCAGCCTTGGGCACCATGTGCAGCGGTGACGACCAAGAGCTGTTCGAGCGCCTAACAATGCCCAGTTTTTCCAAGTTGGCGAATTCCTCGCGCGCGATGGCCAGTTTAGCTGGGTCCAAACGCCGAGCTTTTGCAAAAACAGGGGGGCCAGAGGTAGTTATGAAATGCTCGACCCCGTGTTTGGCAACTGACGCTGAAAATGTTGGGACCGTGAGTGTCGGGAACTGGTTGAGTAATGCATGAAACTTACCACCCACAGCTGTGACATTGGGATGTGCAGAAGGCAGGGCCACCCGAGCTGTGCAGGAGATAGAGTAGAAAGACAGTGCATTTACAATACGTCTATTAGCAAGATCAACTAACAAACTGTTTGAGCATAGAAAGTCAGCACCTAGCATGTTGTTGTTAACTGCAGCTACCACGAAGGTCCACTCGAAGGTGCGCCCGTGGAGGGACAGGAGAAGCGTCTTCTCCCCATAGGTTTTGATTGTGGAGCCGTTCGCCGCTAACACCAGGGGTCCGCTGGCAGGCGCCAGCGTGTCCGCGTAGGTAGGCTTGACAAAACTTAGCTGGGAGCCTGTGTCCACCAGGAATTCCTTCCCTGAATTCGCGTCTGTCACGAAAAGCAGCTTGTTCTTCGTGCCGAGAGTCGCAGCTGCTACCGGCTCCCGGTCTTGGCGTTTCCCTGGCGCTGGTACCAGCACGGTGGAACGCATCTGCGCGCTTTCTCGGCGAAGCGCCGATGGTAGAAACAGAGGGCGTTGTCCGCCCCGCTTCTCCTGGCCTCTGCCGCTGCTGCCGTCAGTGGATCCGGTGCCGCAGCCTCTGGTCTCCCCTCGTCTCGCGGGGGGGCGTTCAGCTCTGCTGCTGCCGTCGTGGCTGCGTGCCGTCTATGGGCGTCGACGAGCCGCTGCGCCTCCTGGCCCAGCTCGTGGTAGTCACGGTTGTTGAGTGGCTGCGAGTTGGCCAGGGTGACTCTCACTGCTGGCGGGAGCGTTCTGAGGAAGAGGTGGGCGAAGATAAAGCTGTCGTCATCCTCGCCTCTCAGGCTCATCATCTTCGCCATCAGATCTGCCGGCCTGTCTGCTTCCCCTTCTGTCAGTGCCAGGAGCTTCTCTGCTCGCTCTCCCAGCGAGGGAGTGAAGGCTCGAATGAGGGCGGCTTTCAGTGCGCCATACTTGTTGTCTTGGGGCGGGTGGTTGGTCAGGCTCTCCACCCGCTGCACTGTGAGGCTGTCCAGCTTCGCGACGACATGGTAGAACCTCGTTGTGTCCACTGAGATTCCCCGAAGGTGGAACTGCGCCTCCACAGTGGTAAACCAGGAGCGCGGGTTATGTTGCCAGAAATCGGGCAGCTGTAGTGTGGTAGCTGCGTTAACCCGGTTGGCTCCTGAAGAGTCCGGTGCGGAAAGCTCGCCGTCACCGGCCATGATTCGTCGTAGGTCACCAGTGTAGAGGATGCCTTCACAAACGAGACTGAGTTTATTTCTCAGGAAAGGTTTATTTGGAGTCACATCCTCTAACAGCAAGTATCTCAACAAAAGAGACAGGACGATCTTCCCTCAATGCTCTTATACCCCCAGAGACACAAACCCCCCCCACATCAAATACATCACACCTTCCACCTACAGTCCTTCAGTAAACATATGAACCCACAGTTCTTCAGTAACATATAGCCGCCGAGGCTCGTTGGCGTCTCTGATGTCTCCCTCGCCTCGGGGGCTCCTGCTGGGACATTGTCTCTGACTTCCCGTCTCCCCAGAAACCACTTCACACCTGCCGAGGTCTCTGCCGGGGCATGTCCTTTTGGGCGTTTGAAGTCTGTAGAGTATGCACCGTCATGTCTACTAAATACATGTGGGAGAAAGTGCGTACCATACAAGCATGCCATATATGCGCCCTAAATATGCGCCATAGGTGATAAAAACTCAGCGTCCCGGTCCTGTTTCTCCAGGTGCCCGTCCCGGCCACCACCATTGGCTCCTCGACCTCGCTGGGCTCCACCGGAGATCCCGGTCTCACTGCCTGAATGCTGAAAGCCTGGTTTGCCAGGATAATGCAGTCTGCCTCCTCTGCAAGCACACAGTAGTCCCTGGCTGCTAGCAGCGGTGAGTTAGCAAGAATCGCTCTCGCAGAAGCTGGTAGGTTTCTGAGGAAGAGGTGGACGAAAAAGAAAGCTCCGTCGTCCGTGCCCATCAACGCAAGCATGCTCTCCATCAGGTCCACAGCCAATCTGTCTTCTAGCTCCAAGCAGGTGAGGAGCTTTTCTATCCTCTCTGCATCTGAAAGGGTATAACGGCGCAGCAGCAGTTTCTTGAGAGCGTCGTATTTTCCTTGGGCTGGCAGGGCTTGGAGTAGACTCATGGTGTGCTGCGTGGTGCACGCATCCAACGATGTCACCACATGGTGGTACTTTGTGTTGTCTGCCACAACTCCACAGAGGGCGAACTGGGCTTCCACATGAATAAACCAAGTGGCAGGGTCATGAAGCCAAAAATTCGGGAGTCTGACTGCAACGGTGCATGCAATGGTGAGAGACTCCAGGGAGATTGTCTCCGTGGTGGTGCTCGGTCCATTTTCCATTTCACATCTCTAGGTCACCAATGTGGAGGATGAAAACAGAGGAGACACGAGCTGACGACACAGAGGTTTATTTCTCCTCCAACACAGAACAGACTAACTCTGAGTGCCAAAGCAATCTGCTTTATACATTTTCTTCCCACCTCTGGCACTCAAGGTAAACACATTTACATACCAGTTACCAAGTGTGAACACACATCAACATACACATTAACACATTCACGCCCCTGCATCCTCAGGTGTGAGCCTGGCACAGCGGGGGCGAAAGGCACATCTTTATTTACTATATACCCCCCAGTGCTCTGGCGCCCCGGCTAGCACCCCCAACACCCCCAACACCCCGAAGTACTGGGTGGCGTGTCATCTCTTTTGTGTCACCACAATATCAGAGGGACAGCCCAGGTTGAGTGGTTTGGAGACAAAGTAAGAGAGGCAAGGCTGAGATGGTTTGGACATGTGCAGTGGATGTTGAAGTTGGAGCTGCCAGGCAGGAGGAAAAGAGGAGTTAGGTGGGGTGTCATCTGATTTGTGTCACCACAACAGCACCACATAAGCAAATAAATAACATCAACTTCCTGATGTCTGTACGGGACTTTAAAAGTTATCTCAAAGCAAGTTATTTCCACCACGTCATAGTGTATTTTTATATGACTGACATTAGTTAATAATCTAACATTAATGGGGAAAAAAGGTTTGACTTCAGAAAAAATAACAGTTCAACATGTTTAATTAATACTGTAATGTCGGGGCTGTGATAAGGGGTGGGGATTCTCCCAGCATGCTTTGCGCTACCGGGGATTCAAAGACTGTTCTTATTCTTGTGTTCTGAGCATTATTGTTGTACCATTATAACTGTGTTATAAGTCCGGTTGTGATAGTGTTGTTTTCCCTGTGTGTGATAGATTATGTGTCTTTGCCACCCTGAGTGAGATGAGTGTCTGTGTGAGTGACCTCCCCTCTGTTCAGTGTAATGAGCCAGTGAAGAATAGATGCCCATATGTCACAAATCCTCTCTCATTATTATGTGAACCCTTGAAACGTCACAATACATTAAAGGTCTGATGACACGATTTTGACTGCATCTAATTTTGCAACACATAATTTCAATATGACAAAATAGGTGGGTCTGTGCGGTTCTAAGTCAAAAAATGGTAAATGGCATTCACTTATATAGCGCTTTTATTCTCATCTCTTGATGACCAAAGTGATTTACAGATCCTGCTATCCACTCATTCACACACACATTCACACACTGATGGCGGCATGCTATCTAACATGGCGCTTCCAGACCCACCAGGAGCAATTAGGGGTGAAGCATCTTGCCCAGGGACACAACAGCTGGATATCCAGGGAGAGCAGGATTCGAACTGCCAACCATGCGATTACTGGACGACTTGCTCTACCTCCTGAGCCACTGCTGCCCCACAAAAAAGGCTTTTTTTCATGCGAATATCTGACATTTTCATGAGCGCCACATCATAAATTGTGTCAGTGCCTGGAAAACCCTGCAGCCATGATGTGACATCATCGGGAGAACACAGCGCTTGGCAGCCCATTGTACATGCAGGATGGAAGTGGTAGAAAACATCGACGATGGTTCCAGCACATGTAGTCTGGAATTGGTTTGTGTTGTCCAATCTTCAGATGATTATAGTTCAGAAGAATGGGATGATAATGAAGAATCTGGGGGCATCAGACCTTATAGGTTTGAGCCGTGCTAAGCAGGCATCCTGCCTAGCGAGTCAGACTCAGAGAGTGACGGTAGAGAGGCACACATGCCCGCTGCAGCAGCAGCGACAAACACACGGCAGGGGAACATCGAGTGTTATGCTTTTGTTACAGATATTGCAACAAATTATTTGTTCATAAATATAATTTATTTAAACCTGATTTTTCAATAAAATCATAGCAGTGTATTCTCTGTGGCTCAGGCATCGGGTTTATTATGTATTTTCTTTGGAGTTCTTGTTGTTTTTATGTCTGTGTTCCTTTTCTTTTCCATGCCTGTAGCCGCCGCTCTTGCCGGCGGTTGTAGGGCAGCCGTTATGACCCACTTTCAGGTGGGCACTGTCCAAGATTCACCGGTCCGACCACGCGCCCTCTCTTACAGTCAGCTGTTCGTGTTTTGTGTGCATCATCTGCTGTGTTGTCAGCCAGCCAATATTGCCAACACTATCACAACGTGTTAGCCACTCCACACAGCCGTGGTTCTGTTGCATCCCTTGAAGCGATGTCGGCCCTGGGGCATAACCATGGTTACCATGTCTCCTCACCATGCGTTCGCTGGGCGATGTCGGCCCCGAACACCAACTATAAGTGTTTCTGTTTATTTTTGTAAGTCTTCACCTTTTTAGGAACTGTTGTCATCAGTTTTACGTTCAATACACGTGCTGTGGTGAATCCTACGTGTAAATCCATTCATCCTTCCCTTCCTCGTGCGCTCCTTGTCATGACCCTCCGTGTGCTCTTATGCAGCACACGGAGAGGAAGGATGAAATAACATGGATTTACGTGCAAGATTCACCACAGCACATTTAATACAGAAAGACAGACAATTCCCAAAAAGGTGAAGACGTACAAAAAACACAAACACACTTACTGATGGCGTTTGGGGGCCGGCATCGCCCAGCAAACGAATGAAAGGAGACGTGTTAGCCACAGGTGTGCCCCAGAGCCAACATCGCTTCAAGGATGCACGAGAATCACGGCGAACATGGAGTGACTAACACGTCGTGAGAGTGCTGAAAATACTGGCAGACTTAACAGCACGGATAACAATACTATGCACCAGCAGTGCGTGACTGGCAAACGGCCGCTTAAGTACACGCACTGCTGGTGATGGTGTGATGAGAAGCACCTGGGCAAGGACCGGAAAAGATGATCAGCGGGAGTGGGAATCAGCTGGTGATAATGAGAGAGGGGGCGTGGCTGGACCAGCGAGCTGTCAGCACGCGCTCACAGAAAGTAGGTCAAAGCGGCCGTCTAACAGCTGCCAGCCAGACAGTGGCTAAGGAGAGGAAAGCACACTGGAATACATGCTATACATACATAAAGAGCGGCACCTAAACCCACAGAGAGGTCAGGACTGAGCCGGGGGAAACCAAGCCAGCTCGGCTCCTGACACTCCTCCTGTGTAAAAACGCACGAGGAGCCCAGGAGAAGACTTATGACAGAGCTGAAGCATGTGATGTGGTCTTTCACTGCCTGCTGTTTATCTAAGCCTGCAACACAACGCAAAGGCACAGCCATAAAACGAAAACAAGAAACCAGAGAAACTGTGTGCTACAAAGCTGCTGGCATTCCAGTCAACAACACTGGCGTCCGTTCTCTCGCTGACATCATTTCAGCCTCCTCCTTCATTCGGTGGGCGGCACCACAGTCCAGTCAGCGGCTGCGGTTTTTTGATGATAACTATGTTATGCAGGCGCAGTTGTAAATATTATATTGATCACTGACAGCGACTTTTGGGTTTACACAATATGCTAAAAAATGTCAAAATCGTGTCATCAGACCTTTAAGTGAAGCATACAGCACATCAGAAAAAGTAATGTCATGTAACATGAGTTTAAATAATCAGATGTTGCTCTTTTCTGGATTATTGGTGTTTTCATGTTCAAACTGCTGCATAATTCAAGCAAAAACAACTTACTTTGAACTGTTTCTGGCTTCTTTCAGCTTCTGCCTGAGTGAGAAAAAAAAAAGCCAGGTTGAGCCACGTGCTGAATGCTGGGATATGTTAGGGTCACAAGGATACTCTTCATGTATCCTTCCTTTTCAGGGTTTTGAAGGTCGCATGTGAAGGAGCCCATGGAATAGGACAGCCTTTTTTTTTTTTTTTTTTTTGTTATTTATTTGTACCCGTAGGTAGATTTGGTTTGCAGTCTGGTGACAAGCCACCGGCTGCTGGTTGCTGCGTGCGCGAGCGCCCTAAACCTACATGTTTTTGGTATGCGGGAGGAAACCGGAGAAATCCCGGAGTAAACCCACGCAACACGGGGAGAACATGCAAACTCCACACAGCTCACTGTTGGTCGGGGGCTGGGATCGAACCCACGATCTCATGATCCCCGCGATCCCCCAGCCGAGGGTAAAACTGTGCTGCCACAGTGCTAAACCACTGCGCCACCGTGCAGCCTTGGTGTGATGGGGAATTTAATGAGGGTGCGGTATGATGACGTTGCCTTCCGGTTGCGTCATCACACCGCCCTACAATACAGGGTGTCCGCCATTCGGGCTTCCTCTTTGCCCAGGACTCCACACATTGTGCATTCCCTGGAGTGCAGCCATCTTTATATTAAAGCTGTGTTCCAGTGCAGCTTCCTCGTCCATCTCCTTTTGTACCAGGTTTGTGGACGTAACATTTGGCAACTGAGGATTAAACCATGGAGGCGTGTGTTACACAACTGCGGCCTTTCCTGGAGCTCCCCAGTGAATCACCAGGGTCATGGCTTCGCTGTTTGGAAGCCTTTGAGACCTACATCACAGCTCTTGACTTAGGGAAGCTAGACAAGGTGAGGACGCGAGTGCTTCTTGTCCACAATCTGGGTATCGAAGGCCAAAGGATTCTACGGACACTCGGTGCGACGGACTCGTATGAGGACATTGTGGAGCTACTAGCTAACCACTTTACCACACTGGACAGCGTGACGGTACGACAAATTCACTTTCACCAGAGACGCCAAAGGGTTGATGAGCCAATTCAACAGTTCGTCGCAGACCTCAGACGGTTAGCTAGTGTGTGCCGTTTTGGGCCGTTGGAGGACAAGATGGTGTGGGACCAATTGGCCGAGCACACATGTAATGCTGGGCTACGTGCTAGGTTGCTAACAGCGCCCAATGACTTAACATTAGCTAGGGCTGTCGAGCTAGCGCTCCAGTTGGAGCCCGCAGATAAGCTAGCTTTGGAGCTAAACTGGCCCCAGTCACAGAAGCTGCTGGAGACAACGACGACGTTGGTGAATGTGATGGAACCGGAGGATGATGAAAGCATGGACAAGGACTATGAGGTTAATGCGGTTAGCTGAAGGTCTGCCCTGAGAGGCCCTGTTTGCAGTGGTTGTGGGTCCTCAACACATCAGTTTAAAGCGAGAGTGTGCCCGGCAAGAGGGATGCAGTAAGTGTGGGCACTTGAACCATTTCGCCAGAGTGTGCCAGTTTCCAGCGCCGTGGAGCTCACCAAGGAAGCCAGCCCACCCGCCTACAACTACCATCCACTCAGTAAGTCCCAACACCAACGGGTATTCTTATTGTACGGTGGAGTTGGACGGTGTTGCTTTGCCATTATTACTCAACAGGGTGGCAGTGCCGTCAATGCTAAATTGGACCACGGTGAAAAAGTTCTTCCCACATCACAGGATCAGGAGTAACCCAGCGCAGTTATATGGCTACGGCAGTAATAGACTATGCAGTGTCGGGACTGTGGGGCTGACTGTTCGCTACAAGAACAAAGCGGTGCACGACTTCATGTTTCAGGTGGCAGCGCATGGCGACAACATCATGGGGTGTGACCTGTTCTACGGATTGGGTTTTACCATCAGGGACAGTGCTGGGTCTGAATGGTCTGGGTGTGGATGTTGGAACTCGCCGGCCCCAGTGGACGACGACGTTGTGGTTTGGGATGAGGTGCTTTCGGACAGTACCGGCACCGGTGTGCTCACTTCAAGCTCAGTGGAGGAACCGGACGTTTTCGGTACCCATGCTTGGCCGGAGGTAGTGGTGGGGGCTGAGTTGGCGGGTGAGGCGTCCAATCCGACGAGCGACACCAGGGAGGCACCCGACATCTTCAGTGCCCATATTGAGTTTCAGCCAAAAATGGGTGAGGGGTCCACTGCAATGAAGGAGACTGTTGCATTGCCACAGTGTAACAACAGGGCCAGATGGAAGGTGAATATGGAGCTGTCTCAGACACAGCAGCACATTGAACCAAGCAAGGTACCGCTCCAGGCCATGAACTGGGTACGAGTTTGGGCCGATGAATGACCAGGGCAACAATAGGTTGGACCACAGCCGGCGAGACATTGGGCACAGCTGAGGATTGTGGTGAAGTTGGGAGCGGCATGTTTCCGGCTGACGGACGGCTCGATTTGTCATGCAAACTAGCTGTGGCGTGTCCGGGTGGACACTCTGGGTGGCAGGGTTGCACGGGAGCCGACAAAGGGGGTGTGGGATCTAGGCTCCTGTGTTTCAAAGATTGGTGCTTGTCCCGAGGACCTGCCACCTCCAGGGGTGCATCTGCAATGGGGCTGCCGCAGGATCCCCCTGCCTGATCCACCATTACTGTGGGGGACTGTACATAAAAAAAACCTTAAGACTGTTTAGTTAGGGACTTCCGGTCTGGACACCATGGTGATAGCAGCTTAACGCTGAAGCTCTCAGACCCAATCCAGGAAAATATCTTGAAAATCGGATTTAACGGATTTTTGGAAGAGTGAAAATCAAAAGACAAAGTCATCATGCCTAAAGGAAAACAGAAGAAATCGACATTTACCAGGCCAGCACACGCATCGGCCGAAGAATCTGATCCGGAGGATTTCCATTCAGAAGACGAGGAGCTGAATGAAGCTAACAAAAAGGTTAGCTTGAAAATGGTATATAATGAATTAAGACGATTTCGCCGAGAGTGTTGGGCCGAATTTCATGAATTCAAAGAAGAATTAAAAAGGACAAACAGCAGAGTGGACCAGGCCGAGAACCGAATCTTGGAAGCAGAGGAAAGAATAAAAGCGCTGGAAGATTCCGTGCTGGATCTACACAAAAGGCAGTCAAGACTAGAGGCTAAGCTAACCAACCAAGAAGGAAGACAGAGAAGAGACAACATAAGAATTCACGGTCTGAAAGAGGGAGTCGAGGATGGTTTCAACACAATGGCAGCATGCGTGGAATCCTTACTGAGAGAGAAGCTGGATATTCCCCAATCCACCGACTTGAAGATAGAAAGGGCGCACCGTACATTAGCACCTAGGCCGGCAGCGGAAGCACCTCCACGCTCGGTGGTGGTGAAGTTTTCCAACTCCAAAATTAAAGAAGAGGTTGTAAGACTGGCTTGGCAGAAAAAAGGATTTATGCACCAAGAGAGAAAAGTTTTCGTGGAACACGATTACGCCCCGGAGGTCCTTAAAAAGCGTCGGGAATACAACGACGCTAAAAAGGTTCTATGAGAGAAAAAAATTGCGCTTCCAGACGCCATTTCCGGCGAAGTTAAGGGTTTTTTACGGGGCAGAGACATGTCTCTATAACTCGGCGGAAGAAGCAACCAAAGATATGGCGAGAAGAGGACTCCCGGTAATGGTGTTTAAACCCGCAGCAGACCCGATCGAAAGGATCAAGGCTCAATCGTGGTCCACACAGAGACCCTCAAAACCCATGGGTCAGCAGTGGGAATCCCAGCGTCAGAGCTACAAGGAAAAACTGGCCGTTTACAGGAGGGAATAACGTTTTTTGTTTGTTTTTTTTTTGTTTGTTTTTTAGTCAGTCTGCACATCCAACCCTCCTCCTACAAGGTAACAAACATTAAAGGAGATGCAGAATCAGCATGTGGTAAAACATTTCATGGTACAGTCATAATATTAGAAACAAATAAGTCTTAAAAAAAAAAAAAAAACTTGTTAAAATAGAAATGTGACAATGAACCACATGTTCTCTCCACACTAACAAATACTATATTAACGTGAATGTTTGCTGTGATGGTGGTGGGAGGGTGCACACAATTTCATAAGGTATAGGCATAAAAACAAAAAAAATCATTACAAGTTCGGATTGGGATCTGAAATTCACGTTAAAAACATGGGACAACTTACATGGGTAAGAGAGGGCCCTCAACACGTAACAAGAGTTTGAGGATTTTCCCTCAGAGCCTACACTCCATCAAGGCTCTTCTAAGGTCACTAAAAAGACCTCAGCTCAGGAAGTTCTTTTGTCAGTTTTTTGTTTTAAAGTTTTTTACACTATGTTCTTAATGTTTTTTATGTTCTTAATGTTCTTTCAGTTTCTGAGTAGCATAAAAAAGAGCCACCACACTGTTATACTAAATAAGACAACACAATGGAGAAACAGGGTGTAACCAAAATAATCTCATATAATGTAGAGGGGATCCTGAATCCAGTTAAAAGATCCAAGATTCTAGGCAAAATGAAAAAAGACAAAGCAGGAAGAATATTTTTACAAGAAACCCACCTAACAGACGTGGAGCACACTAAACTCAATAGACAAGGGTTTAATATGATCTCTTCATCTTCATATAAGTCAGGGAGGAGGAGGGGAGTAGCGACATTAATCTCAACCAAAATTACATTTGAAAAAAAGTCAGAACACAAAGATAAAGAAGGGAGATACAGTTTGGTACTTGGGCAGCTAGAGGGAGAAGATATCACCCTGCTGAATGTATATGCACCCCCAGGGGCTAACTGGAAATTTTATAAAAATGTATTTGACCTAATGATAACTAAAGCCCAAGGTTTAGTGATATGTGGTGGAGACTTCAATCTAAGACTGAATCCATACTAGGATGCATCAGGTAATTCTCCACATCAAAATAATACTCAAAGTAGAAAAACTCAGATGCTACTAAAAGAAATGGGAATCTGTGATGTGTGGAGGGAATTCAACCCCAGTGTAAAAGATTATACATTTCACTCAGCACCACATTCATCATACTCAAGGATTGACTATTTTTTTATGTTTAATAGAGACATTGGAAGAGTAAAAACATGTAAAATAGGACTGATGGATCTCTCCGACCACAGTCCGATCTATATGGACTTAAGTACCCAAAAATTCACAAATAATACATTTTCTTGGGGGTTGAATTCAAATGTCCTGAAAGGACCACTGAAAGATGAATTGGAATCAGATATTCTCAGATATTTGGAAGAAAATGATAATGGAGAAGTATCCCCTTTAATACTGTGGGATGCATGCAAAGCTGTAATAAGGGGAAAGATTATCGCAAAACTGGCAATTCAAAAGAAACTGAGACAAGAAAAACTAACCACATTAGAGTCAGAACTTAAGAACCTAGAAAAAGAGCACAAAGACAACACTCATTCTAATGACTCGCTCAAAATTAAGGAAATTAAAAAAGAAATCCAGAAGAAACTCACATTTCTGAAACAAAAATACTATGAAGCAGGCAGCAAATCGGCAAAATTACTAGCCTTTAAATTGAGGAAACAACAAACGGAAAGAGCAATCTACAAAATCAGAGACCCAGTATCAAAGGAAATAAAATTCAGAATTCAGGATATTCTTAAAAGCTTCGAGAACTACTATAAGAACTTGTACTCCCTCAAAAAACATAAAAACTCATCCGAAGCATTCCTAAACACATTAAACCTTCCCCAACTTACTGAGTCTCAAAATAAAACACTACTGTCAGAAATACAACCTAAAGAATTAGAAAAAGCAATTATGAAACTTAAAGCTAACAAATCCCCAGGAGCAGATGGCTATACAGCAGAGTGGTACAAAACCTTTAAACAGCAAATATCTCCTCTCCTCCTGAAAACATTTAACTATGTCCTCCACACAGGGGAAATCCCCCCCTCCTGGAGAGAAGGGGTCATTGCAGTCATACCTAAACCTGAAAAGGATAAACTAGAATGCTCCAACTACAGACCAATCAGTGTATTAAATCAGGACTATAAGCTTTTTACCACTATCCTTGCCAAAAGGTTAGAAAACATACTGACAGACTTAATTCATTTAGACCAAACAGGTTTTATAAGACAAAGACAACATTCGACGCACTTTACACATAATTCATCATATAAAAAAATATAACTTAAATGCAGTCATATTGGGATTAGATGCTGAAAAAGCATTCGATTCGGTTGACTGGTCTTTCCTATATAGAATCTTATCCAGTTTCAATTTTCATAACAACTTCACTCCTTTTGCCTTCAGTGAGAGCAGTTGCATTTTTTTTCCTCCCTCCTCCTATCCTGCCTTCCTGACCTAATCCCAGCTTGCTGCGTCTGAGTGAGTGTCTGTGCCGTCTCACCATCTTGCTGATCTCAACCCAAATGGAAAATACGGAAAATGGATATAAGCTGGGCTTTAAACGCAATTGACACCACCTTTTCAAACAGAAAATTGGGCCCGGGGGAGCCCAAATGTGGAGAGACCCATGGATTGGAACTCATGTGTCTGTGTGATTTGACTGAGGATGTGGAAAAACATCTACCTGTTTTGGCTACGATCACAGGATTTCTGCCGATTGGGCTTTGGAGTTCTCCTGGTGTATCGAAAATTTAACTGGAGGAGCTAATCAAAATGCGGACCCGGCGGAGCTGCTTCTCAATAATTCGACCAGATGGGGAGTGCACGAAGTAGCGGCAAATGACCAACATGGAATTTACCATCTGCATGCACTGTAGAGAGATGGACTCTTATCGGACATGTTCATCTGTGTTTAGAAGGGGAAACATCTGGAGTCGCTTCGTGCTCTCCAGGGAATGATATGAATTTAAAGCCAGTGAATGTTAATTTGAATTGTAAGCTCAGAATATGACAATAGGGAAATCCTATACTCCTATACTCTGTCTGAGCAGATTCGGCCTTGATCGGCGCCCCTGGATAACTCACTCCTCCAGAGTTGAGATAAGCGGATGTGTCAGCTGGCTCGCTAACCCAAACACCGCTGCTGTGCAATAAACAGAACTCTTCAGGGACAGCGTTCATGAACTATAACATCTATCGTTGCCTAGGAGACTATTTGTTGTGCTCCAGTAACTGATACACTCAACACTGCACACACACTGATATCATCATACTGATATACACACACTGCTCTCTCCCTGCTGTGTGATTTGTCTACTAAATGTCTGCTAAATAAGCATTGAGGTTTTTTTTTGCCTGCAATCAAAATTTCGCTTACTTACTCAAGCGTCAATTTGATAAAACATGTTTTTTTTCTCTCGCCTACTGTGTCATATCCACTCTTTTTCTTTTTTTCCTTTCTTCTTTATGACTGGCGCCTAGCGGCTGCCCCGGCCTTGAATGCGCTCTGCAGAGCGTGCCCAAATGCCAAGTCACGTTTCGTTACCTTGTATTCATACATGTGTAATGACAATAAAGTTGAATCTCATCTCATCTCATTAGAACTATCTAGGCATTATATAAAAAACCAACAGCTAAAATAAGGATTAACGGTAATTTATCATCATCTTTTGAGCTGGAAAGAGGATGTCGGCAGGGCTGCCCCTTGTCTCCACTGCTCTTTGCAATCTTCATAGAACCTCTGAGCCAATGGATAAGACAGAATCAAAAAATTCAAGGTATTACACTTGGTCAGAAGGAACATAAAATAGCACTCTTTGCTGATGACATTTTAATATACCTGGGGCAGCCGGACACCTCTTTTCCAGAATTAATCTCAGTTTTTTCAGAGTACAGAGATTTATCGGGGTACGAACTAAACATGCATAAAACCCAAGTTTTAGCATTCAACTATGACCCAAATCAATATTTACTAAGCAAACTCAAAACTAACTGGGAGATGGAATCTATGAAATATCTGGGGGTCAATATCCCGAAACAACTCAACAAAATTATAACACTAAACTATGATCCACTGGTGGCAAAAATAACATCTGATCTAGCAAGATGGAATATGATACCATTCTTGGGTACTGCACAAAGAATTGAAGCAGTCAAAATGAACATACTTCCACGTCTTCTATACCTTTTCCAAACAATACCGGTAGAACCTCCCAAAAAAACATGGCAGGAACTGGACAGAAGGATCTCAAGATTCATATGGCAGGGCAAGAGACCTAGAATCAGATATAGAACCTTACAACTAAACAAAGACAAAGGTGGGCTCGCGCTGCCAAATATCAGGGACTATTTTAAAGCCGCACAAATTAAAACTTTAGTAGAGATATGTAACCCAGTCTACACTGCACAATGGAAGGAGATGGAATGCCAAATAACAAGTGACATCCCCCTACAGGCGATAATAGGGAACAATGCCTTACCTAAACTTTTGAATAACACTAACCCGTGGATAGAAACCCCGCTAAAAATTTGGTTTAAGATAGTCAGAGAGAATCAAACTAAAGAGCCCTATCGATTTCTGCAATGGATTGCCTATGATCAAGACTTTACTCCTAATAAAACAGACACTAGATTTAAAAAGCGGAAAGAGAACGGACTGATAAAATATTACGATTTTTTAAAGGGCAAATTTTAAGAAGTTTTGAAGACTTGAAAAAATAAGGTCCAATAAACCAAGACCTTTACAGGTTCTTTCAGCTTAGACACCACATAAACAATATACTTAAAAAGGAGGATTTGGAAAGGGCCAGGTCAGGTGTTCTGAAGGTCTTCTTAATGGCATATAAAGGGATCCCAGGGATCAGATACATCTCTAAAATATACCAAGGTCTTCAAGACTTAAAAGGAGACAACACATCATATATAAAAGAGAGATGGGAAAAAGAGGGGAATTTCACTTTACAACTGGAAATATGGGAAAAGCTAAATAAACAGCAATGGAAATGTACCTCTTCCCTGCAGTGGAGAGAATTTGGATGGAAAAATTTGGTAAGATTTTTCAGAACACCTGCACAAAACAAATTTACTCATAAGGGGTTGAATTGTTGGCGCTTGTGTGGTGAAGAGACTGCAAATCATTTTCATGTGTTTTGGTCATGCCCAGTTATCCACCAATATTGGACCAATGTACAGACAATATTGGGGAAAATATTCAAAATAACAGTCCCCTTTTCTTTTGTAACTTTGTATTTGGGTTTACTACCGGATTCACTGGAAAGATGAGGAGAAAAATACTTATTCACTGTTTTAATATTGGCAAGTAAAAAAGCCCTAACTAAAAAATGGATGTTGAGGGACTGTCCTACACCTGAAGATTGGATTAACATGATTCAAGACATTTACTCGATGGAAAAGTTGACATTCGCACTGAGACAGGACATGGATGGGTTCTTGAACTTTTGGCAACCCTGGATCGCATATGTGTCTTCCATTAGATCTAATCTTTGACAAATACCATTTCAATAATGGCACCGCTCTTTGTTCCAACGCTACTCAGATGCTCTTTTATTTTTATTTTTTTAATTTTTTTTTTGTTTGTTCGTTTTTTGCTCTTTTGTTTGTTTGTTTGTTTGTTTGTTTGTTTTTGTTTGTTTTTCTGTTCTCTTTAATTTCACTTTTTCTTTCACCTAAATAAAAAAAGGGGTGTTGTAATAATTATTCTTCCAATGTTGTCAAATAACAAAAAATAAGGGAACATGTGATGAAAATGTAAACAACGCAATGCTGTATTGACATGTATACCCTTTACAAAAACTTAAATAAAAAAAAAGACTGTTTAGTTAGGAGCACAGCTGTTCTTAAATAAGGGACAGAATAACCCACTTAGCCGTGCGGACCCTGTGGTAGTCTACCCACAGGTCCTAGTTTTAGTTTGTGTTTTATGGTTCTTTATGATTTTGTGTTTACTATTTCAATCTAGTGTGTCTGTTTGGGGTTCTGTGTTTCCAGATTTGGGTGGGTTTTGATTAGGTGTGTTTTTATTCTTTGTAAAGGGGGGAAGGAGGATATGATGGGGAATTTATTGTGAAGTGCGGTGTGATGATGCCACCTTCCGGTTGCGTCATCACACCGCCCTATAATGCAGGGCGTCCGCCATTCAGGCTTCCTCTTTGCCCAGGATGACGCCGCACTCTGTGCATCCCCTGCAGTGCAACCATCTTTATATTAAAGCTGTGTTCCAGTGCAACCTCCTCGTCTGTCTCCTTTTGTACCAGGTTTGTGACGTATCTGGCCTAGAAATGCGTACTTGGAGGATGCAGAACCTGAATTGAAACACAGCCTATGCCTGCAGCACGTCTGCTTCCTCAGCCAGGTAAGTGCATCATTACCATAAACCTTGCCTTTTATATTTATTTATTTATTGCTTTGTGAAAGTACAGGCAGTAGGTGACTTGTTATTTTTTAACAAGGAGGTTGTGGGTGATATTCATAGATAGCATTTGGTAGAGCTACAAAGGTATAAACGTAGTTTCAGTACAAATTTACAAGAATAAAGGTGATATGATAAAATATGGTAATTTACAACTTAAAAAGTCACATATTTACGCAAGTCATCATGGGCAATGTGAACTCATTGCCGAACAAGATCGATGAGTTGTCCGCTTTGAACAACCAGCGGATTTATCGGGAGAGTAGCTTGTTCATTTTTACGGAGACATGGCTGAACCACCTAGTACCGGATGCTAATGTGGATCTGCTAGGATTCACTGCTGTGAGAGTCGACAGAGACACTAAGGCTAGCGGGAAAAGAAAGGGTGGGGGACTCATCATGTATGTTAACAATCGCTGGTGTAACCCAGGTCATATCTCTGTAAAGACAGTCTCATGTTGCCTGGATCTCGAGCTGCTAGCTGTTAGCCTGCGGCCATATTACTTGCCGAGAGAGTTCAGTCACGTGATCACCGTCTGTGTTTACATCCCTCCGAGAGCGGATGCAGCCACTGCCTGTGAAAAAATCCATTCAGTCACAGCAAGGCTGCAGACACAGCACCCTGAGGCACTCATGATCATCTCTGGGGACTTTAACCATGCAACTTTGGATGCTACTTTGGCTGTTTTTAATCAAGTTGTAGACTGTCCGACTAGAAACAACAGGACAATTGATCTGCTGTATGTTAATGTACGGGATGCATACAGAGCAACTCCCCTGCCCCCACTAGGGAAGTCTGATCACAACCTGGTTTATCTACAGCCACTGTATATTCCCCTGGTCCAAAAGCAACCTGTGACAACTCGATCAGTCAGGAGATGGTCCCCTGAGAAGGAAAGTGCCTTGAGAGACTGTTTTAACACCACAGCCTGGGATGTACTGATGGACCCGCATGGTGAGGACATAGAGGGGTTGACACACTGTTTGACAGATTACCTGAACTTCTGTACAGACGTGGTCTTCACTGTCGAGACTGTCCGTTGCTACCCTAATAACAAGCCATGGGTAACACAGGAAGTCAAGATGGTCCTCAACAAGAAGAAGGCTGCTTTTAGGAGCAGAGACAGGGAGGCCATGAAGGCAGCACAGCAGGAGGTGAGATACTGTGTGAAGGAAGCCAAGGACAGCTATAGGAGAAAGGTGGAGCAGAAGCTGAGGGAAAACATGAGGGAGGTCTGGGAAGGTGTGAGGACCATCACAGGTCTCAACACAAAGACCAGGGTTGTTGAGGGGACAATAGAGAGGGCAAATGAACTGAACGATTTTTTCAACAGGTTCAACCAGCCTTTGCCCTTGCCCCTCCCACCCCCGCCCTCATTACAGCCACGCTCCCCCTCCCCTCTACACACCTCCCCCCAAAAATTGCAACCCCCCCTCCTCCTCTACATCAGTACGACCCTTGCCATTTATCACCACAGAACAGATCAGAGGGCAGCTGAGGAAGCTCTGACTCAGGAAAGCTGCACGCCCGGACAAAGTGTGTCCAAGAGTATTGAAGACCTGCGCTGCAGAACTGGGGGAACCACTACAACGGATCTTCAACCTCAGCCTGCAGATTGGGAGAGTGCCCACTCTTTGGAAGACATCCCGCGTCGTTCCAGTTCCGAAAAAGAACCGGCCCAGCGAGCTGAATGACTACCGACCAGTGGCATTCACCTCACATCTGATGAAGACGTTGGAGCGGCTCTTCCTCAGCCTCCTCAGACCCCAGGTGCAGCACACCCAGGACCGCCTGCAGTTTGCGTACCAACCAGGTGTTGGTGTGGAGGATGCCATCCTCTACCTGCTTCATCGAGCCCACTCCCATCTGGATAAGGGAAGTGGCACAGTGAGGATTCTCTTTTTGGATTTCTCCAGTGCCTTCAATACCATTCAGCCCTCCTTGCTTCAGGATAAATTAAGCAAGATGGGAGTGGACTCCCACCTGGTGGACTGGATCTCCGACTACCTCACTGGCAGACCACAATATGTCGGGCTGAAGGACATTACGTCTGACACAGTTGTCTGCAGCACTGGAGCCCCCCAGGGCACAGTATTGGCCCCTCTTCTCTTCACCCTGTACACCTCGGACTTCTGCTACAACTCGGAGCTGTGTCATATTCAGAAGTATGCCGATGACACAGCCATTGTTGGGTGTATCAGGGATAACAGAGAGGAGGAGTATCGGAGACTGGTAGGGGACTTTGCTGCATGGTGCCACACTAACCACCTACAGCTCAATACCTCTAAGACGAAGGAGCTGGTTATTGATTTTGGGAGGTCTAGACCAAGACCTCAACCAGTCCTGTTAGAGGGAGCTGAGGTGGAGGTTGTGGATTCATACAAATATCTCGGGTTGTGGTTGGACAATAAATTGGATTGGACAACATACATTAGCCACTTGTATGGGAAGACACAAAGTAGGATGTACTTCCTAAGGAGATTGTGGTCCTTCAACATCTGCAGTAAACTTCTGCAGATGTTTTACCAGTCGGTGGTTGCCAGCGTCCTCTTTTACTCCGTGGTGTGCTGGGGGGGCAGTATATCCAAGAAGGATGCGTCCAGACTGTATAAACTGATCAGGCGGGCCGGCTCTGTGGTCGGCGCGAAGCTGGACACCCTGGTGATGGTGGCAGAGATGAGGACTCTGGATAAACTGTTGGATATAATGGACAATGTCAGCCACCCTCTCCACACCGTCATCAGTGACCAGAGGAGCCTGTTCAGTGAAAGACTGCTCCTTCCCAAGTGTCGGACTAACAGGCTCAAGAACTCTTTTGTCCACCATGCCATCACACTCTATAACTCCTCACTTGGGGGGGGGGGGGGGGGGGTCATAGAGTACAGAGGACAGTAGGGTATTCATAGTGCAATAACCTTAACTTAACCATACTTGTACAAGCCATACTTAGCTTTGTATTTATATTGTGTATATTATGTTAAGTGTTTATTTTTTTCTTTTTTGCTTTTCTGATCTGTATGCTCCTTTTATGTGCTGCTGGAAATTTTAAATTTCCCAGAGGGAGTCATCCCAAAGGGATTAATAAAGTTAAGTCTAAGCCTAAGTCTAAGTCCCAAATTTATGAGAAAAAAACATTCGATTTTTGTGAAAAAAAACCAGAGCTTCCAAATGGCGAAACCCCCCCCCCCACACACACACACACACATACATTTCTAAAAAAAAATCTGAACTTTACTGCTGTAAATTTCAGATTTTTTTGTGACTATAAAGTCACAAATTTACAAGAAAAAAGCTTTTCTAAAACATATATACAGTATATACAGTATATATATATATATATATATATATATATATATATATATATACACTACCATTCAAAAATTTGGGGTCACTTAGAAATTTCCTTATTTTTGAAAGAAAAGCACTGTTTTTTTCAATGAAGATAACTTTAAACTAATCAGAAATACACTCTAATATCTAATATACATTGCTAATGTGGTAAATGACTATTCTAGCTGCAAATGTCTGGTTTTTGGTGCAATATCTACATAGGTGTATAGAGGCCCATTTCCAGCAACTATCACTCCAGTGTTCTAATGGTACAATGTGTTTGCTCATTGCGTCAGAAGGCTAATGGATGATTAGAAAACCCTTGTACAATCATGTTAGCACAGCTGAAAACAGTTTAGCTGGTTAGAGAAGCTATAAAACTGACCTTCCTTTGAGCAGGTTGAGTATCTGGAAAAAATTATTATTTCAAATACAAATCATTATTTCTAACCTTGTCAATGTCAAATCTCCCGGTTGGACGTCGCCATGTCGAGCAGCACGTTACAATATTTTCTATTCATTTTACAACTCATGGTGGTAAATAAGTGTGATTTTGTGACCATGAGTTGTAAAATGAATAGAAAGTATAGTCAAGACATTAACAAGGTTAGAAATAATGATTTGTATTTGAAATAATAATTTTTTGAAATAATAATTTTTTCCTTCAAACTTTGCTTTCGTCAAAGAATCCTCCATTTGCAGCAATTACAGCATTGCAGACCTAACATGATTGCACAAGGGTTTTCTAATCATCCATTAGCCTTCTGACGCAATGAGCAAACACATTGTACCATTAGAACACCGGAGTGATAGTTGCTGGAAATGGGCCTCTATACACCTATGTAGATATTGCACCAAAAACCAGACATTTGCAGCTATAATAGTCATTTACCACATTAGCAATGTATAGAGTGTATTTCTGATTAGTTTAAAGTTATCTTCATTGAAAAAAAAGTGCTTTTCTTTCAAAAATAAGGAAATTTCTAAGTGACCCCAAACTTTTGAACGGTAGTGTATATATATCCATACATACAAATCCACACATACAACGAAGTCAAGGCAACCGTGTTCACAAAACAAGCTCTATTTAATGAAGTGGAATGACACAGGGAATAAGTATTGAACACATGAAGAAAAATAGGTGCAAAAAGGCATAGAAAGCCATGAAACCAACTGAAATCCATCAACATTTAGGAAGCCACCCCATCCCCCATCAGTAAAAATTAATTTCAGCTGATTAAGTCCTGAATGATAGCCTTTAAAAAGGTCTGTGAATATCAGATTGTCACACCACAAAGAACTCATGATGGGTAGAAGCAAAGAGCTATCTCTAGACCTTCACAACCTGATTGTTGTAAAACATAATGATGGCATTGGTTCCAGGCACATTTCTAAACTGCTGAATGTTCCAGTGAGCACTGTTGGAGCCATCATCCCGAAGTGGAAAGAGCATTATTTTGCGAGGACCAGGAGCTCCTCACAAGATTTCTGACAGAGGAGTCAAAAGAACTATCAGAAGAGTTATCCAAGAGCCAAAGACTACTCGTGGAGAGCTCCAGAAACACCTGGAGTTAGCACGTACTGCTGTTTCAAAGAAAACAATAAGTTATGCACTCAACCAACATGGGCTCTATGCCTGCTCACCTCGCAAGACTCCATTGTTGAAGAAAAAGCATGCTGAAGCTCATTTAAAGTTTGCTGCACAACATTTGGGCAAGCCAGTAAAATACTGGGAGAGTATAGTCTGATCAGATAAGACCAAAACTGAACTTTTTGGATGAAACAACACATAGCATGTTTGGAAGAGAAATGGTACTGCACATCCCATCATGGTGTGGGGGTGTTTTACAGCACATGGTACAGGCAGACTTCATATAATTGAATGAACGATGAATGGAAAAATATACAGAGACATCTTTGATAAGAACCTGTTGTCATCTGCCAAGATGCTGAAGATGAAACAAGGGTGGGCATTTTAGCAAGACAATGATCCCAAACACACAGCCAAGGAAACTCTCAACTGGCTCCAGAGAAGGAAAATAAAGTTGCTAGAATGGCCCAGTCAGTCACCTGACCTGAATCCAATTGAAAATCTATGGAACGAACTGAAGATCAGAGTTCATAGAAGGCACCCACGGAACCTTCAAGATTTGAAGACTGTTTGTGTGGAAGAATGTGCTAAAATCACTCTTGAGCAATGCCTGTGCCTAGTTTCTCCATACAGGAGACATCTGAAAGCTGTTATTACCAACAAAGGCTTTTCTACTAAATATTAAATGAATTTCACCAAAGTGTGTTCAATACTTATTCCCTGTGTCATTCCACTTTATTAAATATAACTTGTTTGGTGAACACAGTTGCCTGGGTTTCTCTGTATGGATTACATGGGTTGTTACTAGTATCTAGTGAAAATCTCGGGTCAATGGCTCCATTGGAAATATGTTTAATGAGAAAAATGTTGACGTTTTGGTGACACATGGGGAGTGCATAATTGTATAGCATCTTAGACAAGAACAAAGAGCAGAGTTTCCCTGGGAGATAACAGGGAGGTGTGAAGGATGAATGCAGTGTGATCTTTTGTGTGTTAGAAACTTCTGGAAGGATGTTAAAGGATTAAGGAAGTGAATGCAATGTGACCTTTTGTGTGTGAGAAGCTTCTAAAAGAATGCCATGCTTTTTAAGAGGAGAGTCTCTGCTGAGTATTCATTCTGACTATGCTTCTGTGTGAGATGTGTAATAAACTGTCTGAGTCAAATCCGCCTCGTTATTTACACGCTCCACACTGGTGACCCAAGACGAATCATGGAACACGGCGAAAGATCCCTGGAGCCAGCCTCGTTGGAGCCCCCAGCCAAGCATATGCTGTTGCAATCAAGCTACCAGATTTTTGGCAGCACAATCCGCGCTCCTGGTTCCACCTAGTTGAGGCGCAGTTCGCCCTCCGGGGGATATCGGCGGATGACACGAAGTTCCACTATGTGGTCGCAACGCTCGACGCCCGCACGGCTCAGCACGTGGAGAGCCTGCTCAATCAGCCACCAACCAACGACAAGTACGGCGCGCTGAAGGCTGCGCTCATCCAGCACTACACACTCTCGGATGGTGAGTTTGCAGAGAGACTCCTGACGCAGACTGGGTTAGGAGATGGGTTGGCCATTGACCTGATGGAGAAGATGCTGAGATTAAAGGGCACGGACGACGACCATTTCATTTTTACCCACCTCTTCCTCCGGAACCTTCTGTCAGCGACGAGAGCGACCCTGGCCAATTCGCCGTTGCTGGCCAAGTGGGACTATCATGCGCTGGCCCGAGAAGCAAACCGGATCATCATCGCCAGCAGAGAGTTCACGACCATGGCGGCAGCAACGGAGCTCGGTGCGATGGCCGGAGGAGGCGAGGAGCCACCGACGACAGCAGCAGCGGGGGCCAAAGAACGCGGGGGAGACACCCTTTGTTTCTACCACTGCCGCTTCGCAGAGAGGGCACACAAATGTATATCACCGTGCCAGTTCAAGCGCTTGGGAAACACCAAGACCAGGGGTCGGTAGCAGCCGCAACCCTCGGGGAGGAGAACAAGCTGCTCTACTTGACGGACGCATGCTCGGGGAGGCATTTCCTCCTGGACACCGGCGCTCAGATGAGTTTCATCCTGCCGACCTACGCCGACCGGCTGGCAGGATCTGGCGGCCCCGAGATGGCAGCAGCAAACGGTTCGGAGATTAAGACCTTTGGTGAGAGGACTCTACTCCTGTCTCTACACGGCCGTACATTTGAGTGGACTTTTGTCATAGCAGCATTGAATATCAATATACTGGGGGCTGATTTTTTGTGCACACATGGTTTGTTGGTTGATGTCGCTAACAGGCACCTGGTTAATGCACTGTCCTTTGATTCTATCCCCTGTATAGCTCGAGCGTCCCGGCCAACAGCACAAGCCAACGTCACAGCTGCATGCGGTAGGTTCCACACACTGCTCACCCAGTTCCCAGCACTCACTGTCCTGACATTTTCGGCAGCCATCGCTAAACATGGGGTGGAGCATTTTATCACCACCACCGGGCCGCCCGTTTTTGCAAAACCTCGGCGCTTGGATGCAGCTAAACTGGCCATAGCGCGCGAGGAGTTCGCCAACCTGGAGAGGTTGGGCATCATCAGGCGTTCAAACAGCCCATGGGCTTCCCCGCTACACATGGTCCCTAAAGCTGAGGGTTCATGGCGACCTTGCGGGGATTTCCGCCGGTTGAACAACGCCACAGCGCACGACCGCTACCCAATTCCTCACATTCAGGATTTTTCCGTTCACCTGGCAGGAGCGCGCGTTTTTTCTAAAATAGACCTGGTCCGCAGTTACCACCAAGTCCCAGTGCGCGCTGAGGACATACCCAAAACAGCAGTAATAACTCCGTTCGGTTTATTCGAGTTTTTGCGCATGCCATTTGGGCTTAAAGGGGCTGCACAGACGTTACAACGCATGATGAACGCAGTGCTGCGCGATCTCCCTTTCGTGTTCATCTACTTGGACGATATCTTGGTAGCCAGCGCATCCGAAGACGAACACGAAACCCACCTCACAACGGTTTTCCGGAGGTTGTAAGAGCACAGGTTAATAATCAACCCAGCGAAATGTCAGTTCGGGGTGACGCGGATTGATTTTTTGGGGCACCGCGTCTCTCCCGAAGTAGCAGTTCGGCTGCCTGACAAAGTGCGCGCGGTAGCAGATTTTCCCCGGCCGCAAACGGTCAGGGCGCTACAGGAATTTTGGGGAATGGTGAATTTTTATAACCGTTTCCTTCCCCGCGCAGCACAGCTCATGCAACCACTGTACGCCGCGCTCAAAAGACAGAAACCCGCGGACAAGATCGAATGGTCCCCAGAGCGAGAGCGGGCGTTCGCGGAAGTCAAGGCAGCCTTGGCAAATGCCGCATTGCTGGCACATCCAGACCCAACGGCCCGCATAGCGCTCACCACTGACTCTTCAAATGTGGCCATAGGGGCGGTCGTGGAGCAGCGCGTAGCCGGGGCTTGGCAGCTGCTCGCCTTTTTCAGCAGGACTTTGCGCGACAGTGAACGTAAATACAGCCCGTTCGACAGGGAGTTGCTGGCTCTCCACCTGGCCATTCGCCACTTCCAGTTCTGACTGGAAGGGTGCAGTTTCACCGCGTTCTTTGACCACAAGCCGCTAACATTCGCGATGGCCAAGGTTTCAGAACCGTGGTCGGGCCAGCAACAGAGACAGCTGGCTGCGATCTCAAAGTTTACTACCGATATTCAGCATGTCTCGGGTAAACTGAATGTAGTGGCAGACTGCCTCTCGCGTGCCGTGGCAGCCCCAGTCTGTGTGGGGATAGATTACGCAGCCATGGCCGCAGAGCAGGTTAGTGACACGGACGTGCGCGCGCTCCAGTCTGGACCAACAGGGTTAAGGCTGGAGAGCAGGGTGCTGCAAGACGGCATGCCCCCCCTAATCTGTGATGTCTCCACGGGGTGACCGCGTCCCGTGGTACCGGCCGTGTGGCGCCGCCGCGTGTTTGACTCGATTCATTCTTTGGCGCACCCGGGAGTGCGCCCGTCGGTCAAAATGGTAGGAGGGAAATTCGTGTGGCCGAGATTTCGCAAACAAGTGAAAGAGTGGGCAGCAGCCTGCATGGCGTGCCAACGAGCCAAGGTACACAGACACACGAAGGCTCCCTTGGAGCCATTTTGCATCCCGGCTAAGAGGTTCGACCATGTTCACGTGGACCTTGTGGGCCCCCTCCCGCCATCATAGGGGTGCACGCACCTTCTGACAATGGTGGACCGCACCACGCACTGGCCGGAAGTGGTTCCACTGGTGGCAACCACAGCCGAGGAGGTGGCGCGCGCGTTTTTAACAGCATGGGTGGCGCGTTTTGGAGTCCCGTCGGATATTACGTCCGACAGAGGCCCTCAATTTGTTTCCAAACTCTGGTCAACAATGGCCCGCAGCCTGGGTGTCACAATTCACCACACAACCGCGTACAATCCACAGGCTAATGGGTTGTGCGAACGTTTTCATAGGTCATTGAAAGCGGCTCTCAGGGCGTCACTGACGGATGCAAATTGGGTAGACAAGCTACCGTGGGTTTTATTGGGGTTATGTTCTGCGCCTAAAGAGGATCTGGAAGCTTCCCCGGCTGAACTCGTTTTTGCGCAGCCACTTCAGCTGCCCGGGGAGTTTCTTCCAGATAATCCCGCGCTGGGCAGCTCCCCGTCTCAGCTGTTGCAGCGTAGCATAGACACAAGCACGCTGCCGGGCCCTGCTCACCACAGTTTTCCACGCGTTTTTGTGCCTAAAACTTTGAAAAACGCGGAGTTCGTTTTTGTCAGACACGATGCCCATCGCCCTCCACTGCGCCCACCTTATGATGGACCGTTCAGAGTGCTGGAAACAGGGGACAAGCATTTTTTGCTAGATTTGGGGGGTAGGAGGGAAAAGATTGGCATAGACAGACTCAAACCCGCTTTTGTGGTGGCGGACGAGCAAGTGTTGTTGGCGAGGGCCCCTCGGCGTGGAAGACCCCCACGGGGAGCTTCCCAGAGAAAAGATTCCCCAGAGCACCCACACGGACAGACTTTTACCCCTCAAACATCAACCCCCCAGCATGACAGCGCCACGGAGGCAGTGAATCCTGGTTACAGCAGATACGGGAGAAGACTGAAGCCCAAGCAGCATGTGGATTGATGTTTAATGATTCTACCACAGCATATGGACTGTCATTCTATTGTTCTATCCAAGACGCTCGGGGGGGGGGTCGTTTGGTGACACATGGGGAGTGCATAATTGTATAGCATCTTAGACAAGAACAAAGAGCAGAGTTTCCCTGGGAGATAACAGGGAGGTGTGAAGGATGAATGCAGTGTGATCTTTTGTGTGTTAGAAACTTCTGGAAGGATGTTAAAGGATTAAGGAAGTGAATGCAATGTAACCTTTTGTGTGTGAGAAGCTTCTAGAAGAATGCCATGCTTTTTAAGAGGAGAGTCTCTGCTGAGTATTCATTCTGACTATGCTTCTGTGTGAGCTGTGTAATAAACTGAGTCAAATCTTCCTCGTTATTTACACGCTCCACAACGTGTTCAATACTTATTTTCCCCGTTGTACATATGTCACTATACAACGAATAAAGCTAGGGTCACCAAATTTTGTACACAGGTTCACCCTGACATCTGCCTGTAGTTTTGGGATCGCAAAGTCAAAGGTCAAGATCAAAATGCCATATAAAGTACATCTCAAAGTAAAGAACTGGAAAAAAAAACAAAGACAATATTAAAAATACATGGACAATACTCAACAGTATCCTTGGAAATAAAAGCAGAAATACCAGCTACCCAACTAACATTCCAAAAAATAATAAATCGACTCCGAATGTGAATATAGCTTCACCTGCAGATGAATTTAATAATTTTTTTGTTAACATTGGACCTAAACTGGCCCGAGAAATACCCACTACGGTGCCAACAGGTGATTCAATATGCAATAACACTGCTGTAAAAGACACCATCTTCATAAAGAACACAGACGAAAGAGAGGTCATTGAAATTGTTAAATCGTTCAAAAGTAAAACATCTGCTGACTGCGATGGTATTGATATGCTACTAGTCAAAACTGTTATCGAATGCATAGTGAAACCACTGACGTATATCTGTAACCTGTCTCTCCAATCAGGTATATTTCCCAATGCAATGAAAATAGCTAAAGTAATTCCGATTTACAAGACAGGCGACAGAGGGGAACTCTCCAACTACAGACCAATTTCACTATTACCGCAATTTTCCAAGATACTTGAAAAAATATTCTATGAGAGAATTGACAACTTCATACTGAAGAATAATTTATTGTGTGAGCAGCAATATGGGTTCAGACACAAAAGGACAACAGCATATGCCTTAATGGAATTTACAGAAAAAATATCAACAGCCATTGAAAATAAAGAGTATTCAGTTGGAGTATTCCTGGATCTTAAAAAAGCATTTGATACAGTAGATCACAATCTATTATTAAAGAAACTACAAAATTGTGGTATCAGAGGGGTAGCACTGTCCTGGTTAAGAAGTTACTTAAAGAATAGATATCAGTTTGTATGTGTTAACAACAAAAACTCAGAGCTACTGAAGGTCACCTGTGGAGTCCCACAGGGTTCAGTTTTGGGACCATTATTATTCAATATGTATATAAATGATATATGTAAAGTTTCAGAAAAAATGGACTTAATATTGTTTGCTGATGACACTAACCTGCTATGCAGTGGAAACAATTTGGAACAACTTCTGGATACACTCGGAAAGGAATTAGGAAAGCTGAAACTGTGGTTTGATTCAAACAAATTAACGCTCAATTTAAGCAAGACAAAATTTATAGTCTTTAACAACCATCACAACAACCCAGTACCCAAACTCAGTGTAAATGGTGTAGAGATTGAAAGGGTATCCGAAACTAAATTCCTTGGAGTAATAATTGATAACAAACTGTGTTGGAAGCCACATATTAATTATATAAAAGGTAAAGTATCCAAATCAATTGCAATATTACACAGAGTGAAAAATTTGCTGAATCAACCCACACTATACACCTTGTATCATTCATTAATACTCCCATACATGACATATTGTAATGAAGTATGGGGAAATACATATAAAACAAACATATATCCACTCTTTATGCTTCAAAAGAGAGCTATTAGAATAATCAACAAAGCAGCTTACAGGGAACCAACAAACCCACTTTTTCTTAAACAAAAAACTCTCAAGTTGAAAGATCTGATCGACTTTAAAACCGCAATAATAATGTTCAAATTGAAGAATCTATCACTGCCCGCAAATATCCAAAAGTTGTTCCAAACAAGGGAGAAACGATATCACTTCAGAGGAACATGTATATTTCAAAAGCCTACAGTGAGAACAACTACCAAGCAACACTGTATTTCAGTGCAAGGTGTCAGATTATGGAACGATTTTGGACCTGAATTAAAATCATGTACAAAGCTTGGACAATTTAAACAAAAACTAAAGGAAGAAATACTCAGCTAATTCTATTTTAGACAGCGAGGGGCAAAATGGCTCTTTGCTTGGCAAAGGTTGCAGACCTCTGGGTTTGGCCATCAGGGTGAACCTGTGTGGCAAATTTGGTGACCCTAGTTTTACTTGTTGTATAGTAATAGTGCAAAGGGAATGTCAACCTTGACCTTTGGGCCCTAAACACATAGTCAGACATCAGGGTTTATGTTGTGCAAGATTTGTCATAGATACCAATGATGATATCAATATGAAAAGCCTACAGCATTACCTCCACCAAGGAGGTAATGCAGTCGGGGTGGTTTGTGTGTCTGTCCATTTGTCTGTTTGTTAGCAGGATTACGCAAAAACTACTGGACAGATTTTGATATAATTTTCATCAGAAGTGGTTCTTGGGCTAGAGAGGAACCCATAACATTTTGGCAATGATTTGAGAACACATACCTCCACCAAGGCTTTTCACACAGTGTGTTTGCAAGAATCCTCCAAAACTACTGGATAGACATTGATGCAATTTTCACCAGAACTGGCTCGTTGCCTACACACAAGCCCATTACATTTTGGAGGTGATCCATGAGGGACGGAGGGAGCCTTGGCAGAGGTATGCGCTCTCTGAGTGCTTTTCTAGTTTGTCTGTCTGCAACATTACTCAACAGTTATGAACAAATTTTGACAAAATATTCGGGAAAGGTGTGCAATGGTATGGGGAACAGATGATTAGATTTTGGTGATGATCTGAGAGTGCATACCTCCACCAAGGGCTTTTTTTGTATTTGTGCAGAAGGCTTACACAAAACTACTGGAGGGATTTGGATGAAATTTTTACCAGAGGTGGTTCTTGGGCTACAGACAAACCCATTATACTTTGGTGAGGATCTGAGAATGCATACCTCTGCCAAGGCTCTTATCTTCTCAGTGTGTTAGCAACAATACTCCAAAACTAATGGACAGACTTAGATGCAATTTTCACAAGAAGGGGCTCTAGGACAACACACAAACCCATTACATTTTGAAGGTGACCCATGAGGGACGGAAGGAGCCTTGGCAGAGGTACACTACCGTTCAAAAGTTTGGGGTCACCCAGACAATTATTTTGTGTTTTCCATGAAAAATCACACTTATTTACCACCATGAGTTGTAAAATGAATAGAAAATATAGTCAAGACATTGACAAGGTTAGAAATAATGATTTGTATTTGAAATAATAATTTTTTCCTTCAAACTTTGCTTTCGTCAAAGAATCCTCCATTTGCAGCAATTACAGCATTGCAGACCTAACATGATTGCACAAGGGTTTTCTAATCATCCATTAGCCTTCTGACGCAATGGGCAAACACATTGTACCATTAGAACACCGGAGTGATAGTTGCTGGAAATGGGCCTCTATACACCTATGTAGATATTGCACCAAAAACCAGACATTTGCAGCTATAATAGTCATTTACCACATTAGCAATGTATAGAGTGTATTTCTGATTAGTTTAAAGTTATCTTCATTGAAAAAAAGTGCTTTTCTTTCAAAAATAAGGAAATTTCTAAGTAACCCCAAACTTTTGAACGGTAGTGTATGTGCTCTCTGAGTGCTTTTCTAGTTACTTTCTGTAGTCATCTCATTTACAAGATTTTGGGCAAAACTTATCTCTGACCTTGACCTCCAGGTCAGAGGTCACCCAAATTTGAACTCTTCTGAGATTTTTCATAGCTACATCTATGATATCGATTTGAAAAGCTAACTTAATTTCTTTCTCTTGTTATCCTGTTCACAAGGTAGGTGTTAACACCCATCTGCAACACCATCTGCACTGTGGGGTGAGGACAATACCGCTTCAGCCTTTTAGATGCTTAAGAGTAAAAAGTCTTCTATAATCTTGTAGAGGGTGTAAGGGAAGGATGTGGAGGTGAGGCACGAGCATAGGTCGACACAGGTTCTTTATTGACCCTCTAACATAAATACAGCTGATGGACTCCAGCGTTGCCCGCTGGGGCTGGGTGTCTGGTAGGAGAGTCATACCAACTCTCTCTGCATTCTCTTAAATAGCCCCAGTGGTATGCACAAAGAGCTGGGCTAGTGCATTATGCTTGTGTGTGACACATTAACATAACACTTGCTACCTTCCTGACCATACATTCACCCCCCTGCCCTCATTGTCTGTCAAGTTACCCCTTGGGGGGCCACCCCCTTCAGTCCATTGTTCTGCCCCTCTTCCTGCTTCTGAGTGTGAAAGGAATGTCCACCCGCTGTGTCTAGTGTCACCACAATCTATATATTTAAAAATTGATCCAAGGTGCTAGCAAGTTTTTGATGACTAGAGATGACTAAAAGAAAGCATGATCTGAAACCAACTTTTCTAGCCTTTAAAGCAGGTGTCTTCTTCTTTCGGCTCCTCCTTTTAGGGGTCGCCACAGCAGATCATCTGCCTCCATCTCACCCTGTCCCTTCATCTTCCTCTGTAATACCAACCCTCTTCCTGTCCTCCTTCACTACATCCATGAATCTTCTCTGTGGTCTTCCTCTTTTCCTCCTGCCTGGCAGCTCCATCTTCAACATCCTCTGCACATGTCCAAACCATCTCAGCCTTGCCTCTCTTACTTTGTCTCCAAACTGCTCAACCTGGGCTGTCCCTCTGATATTGTGGTGACACAAAGGAGATGACACTCCACCCAGTACTTTGGGGTGCTCGCCAGGGGTGCCAGAGCACCAGGGGGTATGTAGTAAATAAAGATGTGCCTTTCGCCCCCGCTGTGCCAGGCTCACATCTGAGGACGCAGGGGTGTGAATGTGTTAATGTGTATGTTGATGTGTGTTCACACTTGGTAACAGGTATGTAAATGTGTTTACCCTGAGTGCCAGAGGCGGGAAAAAATGTATAAAGCAGATCACATTGGCACACAGAGCTAGTCTGTTCTGTGTTGGAGGAGAAATAAACCTCTGTGTCGTCAGCTCATGTCTCGTCTCCTTTTATCCTCCACATTGGTGACCTAGAGATGTCAAATGGAAAACGGATCGAGCACCACCACGGAGACATTCCCCGCTGGAGTCTCCCACAGCTGCATGCGCCGTTGCAGTCGGACTCCCGGACTTTTGGCTTCACGATCCTGCCGCTTTGTTTATTTATGTGGAAACCCAGTTTGCCCTCCGCGGAGTCGTGGCAGATGACACAAAGTACTACCATATGGTGGCATTGCTGGACGCGCGCGCCATGAGTCTACTCCGAGCCCCACCAGCCCAAGGAAAATACGGCGCTCTCAAGTGACTGCTGCTGCGCCGTTATACCCTTTCAGATGCAGAGAGGGCAGAAAAGCTCCTCACCTGCTTGGAGCTAGTAGACAGATTGGCTGTGGACCTAATGGAGAGCATGATTGCGTTGATGGGCACGGATGACGGATCTTTCCTTTTCGCCCATCTCTTCCTCAGAAAACTACCGGCTTCTGCGAGAGTGAATCTCGCCTATTCACCGCTGCTGGCAGCCAGGGATTACCGCGCACTGGCAGAGGAGGCAGACCGCATCATCCTGACAAACAAGGCTTTCAGCATTCAGGCAGTGAGACCGGGATCTCCGGCGGAGCCCAGCGAGGTCGAGGAGCCAATGGTGGTGACCGAGACGGGCACCTGGAGAAACAGGACCAGGATGCTGTGTTTTTATCACTGCCGTTTTGGCAAGGAAGCGCAACGTTGTCTGCCACTGTGCCACTCCAAGAAGCCGGGAAACGGGACAGCCAGCGGTCAGTAGCAGCTGCGACTGCTGGCGACAGGGAGAAGCTGCTTTTCATCACGGACACACGTTCGGGGAGACGTTTTCTGGTAGACTCTGGCTTCCAGAAGAGCCTCATTTTGCCAGTCAGCACAAACAGACTGGCAGAAGGCTGTGGGCCATCTTTAACGCTCGCAAACAGATCCTGCATCAGGACATTTGGAGAAAGGACGGTGACTGTATGTTTACATGGACGCAATTACCAGTGGGACTTTGTGGTAGCTGCATGTTCGGTCCCCATCTTAGGTGCTGATTTTCTGTGTGCTCATGGACTAACTGTTGATGTTGCCAACAGGTGTCTAGTGGACGCTGTATCTTTTTCCTCCTAAACCTGCACAGCTTGGGGAGTTGGGCCACCAACACACACAAATATTCTAGCTCCAGGAGGTAAGTACCAGCATTTTCTTTCCGAGTTTCCAGCACCCACGGTGCCCACTTTTTCCTTTACGATAACCAAGCACAGGGTCGCATATTTTATCACCAAGAAAGGTCCACCCGTGTTTGCGCGCCCTCGCCACCTGGATGCGGCTAAATTAGCCATCGCGTGCAAGGAGTTTGCTAACTTAGAACACTTAGGCATTGTTTGGCACTCCAACAGCCCTTGGGCATCCCCACTGCACATGGTGCCCAAGTGTGATAGGTCGTGGCGGCCGTGCGGCGATTTCTGACACTTAAACAATGCCACGGACCACGATCGTTACCCCATCCTGCACATCCAGGATTTTTCCATGCGCCTGGCTGGGACACACATTTTTTTCAAAAGTGGATCTGGTCCGCGGTTACCACCAGGTCCCAGTGCGCACAGAGGATGTCCCCAAAACGGCAGAAATAACTCCTTTCGGTCTTTTCGAGTTTTTGCGCATGCCATTCGGGTTAAAAGATGCAGCACAAACTTTCCAAAGGATGATGGATGCGGTGCTCTGTGACTTGCTGTTTGTTTTTGTCTACTTGGATGACGTTTTGGTGGCTAGCGCATCAGAGGAGGAGCACCTCGCCCATTTCAAACAAGTTTTCCAATGTTTGGAAGTGCACGGGCTAATTGTTAACCCAGTGAAGTGTCAGTTCGGGCTGCCGGTAATCAACTTTTTGGGCCACTGTATCTCGCCAGATGGTGCGATGCCACTGCCGGATAAAGTGCGCACAGTGTCGGATTTTCCATGGGTCGACTACCTGCCTTGGGTCCTATTGGGGTTGCGTTCCGCACTTAAGGAAGATTTGGCAGCTTCCCCCGCAGAACTCATTTTTTCTCAGCCGTTGCGGATCCCGGGGAAGAGCCCCGTGCCCAGTACTGATCCACCTGCGCACTTTTTTTCCAGGACAGGGGCTGCCAGTGTTCCAGGCCTGGCGCACCATTGTTTTCCCCACACTTTTGTTCCAAAGTGCTTAGAGAATGCCCAATTTGTTTTTGTCAGGCACGACGCCCACAGAACCTCGCTGCGTCCGCCATACGACGGCCCGTTCAGAGTGCTGGAAACTGGAAAGAAACATTTTGTGTTAGACTTGGGGGGGGCGTAAGGAAACCATCTGCATAGACAGGTTGAAGCCCACGTATGTGTTGGCAGATGAGCAGGTGGTGTTAGCTCAAGCTTCCCAGTGTGGGCGCCCTCCTACAGTGGGTCTGCAGGTTAGTGTTCCTCCGACAGAGGACTGTTTTCAGGAAACTAACTTTTTCCCCTCCCCACCCTTTCCCCCTCCAGAGACCAAGCCTTTTTCCTACCCGCCTCAATCGGCCCACGTTACAGCTGCTACGGGCACTCGCTCAAACCCAAAGGTCCAGCGGGTTAGGACCCCTTCTGGGTGTTCGGGGGCGGGGGGGAGGGGGCTGTGTGGTGACACAAAGGAGATGACACTTGACACTCCACCCAGTACTTCGGGGCGCTGGAGGTGCTAGCCAGGGGTGCCAGAGCACCAGGGGGTATGTAGTAAATAAAGATATGCCTTTCGCCCCCGCTGTGCCAGGCTCACATCTGAGGACACAGGGGGCAGAGGTGGGGAAAAATGTATAAAGCAGATCGCTTTGGCCCTCAGAGTTAGTCTGTTCTGTGTTGGAGGAGAAATAAACCTCTGTGTCGTCAGCTCGTGTCTCATCTGCTTTCATCCTCCACAATATACTCATTTCTAATCCTGTCCCTCCTAGTCACTCCCAATGAAAATCTTGGCATCTTCAACTTTGCCACCTCCAGCTTCACCTCCTATCTTTTTGTCAGTGACACCGTCTCCAAACCATTCATCATAGCAGGTCTCACAACTCTGTTGTCAATCTTCAGTTGCTATCCTTCTGTCACAGATCACCCCTGACACTTGTCTCCACCCTCTCCACCCTGCCTGCACCCTCTTCTTCAGCTCTCGTGCACTTTCCATTGTTTTGGATGGTTGACTCCGGGTAATCCCAGCCTCGATCAATCTGGTGTGGAAGTATCATTCGTCATGATCCACATGTTTGATTTGACAAAGGTTTTACACCGGATGCCCTTCATGACACAACACTCCCCATTTACCCGGACCTGGGACCGGCACTGGGAGTACATTAGATCGTGTTTCTCCCTGTGGCTGGGTTACAATTTAAGCAGTTGTATTATGTGTAAAATGCATATTCAATGAACATGGCGTGGGAAGCCACTCAGTAGTTTCCCTCAGTAGTTTTCCCTCAGACTGAAGAGATGGCAGATCAAAGGTGCTAGAGGACAAGGGGAATTGTCATGGGGGCTTGATATGTAAATACAGCACCTCAGGTAGCAGAGGAGGGTTAATATAAAAGAGAGTGCCTGCAACCTGTGTTTCTAATGTTTTGGATTCTGGTGGATGTGAGAGGAAGAGAATAAAGTTTCATCTGCTCTGAACGCTTGGCCTGATTATTCATCTCTCCAGACTGGTGACCCTTGATGCACAATGAAGTGCGAGGCGAACACCCCAGAGACCACCCGGACGGGAAGTGCCAGCAACGCATGCGCCGTTTCGGTGAAACTCCCAGACTTTTGGACAACATACGCCCGGCAGGAAAAGAGACTGAACTCCTTCCACTTGCGCTGCATTCGCCACATCCTGGACATATCCTGGCAGGACAAAGTGCCCAACACGGAAGTTCTGTCCCGCGCCGGCCTTCCCTCCATGTTCACTCTACTCAGGTAGCGCAGGCTCCGCTGGCTAGGCCACGTTCACCGTATGGAGGATGGCAGAATCCCCAAAAACGTCCTCTACGGAGAACTGGCGACTGGCAGGAGAGACGTTGGCCGCCCACAGCTGCGCTTTAGAGACGTCTGCAAGAGAGACATGAAGGCCCTGGAGATCAACACAGAGAGCTGGGAGGACCTTGCAACGGACCGCTCCAAATGGAGAGGCACCCTGACCAGACAACTCAAGGCGGGTGAAGAGAGACTGACTGCTGCAGCAGATGAAAAAAGGACCCGCAGGAAGAACCGCCACAGACCCAGCAGCACGGAGACCACTCACAAGTGCGACCTGTGTGACAGGGACTGCCATTCGTGCATCGACCTGTTCAGCCACAGGCGGTGGTGTTCCAGCAGAGTAGACGTTTAGGATTCTCTTCCATGGTCATCATAGACCATGGAGGCCGACGGTAGCGGAGGAGGGTTAATATTGTGAAGAATGTGGAAATAACGAGGCTGAGTTTATCTCACGAGTCAGGTTTATTTCATTCTCCAATATCATCAAAAACAGAAAGAGAAAGAATCCCCCAACATCTGTCCCTTTTATACCCCAAGATATCAAAGCACACAGTCACATTGTCTTTTAATCCCAAGTCACAATGCGTCTTCTTCCAGGTCTTCTCACCTCCACCTAAAGTCACTGGTGGTCAGGAAATCCCTCAAGGTCATCTCTTTGCATACAAAAGGCTGCATTTCACATCCTCCTGTTATCTCCTAGGAGGCTCAGTCCTTTTGTTCCTCTGAGACGTGAAGCATACAATAAGCATACAGTAATATACATGTGAAGCATATGAAACCCACATATGTGTCCCACATGACCCCCCCCCCAAATGTCTAAGATGGAACAACGTAATAACAGTCTGCATGTCATAATAAAATCACTACACATCAGTCCACATGCTGCTTGGGCCGCAGTCTTCTCCCGTATCTGCTGTAAGCAGGTTTTACCACCTCCGCAGCGCCCTCCTGCTGGGGAGCTGCTGTCTGAGGATGAGAACTGTTAGTCAATCTCTGTGGGTGTTCTGGGGAATGTTCTCTAGGGGGTCTGCCGCGCCAAGGAGTCTTAGCCAACTGCACACCTTCGTCAGCCACCACAAAAGCGGGTTTGAGCCTGTTTATGCCAATCATTTCTTTTCTGCCCCCCAATTCTAGCAAAAAATGCTTATCCCCTGTTTCCAGCACTCTATATGGTCCATCATAAGGTGGTCGTAACGGTGGGCGATGGGCATCGTGTCTGACAAAAACAAACTCTGCATTTTTTAAAGTCTTAGGCACAAAAACTGCACGGTGGCGCAGTGGTTAGCACTGCGGCAGCACAGTTTACCCTTGGCCGGGGGATCGTGGGGATCATGGGATCGTGGGTTCGATCCCAGCCCCCGACCAACAGTGATCTGTGTGGAGTTTGCATGTTCTCCCCGTGTATGCGTGGGTTTACCCCGGGATTTCTCCGGTTTCCTCCCACATCCCAAAAACATGCAGGTTAGGTTAATTGGAGACTCTAAAGTGGCCCTTTGTGTGAATGTGTGTGTGTGTGAATAGTTAAAAGGGATGGCGCCGTATTGTGGCTGCTTCATCCATCTAGGTGGTGGATGACCCTTAATTTCTGTAAAGCGTCTTTGAGTGTCTATGATAAAGCGCTATATAAATCTGATGCATTGATTGATTGATTGAAAAACGCGCGGAAAACTGTGGTGAATGGGGCCAGGTTGCGTGCTTGAGTCTGTGCTACTCTGTAACCGCTGAGCTGGGGAGCACTCTGGCGCAGGATTATCTGGGAGAAATTCCCCGGGCAGCCGAAGTGGCTGTGCGAAAACTAGCTCAGCTGGGGAGGCTTCTAAATCCTCTTTAGGTGCAGAACGCAACCCCAATAAAACCCATGGTAGCCTGTCCACCCAATTTGCATCCGTAAGCGACGCTCTGAGGGCCGCCTTCAATGACCTGTGAAAACGTTCGCATAACCTGTTAGACTGCGGATTGTACGCGGTCGTGCGGTGGATCGTTGCCCCCAGGCTGCGGGCCATCGCTGACCAAAGTTCGGAAACAAATTGAGGGCCTCTGTCGGACGTAATGTCCGATGGGACTCCAAAACGCGCTACCCATGCCGTTAAAAATGCGCGCACCACCTCCTCAGCTGTGGTTGACGACAGTGGGACCACTTCCGGCCAGCGCGTGGTGCGGTCAACCATTGTCAGAAGATGTGTACACCCCTGTGAGGGCGGGAGGGGGCCTACGAGGTCCACGTGAACATGATCAAACCTCTTAGCCGGAATGTGAAACGGCTCCAAGGGAGCTCTCGTTTGTCTGTGTACCTTGGCTCGTTGACAAGCCATGCAGGCTGCCGCCCACTCTGTAACTTGTTTGCGCAGGCTCGGCCATACAAATTTCTCTCCCACCATTTTGACCGACGCGCGCACTCCCGGGTGCGCCAGAGAATGGATCGAGTCAAAAACGCGGCGGCGCCACGCGGCCGGTACCACAGGACGCGGTCGCCCAGTGGAGACATCGCAGATTAGGGGGGGCATACCGTCTTGCAGCACCCTGTTCTCCAGCCTTAACCCTGTTGGTCCAGACTGGAGCGCGCGCACGTCCGCATCACTAACCTGATCCGCGGCCATGGCTGTATAATCTATCCCTACGCAGACTGGGGCCACGCGCACTTCTGCGTCGCTAACCCGATCCACGGCCATGGCTGCAAAATCTACCCCTACGGGGGCTGGAGCCGCCACGGCGCGCGAGAGGCAGTCAGCCACTACATTAAGTTTACCCGCTACATGCTGGATATCGGTAGTAAACTCCGAGATCGCGGCCAGCTGTCTCTGCTGCCGGCCCGACCAAGGTTCTGAAATCTTGGCCATCGTGAAAGTCAGTAGCTTGTGGTCAACGAACGCAGTGAAACGGCGTCCCTCCAGCCAGAACTGGAAGTGGCGAATGGCCAAGTGGAGAGCTAACAACTCCCTGTCGAATGCGCTGTATTTTCGTTCACTATCGTGCAAGGTCCTGCTGAAAAAGGCGAGCGGTTGCCAGGCTCCGGCTACATACTGTTCCATGACCGCCCCATGGCCACATCTGATGCGTCAGTAGTGAGCGCCATGCGGGCCGTTGGGACTGGATGTGCTAACAACGCAGCGTTTGCCAGGGCTGTTTTGACTTCAGAGAATGCGCGCTCTCGCTCCGGAGACCATTCGATTTTATTTGTGGGTTTTTGTTTTTTTAGTGCAGCATACAATGGTTGCATGAGCTGCGCTGCGTGGGGGAGGAAACGGTTATAAAAATTCACCATTCCCAAAAACTCCTGTAACGCTTTGACCGTTTGTGGCTGGGGAAAATTTGTTACTGCGCGCACTTTGTCAGGCAGAGGAACCGCTCCTTCTGGAGAGACGCGATGCCCCAAAAAATCAATCTGCGTCACCCCGAACTGACATTTCGCTGGGTTGATTATTAACCCGTGCTCTGCCAACCTCCGGAAAACTGCCGTGAGGTGGTTTTCGTGTTCGTCTTCGGACGCGCTGGCTACCAATATGTCGTCCAGGTAGACGAACACAAAGGGGAGATCGCGCAACACCGCGTCCATCATGCGTTGGAACGTCTGCGCCGCGCCTTTAAGCCCAAACGGCATGCGCAAAAACTCGAATAGCCCGAACAGAGTTATTACCGCTGTTTTGGGTATGTTCTCAGCGTGCACTGGGACCTGGTGGTAACCGCGTACCAAATCTATCTTAGAAAAAACGCGCGCCCCCGCCAAATGAACTGAAAAATCTTGGATGTGCGGGATCGGGTAGCGGTCGTGCGCTGTAGCGTTGTTCAACCTGCGGAAATCACCGCAAGGTCGCCACGAGCCATCAGCTTTCGGGACCATGTGAAGCGGTGAAGCCCATGGGCTTTTCGAACGCCTGATGATGCCCAACTTTTCCAGGTTGGCGAACTCCTCGCGCGCTATGGTCAGTTTAGCTGAATCCAAGCGCCGAGCTTTTGCAAAAACGGGCGGTCCGGTGGTAGTAATAAAATGTTCCACCCCGTGTTTAGCCATGGTCGCCGAAAATGTTGGGACTGTGAGTGCTGGGAACTGAGTGAGGAGTGTGTGGAACTTACCACTTGCAGCTGTGACGTTGGCTTGTGCTGTTGGTGGGGCCACTCGAGCTGTACAGGGAATAGAATAAAAAGAGAGTGCAGTAACCAGGCGTCTGTTAGCAAGATCAACCAACAAACCATGTGAGCACAAAAATTCAGCCCCTAACATGTTGAAATTGACTGCAGTTATGACGAAAGTCCACTCGAATGTACGGCCGTGTAAAGACAGAAGCAGAGTCCTCTCACCAAAGGTCTTAATCGCCAAGCCATTCACTGCTGACACCCCGGGACCACTGGAAGGCGCCAGCCGGTCAGCGGAGGAAGGTGTGATGAAACTCAGCTGGGAGCCTGTGTCCACGAGGAAATGTCTCCCCGAGCGCGCATCCCTCAAGTAGAGCAGCTTGTTCTCCTCTCCGAGGGCCGCAGCTGCTACCGACCCCCGGTCTTGGCATTTCCCGAGCGCTTGAAATGGCACGGTGGTATACATTTGCGTGCCCTCTCTGCGAAGCGGCGATGGTAGAAACAAAGGACGTCGTCTGCTCCATGTTTCCTGGCCCCTGCCGCCGCCGCCGTCGTCGGTGAGTCTGGTACTGCAGCCTCTGGCCCCCTGCCATCTCCGGACGTTGCGCCGAGCTCTGCTGCCGCGGCCGTGACCGCGCGCTGTTTATTGGCGTTGACGAGTCACTGCGCCTCCTGGCCCAGCTCGCGGTAGTCTCGTCGGGCCAACAGTGGTGAACTGGCCAGGGTCACTCTCACCGCTGACGGTAGAGTCCTGAGGAAAAGGTGGTTGAAGATGAAGTGATCATCGTCAGAGTCTTTCAACCTCAACAGCTTCTCCATCAGGTCCGCAGGCCTGTCGCTTTCAAATTCAGTCAGCGCCAGGAGCCCCTCTGCTCGCTCCTCCACCGAGGGGGTGAAGTAACGGATGAGTGCAGCCTTCAATGCGCTGTACTTGTCGCTGTCCGGCGGCTGGTTGATCAGGCTCTCCACCCACTGGGCTGTGTGGTTGTCCAGCTTTGCAACCACATGGTAGATCTTTGTGTCATCTACCGAAATCCTCCGGAGGTTGAACTGCGCCTCGACCGCGTTAAACCAGGAGCGCGGATTGTTCTGCCAGAAGTCTGGTAGCTGAACTGTGGCTGCATTCGTTTGGCTGGCTCCTGACAAGTCTGGCTCGGGAGAATTTCCTCCAGTCATGATACATCTTAGGGTCACCAGTGTGGAGAATGTGGAAATAACGAGGCTGAGTTTATCTCACGAGTCAGGTTTATTTCATTCTCCAACATCATCAAAAACAGAAAGAGAAAGAATCCCCCAACATCTGTCCCTTTTATACCCCAGGACATCAAAGCACACAGTCACTTTGTCTTTTAATCCCAAGTCACAATGCGTCTTCTTCCAGGTCTTCTCACCTCCACCTAAAGTCACTGGTGGTCAGGAAATCCCTCAAGGTCATCTCTTTGCATACAAAAGGCCGCATTTCACATCCTCCTGTTATCTCCTAGGAGGTTCAGTCCTTTTGTTCCTCTGAGACGTGAAGCATACAATAAGCATACAGTAATATACATGTGAAGCATATGAAACCCACATATGTGTCCCACAATATAAAAGAGAGTGCCTGCAACCTGTGTTTCTAATGTTTTGGATTCTGGTGGATGTGAGAGGAAGAGAATAAAGTTTCATCTGCTCTGAACGCTCGGCCTGATTATTCATCTCTCCAGACTGGTGACCCTTGATGCACAAAGAAGCGCGAGGCAAACACCCCAGAGACGACCCGGACGGGAAGTGCCAGCAACGCATGCGCCGTTTCAGTGAAACTCCCAGACTTTTGGCTACACGACTCAAAGTCTTGGTTCCTTCACACCGAGGCCCAGTTTGCACTCCGGGAAATAAAGGCAGATGACACCAGATACTACTACGTGGTTCCAGCACTGGACGCACGCACAACCCAACAGGTGGCGAGCCTGCTCCAACAGCCCCCAGCCTGCGACAAATACGGTGCTCTCAAAACTGCGCTGACCCGGCGCTACACGGTCTCGGACTGTGAGAGAGTGGAGAGGCTCCTGACGCGTTCCGACTTGGGAGACGGGACGGCAGTTGAATTGATGGAGAAGATGTTGGCGTTGATGGGCACAGATGACGGGCATTTCCTCTTTGCTCACCTTTTCCTCCGGAACCTCCTGACAGCAGCCAGGGCAGTCCTTGCCAATTTGCCGCTGCTGCCCACGCGCAACTACCGGGCTCTAGCCCAAGAGGTAGATCAGATCATCCTCACCACCAGAGCCCTCACAGTGAACGCAGCGACACTGGAACCCAGCGAGATGGCCAGCAGAAGTGAGGAGCCAGCAACGGTGGCTGCAGCGGAGGCCAAGAAGCACCGGCGGGACACACTCTGTTTCTACCACCGTCGTTTTGGAGAGGATGCACGCTGATGCGTGCCACCATGCCAATTCAAGCACTCGGGAAACGCCAAGGCCGGCAGTCGGTAGCAGCTGCGACCACCGGTGAAGCAAGCAAGCAAGCTGCTCTATGTGACAGACTCCCACTCGGGGAGACGGTTCCTCGTGGACTCCGGCTCCCAAAAGAGCCTCATCCTGCCATCCTACGCCAACCGGCTGGCGGGAACTAGTGGCCCTGAACTGACGGCCACAAACAGCTCAGACATTAAGACTTTTGGTGAGAGGACACTGACTGTATCCTTGCACGGCTGTACATACCAATGGACATTTGTCATAGCGGCATGCAGCTTCCTCATTTTAGGCGCTGATTTTTTGTGTGCACATGGACTACTAGTCGATGTTGCTAACAGACGCCTGATTAACGCAATGTCTTTTGATTCTCTCCCCTGTACAGCTAGAGGAGCTGGGCCCACAACACTAGCCAACGTCACAGCTCCAGGGGGTAAGTTCCACACACTACTCACCCAGTTCCCAGCACTCACGGTCCCAATGTTTTCGGCGACCGTCACTAAACACGGGGTGGAGCACCTCATTACCACCACAGGGCCGCCCGTTTTCGCACGACCTCTGCACCTGGATGCAAGCTAAACTGGCCATAGCGCACGAGGAGTTTGCCAACTTGCAAAAGTTGGGCATCATCAGACGCTCAAACAGCCCATGGGCATCCCCGCTACATATGGCTCCTAAGGCCGAGGGATCGGGGGCGACCTTCAATTCAATTCAATTCAACTTTATTTATATAGCGCCATTTCACAACAACAGTCATCTCATAGCACTTTCAACTGTAGGGGGGGCCCCCACAGTTGCAGAAAGACCCCAGCAATCAGGCGATCCCCTGTGAGCAAGCACTTGGCGACGGTGGAGAGGAAAAACTCCCTTTTAACAGGAAGAAACCTCCAGCAGAACCAGGCTCAGGGAGGGGCAGTCATCTGCTGCGACTGGCTGGGGGGTGAGGGGACAGAGAAGATGAAAAGAACAGACATGTAGAGAGCAAACAGCACGATGGGGACTCAATCTATGGGAGAGAACAAACAGATGTTAATGACCCGCAAAAAAAAAAGATATTTCATTGAGAGTGAAGAAAGGAGTGAGGCCCAGTGCATTATTGGAGGTCCCCCGGCTGACTAAACCTATTAGCAGCATAACTAAGGGAGGGTTCAGAAACACATGATCCCTCCCTAATTGTAGGCTATATCAAAAAGGAAGGTTTTAACCCTATTCTTAAAAACAGAAATCGAGTCTGACTCCCGAATCCAGATTGGCAGCTGGTTCCACAGGAGAGGAGCTTGATAACTGAAGGCTCTGCCTCTCATTGTACTTTTGGAGATTCTAGGTATTACAAGTAATCCTGCATTTTGGGAGCGTAGTGCTCTGTTAGTATAATACGGTAGAATCAGATCTTTTAAATAAAAAAGGAGCCGGATTGTTTAGAGCTTTGTAAGTAAGAAGAAGGATTTTAAACTTAATTCTAAACTCTATGGGAAGCCAATGAAGGGAGGCCAGAACCGGAGAGATATGATCTCTCTTTCTAGTACCTGTTAAAACTCTTGCTGCAGCATTTTGGATCAGCTGAAGACTTTTTAAAGATGTTTTAGGACAACCTGATAATAAAGAATTACAATAGTCTAATCTAACAAAAGCGTGGATCAGTTTCTCAGCATCACTCTGAGACAAGATGCTCCTAATCTTGGCAATATTACGCAAATGATAGAAGGCAGTCTTAGAAACAAATTTAATATGTGAATTGAAGGACAGATCTTGATCAAAAATAATTCCAAGGTTCCTCACAGAGCTATTAAGAGAAAGAGTAACCGCATCCAAACTGAAAGTTTGATTTGGAAAGGCATTTCTAAGGTTTTTTGGACCAACAAGAATGACTTCAGTCTTATCAGAATTTAATAGCTGGAAATTACAAGTCATCCAAGCTTTGATTTCATTAAGACAGGCTTCTAACTTGGCTAATTGATTACTATCATCTGGCTTCATTGACAGGTATAATTGTGTATCATCTGCATAACAATGAAAATGTATACAGTGCTTTCTAATAATGTTGCCTAACGGAAGCATATATAAACTAAAAAGAGTAGGGCCTAGCACAGATCCCTGTGGAACTCCATGACTAAGCTTTGAGTTGAAAGAAAACTCATTACTAACATGAACAAACTGGAACCTATCAGATAAATAAGATCTAAACCACTGCAACGAAGTTCCATTAAGTCCAACAAAGTGTTCTAATCTATCAAGTAGAATATTATGATCGATAGTATCAAAAGCTGCACTAAGGTCTAAAAAGACAAGTACAGAAACCAGTCCATTATCAGATGCGATGAGGAGGTCGTTAGTGACCTTCGCTAAGGCTGTTTCAGTACTATAATGGATTCTAAACCCAGATTGAAACTCTTCAAGTAAACCATTTCCCTGCAGGTGGTCAAATAATTGCGTAGCAACAACTCTTTCTAAGATTTTTGAAATGAAAGGGAGATTAGAGATTGGTCTATAGTTAGCTAAAGCTCCTGGATCTAGCATTGGCTTTTTGAGTAAGGGTTTAATTACAGCCGTTTTAAAAGCCTACGGTACATGTCCTAAAGTTAATGAAGAATTGATTATATGAAGAATAAAGCTACCAATAAGTGGGAAGACTTCTTTAAATAACCTGGTAGGAATAGGGTCTAAAAGACAAGTTGAAGGTTTGGATAAGGAAACTATTTTGTCTAACTCACAAAGGTCAATTGGAGTAAACTCATCAAGACAGACATCAATTGAAGGAGTTGTAGTAGTTACTGTATTTAAGTTAACTGTGGGAAGAATCTGATTGATTTTATCTTTGATGGATGAAATTTTATTATTGAAAAAGTTCATAAAGTCCTGACTAGTAAGCTCTAAGGGAATGCTATGATTGACAGAGTCCTGACTCTTTGTCAACCTAGCTACAGTACTGAAAAGAAACCTGGGATTATTCTTGTTCTCTTCTATTAATGCAGAATAATAACTCGTTCTAGCTTTTCTAAGAGATTTTTTATAAATTAAAAGATAATTTCTCCAAGCTAAATAGATTTCATCTAAATTAGTGGAGTGTAGCCACACATGTGACCTACTTTATGACTTACATAATGCCTCACATCTTAGATAAGAACAAAGGCAGAGTTTCCTTGGCGATAACAGGAAGCTGTGAAAGTGTTAGCTTTGGTATGCAAGAGACGGCCTGGAGGATCCTTTGTGGGCCAAAGACTGTGGGGGTGATATTAAGGGATTAAAGAGGAGATGCATTGTTACTTTGGATTTGAATGCAATGTGACTTGTGAGCTGTGGGGAGACCTGAGTAAGGGACGAGTTTGTTCTGAGATGCTCTCTTTCTACTTTGCTCATGTTGGAGACATGTAATAAACTGCCTTGAGACAAACAATGCCTCGTCAATTACACACTCCACACTGGTGACCCAAGACGTAGCATGCAGCAAGAAGAGAATTCCCCGGGGCCAGCCTCGTTGGGAGCCCCCAGCCAAGCGTATGCCATTACGGTCCAGCTACCGGACTTTTGGCAGCACAATCCGCGCTCCTGGTTCCACCTGGTGGAGGCACAGTTTGCCCTCCGGGGAATATCGGTAGATGACACGAAATTCTACCATGTGATCGCAAAGCTCAACAACCACACGGCTCAGCATGTGGACAGCCTCCTGGAGCAGCCACCAGCCAGTGACAAATACAGCGCGTTGAAGGCTGCACTCATCCAGCACTACACTCTCCCGGTTGAGGAGAGAGCAGAGAAATTCCTGGCGCTGACCGAGTTGGGAGATTGCACGCCCATTGACCTGATGGAAAAGATGCTGAGGTTGAAAGGCTCGGACGATGACCACTTCATCTTTACCCACCTCTTCCTCAGGACCCTGCCGCCAGCGACAAGAGCGGCCCTGGCCAGTTCGCCGTTGTTGGCCCAGCGGGACTACCGTGCGCTGGCCCGGGAGGCGCATCGGATTGTCAATGCCAGCAGAGAGCACGCGGCCACGGCGGCAGCGATGGAGCTCGGCGCGACGGCCGGAGATGGCAGGGAGCCAGGGACGGTGGTAGCAGAAGCGGCGGTAGCAGAACCACCGACGACAGCGGTGGCGGGCGCCAAGGAACACGGAGCAGACATCCTTTGTTTCTATCACCGCCGCTTTGCAGAGAAGGCACGCAAATGTATACCACCGTGCCAGTTCAAGTGCTCGGGAAAACGCCAAGACCAGGGGTCGGTAGCAGCTCGGGGAGGAGAACAAGCTGCTCTACTTGACGGATGCACGCTCCGGGAGACATTTCCTCGTGGACACCGGCGCCCAGCTGAGTTTCATCATGCCGTCCTACGCCGACCGGCTGGCAGGTTCCAGCGGCCCCGAGATGGCAGCAGCAAACGGCTCGGACATTAAGACCTTTGGTGAGAGGACTCTGCTTCTGTCGCTACACGGCCGTACATTTGAGTGGACTTTTGTCATAGCAGCATTGAATTTCAATATATTGGGGGCTGATTTTTTGTGCTCACATGGTTTGTTGGTTGATGTCGCTAACAGGCGCCTGGTTAATGCACTTTCTTTTGACTCTATTCCCTGTACAGCTCAAGCGGCCCGGCCAACAGCACAAGCCAACGTCACAGCTGCAAGCGGTAAGATCCACACACTGCTCACTCAGTTCCCAGCACTCACGGTTCCCACATTTTCGGCAGCCCTTGCTAAACACGGGGTGGAACATTTTATTACCACCACAGGGCCGCCCGTTTTTGCAAAACCTCGGCGCATGGACACAGCTAAACTGGCCATAGCGTGCGAGGAGTTTGCCAACCTGAAGAGGTTGGGCATTATCAGACGTTCGAACAGCCCATGGGCCTCCCCGCTACACATGGTCCTGAAAGCGGACGGCTCGTGGCGACCTTGCGGGGATTTCCGCAGGTTGAACAACGCCACAGCGCATGACCGCTACCCAATCCCTCATATCCAAGATTTTTCCGTTCATTTGGCAGGGGCGCGCGTTGTTTTCTAAAATAGACTTGGTCCGCGGTTACCACCAAGTCCCAGTGCGCGCTGAGGACATACCCAAAACAGCGGTAATAACTCCATTTGGCCTATTCGAGTTTTTGCGCATGCCATTCGGGCTTAAAGGGGCTGCACAGACATTCCAATGCATGATGGATGCAGTGCTGCGCAATCTCCCTTTCGTGTTCGTCTACTTGGACGATATCTTGGTAGCCAGCGCGTCCGAAGACGAACACGAAAACCACCTCGCGGCAGTTTTCCAGAGGTTGGGAGATCACGGGTTAATAACCAACCCAGCGAAGTGTCAGTTCGGGGTGACGCAGATCGATTTTTTAGGACACCGAGTCTCCCCCGAAGGAGCGGTTCCGCTTCCTGACAAAGTGCGCGCGGTAGCAGAGTTCCCCCGGCCGCAGACGGTCAGGGCATTACAGGAGTTTCTGGGAATGGTGAATTTTTATAACCGTTTCCTCCCCCACGCAGCGCAGCTCATGCAACCGCTGTATGCCGCACTCAAAAAACAGAAACCCGCGAATAAGATCGAGTGGTCCCTGGAGCGGGAGCGAACGTTCTCAGAAGTCAAAGCAGCCCTGGCAGACGCTGCGTTGTTGGCACATCCAGACCCAACGGCCCGCATAGCGCTCACCACTGACACGTCAGATGTGGCCATAGGGGCGGTCGTGGAGCAGCAGGTAGCCGGGGCTTGGCAGCCGCTCGCCTTTTTCAGCAGGACCTTGCGCGATAGTGAACGTAAATACAGCGCGTTTGACAGGGAGTTGCTGGCTCTCCATTTGGCCATTCGCCACTTCCAGTTCTGGCTAGAAGGGCGCTGTTTCACCGCGTTTGTTGACCACAAGCCGCTAACATTCGCGATGGCCAAAGTTTCAGAACCGTGGTCTGGCCAGCAGCAGAGACAGCTAGCCGCGATCTCAGAGTTTACTATCGATATTCTTTTTTTTTTTTTTCCCCTTGTCCTGTCAGGCAGCTAGGCAAACAGAACAGGGATCTGTCACCCTTACTGTGCCAAAACAGATTTACTTTGCCAAGAGGAGCCTATACAGTACCTAACTTTGCACTGTATATTGTTGTAAACTCCTCCTGTAATAACTTTTAATACTTTATTTAAATTGTTTTACCCATGGAAGACCCAAAAGGATGGGGAAGAGGGAAAGGAAGTGTGTGAAGGGGGGAAAGAAAAGGGAGGGGAACAGACAAACAAAAAAAAAAACCAAAAAACCCCGACAACTAAAACAAACAAAAGACAAACTGCTTCTTCCACCGGAGATGTCTCAACACGAGTCTGGTTTCTGCACCTGTTAAAGGAGAGACACTTGTGCATGTATGTCTGTGTGCCTATATATGAGAACGCGCGCAAAATAAGTGTGTACATGTGAGTGGTTTGTCAGGAAACATACGAGCGGAGGGCCGGTCGCAGCAGCTCCCCCCCGCCGAGGACCCCGAGCAGGCAAGGCAGCGCCACCAACCCCCAGCCCCGAGGTCAGCAAGCCCCAGGAAAGCCAGGCATCCACCCCCAGAGGGACGATTAAGGGGGGGCAGGCCGCCCGGCGGCCGGCGCGGTGAGCCCACACCCCTGGACCAGCTCGACCCCCCACCCCCCCAGCGGGGCCAACATCCGCCCCCGGGCCCCAGGCACCAGGAGGCCAGCAACCCCAGCCCCCAGGACAGAGACCAGCCAGCGCCTCCCGGCGCGAGCCCCCCCAGGCACACCCACAGCAGCCCCGCCCCAGCGCCTCGGCCACACACCCCGGGGACCCCCATGTCCAAAGAAGTCCCCTCGCCCAGGTGAGCCCACGTTGCCGAGAGGCACTACCCCACTTAATCCAGCACCTCCCGACTTGCAGGCACACCCCTCCCCATACCTTCACACCCACATGTCCCATGCACACCCCTCTCACTCACCCAGACCGACCCATTCTCTCTCACTCCAGTACCCACTCAAATTCACTCCTCATTCACCTTTATTTCAAAAGGCGGCTGCAAAGCAGATGCAGCTAGCCTGGACATGCACCAGTGCCCGGCAGTGACCAAGGAGGCCACCAGCGCAGGCCACAGAAGCAGACCCCCACCCCCCGGCGCCCATCTGAGCGAACAAACAGCAGACCATCGCAGGCGCCCCAAGATGCCACCCGGCATGCAAAGCGCCGCACAAAACCGGCCCACCATCACCACCTCCATTCATCACCCTCTCACTCACACTTAGACTGATATTCAGCCCCCCGTCACTTCCTTGGTTGTATCTATATATTTAGTAGCATCCAGGGATTTTGACAGCATGATAGGTCCCAGGCTCCCCACCAGGCCCCCACGCCCCCAGCAAGAGCAGGGCAACAGGGGTGGGGAAGGACCCCCACCTCCTCCCCCCGCACAGAACATGGTGGGTGGGTGTCGGTTATATGATATAATTGTGTATAAATGTGTGGAGTATTAAAGTGCAATTAAAATTGGGGGGATAGTGATTGAAGCATCGTTAGCCACTGTGATGGGCAGCAGAGCCCCCATCCCCCCAAGCCCTCAGTGTCTAAAATGCAATTAAAATTGAGGTGAATGCAGCCCCACCACGCAGCAAAGGTATCCCCTTCACCGACACAGTGCGGCACACCCCCATCCCAAAGCCCTAAATTTAACAGAAAAGATCAGGGGGAGGGGGAGGGCGGGAAATAAGACTGGGAGGTAGGCGGTCAAAAAACAAGGCCGTCCCCCCCCCCCAGAAGCCAGCTTGTAGACTGGTTTATGAGGCCACCCACTGCCCCCAAATCCCAACCCAGGGCGAGGGCCGCCAGTGGAAACAGCCCAGGACCCACCAGCATCACACCCCGGCGCTCCAGCACCACTAACATGACGGGGCAGCCAAACATACTTCCACTCATCTTACAGACACAAACATGGACAACAACAGTCACAATAGTGAACAATGGGCCGGACCCACACAGCGCCCAACACGCCAGGCGACACCCCCGAATGCCCACGCAGGCCCACGACCACCCACCCCAGACACACACCGACAGCTGCAGGCCGCCCTGCAACCACAGCCACCTCGGAACAACCCAATGGAAACACGGCCAACAACCCGCACCAATGACCCCCCAGCCACCCCCAAGCACCAACACACACCCGCTGCCAATGACACCAGGGGCGATGTAGCAAAGTGCCTCACCCCCCAACACAACAGCAGGGCAGCCGGGACAAGCAAACCCCGAAACGCCAGCCCCCATGCCACTAGATGGACTGCCCAACCCCTGCCACCCAACAAAGCTCTCCTACCCATACACACATCCTCCGCCCCCTAGACATCTACCCACAAGTAACCGCTTCTATACACACACATAACTCCACCCACCATCATACATACCCACCTACACAAACACACAACCCCACCTGCCCACTGGACACACACCCACTACCACATCCGCTCATACACAAGCCTACACTCACACCCACACACACCCCCACCCGCAGACCCCAGTGAACGGGGAGGGCGACCCAGGATGCGGGCACCAGCCCCAGGGCGGCACTAGGGCCCCAGGAAACACACAACCCCACCGCGCAAGGATGCATCAGGGACAACCCCCACGGCCGGCGCACACCCGACCCCAGCCAGGGGCGGGGGGACGCCCCCCCCCCAGCACCAGGAGCCCAGGGCCAGACCAAGACCCCCCCCACCCGAGGGGCGAGGCCAGCCGGCCAGGGGCCACAGCCCAACCCCCGCCCCCCCCACAGGGCCAGACAGACGGCCACCCCGGAACAGGCCCCCCGGACACCTGCGGTCGGGACGCAGCCAGCCGCCAGAGGTGCCAAGGAGAGTGAGTCACCGCCCGCCACCCCTCAGATTATAGAATTAATAAGCGGGGACCAGAGAGAATTGAATTCTGCCAGTTGATTATTTGAGGAGGCTGACATTCTTTCCAGGCTAATATAATCCATTAGTAAGTTATTATAGTAAGTCGTGCATAAGTTATTTCTTGTTTTCCAGTTCATGAGGATAGCTTTCTTTGCGATGCATAAGGCAGTGAGAACCATGTGTGACATCCTTGCATCTATATTTATTTCACTTAAATCACCTAATATGCAAAGTGTGGGTGAGGGTGGGACACTATACCCAAGCCACGCAGACAGGTCTTCACGTCTTCTGCCAGAACTTGTGAACCGGTGCACAGGACCACATAGCATGCATATAGCTATCCGGGATATTGCTAGTACAGTGAGAGCATATATTTGTGTGACTCAGGCCCATTTTGAACATCCTTTGTCCTGTATAATGAATTCTATGTAGAACTTTATACTGTATAAGTTGTAAGTTAGAGTTTTTAGTCATCTTAAAAGTGTTTAAACATATTTGTGTCCACAAACTTTCCTCCTTATTAATCGATAAGTCTGTCTCCCATTTTGATATTGGAAGAGATATGGACTCATCCAACTTTGATAATAGTCCATATATTTTCGATATCAATTTTGGGGAACGGAGATTTAGAAACTCTGCCACCTTAACTGGTACTTCTAAATCTGTCTGATTAAGAATAAATCTTGCTTTTATTATGGATTTAAGCTGTTGATATTCAAAATACTTTTTATCACTGATTTCGTGTTGTGACACTAGATCCTGAAATTGGATAAAATTTCCACCTTGAATAAGATGTTCTAAGTTGTTTATTCCCTTCTCTTGCCATAGTGGAAATTTTAATGTCTGTGGAGATCATGAAATGATGAGACTGGATAATTTCTCAGTATGGTTTATTCATCTCAAGTCCCTAGCTCTCTCTCTCTCAGTCAGGAAAAAAGAGAAAGAGCTGCGGTAAACCCACATACATTTATACCTACACATCAAACACAGAATCACACAATCAAGTCAAATCCTTCTATTTACACTTAAGCACTTCAAAGTCCTCTTTGCTCTTCTGTCTGACCCCAGGAGGTCAGACAGTCCTTTCAGGCTCTCGCTCCAGATCCTCTGACTTCCTCCCAAGTCCGCAGGTGGTCCAGACTCATTATCCATCTGAGGCGTGATGTCAATACACACCGCAAGCTTAAAGTCCTTCTATGCTTGGGTCTCTGCAGTGAATATGTGAGCTACATAATGTTACCATTATGGGCGCTACATCACTCCCCCCCAAACGCCAAAGAATGGACACACCCAATAACCGTATCCTAATGGCAATACAGCATATGTCACCCCCCACCTGCGGAATTTACAGCACGGCCTACACAGTTTGATCGAAACACACATCACTCTGCCCGTAGTCTGGGCTTCAACCTCCTCCCAAACTTGCTGTACGCAGGTTTCACAGCCTGTGTTGTGCCGTCCTGCGGCGAATCTGTGGAATGAGGGGAGAAAGGTTATTTGTCCCCTGCGGGGGCTCCAGGGGCCGTTCCCTGGGTGGTCTGCCGCGTCGAGGCATCCTCGCCGGTCGTACAGATTCGTCACGCAACACAAAGGCAGGCTTTAATCTATCAATACTGATTGTTTCTTTCCTGCCCCCCCGTCTGCGGTAGTACAACCCGCTTCCGCGCGGACAGGCGCTGTTACCGCGCGTGAGAGACAGTCCGCTACTACGTTGAGTTTACCGGCTACCTGCTGAATATCGGTGGTAAATTCCGAAATTGCAGCCAGCTGTCTCTGCTGCCGTCCTGACCACGGTTCTGAAATTTTGGACATTGCAAAAGTGAGCGGTTTGTGGTTGACAAACGCGGTGAAACGTCGCCCCTCCAGCCAGAACTGGAAATGGCGAATGGCCAGGTGGAGCGCTAGCAGCTCCCTGTCAAACGCGCTGTATTTCCGCTCAGCATCGCGCAAGGACCTGCTGAAAAAAGCGAGCGGTTGCCAAACCCCGGCGACTTGCTGCTCTACAACGGCCCCTATGGCCACATCTGACGCGTCGGTGGTTAGCGCTATGCGGGCTGATGGGTCTGGGTGAGCCAGCAGCGCTGCGTCTGCCAGTGCTTTTTTAACCTCTGTGAATGCGCGCTCCCGCTCCGGGGACCACTCGATCGCATTGGAGGGCTTCTGCTTTTTAAGTGCGGCGTATAATGGTTGCATAAGCCGCGCTGCGTGGGGTATGAAACGGTTATAAAAATTTACCATTCCTAAAAACTCTTGCAACGCTTTGACCGTTTGTGGCTGGGGAAACTCCGCCACTGCGCGTACTTTGGCCGGCAGAGGGATTGCTCCCTCTGGGGAGATACGGTGTCCTAAAAAATCGATTTGCGCTACGCCAAAATGGCACTTGGCTGGGTTGATTATCAACCCGTGCGTTCCCAACCTCTGAAAAACCGTGGTGAGGTGTTTTTCGTGTTCCTCCTCGTAGGCACTGGCGACTAAAATATTGTCCAAGTAGACAAAAACGAAAGGGAGGTCGCGCAACACGGCATCCATCATTCGTTGGAAAGTTTGCGCGGCGCCTTTAAGGCCAAAAGGCATGCGTAAAAATTCAAAAAGTCTGAACGGGGTTATCACCGCTGTTTTGGGAATGTCCTCTGGTCGAACCGGGACCTGATGATAACCACGGACCAGGTCTATTTTAGAAAAAATGCGCGCCTTCGCTAAGTGCACTGAAAAATCCTGGATATGCGGAATTGGGTAGCGGTCCTGCGCTGTGGCATTGTTTAACCTGCGGTAATCACCACAAGGTCTCCACGAGCCGTCAGCCTTAGGCACCATATGCAGCGGGGAGGCCCAGGCGCTCTTCGAGCGGCGAATTATGCCCAACCTTTCCAGGTTGGCGAACTCCTCGCGCGCAATGGAGAGCTTAGCTGCATCCAAGCGCCGAGCTTTCACAAAAACTGGTGGGCCACTTGTGGTGATAAAGTGTTCCACCCCGTGCTTCGCAACCTTAGCTGAAAACATGGGAACTGTGAGTGCTGGGAACTGGGTTAGAAGAGTGTGAAACTTACCGCCTGCTGTGGCGACGTTGATCTGTACTGGCGGCGGGGACACTCGAGCTGCACAAGGGATAGAACAAAAGGAGAGTGCATTTACAAGGCGTCTATTAACCAGATCCACTAACAAGCCATGTGAGCACAAAAAGTCAGCGCCTAACATGTTGAAACTCACCGCCGCTACTATGAAGGTCCATTCATAGGTGCGGCCGTGCAAGGACAGGCGTAGAGTCCTTTCCCCGAACGTTTTGATCGACGAGCCGTTCGCCGCCGTTGCTCCGTCTCCGCGGGGCCCCGCCACACGATCCGCATAGGTCGCGGTGATGAAACTCCTCTGGGCTCCGGTGTCCACGAGGAATTGCCGCCCGGAGCCCGTGTCTGTTAGATAAAGCAGCTTGTTCTGTTCACCGAGAGTCGAAGCTGCTAACGACCCCCGGCCCGGGCATTTCCCTGTTTCTTGAAACTGCACGGCGGGATGCATCTGTGCGCCTTCTCAGCGAAGCGTCGATGGTAAAAACAGAGGCTGTCCCCTCCTCTGCCTCGGGACCGCACCGCTGCCGTCGTCGCTGGGGTTGCTCCTGCTGCCTCCGGCTCCTCACTGCCTCTGGCCGCCGCGCCGAGGTCTGCTGCTGCCACGGAAGTCTCCTGCTCGTCGCAGGCGTTGAGGAGCCGCTGTGCTTCTCTGGCCAGCGCGCGGAAGTCTTGCTGGTTCACACACCTCATGCCAGACAGGGTACCTCTCATGTGTGCTGGGAGGGTCCTCAAGAAGATGTGTTTGAACAGAAACGCATCGTTGTCTGTCCCGATCAGCTACAGCATATCCTCCATGAGGTCAGTCGCTCTGCGTCCTCCTCTGTCGTGCAGGTCCAGAAGCTGCCTGGCCCTCACCTCTGCTGATGGCACAAAACTCTCGATGAGGGTGGCTTTCAGCGCGTCGTACTTGCCAGCAGCGGGCGGCTGCTGCACCAGGCTCCGCACACATCGAGCTGTGCAGCTGTCGAGTCTTGCAATGACATTATGAAACTTGGTGTCATCTGCTGATATTCCCCCAAGCACGAACCGCGATTCCGCGTGTTGGAACCATGAGTGCGGGTCGTCTTGCCAGAACTCGGGGAGCTTAATCGAGCCTGTGCTCGTGCGGTCGGTCTCCGGTGAATCCGGGTCAGGGTAACGTTCTCTCGGCATCGTACGTCTTGGTCACCAATGTGGAGATCATGAAATGATGAGACTGGATAATTTCTCAGTATGGTTTATTCATCTCAAGTCCCCAGCTCTCTCTCTCTCAGTCAGGAAAAAAGAGAAAGAGCTGCGGTAAACCCACATACATTTATACCCACACATCAAACACAGAATCACACAATCAAGTCAAATCCTTCTATTTACACTTAAGCACTTCAAAGTCCTCTTTGCTCTTCTGTCTGACCCCAGGAGGTCAGACAGTCCTTTCAGGCTCTCCTCCAGATCCTCTGACTTCCTCCCAAGTCCGCAGGTGGTCCAGACTCATTGTCCATCTGAGGCGATGTCAATACACACCGCAAGCTTAAAGTCCTTCTATGCTTGGGTCTCTGCAGTGAATATGTGAGCTACATAATGTTACCATTATGGGCGCTACATGTCCTCTTTTGTTGCAGGATATCAGGATTATTCCAAATGGGCGTGAGTTTACAGGGGACAAGTGAAGACCCTGTTATTTTTAAAAATTTCCACCAAGCCGTCAGAGAGGAACTGATATTAATACTTTTAAAATCTACTTTTTAAATCCGTAAAATCTACTGGAGGAAGAAGCCCCCCAGGAGACAGCTAGCCACCAGGGCTGCTCGGAGAGGCGCTCTGGCCACCGGCAGAGTGAAGAGGCCTCGCCGTCACAGGTCCGTGGCTCTGAGAGAGATCCGTCGCTACCAGAAATCCACGGAGCTGCTCATCCGTAAGCTGCCCGTCCAGCGCCTGGTGAGGGAGATCGCTCAGGACTTCAAGACCGTCCTGCGTTTCCTGAGTTTCGCCGTCATGGCTCTGCAGGAGACCAGCGAGACCCACCTGGTGGTCTCTTCTTCGCTAAGGGGGTCACCATCATGCCCAAAGACTTCCAGCTGGCCCGCTGCATCCGCGGAGAGAGAGCTTAGACTTTCTGCTGCACATCCACCAGCCATAATGCTCTGCACTGTGTGTCTATATATATACATTTATAGTAATATGGACATATGTTTGCTAGATGTTGTTTTTTCTTGCCTTCTGATTGTTGCTCTGAGTGTTGCTGTCCCTGTGCTGTTGCAATCCTGGAATTTCCCCATTGTGGGACTAATAAAGGCTTATCTTATCTTATCTTATCTTATCTTTTAAAACACTCATGGCGTTAAATAGAGGGACTTATAAAAGGTAAGTCAGAGATATTTAGCGACCCACAGAGAGCCTGTTCAGCATCTAACCATGGGTTCCCTAGTGGGGTTGATTTTGTCCATTTTGAAACAAACCGCAATCTATTGGCTAAAAAGTAATTAAAAAAATTTGGTAAATCTAAGCCTCCGCACTCTTTCGCTTTTTGGAGGGTTTTTAAACTAATCCGTGATGGTTTATCCTTCCATAAAAATTTACTTATATTTGAGTCTAGAGACTTAAACCAGGCCATTGATGGTTGGGTAGGGATCATTGAGAACAAATAATTAATTTTAGGAAGGACCATCATTTTAATGGTTGCGACTCTTCCCATTAATGATAAAGGTAGTGTCCTCCAGCGCGTAAGATCGTCTTGTATCTTTTTTAAAAGGGGGATATGATTTAGTCGCAATAACTCTGAGAGCCTGGGGGAAATATCTATTCCTAAATATTTAACATTCCCTGATTGCATTGGAATAGTAGATGTATTTGGGAAATTACAATTTATGGGTAAAGCTATTGATTTTACCCAGTTAATAGAGTAGTCTGATAATGATGAAAATTTATCAATGAGCGCCACTGTCTGAAGAAGAGATCTTTCTGAGTTTTCAAGGAAAATCAATACATCATCAGCATAAAGACTTATCTTATGTTCCTTTTCTCCAGTTTGAATACCTCTGATATCAACATTTTGTCGTATGGCTGCTGCTAATGGTTCAATAAAGATGGTAAAAAGTGAGGGAGAGAGTGGACACCCCTGCCTAGTACCTCTCTGGAGATTAAAGCTTCGGGAAGTCTGATCATTTGTTCGGACAGACGCAACTGGACATCTATATAGTGTTTTAACCCAGTTTATGAAAGACGAACCAAACCCAAACTTGTTTAACACCATAAAAAGAAATTTCCAGTTAACCCGGTCAAAGGCTTTCTCTGCATCCAGGGACAAGATTGTAGTTTCTACATTATTGATCTTGCAGTAGTCTATTAAATTAAATAGCCTGCGTGTATTATCAGCCGAGTGCCTACCCTTGATAAAACCTGTTTGATCTGGGTGTATAATAAACAGGATTTTAACGCAATTGACACCACTTTTAAACAGAAAATCGGGCCAGGGGGAGCCCAAGTGGAGAGACTCATGGGACAATTGGAACTCATGTGTCTGTGTGATTTGATTGAAGATGTGGAAGACATCTACCTGTTTGGCTACATGATCACAGGATTTCTGCTGTTTGGCCTTGGAGTTTTCCTGGTGTATCGGAAATTAAAGAAGTTGGAAAGAGCTAATCAAAATGCGGACCCGGCGAAGCTCCTTCAACAATTCGACCAGCTGGGGAGAGCACTGATAACGGCTAATGGTGAACTGAATAGGAAGATGGGTAACATCTCGGAGTCGCTGGGTGCTCTCCAGGAAATGATTTTAAAGCCTGGAAATGTATATGGAAATGTACATGCAAATTGCGATGCACAGAATCGCATGAGAGGTGAAATTTCTATGCTCTAAGTGAACTGTGCCTATCAGGCCTTGATTCGGCGTCCTTGAGAATCATTCCTCCAGGAGAAAAGATAAGGCAGAAGGGAGTTTTGGCTTGGCTTCTCTCTAACCCAAACAATTGCTGATGTGCAACAATCTGAACTCTCCAAGGACAGCCATGTGACTAACATGGAATTTTACCATCTGGCATGAACTGAAGAGAGATGAACTCTGTGGACATGTTATCTATGTTTTAGGACACTAAGGACATAACATCTAGCCGTTGCCTAAGAGATGATTTTTGTTGTCCACCAGTAACTGATACTTCACACACTGCATTCCCACTGATATCACATGACTGACATACACACACTGGTCTCTCTCTTGCTCTCTTGCTTTGTTAATGTGTGGATCTGTATTGTCTGCTAAGTGTGCTTAGAGGGTTTTTTTCTATGTGATCACAATCTTGCTCACTCAAGCCATATTTTGATAACTATGTTTTTTCTCTCTGCCCAATGTGTCACCCCCTTCCCCCTCCCCCTCTTTACCCCCCACTGCATGAGGCGCCTGTATGGCTGCCGCGTCATTAGGGAGCGCTTAACACGAGCGCACCTTAGTGATAAGTAAAATTCCTGTATGTGTAAGTATACTTGGCAATAAAGTTGATTCTGATTCTGATTCTGGGATTATCCTTTCCAGTCTTTTGGCGAGAGCTTTGCAAATTATTTTGAGATCGACATTCATAAGCGAGATGGGACGGTAGCTGGATGGAAGCGTAGGTTCTTTTCCAGGTTTAAGGAGCAGGATAATACTAGCCAAATTCATATTTGGAGGAATTACATTATCTTCTTTGATTTGGTTCACCATTTTAAAAAAAGTAGGTGCCATCACGGGCCAAAATTCCTTATAAAATTCTACTGGAAAACCATCTGGTCCCGGGGCTTTGTTGTTTGGGATGTGCTTAAGTGCCTCCTGGAGTTCAAACACCTGAAGAGGTGCATCCAGAGCCGCAATCTGTTCATTATTTAATTGTGGTAAATTAATATTGTCCAAAAATGTATTTATCTCTGAGTCTGATGGGTTAACCTGTGATGAGTAGAGATTTTCATAAAACTTTCTGAAGGAGTTATTTATTTCTTCAGGCACATCGATAATATTTCCAGTCATATCCTTGATAGAATGGATAGTTGTTTTTTCTTTATTCAATCTAAGCTGGTTCGCAAGATATCGCCCCGATTTATTACTGTGTTCAAAGTTCTCAAGACGCAGTCTTTGTATTAAAAACTGTGCTCTTTTGTTTGTAATTTCTTTTAATTCCAGCTTTAATTTTCTCAAATCGTTAAGTGCCTGTTCCTGTGGGGAAATGGCACAGGTTGTCTCCAGTGATTTAATCTTCTGTTCTAAATCCAGTATCAGTGCTTTTTCTTTTTTATTCTTGTATGAACAGTAAGAGATTATTTTACCTCGCATGACCACTTTTGCTGCTTCCCAAAGAACACCTGGGGATATTCCTGGCATATCATTATATTCCAGATATGATTCCCACTCTTTATTAAAATAGTTAATAAAGTCTTCATCTTTCAGTAGTGATATATTAAATTTCCAGCTCCTAGTTTCCCTTGTAGCTTCCCTATTTACTAGTGTAAGAGAAACTGGATGGTGATCGCTAATAGCTTGATTTGAACATATTTCAGTGTCTATGATGTCCCTCACAATAGAGTTACTGGCTAAGAAGAAATCTAGACGCGAATATGAACTATGAACTGATGAAAAAAAGGTATATTCCCTTAGAGTTGGGTGAAGAGATCGCCATTCATCGCAAAGACCAAAATCATTCATGTACTGTTTGAGAGTGTCAGTAGCCAGCCATTTTCGGTAAATCCCCGATGTACTGAGCCTGTCGATTGCAGGGTTGAAGTCCCCTCCTATTATAAGTGTGGTGTCCAAGTGCTCAGAAAGAGAAGTGAAAAAAGTGTGAAAAAAGGATGGGTCGTCAACATTTGGGCCATAAACGCTTGCAATACATAGATCCAGATTTTGGACTGAAATTTTTAGTATTATAAATCTACCTTCTGGATCTATTATGGTGTTATTCATAACAAAGTGTATTCTTCTATTTACTGTCACATCTCGCCGCTCATCAGCGGCGCCAGCTGCACGCACACCTGCGCCTCGTCAGCGGCGAGGGATTTAAGCCGCCTCGCCCTGGGCTTCGGCCTGAAGCCGTCTGTTCTCATCGGCTACTCTTGCTGCAAGGAACCCCCTTCATCAAGCAAGAACGCAAGTAAGCATCTCTTACCTTCTTCCAGTCTCCTCCCCTGTGCATAGGTGGATTCCCCGGCGGCGGACTACGTTCCCCAGCCATCTCCTCCTCGCTGCTGCTTCAGGCGCTCCGGGTTGCTGTCTACAGGGCTACGCCCTTGCTACGCCAGTCACCTGCCCGAACCAAGTAAGCCAGTAGCCATTATCTCATCTCCTGTGTTGGTGTGGTGCCCATTACCCTTCTCCCTCTGCTTCTCCCACAGGGTTGTCCGGCTGTACGGTTTCCTGTTCCCGTGCCTGACGCAGACGCCACCACCAATACATTACCATCTCACATACACGCACTCATACACACTTGTTGTTAATAAAGCTATTGAATCTACCCTGAGCCTGCGTGTGTGTCTCCTGAGCCGTGCATTATGTCAGTATGGCTTCAGCAGAGCGGCTCGGCGGACAGCGGACTCGCACGCCATCTTTCCACCCTCGAGGCTCGGGTGGATCTAATAGCCCATCAACAACAGGTGATTTTAACCCAATTGTGTACAATAACTAACCGATTGGACCGCTTGGACCCCCAACAGCCGTTCCCCCGGCTCGTCAGGGTGGCGTGGCTCCTGCTGCTCCAGCGGCCGTTCAGCCAGCTCCGGCGGCACCGGCACGGCTCACACCCATTCCGACCCCCGCCCGCTTTAGCGGTAAGCTCGGTGGAGCGCGGGGGTTTATCATGCAGTGTGAGTCTGTGTTTCACCGTGTGCCCGGAGATTTTCCATCAGACCACAGCCGAATTGGCTACATAGGGAATCTCCTGGAGGGAAGAGCGCTTACCTGGGCTTACGCCGTAATGGCGAAGCCCAGTTACGCCACCCTCACCTATGGCCAATTCGTGAGACTGTTTCTGGAAGTGTTCGATCATTCGCATACAGAGAGCGTTCAGGTCGATTGTCTTCTCTGCCTTCAGCAGGGAAGCCGGTCGGCAGCTGACTACGCGATTGACTTCCGGGTCGCTGCGGAGGAGGTTGGCTGGGGCGAACGATCGCTCTGCGGCATCTTCCTGCGCAGTCTCAGCGCTGGTCTGAGGGATGAACTGGCTGGATGGGATATCCCGGAGACGTTAGCGGAGCTAATTTCCCTAGCCATCAGCTTGGATAACAGGCTGCGCGAGCGGGCCTCGGAGCGGAAGTTGTCTTCTCGCCCTCGAGGTGCCTCGTCGCGCCTGTCCCAAGCTCGCCCCCTGGCGTTGCCGTCACCGTCATACTCCGAGGAGTCGGAGCCGATGGTGACAGGCTGGACAAAGCTCCCCCCAGCGGAGAAACAACGCCGCCGTGAGTTAGGTCTCTGTATGTATTGCGGAGACAGCCAACACACGGTGGAGCTTTGTCCACAGAAGCCAAACGGGGAGGTCCGCGAGTTACTGTAGGGGGCCTTGCGGATGCTAATCGGTTAACTCCCCTCACTCAATTGACGCTGCCCATTCGTTTCTGTCATAACTCCACAGGGCACCTCACCCATGCACTGGTGGATTCAGGCGCGGAGGGCAGCTTTATTTCACAGAGCCTGGCAACCCGATTGGGCATCCATTGCCATACCCTCAAGACTCCTCTCGCCCGAGTAAATTTCTCCCTTGTTTCCCTGAGAAAAGTAACACACCAGACCATCCCCGTTCCTGTTATTATTTCTGGAAATCATCGGGAGGAGATCACCTTCTACGTCCTACCTAACTCTGTATCTCCCATCATCCTCGAATACCCCTGGCTCCGCCTCCACAGCCCTGTCCTGGACTGGAGGTCTGGCAGAGTGTCCGCCTGGAGCTCCTTCTGCATGAGCACCTGCCTCCAATCCGCTGCCTGCGCCCCGTCCTCGCCTTCAACTCCCAAGGACGCCGCGCCTCCGGATCTCACCCTGGTGCCATCAGAGTTTCACGACCTGGGTATGGTATTCAGCAAATCCAAGGCGATGTCTCTTCCCCCGCACAGGCCCTATGACTGTGCTATAAACATCTGCCAGGGGGCACCCTTACCCTTGGGGCGACTCTACAGCCTGTCTGCGCCGGAGAAGGAGGCTATGAATTCTTATCTCTCTTATCTCTTATCTTTTTTCCAAGATGGCGCCCACAGTGGTGGCCATGGTGCTTCACTGCCCTTTAATTTTTTTAATTTGTTTGTTTCTGTTCATTGATTGTGCGTCTGCCAGTTCATACACCCGTGAAGAGTTATTAAATATCAGGACTCTTACTCCCACGGACCTTCTCCCAGTATTTTTAGCTCCTGCCGCCGATCTGATTCATTGTTTGGCTCAAAGAGTAAGACGGTGAAAAAGAGGTAAGCGAGGGGGGATTCTCGCTCGGCTGCGAAGGAGAGGCACGCGGACAGCCTTGCCTGGCATATTTCTATCCAATGCCAATTCTCTCTTGAACAAGGTAGAGGAATTAAGACTGCTGATGAGATTTAAGGACCTCGCTTCCTCGTCTGTCATCTGCTTCTCTGAGACCTGGCTTAAAGGGAACATACCGGACAGCGCGATCAGCCTCGAGGGATTTCAGCTGTTTCGTGCTGATCGTGACACAGAGCTCTCCGGTAAGTCTATTGGAGGAGGAGTCTGCTTTTACATCAACAGCAGCTGGTGCTCTGATGTAACGGTAATTTCCAAACACTGTTCTCCCGCCCTGGAATTTCTTTTTATTAACTGTAAGCCATTTTATTCCCCGTGGGAGTTCGCCTCATTCATCCTCGTCGCTGTGTACGTCCCCCCCGACGCGGACACGCGCAAAGCTCAGCGCATGCTCGCGGATCACATCCAACACACGGAGCGGAATTTTCCAGACTCCCTGGTTATTGTGGTAGGCGACTTTAACCAGAGCAATCTGAGTCACGATCTCCCCCGCTGCAAACAGTTTATTAAATGTCCAACCAGAGGAAATAACACGCTGGATCACTGTTACACTACAGTGAAGGACGCGTATCGTGCTGTTCCCCGCGCTGCGCTAGGATTATCTGATCACGTGATGGTCCACCTCATTCCCACATACAGACAGAGACTGAAACTCACTAAACCTGTTGTGACCACCACAAAGAAATTGACCAGTGAAGCTGGAGAGAATCTGAAAACATGCATGGAAATATCTGACTGGGACATGTTTAAAGGAGCCACACATGATCTTAATGAGTACACAGACACTGTGAACTCATATATCAACTTCTGTGAGGAGAACATTCTTCCATCGCACACCAGGGTGAGATACTCTAATGATAAGCCCTGGTTCACTGCCAAGCTCAGACAGATCAGGAAGGAGAAGGAAGCAGCGTTGAAAAGTGGAGACAGGGACTGCTACAGAGAGGTCAAATATCGGTTTAACAGAGAGCTGAGGAGAGCTAAATCTGTGTATTCTGAGAGACTCCAGCAGCAGTTCACTGCTAATGACTCGGCTTCTGTGTGGAGAGGACTGAGGCAAATCACCAACTATCGGTCTCAGGCTTCTAAAGGTCAGGATGACAAAGCCCTTTGTCAAAAACTGTCCCAACATTACGCCCGTTTTGACACCTCGTCAGCTGTGTCCAACTCACCCACTCCACCCAGCTCCACTGCCTCCTCGGCCCCTAATTCATCAAAAGCGGCCCCCCCTCCTCCTCCTCCTCCCCCCCTGCCCTTGTCATCAGTGAGCAGGACGTGCACAGACAGTTCTCCAGACTGAACCCGCGCAAGGCCCCCGGGCCGGACGGTGTGTCTCCCTCCACCCTGAGACACTGTGCGAAAGAGCTGGCTCCTGTCTTCACAGACATTTTTAACACCTCCCTTAAGCAATGTCACGTGCCGACCTGCCTCAAATCCTCCACCATCATCCCTGTCCCCAAGAAGCCATGGATTACTGGACTTAACGACTACAGACCTGTAGCGCTCACCTCTGTAGTCATGAAGTCCTTTGAGCGCCTGGTCCTGTCTCACCTCAAGACCATCATCACTCCCCTCCTAGACCCGCTGCAGTTTGCCTACCGTGCTAACAGGTCTGTGGACGACGCAGTCAACCTGGCCCTCCACTCCATCCTGCAGCACCTGGACTCCCCGGGAACCTACGCCAGGATTCTGTTTGTGGACTTCAGCTCCGCATTCAACACCATCCGCCCCGATCTGCTCCAGGACAAGCTGTCCCTGCTCGATGTGCCTGACTCCCTCTGCAGGTGGATCATCGACTTCCTGACGGACCGGAGGCAGCATGTGTGGCTGGGGAAGTCTGTCTCGGACTCTGTTAGCATCAGCATTGGATCACCCCAGGGCTGTGTACTTTCCCCCCTACTCTTCTCCCTTTATACCAACTCCTGCACCTCCTCCCACCAGTCTGTTAAGCTGATTAAGTTTGCGGACGACACCACCCTCATCGGGCTCATCTCCAATGGCGACGAGTCCATCTACAGGAAAGAGGTGGCCCAGCTGGTGTCCTGGTGCAGCCATAACAACCTGCAGCTGAACGCTCTGAAGACAGCGTTGATGATTGTGGACTTCAGGAAAGTCACAACCCCCCTGCCCCCCCTCACCATCACAGGCTCTCCCATCACCATTGCAGATTCCTTCCGCTTCTTGGGCACCACCATCACCCGGGACCTCAAATGGGAGCCAACCATCAGCTCCCTCATCAAAAAGGCCCAGCAGAGGATGTCCTTTCTGCGGCAGCTGAGGAAGCTCAAGCTACCCACCAAGATGTTAGTGCAGTTCTACACGGCCATCATCGAGTCCATCCTCACCTCCTCCATAACTGTGTGGTATGCAGGAGCCACTGCCAGGGACAGACTAAGGCTGCAGCGCGTCGTGCGCACTGCTGAGAAGGTGATCGGCTGCAAGCTCCCATCTCTCCAGGACCTGTACTTCTCCAGGACCCGGAGGCGTGTTGGCCGGATCATAGCCGATCCTTCACACCTTGGTCATGTACTGTTTGCCCCCCTCCCCTCAGGTACAAGACTTCGGTCCATTCGGACTAAAACCTCCCGGCACATGAATAGCTTTTTCCCCTCTGCCATCAGACTGCTGAACATTAAGTGACTTATTAACTCTCGTGCACTATTTACAGCAGCTCAACCAGACTCATGACATTCATCACTGTTTTTCTGTTCCATTATCAACTGCACTGTGGTACCCCATATTATCTGCTACTTGCTAATTTTTTTAAAACTGCCTTGACTAGTATTACTCATTATTACTATTATTATTATTACTTATTTTTCTACACTTATTGCACGTTTTTAGTCCTTTAGTTTATCTCTTTATCTCATCATGTTTTTAATGTTGCAGCATGGCACCGAGACAAATTCCTAGTTTGTGTACTACATGAACAATGGCAATAAATCTGATTCTGATTCTGATTCTGATCTCAAGGAATCGCTGAGTGCTGGAATCATCCGTCCCTCGTCATCACCATTAGGCGCTGGGTTCTTCTTCGTGGGCAAGAAGGACGGCTCCCTCCATCCTTGTATTGACTATCGCGCCCTGAATGACATCACGGAGAAGGACCGCTACACCTTGCCCCTAATGGACACCGCCTTCCACTCCCTCCAGGGGGCGACTTGGTTCACCAAGCTGGATCTTCGCAGCGCATACCACCTCGTCCGGATCCGGGAGGGAGACGAGTGGAAGACAGCCTTCCGTACCCCGAACGGCCATTTCGAGTACCTGGTTATGCCGTTCGGGTTGACCAACGCTCCAGCCGTCTTTCAGCGCCTTATAAATGACGTCCTCCGGGACTTCATCGGCCTGTTTGTGTTCGTCTACCTGGATGACATCCTCATCTTCTCCAGATCTAGGGACGAGCACCGGGTCCATGTGAGGCGGGTCCTCCAGAGGCTGCTGGAGAACCGGTCATATGTCAAGGCTGAGAAGTGTGAGTTTTACGCTAAGGCTACGTCCTTCCTCGGGTTCGTCATCTCCCATGACCAGGTGCTCCCGGACCCAGCAAAGGTGAAAGCGGTGGTGGAATGGCCCACTCCTACGTCAAGGAAACAGGTACAACAGTTTATTGGGTTTGCCAACTTCTACCGCCACTTTGTCCCGAACTTTGGTACCATCGTCGGTCCTGTGACCCGCCTCACGTCTCCTAAGGTCCCGTTCCGGTGGACTGAAGAGGCCGCAGCTGCTTTCCAGGCGCTGAAGGCGGAGTTCTCCTCCTTCCGGGTCCTCAGCCAAGTCAATCCCTCGCTGCAATGCATCGTGGAGGTGGACGCTTCGGACACGGGGGTGGGGGCGGTGTTATCTCAGTGGTCACCTGACGACGGGATCAAACGGCCCTGCGCCTTCTTCTCTCGGCGCTTGTCCCCGGCGGAACGGAATTACGATGTGGGGGACAGAGAGCTCCTCGCCATCAAGCTCACGCTGCAGGAGTGGCGTCACTGGCTAGAGGGGGCGGCCCTGCCGTTCGTGGTTCTCACCGACCACAAGAACTTGGAGTATTTAAGATCTGCCAAGCGTCTGAACGCCTGCCAGGCGCGTTGGTCCTTGTTCTTCGCCAGGTTCTGCTTCAACATCACCTTTAGGCCTGGCTCCAAGAACGGCCTGCCTGACGCCCTCTCTGGGCAATTTGCCCCTGAAGCATCTGAGGACGCAGCCCACACCATCTTGCCCAGGTCGTGCATCGTGGGAGCCGTCACTTGGGACATCGAAAGTAAGATCCGGAAGGCGCAGGAATCGGAACCAGACCCTGGCGGCGGACCGGAGGGGAGGCTTTTTGTGCCGTCCACGGTCCGGGGGGAGGTCATCCACTGGCTACACACATCTAAGCTCACCTGCCACCCTGGTTCCTCCCGGATGATTGACTTACTCCAACGATCCTTCTGGTGGCCGGGCCTGCGGAAGGACACTGCCCGCTACGCCCGGGCCTGCCCCGTCTGCGCCACCAGTAAATCAGGTAATGCCCCTCCAGCGGGTCTGCTCCAGCCCCTGCCCGTCCCTGGCAGGCCCTGGTCTCATATCGCCCTGGACTTCGTCACCGGTCTCCCGGTCTCCAACACCTTCGACACAGTCCTGACCATCGTAGATCGTTTCTCCAAGGCTGCTCACTTCATCCCATTACGAGGGCTTCCATCTGCCTTGGAGACGGCGGACCTCCTTATCCAGCACGTGGTCAGGCTGCACGGGATTCCAGTAGACGTGGTCTCGGACCGGGGCCCCCAGTTTTCCTCAGAGGTTTGGAGGTCCTTCTGCAACGCCCTGGGAGCCAAGGTAAGCCTCTCCTCCGGCCATCACCCCCAGTCCAACGGGCAGTGTGAGCGGACCAATCAGGAGCTGGAGGCTGCGCTCCTCTGCGTCACAACATCCAAGCCTGCGTCCTGGAGCACTCACCTCGCCTGGGTGGAGTACGCCCATAATACCGCCCGCTCTTCTGCCACTGGGATGTCCCCATTTAAGGCGTCCCTAGGCTACGACCCCTCTCTGTTCCCTACGCAGGAGAGTGAGGTAACTGTCCCCTCAGTTCGGGCGCACCTCAGGCGGTGCCGCTCCATCTGGGCGTCGGCGCGCAATGCGCTTTTACGCACGGCGGAGCGCAACAAATCTACGGCGGACCGGCACAGAAGACCTGCCCCAGCCTACCAGGTAGGCCAACGTGTCTACGTGTCTACCCAAGACGTCGTTTTAAAGGGTGAGAGGAGAAAGTTGGCACAGCGTTTTATGGGCCCATACCCCATCACCAGGATTATCAACCCGGTGGCTGTGCGTGTGGCTATTCCCCCTTCCCTCCGCATCCATCCCACCTTCCACGTTTCCAAGGTGAAGCTGGCAGTCTCCGACCCCCTTTGCCCTCCCCCTGCTGCGCAGCCCGCGCCCCGGATGATTAATGGCCATCCGACCTGACCAGTCTCTTCCATCCTGGACTCCCGGCGCCGGGGTCGCGGGTTACAGTACTTAGTGGATTGGGAGGGCTATGGACCTGAACATAGGCAATGGGTGCCCTCGTCGTTTGTGTTGGATCCATCCCTCATCACTGAGTTCCACCGAGCGCACCCGGAGAAACCATCGCCAGGAGGCGCTGCTAGAGGGGGGAGTACTGTCACATCTCGCCGCTCATCAGCAGCGCCAGCTGCATGCACACCTGCGCCTCATCAGCGGCGAGGGATTTAAGCCGCCTCGCCCTGGGCTTCGGCCTGAAGCCGTCTGTTCTCATCAGCTACTCTTGCTGCAAGGAACCCCCTTCATCAAGCAAGAACGCAAGTAAGCATCTCTTACCTTCTTCCAGTCTCCTCCCCTGTGCACAGGTGGATTCCCCGGCGGCGGACTACGTTCCCCAGCCATCTCCTCTTCGCTGCTGCTTCAGGCGCTCCGGGTTGCTGTCTACCGGGCTACGCCCTTACTACGCCAGTCACCTGCCCGAACCAAGTAAGCCCGTAGCCATTATCTCATCTCCTGTGTTGGTGTGGTGCCCGTTACCCTTCTCCCTCTGCTTCTCCCATAGGGTTGTCCGGCTGTACGGTTTCCTGTTCCCGTGCCTGACGCAGACGCCACCACCAATACATTACCATCTCACATACACGCACTCATACACACTTGTTGTTAATAAAGCTATTGAATCTACCCTGAGCCTGCGTGTGTGTCTCCTGAGCCGTGCATTATGTCATTTACCAGTATAGCTACCCCCCTTTGCCTAGAATTAAAGCCGGCTGAGTACATATGGGGGAATTCTGGTGAGGTGAGCACATCTACAGACGACTTAGAGACATGTGTCTCCTGCAATAAAACAAAGTCTGCCTGTAGATCGTTCAGTCGATTAAAAACTTTTAGCCTCTTCTCCCCGCTTCCAATTCCACGTATGTTCCACGTGACAAACTTAAATGAAGACATGTTTTCACTAACTGGTTGTGTACTAAAGACTAACTAAATGTGTAAACTATATGTGTCTATGTGATATGTCTGTAATGTATGCATATATATGTATATATATGTTGTGTGTATACACCTATGCATATATAATTGGGTGTGCGCGCATGATGTCTCTGTGCCATTTGCCTGCAATTGCAAGCAAATGGGGTACATGTATTTCAAGTTATTTCCTATAAACCAGAAGTATGAGAAAAAACAGACATGAAGGTTAGTAAGTGGTGGAAAAATGCAGACAACATACAACAATGACCTAAAAACTTCAAAAAAAAACCCTACAACAGACAAACAAACAAACAACAACCTCAACAACACAGAAATAAACATTTTAACAAATGTTAACAAATTAAACTGAAATCGAGTAAGAGACCTGCGCACAATCCCACTCTTTTTTCCACCTGTAGCTAAAAGAAAAAGAAATATATAAAATAGTGAATAAAATAAAAAAAAAAAAAATAACAGAAAAAAAAGGGCTCTAGAATAACCAGGGAGTTATAGTTTCATCCATAAACAGCTTGCCATCTATATACAATCTATCCACAGAAACAATAGCTCGTTTACCTTCTTGGATGTATTGTTTCCTAATGGGAAAAAGCTTCCTTCTCCTTTCCAAGATTTCCGTGGAAATTGATCATTTAGACCATAATTGGTATTTTTAAGCTGCTTGCCCTGCCTCTGTACCAAAATTTTTTGCTTAAAATGTTCAAATTTGGCAACAATAGGTCTGGGACGTTTATTCTGGGAATTTTTTTGCCCTATGGGCGCAGTCGGGCATCCGGGCATTTGGCCTACTTCCGGTTAGCAACCCACATGGCAACGCCGTACTAGGTGAAAACAATTCAGTGGCGACCTAGTCCCAAGCAGCTGCCGTGACCCAGTCAAGCTTGTCCAGCCCGTCGTAGTGCATTATATTCAGCTCATCACGTCCTATATCAGGTAATTGAGTGATATTATGTTAGTTTAATTAGTTGCCACTTGATGGGTCACGTTTTGAAAATGCTAGCCGCCGACACAAGCCTCTCTGTATTGTAAACAGAGACGGACATTTCGTCTATGGAAATGCATGACTGATTCCCTTTTCACTCAACAATACAGACCTCTCTATGTGCAGTCAGCCTGACTAATTTAACTGTAGACTGTAGTAAATAGTGCAACAAAGGGGCTGGCCATTAATGAAAGAGGTGACAAATACGGTTTCGCCGTATTTTAATACGGGGAAAATGCAATTTTAGCAAATACGGGCGTATTGCCATTTCTGTACGCCAAAAAGAAAAATAAACGGGAAAAGAGAACACCACCATGTGACTCCCACAGCGAGCTGGCAGAGCGCTCAGCGTGAGCAATTACTGATCGTTATAGAAGCGCCTCACACCTTCTGCGGCTCTGGAACAGAGAGGAATCCCGGCGCCAGTAATGCTGCGCCTGATGTGTGACTAATGCAAATGTATATGCTTTCCTGCTGTCTACTGTGATGCTAATGTGCCATGCATGTATTAGCCGGGTATATATGTTGACTGTCTGCATGAAGCACCCTTTTAAACTTCACTCGTGTCCGCCTACACTTATTTCGATCCAACACAAGCGCACCTAAGCAGTGTTTAGCATCAGTGAACATTTTCTTGTTTAATTATTTCTTTTAAGAATTACTCCTGTGCTGCCCTGATATTTAATGGATTGGTCATGTTACCCATAGGGGCCTTTCCTTAAAAACATTCAAAACATGTAAGAGGGCTAATCATGTTAATATGGGTCGAAGCAAATATGCTTACCAGGGGTGTCGATCAAGTAGCTGCACACGTCCGGCCACTGCACAGCTGGCCACCTGGTCGGGTCATTAACCCATTTTCCGGCTGGTAGTTTGTATGGGCAATCTGTCAGTCCACTTGCTGTCAGCTTCTCCAGGTAATGTAGCCTGGCTGACTCATCAAGCTTTTCTACGTAGTCACAGGCCATGAGAAAAAGTCAAAAAACTGCACTCGACAATGCTTGGTAACGGGTTGTTTTCACCGAGTTAAGATGGCGGCGATGTGTTACTAACCGGAAGTGATGTAGCCCCGACTGCGGCCATTCGGAGGACTCGGTGGAAGGTAATTGAGTTTGTGACTTCGGGGGATAGTTTTAGTTGTGATGACATAAATTCTCGGACCAGCTGTTCTGGATTTTCATTATTTTTTTCAACAATTCCCGAAAAAACGAGGTTATCTCTCATGCTGCGTGACTGCAAACTGAGAACTGTCTCCTTCATTTTCCGATTTTCTCCCTCTACAACGCCAAGCCGCATGGTTAGTGTGGTGACTGACTTTTTCAGGCTGTTATTTTCCTCCACGAGAGAGACGAGCTGCGCTTGACTAAACTCAAGGCTCTACCGCAAATTTTGGAATTCTTTATGAAGAAGCTCAACCAGCGCCAGTCTACCATCCATGCTGGTAAGTTTACACTCAATAGAGAAAAGGATATCACTGACCTCGGTGCCCTGCTGTGATTTCTCGGGCGTTATTTTGGGTGAATCTGCGGGTCTCGGTCGCTTAGACTGAGAAGCAGCAGCACACTCGCCTGCTCCATGACACAAAAACGGTCGTAAAATGCGTCGATATAACTTTCTAAATCCTCCAGCTCCGTAAAAAAAAGAAAGAAAGAAAGAAAGAAAGAAAGAAAGACAGACAATTAATTAATGAATTAATTACAAAAAAAAAAAAAAACTACCTGTGGAGAAGTTTGTTTTAATTTTGGTGACAGCAGTCGCCATTCAAATTATTGCGCAATTGTCTCTCGTGATCACAGCATCAACTTCCAGATCCGCTCCTCAACACACAGTGAAAAACTGATCAAAACTACCGATATTCAGCACGTGTCGGGTAAACTGAACGTAGTGGCAGACTGCCTCTCACGTGCCGTGGCGGCCCCTGTCCACGTGGGGATAGATTACACAGCCATGGCCGCGGAGCAGGTCGGTGACGCGGATGTGCGCGCGCTCCAGTCTGGACCAACAGGGTTAAGGCTGGAGAGCAGGGTGCTGCAAGACGGTGTGCACCCCCCTAATCTGTGATGTCTCCACGGGGCGACCGCGTCCCGTGGTACCGGCAGTGTGGCGCCGCCGTGCTTTTGACTTGATTCATTCTTTGGCGCACCCGGGGGTGCGCGCGTCGGTCAAAATGGTAGCCGAAAAATTTGTGTGGCCCGGCCTCCGCAAACAAGTGAAAGAGTGGGCGGCAGCCTGCATGGCATGCCAATGAGCCAAGGTACACAGACACACGAGTGCTCCCTTGGAGCCATTTCACATCCCGGCTAAGAGGTTTGACCACGTTCACGTGGACCTCGTGGGTCCCCTCCCGCCATCGCAGGGGTGCACGCACCTTCTGACAATGGTGGACCGCACCACGCGTTGGCCGGAGGTGGTTCTTTTGGCGTCAACCACAGCCGAGGAGGTGGCGCGCGCGTTTGTAACTGCATGGGTGGCGCGTTTTGGAGTCCCGTCGGACATTACGTCCGACAGAGGCCCTCAATTTGTTTCCGAACTTTGGTCAGCAATGGCCCGCAGCCTGGGAGTCACAATTCACCGCACAACCGCCTACAATCCTCAGGCTAATGGGTTATGCGAACGTTTTCATAGGTCATTGAAAGCCGCTCTCAGGGCGTCACTGACGGATGCAAATTGGGTAGACAAGCTACCGTGGGTTTTATTGGGGTTGCGTTGTGCGCCTAAAGAAGACTTAGAAGCTTCCCCAGCTGAACTCGTTTTCACACAGCCACTTCGGCTGCCCGGGGAGTTTCTCCCGGATAATCCTGCACCAAGCAGCTCCCCGTCTCAGCTGTTGCAGCGTAGCATTGACGCAGGCATGTTGCCGGGCCCCGTTCATCACAGTTTTCCGCGCATTTTTGTGCCTAAAACTTTGAAAAACGCGGAGTTAGTTTTTATCAGACATGACGCGCATCGCACCCCACTGCGACCACCTCATGATGGGCCGTTCAGAGTGTTGGAAACAGGGGACAAGCATTTTTTGCTAGATTTGGGGGGTAGGAGGGGAAAGGTTGGCATAAACAGACTCAAACCCGCTTTTGTGGTGGCGGACGAGCAAGTGCTGTTGGCAAGGGCCCCTCAGTGCAGCAGACCACCACGGGGTGCTTCCCAGAGTAATATTTCCCCAGATCACCCGCAGGGACTGACAGAAGGTTTTCACCCCCAGACAGCAGCTCCCCAGCATGATGGCACCACGGGGGCGTTGAACCCTGGTTACAGCAGATACGGGAGAAGACTGAAGCCCAAGCAGCATGTGGATTGATGTGTAATGATGTTATCATAGCATGCAAACTGTTATTCTGTTGTTCGATCTAGATGTTTGGGGGGGGGATGTAGCCACACATGTCACCTACTTTATGACTTACATAATGCCTCACATCTTAGATAAGAACAAAGGCAGAGTTTCCTTGGAGATAACAGGAAGCTGTGAAAGTGTTAGCTTTGGTATGCAAGAGACGGCCTGGAGGATCCTTTGTGGGCCTAAGACTGTGGGAGTGATATTAAGGGATTAAAGAGGAGATGCATTGTTACTTTGGATTTGAATGCAATGTGACTTGTGAGCTGTGGGGAGACCTGAGTATATAAGGGACGAGTTTGTTCTGAGATGCTCTCTTTCTACTTTGCTCATGTTGGAGACGTGTAATAAACTGCCTTGAGACAAACAATGCCTCGTCAATTACACACTCCACAGGAGCGCCATTTTCTTTCTAATTGACGAGTCTGTGGTCTATATTAATCATATATTCTATAACCTACATATGTTGAAGCATGTGAGAATGTTTGGTGATTACATATGTAAGGCGACTTCACACCTCAGAACAGGACAAAGAGTCTCAACCGCCAGTGAGGATCAAAGAGCTTCCCAGGCACTGCGGTGGAGACCGGATGGATTGCCCTGACCCCCCAGGGCCAAGAGGAGGAGTACGAAGATAATGGGGGGATTAAGATAATGAGGGATGTCAGCTTTGGATATGCATGTCTTTTGTTATGTGCGAGTATAAGTTCATAGAGCTGAAGGTGTTCGGTCTCTCACTTCTTCTGCTGCTGCACCTAGATGAGACTTGTTAGAGGAGCTGATAATAAACTTTGGTTTATGAATCACATTGCCTCGTTATTTCAAGCTCCTCTACACTGGTGACCCTGACGCGAGGATGGACCAGAGGCGTTCCCCCGCGATCGACTCATCTGTGGCGACCCAGGCAGACGCCGGCGCCCATGCAGACAGGGGAACAGATGGACGACGTTCTCCCACGGCAGAAGTGATAGAGAGGGCTCAACCGAGCACCAGCGCCGCTGAGAGAGCCGAAGCAAGGCACTCTCACCCTGCGGACACATCAGTGACGGTCCACACAAACGCCGTCACCGTCAACCTGCCGGACTTCTGGCAGGAAGACCCCGCCTCGTGGTTTCAGCAAGCTGAAGCCCAGTTTGCACTTGCGGGCATCACGGCTGACGATACAAAGTTCTATCACATCGTCGCCAAACTCAACGCCGCCACTTCGAGATGTGCGCGGAGCATAATCCAACGGCCGCCGGCCCAGGACAAATATGAAGAACTGAAAGCGACCATCGTGGCAAATTACGTCCCCTCAGCCGAGGAGAGAGCCGAGAGGATCCTGGCGGTCTACGGCCACAGAGGAGGCAGACCCAAGGCCCTCATGGAGGACTTGCTGCAACTTAAAGAAGAGGACAACGACAACTTCCTCTTCCATTTCATATTCCTCAGTACGCTGCCACCACACATGAGAGGGACGCTGGCCAACATGCGATGCAGCACCCAGCAAGACTTCCGCACGCTAGCTCACGAAGCTCAACGGCTCGTCAACGCCTGCAAGGAGCAGACACCCACAGCAGCATCCGCAGATGTCCAGAGCCACGAGGAGCCACAAATCACCGAGCAGAACCAGCCTGCGGTGACAGCGACACGGCCAGGACGCAACAGACGGAGCGACGTTTGTTATTACCACCACCGCTTCGCCGAGAAGGCTTACAAATGCGTTCCCCCCTGCAAATTCACAATTTCGGGAAAATGCCGAAGCCGAGAGCCGTTAACAGCGGCGGTTCTCGGCGAAAAAAGCAAGCTTTTATATGTGACGGACGGACACACCGGCAAGCGGTTCCTTATCGACACGGGAGCTCAACTAAGTTTTGTCATGCCCTCCCAAGCAGACCGGGCCATGGGCCCCCGGGGCAATGGAGCGGTGGCAGCCAACGGCTCCACCATCGACACTTTTGGCGAAAAGAGCCTGCCCCTCTGCATCCACGGCCGCAACTACAGATGGACATTTGTTGTAGCGGCGGTGAGTTTTAACTTGTTGGGCGCAGATTTTTTGTGTGCACATGGGTTATTAGTTGATCTAGCGAACAGGCGCTTGGTTAATGCATTGTCCTTTGCTTCTATTCCCTGCTCAGCTCGACTTTCTCCACCACCCGTGCAGGCTAGCGTCACCACAGCAGGAGGTAAGTTTGATCAACTCCTCACCCAATTTCCAGCACTCACAATTCCCAAATTCTCAGCCACAGTGGCTAAACACGGGGCTGAACATTTTATTCCCACAACGGGCCCACCCGTATTTGCCAAAGCTCGGTGCTTAGACGCGGCCAAGCTCGCCATAGCTCGGGACGAGTTTACCACCCTTGAAAAATTAGGCATTATCAGACGCTCGAAAAGCCCCTGGGCCTCACCACTTCACATGGTTCTGAAAACCGACGGTTCTTGGAGACCGTGCGGCGATTACCGCAGATTAAACAATGCGACAGCGCATGACCACTACCCAATTCCTCACATTCAAGATTTTTCACTGCATCTGGCGGGTGCGCGCATTTTTTCAAAAATAGACCTGGTCCGCGGTTATCATCAAGTCCCAGTTCGAGCAGAGGACATTCCTAAAACAGCTGTAATAACCCCTTTCGGCCTTTTTGAATTTTTGCGAATGCCTTTCGGCCTCAAAGGCGCGGCTCAAACCTTTCAGCGGATGATGGACGCAGTATTACGCGACCTCCCTTTTGTTTTTGTCTACCTCGACGATATGCTGGTAGCCAGCCCGTCTGAGGAAGAACACAAGCGGCATCTCACTATGGTTTTTCAGAGGCTAGAAGAGCACGGGTTAATAATCAATCCAGCCAAATGCAAATTCGGCGTGTCACAAATTGATTTTTTAGGACACAGAGTTTCTCCGAAGGGGGCAGTCCCACTTCCAGACAAAGTTCACGCGATAAAAAGTTTCCCACGGCCACAAACGGTCAAATCGCTGCAAGAATTTTTAGGAATGGTTAATTTTTATAACCGTTTCCTCCCCCACGCAGCTCAGCTCATGCAGCCCCTATATGACGCGCTCAGAAAACAAAAAGCTTCCAACGCGGTCGAATGGACCCCGGAGCGCGAACACGCTTTCGCGGAAGTAAAAAGCGCCCTAGCTAATGCCACATTGTTGGTTCACCCCGATCCCTCGGCCCGCATTGCGCTAACCACAGATGCTTCGGACCTAGCTATAGGGGCAGTTGTAGAACAACATGTCAGCGGAATCTGGCAACCTTTGGCATTCTTCAGCAAATCGCTAAACCAAACTGAGCATAAATACAGCACTTTTGACAGGGAGCTGCTAGCGCTTCATTTATCCATCCGCCACTTCCAGTTCTGGTTAGAAGGGCGGAGTTTCACGGCTTTTGTAGACCACAAACCGCTCACCTTTGCCATGTCTAAAATTTCAGAACCGTGGTCAGGCAGGCAACAAAGACAGCTGGCTGCGATTTCAGAGTTCACCACAGACATTCGACATGTGGCAGGCAAACTTAACGTGGTAGCAGACTGCCTCTCTCGCGCTGTGACATCGCCAGAGCGCGAGGAGACAGATTATACTACCTCAGCCGCAGAACTCTTCGCCAACGCGGACACATACGCAGCACCAATCCATGCAAGGATAGATTATACAGCCATGGCAGAGGAGCAAAGTAGTGACGCGGACGTGCGCGCACTCTTGTCTGGACCAACAGGGTTAAGGCTGGAGGAAAGGGGTTTACGCGACGGCGTGCCCCCCCTAATATGCGACATCTCAACTGGCCGACCGCGCCCGTTAATCCCAGCTCCATGGCGCTGCCGTATTTTCAACTCGATTCACTCCCTCGCGCACCCAGGTGTGCGCGCCTCGGTTAAAATGGTCGCCGAAAAGTTTGTGTGGCCTGGTCTGCGCAAAAACGTAAAAGAATGGGCAAAAACTTGCATTTCTTGTCAGCGCGCCAAAATACACAAACACACAAAAGCCCCTCTGGAGCCTTTTCCAATCCCTGCTAGAAGGTTCGACCACGTTCATGTCGACCTCGTGGGACCACTACCTTCCTCCCAAGGTTTCACACACCTGTTAACAATGATAGACCGCACCACGCGCTGGCCAGAGGCAGTCCCTCTGGCGTCAACCACAGCGGAGGAAGTCGCTTGCGTTTTTTTTGACAAACTGGGTGGCACGTTTCGGCGTCCCATCGGACATCACGTCCGATAGGGGGCCTCAATTTGTCTCGGAGCTTTGGTCAGCCATGGCCAGCAGCTTAGGGGCAACAATTCACCGCACCACCGCTTATCACCCTCAGGCTAATGGGTTATGCGAGCGTTTTCACAGATCTTTAAAGGCCGCCCTCAGAGCCTCACTAACGGATACAAATTGGGTAAATAAACTTCCCTGGGTTTTATTGGGGTTGCGTGCTGCGCCCAAAGAGGATCTAGACGCCTCTCCAGCAGAATTTGTTTTTGCACAACCTCTCAGGCTCCCAGGTGAATTTTTACCAGAGAACCCAGAGCCAGGGCATCTTCCAGCCCCGAGGTTTTAGGCAGCAAAGGACCGGACTCTCTCCCCGGACCGGCACATCACTCTTTTCCACGGGTTTTTGTCCCACAAGCTTTAAAGAACGCTGAATTCGTTTTTGTTAGGCATGAAGCTTTAAAACCAACTTTCCGCCCACCATACGATGGGCCATTCAGAGTGCTGGAACCTGGTGATAAACACTTTGTGCTTGATTTTGGGGATAGAAAAGAAACAGTCAGCATTGACAGACTTAAACCTGCCTTCTTGTTGAGAGACGAGCCTGCACAGTTGGCGAGAGCACCTCGGCGGGGTAGACCCCCCAAGAGAAAAGACTCACCCCCCTGCAGGGAACAAATAATCACTCTCCTTCCCAGGCTGCAGATTCCTTACAGGAAGGTCCCAGCAGGACGCCCAAGCGGACCCACAGCAGTTTCGGGAGAAGATTAAAACCCAGACGGCACAGAGACTGATGCAAACTACTCAACAGTTGTTCACTAATTGTGCTGTAACAGTTTAGGACTTGTGATTTTACTATGCTGTTATGATTACCACTGAACTCTCTTAGGAGCATGGCTGCTGGAAAGTTTCTTCTGTGGCAAGAAGTGTAGCAGTTAGTATGTCATAGTAATTATCTTAAACTGTGAATTTTTCTATTGTCCTTTTCTTAGTCGTTTGGGGGGGGGGCTGTGGTCTATATTAATCATATATTCCATAACCTACATATGTTGAAGCATGTGAGAATGTTTGGTGATTACATATGTAAGGCGACTTCACACCTCAGAACAGGACAAAGAGTCTCAACTGCCAGTGAGGATCAAAGAGCTTCCCAGGCACTGCGGTGGAGACCGGATGGATTGCCCTGACCCCCCAGGGCCAAGAGGAGGAGTACGAAGATAATGGGGGGATTAAGATAATGAGGGATGTCAGCTTTGGATATACATGTCTTTTGTTATGTGCGAGTATAAGTTCATAGAGCCGAAGGTGTTCGGTCTCTCACTTCTTCTGCTGCTGCACCTAGATGAGACTTGTTAGAGGAGCTGATAATAAACTTTGGTTTATGAATCACATCGCCTCGTTATTTCAAGCTCCTCTACAGAGTCTTCTGTTTTAAGCTACGAGTTTCTGTGTTGAACCAAGGAGTTAGAAATCTCTGATTAGACTTTCTTTTTTAAGGGGGCCACCAAGTCTAGAGTCTGATGCAGAGAAGCTGTAACACTATCCACCATGTTATCAATTACAGAAGGAGCAAGCTCTCTATAGCTTATTTCCGTTGTATTGACACATGGCATAGAGGAAACAATCTGCATAAATTTGGTTACAACATCATCTGAGAGGCATCTACTGTAGTAATATTTTTCTTTAGGAGCCAAATAGTCAGAAATAGTAAAATCAAAGGTTAACAGACAATGGTCTGACAGTACAGGGTTATGAGGAGACACTACCAGATTTTCTATTTCTATGCCATATGTCAGAACAAGGTCCAACGTATGGTGGAGATAATGAGTAGAATTTCCTACTTTCTGAGAAAACCCAATCGAGTCTACTATTGAATTAAATGCCACATTAAGGCAGTCACTATCTACATCTACATGTATATTAAAGTCCCCTACTATAATTATTCTATCTGATTTCAGCACTAAATCAGCTAAGAAATCAGCAAATTTGGATAAAAATTCTGAGTAGGTTGATGGGGGACGATAAACTATGGCAAATAAAATTGGGTTTAGCCTAAAATTGCTAAAGTGCCCAATACTGAGGACCAGGCCCTCAAAGGAATTATAACATGTTTTTTTGCTTTACATTTACTAGTAATTTGGAATAGTAAATTGTTGCTACTCCTTCTCCACGACCAGAACTTCTGGGATTTTGACAGTTTAAATAACCAGAGGGAGTTGATTCATTTAAACCAACATAATCCTCTTGTTCTAACCAAGTCTCTGTAAGGGATATTAAATCAATCTGATGATCAATTAACAGATCATGGACTAACAGAGACTTGGGAGTTAGAGACCTAATATTTAACAAACCGCATTTAATTTTTAAATTATGAGGAGGAAGAGAGGCCAAATCATTCAATTGAGAGGCTTCATGTTTAATTTGAGTTTTACCAACTTTTTGTTTAATCACTTTGGGATGCTTATACATTATATTTTTATTTACTTTGGAGGGAGCAGACAATGATTCTCTGATGGGGAAGACAGGGGCTAAGTTGAGGGGTGGCGGATGAAGAGGAGCTGCAGAGAGGCGTGTAAGACTGCGACTCTGCTTCCTGGTCCCAACTCTGAGTTGTCAAGGTTCTGGAAATTTGGATAAAAAAGATGCCAGATTGTTAGATAAATGAGACGCACCATCCAAAGTGGGATGGACGCTGTCTCGTCTCATAAGACCAGGTTTTCCCCAAAATGAGCTCCAATTGTCAATGTAGCCCACGTTTTTTTTGCAGGACACCACACAGACAGCCAGCGGTTGAAGGATGACGAGCGGCTAAACATGTCATCACTGGTCAGATTGGGGAGGGGCCCAGAGAATACTACAGAGGCAGACATCGTTTTGGTAAAGTCACACACCGATTTTACATTAAGTTTCATGACTTCCAACTGCCGGAGACGGATGTCATTAATGCCAGCGTGAATAACAATTATGAAGTATTTACAGTTACTTTTAGCCAGCATTTTCAAATTTGACTCGATGTCGCCTGCTCTGGCCCCAGGAATGCATTTGACTATGGCCGCTGGAGTCTCTAGGTTCACGTTTCTGACTACAGAGTCGCCAATGATCAGAGTTTTTTCCTCAGCGGGTGTGTCGCTGAGTGGGGAAAAACGATTAGAAACGTGAACAGGTTGGTGGTGTACTGGGGCTTTGCGGCTAGGCTTCCTTCCCACCCAGTCTCCTCGCTGCTGAGGAGGGCCGGAGGACTGCTAACAGGGCCTATGCTAGCGAGCTCCACTGCAGCTAGGGGACGTCCGTCGAGAGTAACTGGTGCAGACGGTGTTTCAATGCAGCGGAGCCGGGATTCCAAATCAGACAACCTCGCCTCAAGCGCCTCAAAAAGACAACATTTATTACATTTACCGTTATCACTAAAAGAGGCAGAGGTGTAGCTAATCATCTGACAGAGAGCATACCAGAGGAGGAGAGGAAGGAGAGCTAGTAGCCATAGCTAGTGGCTAACCCAAAGCTAACAAAAACACCGATGAATGGTGAACAGAAGGCTAAAGAGGGTGATTAGGTGAAATGGAGTGCGCACACAGGTGCAAGAGGCTTGATAAACAGAAATGAGAACTAACGGTAGATGGAAAAAAGTGGTTAAAATACAATTAAAAGCAAAAACCTCAGGAGAGTGAGGAGAGTTAACCACACGGACAGACAGCAATACAGGAAGTGATGATACGTTACCACAAGTGACGTTCCAATCAGACCTTGCAGTGATTTCTGCAGATTAAATAATGCCACAGCGCACAACCGCTACCCCATCCCGCATATTCAGGATTTTTCAGTTCACCTCACCGGGGCGCGCATTTTTTCCAAGATAGACCTGGTCCGCGGTTACCACCAGGTCCCGGTGCGCGCTGAGGACATACCTAAAACGGCAGTAATAAACCCGTTTGGTCTGTTTGAGTTTTTACGCATGCCTTTCGGGTTAAAGGGTGCAGCACAGACATTCCAACGCATGATGGATGCGGTGTTGCGCGATCTGCCGTTTGTGTTCGTCTACCTGGACGACATCCTCGTGGCCAGCGCGTCCGAAGACGAACACTTAGCCCACCTCAGGACAGGTTTCCAGAGGTTGGAGGAGCACGGATTAATAATCAACCCGGCGAAGTGCCAGTTCGGGGTGACGGGAATCAATTTTTTGGGCCACCGCATCTCACTGGAGGGAGCGATACCTTTGCCAGACAAGGTGCACACAGTGGCAAATTTTCCCCGGCCTCAGACGGTCAGGGAGCTGCAGGAGTTTTTGGGGATGGTTAACTTTTACAACTGTTTCCTCCCCTGCGCAGCCCAGCTCATGCAGCCGTTGTACGCAGCGCTTAAGAAAAGGAAACCAGCGGACAGAGTCGACTGGACTCCTGAACGAGAGCAGGCGTTTTCCGAGATTAAAACAGCCCTGGCGAACAGCGCACTGCTGGCACACCTGGACCCGGCGGCTCGGATAGCGCTCACTACCGACGCCTCGGACGTGGCCATAAGGGCCATCGTGGAGCAGCACGTCACCGGTTCTTGGCAGCCGCTTGCCTTTTTTAGCAGGTCTTTGCGCGACAGTGAGCGTAAATACAGCGCATTCAACAGAGAGCTACTGGCTCTCCACCTGGCTATACGCCACTTCCAGTTCTGGCTGAAAGGGCGCACCTTCACTGCGTTCGTGGACCACAAGCCGCTAACGTACGCAATGGCCAAGGTTTCGGAACCATGGTCGGGCTGGCGGCAGAGATAGCTGGCCACGATCTTGGAGTTTACGACCAACATTCAGCATGTGACCAAGTAAACGCAATGTGGTGGCGGACTGCCTCTCACGCACATTAGTGGCCCCAGTCTACGTGGGGATAGATTACATGGCCATGGCCGCTGAGCAGATCGGCGACACGGACATTTGCGTGCTCCAGTCTGGACCAACAGGGTTAAGACTGGAGAGCAGAGTACTGCAGGACGGGGGGCCCCCCCTAATCTGTGATGTCTCCACGGGGCGACCGCGTCCCGTGGTACCGGCAGTGTGGCGCCGCCGTGCTTTTGACTTGATTCATTCTTTGGCGCACCCGGGGGTGCGCGCGTCGGTCAAAATGGTAGCCGAAAAATTTGTGTGGCCCGGCCTCCGCAAACAAGTGAAAGAGTGGGCGGCAGCCTGCATGGCATGCCAATGAGCCAAGGTACACAGACACACGAGTGCTCCCTTGGAGCCATTTCACATCCCGGCTAAGAGGTTTGACCACGTTCACGTGGACCTCGTGGGTCCCCTCCCGCCATCGCAGGGGTGCACGCACCTTCTGACAATGGTGGACCGCACCACGCGTTGGCCGGAGGTGGTTCTTTTGGCGTCAACCACAGCCGAGGAGGTGGCGCGCGCGTTTGTAACTGCATGGGTGGCGCGTTTTGGAGTCCCGTCGGACATTACGTCCGACAGAGGCCCTCAATTTGTTTCCGAACTTTGGTCAGCAATGGCCCGCAGCCTGGGAGTCACAATTCACCGCACAACCGCCTACAATCCTCAGGCTAATGGGTTATGCGAACGTTTTCATAGGTCATTGAAAGCCGCTCTCAGGGCGTCACTGACGGATGCAAATTGGGTAGACAAGCTACCGTGGGTTTTATTGGGGTTGCGTTGTGCGCCTAAAGAAGACTTAGAAGCTTCCCCAGCTGAACTCGTTTTCACACAGCCACTTCGGCTGCCCGGGGAGTTTCTCCCGGATAATCCTGCACCAAGCAGCTCCCCGTCTCAGCTGTTGCAGCGTAGCATTGACGCAGGCATGTTGCCGGGCCCCGTTCATCACAGTTTTCCGCGCATTTTTGTGCCTAAAACTTTGAAAAACGCGGAGTTAGTTTTTATCAGACATGACGCGCATCGCACCCCACTGCGACCACCTCATGATGGGCCGTTCAGAGTGTTGGAAACAGGGGACAAGCATTTTTTGCTAGATTTGGGGGGTAGGAGGGGAAAGGTTGGCATAAACAGACTCAAACCCGCTTTTGTGGTGGCGGACGAGCAAGTGCTGTTGGCAAGGGCCCCTCAGTGCAGCAGACCACCACGGGGTGCTTCCCAGAGTAATATTTCCCCAGATCACCCGCAGGGACTGACAGAAGGTTTTCACCCCCAGACAGCAGCTCCCCAGCATGATGGCACCACGGGGGCGTTGAACCCTGGTTACAGCAGATACGGGAGAAGACTGAAGCCCAAGCAGCATGTGGATTGATGTGTAATGATGTTATCATAGCATGCAAACTGTTATTCTGTTGTTCGATCTAGATGTTTGGGGGGGGGATGTAGCCACACATGTCACCTACTTTATGACTTACATAATGCCTCACATCTTAGATAAGAACAAAGGCAGAGTTTCCTTGGAGATAACAGGAAGCTGTGAAAGTGTTAGCTTTGGTATGCAAGAGACGGCCTGGAGGATCCTTTGTGGGCCTAAGACTGTGGGAGTGATATTAAGGGATTAAAGAGGAGATGCATTGTTACTTTGGATTTGAATGCAATGTGACTTGTGAGCTGTGGGGAGACCTGAGTATATAAGGGACGAGTTTGTTCTGAGATGCTCTCTTTCTACTTTGCTCATGTTGGAGACGTGTAATAAACTGCCTTGAGACAAACAATGCCTCGTCAATTACACACTCCACAGGAGCGCCATTTTCTTTCTAATTGACGAGTCTGTGGTCTATATTAATCATATATTCTATAACCTACATATGTTGAAGCATGTGAGAATGTTTGGTGATTACATATGTAAGGCGACTTCACACCTCAGAACAGGACAAAGAGTCTCAACCGCCAGTGAGGATCAAAGAGCTTCCCAGGCACTGCGGTGGAGACCGGATGGATTGCCCTGACCCCCCAGGGCCAAGAGGAGGAGTACGAAGATAATGGGGGGATTAAGATAATGAGGGATGTCAGCTTTGGATATGCATGTCTTTTGTTATGTGCGAGTATAAGTTCATAGAGCTGAAGGTGTTCGGTCTCTCACTTCTTCTGCTGCTGCACCTAGATGAGACTTGTTAGAGGAGCTGATAATAAACTTTGGTTTATGAATCACATTGCCTCGTTATTTCAAGCTCCTCTACACTGGTGACCCTGACGCGAGGATGGACCAGAGGCGTTCCCCCGCGATCGACTCATCTGTGGCGACCCAGGCAGACGCCGGCGCCCATGCAGACAGGGGAACAGATGGACGACGTTCTCCCACGGCAGAAGTGATAGAGAGGGCTCAACCGAGCACCAGCGCCGCTGAGAGAGCCGAAGCAAGGCACTCTCACCCTGCGGACACATCAGTGACGGTCCACACAAACGCCGTCACCGTCAACCTGCCGGACTTCTGGCAGGAAGACCCCGCCTCGTGGTTTCAGCAAGCTGAAGCCCAGTTTGCACTTGCGGGCATCACGGCTGACGATACAAAGTTCTATCACATCGTCGCCAAACTCAACGCCGCCACTTCGAGATGTGCGCGGAGCATAATCCAACGGCCGCCGGCCCAGGACAAATATGAAGAACTGAAAGCGACCATCGTGGCAAATTACGTCCCCTCAGCCGAGGAGAGAGCCGAGAGGATCCTGGCGGTCTACGGCCACAGAGGAGGCAGACCCAAGGCCCTCATGGAGGACTTGCTGCAACTTAAAGAAGAGGACAACGACAACTTCCTCTTCCATTTCATATTCCTCAGTACGCTGCCACCACACGAGAGGGACGCTGGCCAACATGCGATGCAGCACCCAGCAAGACTTCCGCACGCTAGCTCACGAAGCTCAACGGCTCGTCAACGCCTGCAAGGAGCAGACACCCACAGCAGCATCCGCAGATGTCCAGAGCCACGAGGAGCCACAAATCACCGAGCAGAACCAGCCTGCGGTGACAGCGACACGGCCAGGACGCAACAGACGGAGCGACGTTTGTTATTACCACCACCGCTTCGCCGAGAAGGCTTACAAATGCGTTCCCCCCTGCAAATTCACAATTTCGGGAAAATGCCGAAGCCGAGAGCCGTTAACAGCGGCGGTTCTCGGCGAAAAAAGCAAGCTTTTATATGTGACGGACGGACACACCGGCAAGCGGTTCCTTATCGACACGGGAGCTCAACTAAGTTTTGTCATGCCCTCCCAAGCAGACCGGGCCATGGGCCCCCGGGGCAATGGAGCGGTGGCAGCCAACGGCTCCACCATCGACACTTTTGGCGAAAAGAGCCTGCCCCTCTGCATCCACGGCCGCAACTACAGATGGACATTTGTTGTAGCGGCGGTGAGTTTTAACTTGTTGGGCGCAGATTTTTTGTGTGCACATGGGTTATTAGTTGATCTAGCGAACAGGCGCTTGGTTAATGCATTGTCCTTTGCTTCTATTCCCTGCTCAGCTCGACTTTCTCCACCACCCGTGCAGGCTAGCGTCACCACAGCAGGAGGTAAGTTTGATCAACTCCTCACCCAATTTCCAGCACTCACAATTCCCAAATTCTCAGCCACAGTGGCTAAACACGGGGCTGAACATTTTATTCCCACAACGGGCCCACCCGTATTTGCCAAAGCTCGGTGCTTAGACGCGGCCAAGCTCGCCATAGCTCGGGACGAGTTTACCACCCTTGAAAAATTAGGCATTATCAGACGCTCGAAAAGCCCCTGGGCCTCACCACTTCACATGGTTCTGAAAACCGACGGTTCTTGGAGACCGTGCGGCGATTACCGCAGATTAAACAATGCGACAGCGCATGACCACTACCCAATTCCTCACATTCAAGATTTTTCACTGCATCTGGCGGGTGCGCGCATTTTTTCAAAAATAGACCTGGTCCGCGGTTATCATCAAGTCCCAGTTCGAGCAGAGGACATTCCTAAAACAGCTGTAATAACCCCTTTCGGCCTTTTTGAATTTTTGCGAATGCCTTTCGGCCTCAAAGGCGCGGCTCAAACCTTTCAGCGGATGATGGACGCAGTATTACGCGACCTCCCTTTTGTTTTTGTCTACCTCGACGATATGCTGGTAGCCAGCCCGTCTGAGGAAGAACACAAGCGGCATCTCACTATGGTTTTTCAGAGGCTAGAAGAGCACGGGTTAATAATCAATCCAGCCAAATGCAAATTCGGCGTGTCACAAATTGATTTTTTAGGACACAGAGTTTCTCCGAAGGGGGCAGTCCCACTTCCAGACAAAGTTCACGCGATAAAAAGTTTCCCACGGCCACAAACGGTCAAATCGCTGCAAGAATTTTTAGGAATGGTTAATTTTTATAACCGTTTCCTCCCCCACGCAGCTCAGCTCATGCAGCCCCTATATGACGCGCTCAGAAAACAAAAAGCTTCCAACGCGGTCGAATGGACCCCGGAGCGCGAACACGCTTTCGCGGAAGTAAAAAGCGCCCTAGCTAATGCCACATTGTTGGTTCACCCCGATCCCTCGGCCCGCATTGCGCTAACCACAGATGCTTCGGACCTAGCTATAGGGGCAGTTGTAGAACAACATGTCAGCGGAATCTGGCAACCTTTGGCATTCTTCAGCAAATCGCTAAACCAAACTGAGCATAAATACAGCACTTTTGACAGGGAGCTGCTAGCGCTTCATTTATCCATCCGCCACTTCCAGTTCTGGTTAGAAGGGCGGAGTTTCACGGCTTTTGTAGACCACAAACCGCTCACCTTTGCCATGTCTAAAATTTCAGAACCGTGGTCAGGCAGGCAACAAAGACAGCTGGCTGCGATTTCAGAGTTCACCACAGACATTCGACATGTGGCAGGCAAACTTAACGTGGTAGCAGACTGCCTCTCTCGCGCTGTGACATCGCCAGAGCGCGAGGAGACAGATTATACTACCTCAGCCGCAGAACTCTTCGCCAACGCGGACACATACGCAGCACCAATCCATGCAAGGATAGATTATACAGCCATGGCAGAGGAGCAAAGTAGTGACGCGGACGTGCGCGCACTCTTGTCTGGACCAACAGGGTTAAGGCTGGAGGAAAGGGGTTTACGCGACGGCGTGCCCCCCCTAATATGCGACATCTCAACTGGCCGACCGCGCCCGTTAATCCCAGCTCCATGGCGCTGCCGTATTTTCAACTCGATTCACTCCCTCGCGCACCCAGGTGTGCGCGCCTCGGTTAAAATGGTCGCCGAAAAGTTTGTGTGGCCTGGCCTGCGCAAAAACGTAAAAGAATGGGCAAAAACTTGCATTTCTTGTCAGCGCGCCAAAATACACAAACACACAAAAGCCCCTCTGGAGCCTTTTCCAATCCCTGCTAGAAGGTTCGACCACGTTCATGTCGACCTCGTGGGACCACTACCTTCCTCCCAAGGTTTCACACACCTGTTAACAATGATAGACCGCACCACGCGCTGGCCAGAGGCAGTCCCTCTGGCGTCAACCACAGCGGAGGAAGTCGCTTGCGTTTTTTTTGACAAACTGGGTGGCACGTTTCGGCGTCCCATCGGACATCACGTCCGATAGGGGGCCTCAATTTGTCTCGGAGCTTTGGTCAGCCATGGCCAGCAGCTTAGGGGCAACAATTCACCGCACCACCGCTTATCACCCTCAGGCTAATGGGTTATGCGAGCGTTTTCACAGATCTTTAAAGGCCGCCCTCAGAGCCTCACTAACGGATACAAATTGGGTAAATAAACTTCCCTGGGTTTTATTGGGGTTGCGTGCTGCGCCCAAAGAGGATCTAGACGCCTCTCCAGCAGAATTTGTTTTTGCACAACCTCTCAGGCTCCCAGGTGAATTTTTACCAGAGAACCCAGAGCCAGGGCATCTTCCAGCCCCGAGGTTTTAGGCAGCAAAGGACCGGACTCTCTCCCCGGACCGGCACATCACTCTTTTCCACGGGTTTTTGTCCCACAAGCTTTAAAGAACGCTGAATTCGTTTTTGTTAGGCATGAAGCTTTAAAACCAACTTTCCGCCCACCATACGATGGGCCATTCAGAGTGCTGGAACCTGGTGATAAACACTTTGTGCTTGATTTTGGGGATAGAAAAGAAACAGTCAGCATTGACAGACTTAAACCTGCCTTCTTGTTGAGAGACGAGCCTGCACAGTTGGCGAGAGCACCTCGGCGGGGTAGACCCCCCAAGAGAAAAGACTCACCCCCCTGCAGGGAACAAATAATCACTCTCCTTCCCAGGCTGCAGATTCCTTACAGGAAGGTCCCAGCAGGACGCCCAAGCGGACCCACAGCAGTTTCGGGAGAAGATTAAAACCCAGACGGCACAGAGACTGATGCAAACTACTCAACAGTTGTTCACTAATTGTGCTGTAACAGTTTAGGACTTGTGATTTTACTATGCTGTTATGATTACCACTGAACTCTCTTAGGAGCATGGCTGCTGGAAAGTTTCTTCTGTGGCAAGAAGTGTAGCAGTTAGTATGTCATAGTAATTATCTTAAACTGTGAATTTTTCTATTGTCCTTTTCTTAGTCGTTTGGGGGGGGGGCTGTGGTCTATATTAATCATATATTCCATAACCTACATATGTTGAAGCATGTGAGAATGTTTGGTGATTACATATGTAAGGCGACTTCACACCTCAGAACAGGACAAAGAGTCTCAACTGCCAGTGAGGATCAAAGAGCTTCCCAGGCACTGCGGTGGAGACCGGATGGATTGCCCTGACCCCCCAGGGCCAAGAGGAGGAGTACGAAGATAATGGGGGGATTAAGATAATGAGGGATGTCAGCTTTGGATATACATGTCTTTTGTTATGTGCGAGTATAAGTTCATAGAGCCGAAGGTGTTCGGTCTCTCACTTCTTCTGCTGCTGCACCTAGATGAGACTTGTTAGAGGAGCTGATAATAAACTTTGGTTTATGAATCACATCGCCTCGTTATTTCAAGCTCCTCTACAGAGTCTTCTGTTTTAAGCTACGAGTTTCTGTGTTGAACCAAGGAGTTAGAAATCTCTGATTAGACTTTCTTTTTTAAGGGGGCCACCAAGTCTAGAGTCTGATGCAGAGAAGCTGTAACACTATCCACCATGTTATCAATTACAGAAGGAGCAAGCTCTCTATAGCTTATTTCCGTTGTATTGACACATGGCATAGAGGAAACAATCTGCATAAATTTGGTTACAACATCATCTGAGAGGCATCTACTGTAGTAATATTTTTCTTTAGGAGCCAAATAGTCAGAAATAGTAAAATCAAAGGTTAACAGACAATGGTCTGACAGTACAGGGTTATGAGGAGACACTACCAGATTTTCTATTTCTATGCCATATGTCAGAACAAGGTCCAACGTATGGTGGAGATAATGAGTAGAATTTCCTACTTTCTGAGAAAACCCAATCGAGTCTACTATTGAATTAAATGCCACATTAAGGCAGTCACTATCTACATCTACATGTATATTAAAGTCCCCTACTATAATTATTCTATCTGATTTCAGCACTAAATCAGCTAAGAAATCAGCAAATTTGGATAAAAATTCTGAGTAGGTTGATGGGGGACGATAAACTATGGCAAATAAAATTGGGTTTAGCCTAAAATTGCTAAAGTGCCCAATACTGAGGACCAGGCCCTCAAAGGAATTATAACATGTTTTTTTGCTTTACATTTACTAGTAATTTGGAATAGTAAATTGTTGCTACTCCTTCTCCACGACCAGAACTTCTGGGATTTTGACAGTTTAAATAACCAGAGGGAGTTGATTCATTTAAACCAACATAATCCTCTTGTTCTAACCAAGTCTCTGTAAGGGATATTAAATCAATCTGATGATCAATTAACAGATCATGGACTAACAGAGACTTGGGAGTTAGAGACCTAATATTTAACAAACCGCATTTAATTTTTAAATTATGAGGAGGAAGAGAGGCCAAATCATTCAATTGAGAGGCTTCATGTTTAATTTGAGTTTTACCAACTTTTTGTTTAATCACTTTGGGATGCTTATACATTATATTTTTATTTACTTTGGAGGGAGCAGACAATGATTCTCTGATGGGGAAGACAGGGGCTAAGTTGAGGGGTGGCGGATGAAGAGGAGCTGCAGAGAGGCGTGTAAGACTGCGACTCTGCTTCCTGGTCCCAACTCTGAGTTGTCAAGGTTCTGGAAATTTGGATAAAAAAGATGCCAGATTGTTAGATAAATGAGACGCACCATCCAAAGTGGGATGGACGCTGTCTCGTCTCATAAGACCAGGTTTTCCCCAAAATGAGCTCCAATTGTCAATGTAGCCCACGTTTTTTTTGCAGGACACCACACAGACAGCCAGCGGTTGAAGGATGACGAGCGGCTAAACATGTCATCACTGGTCAGATTGGGGAGGGGCCCAGAGAATACTACAGAGGCAGACATCGTTTTGGTAAAGTCACACACCGATTTTACATTAAGTTTCATGACTTCCAACTGCCGGAGACGGATGTCATTAATGCCAGCGTGAATAACAATTATGAAGTATTTACAGTTACTTTTAGCCAGCATTTTCAAATTTGACTCGATGTCGCCTGCTCTGGCCCCAGGAATGCATTTGACTATGGCCGCTGGAGTCTCTAGGTTCACGTTTCTGACTACAGAGTCGCCAATGATCAGAGTTTTTTCCTCAGCGGGTGTGTCGCTGAGTGGGGAAAAACGATTAGAAACGTGAACAGGTTGGTGGTGTACTGGGGCTTTGCGGCTAGGCTTCCTTCCCACCCAGTCTCCTCGCTGCTGAGGAGGGCCGGAGGACTGCTAACAGGGCCTATGCTAGCGAGCTCCACTGCAGCTAGGGGACGTCCGTCGAGAGTAACTGGTGCAGACGGTGTTTCAATGCAGCGGAGCCGGGATTCCAAATCAGACAACCTCGCCTCAAGCGCCTCAAAAAGACAACATTTATTACATTTACCGTTATCACTAAAAGAGGCAGAGGTGTAGCTAATCATCTGACAGAGAGCATACCAGAGGAGGAGAGGAAGGAGAGCTAGTAGCCATAGCTAGTGGCTAACCCAAAGCTAACAAAAACACCGATGAATGGTGAACAGAAGGCTAAAGAGGGTGATTAGGTGAAATGGAGTGCGCACACAGGTGCAAGAGGCTTGATAAACAGAAATGAGAACTAACGGTAGATGGAAAAAAGTGGTTAAAATACAATTAAAAGCAAAAACCTCAGGAGAGTGAGGAGAGTTAACCACACGGACAGACAGCAATACAGGAAGTGATGATACGTTACCACAAGTGACGTTCCAATCAGACCTTGCAGTGATTTCTGCAGATTAAATAATGCCACAGCGCACAACCGCTACCCCATCCCGCATATTCAGGATTTTTCAGTTCACCTCACCGGGGCGCGCATTTTTTCCAAGATAGACCTGGTCCGCGGTTACCACCAGGTCCCGGTGCGCGCTGAGGACATACCTAAAACGGCAGTAATAAACCCGTTTGGTCTGTTTGAGTTTTTACGCATGCCTTTCGGGTTAAAGGGTGCAGCACAGACATTCCAACGCATGATGGATGCGGTGTTGCGCGATCTGCCGTTTGTGTTCGTCTACCTGGACGACATCCTCGTGGCCAGCGCGTCCGAAGACGAACACTTAGCCCACCTCAGGACAGGTTTCCAGAGGTTGGAGGAGCACGGATTAATAATCAACCCGGCGAAGTGCCAGTTCGGGGTGACGGGAATCAATTTTTTGGGCCACCGCATCTCACTGGAGGGAGCGATACCTTTGCCAGACAAGGTGCACACAGTGGCAAATTTTCCCCGGCCTCAGACGGTCAGGGAGCTGCAGGAGTTTTTGGGGATGGTTAACTTTTACAACTGTTTCCTCCCCTGCGCAGCCCAGCTCATGCAGCCGTTGTACGCAGCGCTTAAGAAAAGGAAACCAGCGGACAGAGTCGACTGGACTCCTGAACGAGAGCAGGCGTTTTCCGAGATTAAAACAGCCCTGGCGAACAGCGCACTGCTGGCACACCTGGACCCGGCGGCTCGGATAGCGCTCACTACCGACGCCTCGGACGTGGCCATAAGGGCCATCGTGGAGCAGCACGTCACCGGTTCTTGGCAGCCGCTTGCCTTTTTTAGCAGGTCTTTGCGCGACAGTGAGCGTAAATACAGCGCATTCAACAGAGAGCTACTGGCTCTCCACCTGGCTATACGCCACTTCCAGTTCTGGCTGAAAGGGCGCACCTTCACTGCGTTCGTGGACCACAAGCCGCTAACGTACGCAATGGCCAAGGTTTCGGAACCATGGTCGGGCTGGCGGCAGAGATAGCTGGCCACGATCTTGGAGTTTACGACCAACATTCAGCATGTGACCAAGTAAACGCAATGTGGTGGCGGACTGCCTCTCACGCACATTAGTGGCCCCAGTCTACGTGGGGATAGATTACATGGCCATGGCCGCTGAGCAGATCGGCGACACGGACATTTGCGTGCTCCAGTCTGGACCAACAGGGTTAAGACTGGAGAGCAGAGTACTGCAGGACGGGGGGCCCCCCCTAATCTGTGATGTCTCCACGGGGCGCCCGCACCCGGTGGTCCCACGTGCTTGGCGCCACCGCGTTTTTGAGTCGGTTCACTCCCTGGCGCACCCAGGAGTGCGCACGTCAGTCAAAATGGTGGGAGCGAAGTTCCTCTGGCCGAGCCTGCGCAAACAGGTGAAACAGAGGGCGGCAGCCTGCGTAGCGTGCCAACGAGCCAAACTGCACAGGCACACAAAGGCCCCCATGGAGCCGTTCCATATCCCGGCTAAGAGGTTTGACCACGTTCACGTGGACCTCGTAGGCCCCCTCCTGCCATTGCAGGGGTTCATGCACCTCCTGACAGTGGTGGACCGCACCACATGCTGGCCCGAAGCAGTCCCGCTAGCTTCCACCGTGTCCACAGAAGTTGCACGCTTTTTTTTTGACGACATGGGTGGCACGTTTTGGTGCCCCTTCGGACATCACGTCCGATCGGGGCCCGCAGTTTGTTTCCGACCTCTGGTCCACGATGGCCCAGAGCCTGGGCGTCACAATTCATCGCACGACCGCGTACAACCCACAGGCCAATGGGTTATGCAAGCGTTTCCATAGATTGCTTAAAGCAGCACTCAGGGCTTCGCTTACGGATGCAAATTGGGTGGACTGGTTGCCGTGGGTTCTATTAGGGTTGCGTTCAGCACCGAAGGAGGATTTGGCGGCCTCCCCAGCAGAGCTGTTTTTTTCCCAGCCACTGTGGCTCCCCGGGGAATTTTTGCTGGATAACCCCGCGCCGAACACCCTCCCCGCATTCACGGCATAGTGCAGGGGCAGGGACGCTACCCAGCCCGGCCCACCACTGTTTTCCCCGCGCTTTTGTGCCAAAGACCTTGAAGGACGCGTCATTCGTATTTGTCAGGCACGATGCCCACCGGACCCCATTGCACTCACCCTACGATGGCCAGTTCAGAGTGCTGGAACCCGGGGACATACATTTTGTGTTAGACTTGGGGGGTCGCCAGGAGACACATCTGTATAGACAGGCTTTAGCCCGCCTTTGTTTTAGCAGACGAACAGGTGGTGTTGGCCTGAGCTCCTCGGCGCGAACGACCCCCACTGAGAACTCCCCAGGTAAATGACTCGTCAGATCAGTCACACGAGCATGCTGAAGGTTTCCCCCCCACCCCATTGTCCGCCCACAGACGGACACACCCCCAGGAACCCCCCACCAGCACAGCAGTGCCTGGGAGCCAAAAAAGATCCCCCGTTACAACAGCTGTGGACGTAAACTGAAGCCCAAAGGACATAAGGGTTAAGGCTCAGTCTGAGATTCTGGGGGGGGGGGGGGGGGGGGGGCGGTGTGGGAAGCCACTCAGTAGTTTCCCTCAGTAGTTTTCCCTCAGACTGAAGAGATGGCAGATCAAAGGTGCTAGAGGACAAGGGGAACTGTCATGGGGGGTTGATATGTAAATACAGCACCTCAGGTAGCGGAGGAGGATTAATATAAAAGAGAGTGCCTGCAACCTGTGTTTCTAATGTTTTGGATTCTGGTGGATGTGAGAGGAAGAGAATAAAGTTTCATCTGCTCTGAACGCTCGGCCTGAGTATTCATCTCTCCACAATATAGGTGAAAGTTACAATGATAACCTAACTGGTAATTAATTCCACTCCACTGAAACCATAGAACAAGACTGGGTTGTTTAAAATGTGTGTATTATTATTTTCTTTGCAATATGACAACAGACAACAAAATAAATTAACACAGAATACAAAATAAGTAATTTACAGACATTTCTGTCAGCACTCCTCTAAACAACAACCAACGTGGTTCATTAACATGGGTAACATTTTTGTTATTTGTAAACAGTTTAACTGTCGTTGAATAAACTATGATGACGTTTTGTGAAACTCAGACATGCTCTATTACTTCCTGATATTGACTTTTCTCATTACAGACCAGCAAGACTGATGAGATATGCAGTTCACATTTGTGTTAACTGCCACATCCAGCGGTTAATACTATATGCCGTCACTCTTGTTGACTTCACTATATACAGTATATTAACTTTGAACAGAATAATTTACATATCCTTTTAAAAAAATGTGTTTACATTTTTATGTATGAGAGCTTGGTTATGACAAAGGACCAGCCACAGTGTCAGCACTCTTCTCCGTGTCACAGTCTTTTTCTGATGATGTGGGGACCGAGGGCTCTCGGAGCGAGTTTGGCACGCTGCTCGTCTGACCCAAACCTTTGCTTGGGAGGTCAGCTGTTGCCTCGGCATCAGGTTCTTGTGGTGGAGCTGTAGCTAAAGACAGAAGAAAAGCCGAAAAGACAACGTGAACTATGAAAATGTCACTAACATGGTGGGTGGTAATGACACAGAAATGCAAATGACAGAAGGCTTCCTGATAGGGTTAAAGCCTCCATACTGAGGCACTAACACAGGCAACAAAGCAGACAGTATTGGAAGGAGTTCAAAAGGATGAGTAAACATGATTATGCTTTAAAAATGTCTTGATGAATGTCGGTACAATATTCACCGTGGATCTTTCTCCCCTTAAAAATTTTAAGACATCTGCAGAGAATATATAACATATCTCTGCCATGTCTATATTCCAGGGCTGCCAATAACTTGCTACTTAACAGTTAACAGCCAATGCACCCCACCATGAAAATGTAATTCGTGAAAGTTTTTCCCCACATGCTGTTAAACAGCACAAACAATTTTTAATACAGCTTTTTCAAACATCCTAGTTTTATGGAATTAGGAAAGCTTAAACTGTGGTTTGATTCAAACAAATTAACGCTCAATTTAAGTAAGACAAAATTTATAGTCTTTAACAACCATCACAACAACTCTGTATCTAAACTTAGTGTAAATGGTGTAGAGATTGAAAGGGTATCTGAAACTAAATTTCTTGGAGTAATAATTGATAATAAACTGTGTTGGAAATCACATATTAATTATATTAAAGGTAAAATATCCAAGTCAATTGCAATATTACACAGAGTGAAATATTTGCTGAATCAACCCACACTATATACCTTGTATCATTCATTAATACTCCCATACATGACATATTGTAATGAAGTATGGGGAAATACATATAAAACAAACATATATCCAGTCTTTATGCTTCAGAAGAGAGCTATTAGAATAATAAACAAAGCTGCTTACAGGGAACCAACAAACCCACTTTTTCTTAAATTAAAAGCTCTCAAGTTGAAAGATCTGGTTGACTTTAAAACTGCAATAATAATGTATAAAGTGAAGAATCTATCACTGCCCACAGATATCCAAAAGTTGTTCCAAATAAGGGAGAAACAATATCATTTCAGAGGAACATGTATATTTCAAAAACCTTCAGTGAGAACTACCACCAAGCAACACTGTGTTTCAGTGCAAGGAGTCAGATTATGGAACGATTTTGGACCTGAATTAAAATCATGTACAACGCTTGGACAATTTAAACAAAAACTAAAGGAAGAAATACTCCAAACATATATACAAGATGACATGTAAAATCACATAAGGATTGTCATATCCAGCCTGTGTTGTGTTGTAGCTTAGTTTTTTTCTGTCACATTTTGTCTTAGCTTCGTTTTTGATTTGTAATCGCTCTTGTCTTGTTTTTTTGGTTTTTTCTTTTGAATTCTTGGATGGAATATGGGTGGGCAATATAAGCTGCGGCTTCAGCCATCACCCATTTCGGATAACTTATGTTGAACTGTATAATCAGAGGAGTTATTGTCTAATTTGACCTTGTTGGATTTGCTTTCCCCCTTTGTTATATTATTCAGTTTCTTTTAACCTGTACTATCCGAAATAAAGATTCATTCATTCATTCATTTTGGATGCTTCCATTATTTTAAACAAAATTATTTCACAAAAACCAGAAACTATCAGGGTCAAAATTATGAGCCCCGATACTAATAGTCAAGGGGACACCGGAGTGGTGTCTTAGAGGTACAGCATGCACCCCACAACAGGGAGGTCGGGATTTAAGTCCCGGCCTGGTCATGCCAAAGACCACATAAAAATGGAACTTCCTGCCGTCCAGCTTGGTGCTCAGCAAAAATGGAACGGAGGAGGGAAATGTGGGTGGCAGTGGCTCAGGAGGTAGAGTGGGTCGTCCAATAACCAGAGGGTTGGTGGTTCCAATCCCGCTCTCCCCAGACATCCTGTCGTTGTGTCCCTGGGCAAGAAACTTTACCCACCTTGCCTCCAGTATCCATGACACTGGGTATGAATGTGTATAAATATTCAGTAGCGGTCAGAGAGGCCGTTGGCGGGGACTGGTAGCCACGTTTCCGTCAGTCTGCCCCAGGGCAGCTGTGGCTACAGTAGTAGCTTACCACTATCAATGTCTGTCTGGAGTGAATGAATAACAGACTCGCTGTAAGCACTTTGAGATGTCACTTGGCATATAAAGCGCCATATAAATCTAAAGACAGCCTGAAGTCATTTATTTTCAACAAGTCTCACACTCCTGAGAAATCCCAGCCCAGTCTTCTTTAGCGAATCTCTCACACTCCTCCAAATCTGATGGTCTTCTGGTGTGGACCTTGGTCTTCAGTTCATTCCACAGCTTTTCACTGGGATTCGTCAGAGCTTTGTACAGGCCAAATAGTAACGTTCACTTTGGTCTTCTGGAGGTAGTTCTTCACAAGGATCAGCGTATGTTTTGGGTCATCATGTTGGAAGAAAAAGCAATGCAGCTTTCTTTCAAAATCTTCACATATCCTTCTTCATTCATGACTCCTTCCAACTAAATGAAATTTTCCAGTTCCAGATGCACAGAAGCATCCCCACAGCATAATACTCCTACCGCCTGTCAGGATGGGGTCCTTTGGGTTGTACGCCTCTCCCTCCTTTCTCCAAACATTGGCAGTATCTCTGTAGCCAAAGCGCTCTAGTTTTGTCTCCTCTGACCAAAGGATGTGCTTCCAGTATGCATAATCTTTCTCCAGGTTGTCCTTAGCATACTTCAGTCCGGCTTGAAGGTGTCTCGAGTTTTTCTTGGTCTGCAACCTTGCAGTCCATTCCTTGTGCAGGGTTCAAGTGATTATCTTTTTTGAGATTACAACTCCCGACCAAGTCATTCACAGGTGTCTTGGCAGTTTTTCTGGGGTCTTCAGACAACTCTCACTAGTTTTCTTTTCAGAGTCTTTGAGATTGTTCTTGATGATACTTCTCACTCCAGTTCTTGACACTTGGAAACGCTGCGATAACTTCCATCTGCTGCTTTGTGAACATCAATAATTCTTTTTCTCAAGTTTAAACTGATTTCTTTTGTTTTTGCCATGATGCCTTCTCAAGTGACAGCTCAAACCCTTGAGAAATTTTTATACTGTCTGTAAACTGGAATAACCCTCAGTTTTAACTTGATTTTACAAGCTTTCATCTTAAACATTTTCTGTTTTGGAACATCTTATTATTGATCCATCTATGGAATGTAAAAATATCAACTACTTATCAAAGACTGAATCCCACAGGCATCTGCAACTAAACCATTAACATGAATGCATTTGAGAGCAGTGTTAAAAGTACTTTAAAAATATTTTGTTTAAATGGAATCAGGAGCAGGTTACTTTAGAGATTACCTGACTGAGTGCAGGACTTCATATGTTCAGGCCAGTGTGCTTGCTGACAGGGGTAATCACAGTAGCTGGTGTTCCAGCAGCAGTAAAAGATGGCCTCTTTTCTGCAGTTTGCACACCACTGTTTCTTCTTTGTTTCATCCACTGCTTGCTGCTTCTCCAGCTCCATCTGTTTTTTCACCTCACTCACCAACCTTTCTCTTTCCTGCTCCAGACTTTGCCTCATCTCTGCCATGGTTAACTCTATAATGAAAAATAAAGGCATTACTCATGACAAGCAGAACTCATTGCACAGTTGTACATAGGATAAGAAGATAAGATAAGATTATACTGTTAGCAGATTCTTTACCTCCGCCAAGGGAGGAGGTAATGTTTTTGGAGGCGTTGGTTGGTTGGTCTGTCTGCCTGTTAGCAGCATTACTCCAAAAGTTATGAATGGATTTTGATGAAATTTTCAGAAAAGGTGTGTAATGGCACGGGGAACAGAGGATTAGATTTTGGTGGTGATCTGGATCCAGTAATTTTTAAAAAATTATTTTATACAGTATATTTATATTACGCTTTTCATGTACTGCCCCTTTAAGACGTGTCCAAGGAGTTATTCGGTCTTTATGGCGGCGTTACGTGCGTGGTGGCACTACAGGGCCATGCACCTCCACATTTTTAACCACAGGAGCCTCAAGGTCATGAACGATCTTCAATCTAATGCTGGAGAAAGTATTTTTTTGTAACTGGGAGCATTATCTCGTGGGGAATACTGGTATATTAAAATGTTCAGAATGTACATGGCGCAACGCCAACTATTCCTTACAATCTTGGATTGATCTGTGGCTCATATCACCCTCTTGTGTACAGTTAGTTTCAGGAAAAAGCTTAGAGAAATTTCTTTCCTATATTCGATAAGACAGTTTTACACCACAGCTGCATAGAGCAGAGCAGAGCACTACTGACCTACTCCCACAAGGTAAAAGGTGATTTTCATTTCCTTCCTCCTTTTCAAGCTCCTTGGGTCCAGTCTTCACCTGGTCTTCACACAATATTCTCCACTTTCTGATCACAAATTAATCTCCATAGTTTTGTTGGAAACCAATCAATAGAAAAGTAATTTACGATAAGTGGGTATTGGAAATTAAACAATAAATAAATGATATTGTTGGTAGTTAGTAAAAATAATGTTTCACATACAGAAAAGGGAATTTTTAAAGTTTATGATCAATTTGGCAATCAGACGAAGCAAAGAAATTAAGGAAAATAAAATAACTATACTGAATATAATAGACTAATTAAACACAGTAAACATTTATATGATCTGCAGAATATACACAAATCGTACTGATAAGCAACGGCAGCAGCTTTTGACAAAGCAGCATAAATCGATGGGCTCTGCTGTCGATCGGTGCTACTCGTAGCATTTTTCGATAGGGCAGCACAAATCAACAGAACATCGGCAGACAAGGGTGTGAGCCATGTGACCCACATGGTATGTAAACACTGTAAACTTCAGCACTGCACAATGCTTAATTTCTGTTATGCTTGTTTACTACACACTGCAGTGATATGATACCGCACTGTTGTGCAATATTGCTTAATAATTATGAACCTTGTCAGTAAACTGTAAGGGAGAAGAGAGGAGGAAAAAAAAAGAAAACCGAACTGACAGCTACAATAAACCCTGATACTGATTTAAGGTAGAATTGCCCAGCCCCAACGTATGCTCAATTCAATTATGACAGGCTTGTTATTATTATAATGTAGTCATATTGTTTTGGCTGCCGTTTCTCTGTCTGTTAGCAGGATCACGCAAAAACTCCTAGATGGATTTGGATGATATTTGGTGGCCCTTGGCCCAAAGATGAATTCATTAGATGTTGGAGGTGATCTGTGAGTGCATACCTCCGCCAAGGCCCTATCTCGCAATGGAGAAATGGATGGCGATATGGACGGACAAAGGGAGGAAGGGGCACAGCCTTAGCGGAGGTATGCATTATCTGAGTGCCCTCTAGTTTTTAATAGAAATTCTCACCAAGGTTGTGCTTCATCTCTGACAACTCTTGCTGATGCAACCACTGCAATTTCTCTATTTCAATTCTCAGTCGTCTTATCTGTAGAAAAAAAAATAATCATAAAATTCACTACTGATTTAGTTTGTTTCTGTCTCTACTGAGCCAAGAATTAACAGCTACCTCTGCTACTGTGTTCCCTGAAGTACTCTTAGAAAGGTCGTTGTAGATTTCAGTCATTGTACCTTTGATGGCATCCATTATCTGAAAAGAAAATACTTGTTTCACATTTTATTTGCATAAACTCAACAAGCCCAGTTTACTGCAGTAAATATTAAATACAGTGCATCTAGAAAGTCTTCACAGCGCTTCACTTTTTCCACATTTTGCTATGATACAGCCTTATTCCAAAATAGATTAAATTAATTCTTTCCTCAAAATTCTACACACAATACCCCACAATGACAACGTGAAAAAAGATTTTTGCAAATTTATTAAAAATAAAAAACTAGGAAATCACATGCACATACAGTAAGTATTCACAGCCTTTGCCATGAAGCTCAAAATTGCTCTTAGGTGCATCCTGTTTCCACTGATCATCCTTAAGATGTTTCTAGAGCTTAATTGGAGTCCACCTGTGGTAAATTCAGTTGATTAGACATGATTTGGAAAGGCACACACCTGTCTATATAAGGTCCCACAGTTGACAGTGCATGTCAGAGCACAAACCAAGCATGAAGCCAAAGGAATTGTCTTTAGACAGGGTTGTCTCAAGGCACAAATCTGGGGAAGGGTACAGAAAAATATCTGCTGCTTTGAAGGTCCCAATGAGCACAGTGGCCTCCATCATCCATAAATGGAAGACGTTCAGAACCATCAGGACAATTCCTAGAGCTGGCCGGCTGTCTAAACAGAGCAATTGGGGGAGAAGGGCCTTAGTCAGGGAGGTGACCAAGAACCCGATGGTCACTCTGTCAGAGCTCCAGCATTCATCTGTGGAGAGAGGAGAACCTTTCAGAAGGACAACCATCTCTGCAGCAATCCACCAATCAGGCCTGTATGGTAGAGTGGCCAGACGGAAGCCACTCCTTAGTAAAAGGCACATGGCAGCCCACCTGGAGTTTGCCAAAAGGTACCTAAAGGACTCTCAGACCATGAGAAACAAAATTCTCTGGTCTGTTGAGCCAAAGACTGAACTCTTTGGCGTGAATGCCAGGCGTCATGTTTGGAGGAAACCAGGCACCGCTCATCATCAGGCCAATACCATCCCTACAGTGAAGCATGGTGGTGGCAGCATCATGCTGTGGGGATGTTTTTCAGCAGCAGGAACTGGGAGACTGGTCAGGATAGAGGGAAAGATGAATGCAGTAATGTACAGAACCATTCTGGATGAAAACCTGCTCCAGAGCACTCTTGACCTCAGACTGGGGCGATGGTTCATCTTTCAGCAGGACAACGACCCTAAGCACACAGCCAAGATATGAAAGGAGTGGCTTCAGTACAAATCTGTGAATGTCCTTGAGTGGCCCAGCCAGAGCCCAGACTTGAATCCAATTGAACATCTCTGGAGAGATCTGAAAATGGCTGTGCACCAACGCTTCCCATCCAACCTGATAGAGCTTGAGAAGTGCTGCAAAGAGGAATGGGCTGAACTGCACAAAGATAGGGGTGCCAAGCTTGTGGTATCATATTCAAAAAGACTTGAGGCTGTAATTGCTGCCAAAGGTGCATCAACAAAGTTTTGAGCAAAGGCTGTGAATACTTATGTACATGTGATTTCTCAGTTTTTTATTTTTAATAAATTTGCAAAAATCTCAAAAACCTTGTTTCACGTTGTCATTTTGGGGTATTGTGTGTAGAGTTTTGAGGAAAAAAATGAATTTAATCCATTTTGGAATAAGGCTGTAACATAAAATGTGGAAAGAGTGAAGCGCTGTGAATACTTTCTGGATGCACTGTATGTAGCTATAGATGGTTGCAGTCATTGCGATGATAGATAAGTCATAACTAAATCCAGTAAAAGTGACCCATTGCAGAACAAATACTAATAGAAAACTGCACTAACTTTATTTGTGTATTTGGCAATGTCAGCAGCCACATCTGCTGAGGCAGTGGGGATGTATTGGTCTGTTGTCACTGGTGAAGATGCAGCAGCTGAAGCTGTCATCAAGGCAACAGAAGCTGGGCTACTGGACACCAGGGTGACAGCTGATGTGGATGTACTGACTGGTGAGTCTTTTTGTTGTACAGCTACAAAACAACGTTAACCAACATCACTTGGACAAACAGGCAAATTATGATTGCATGAGGGGAAACAATATCATCTGGCACTATATAGTTCATACTTGAAGCTAATCAGCAAAACTATTATTCACCTTTGGCAGCTTGTCTGGTCTGATAGCGTGTGCTTTGTGAAGACTGCTGTGCTGGCGCCGATGATGAAGAGACTGTTGTAGAGCCATTTCCAGCTGCTTGAGCCTGGGTCGACGCTTGAGCCTGACCTTGCGTGGTTGCTGCAGGTTGCTGGTTTTGTTGCTGACGTTGAACCTTCAGCATGTGCCATTTCTGAGAGGAGGACTGAAACTTGGACGTGGGATTCCACACCACAGCTCTCTGTACCACTGGAACTGTCTCTCTTGGCAGTAGAGGGCGCTGTTTCTTCAGAGCCGATGTGGAGGCAGAGGAGGAAGGAGGGGCTGTGACTGCAGCACTGGTCACAGATGCAAGGCTGATGGTTGCAGGAGAAGGAGCAGTGAAGGAGACCACGGTGACAGGTATGGCCATAGGCGACTGTGTGGAAAGACTGGCAGGTGTGGAAGGTGCTGCGCTGTTTTGCGATGGCAGTGTTGATGGAGTGACACTTTTACCTGCAAAGAAAAAGCACGTGTCCATTGCTGTTGTTATAACTGGATTGGCATTTACGTATATAATTTTTAATTTTTTTTGTCTAACTGACCACTTAAAACCCTTCCACACTACTGATTGTTTCCATACACATTCATACATTAATCCAATGCCTAAAGTTGTAGATTTTGATTTTTTGAAGTGATAACTTCACAAAATAAATAAGTAACTTCTCAGGATATGTTAAATTAGGGGATGTGAAAGGAACTATGTACTCCTTTGTCCTTTATTTTATAAGCTGTAGACAATCATGAAAGTAACACTCCAGCAGGAGACTGTGGTAAACGCTGATGTCAGTGGTGGGGAAAAAACTCAGACACTGGTATCCCAGCACTGGAAACAACTGCTGATGTTTTCAAGCAAGCCAAAAAGAAAAAGAAAAAAAAAAAAAGAAAGAAAGCAAGTCAAAAAGTGAGAACAGAAGGAACAAAATCCCAGTCAATATTAGGAAACATTTTCAGTGATGGACAGAACTTTGTGATCAGTCAGTGGAACAGTGCTGTTATTCTTCTGGACAGGTGACCTGCTAACTTCTGTAATGTACGGACTGTACTGGAACATAATGCTTGACAATGATTTTGTGTTTGCTAAAAGTCTAGTATTGTGTAAACAAGAATAATTTAGTGTTGTGTATGTAGCAGTCAAATATGTCAGACTTTCTGGCCCTCAACAGTCTTCTTTATCTTTCTGCTGCTCCATTTCACTCTATACTCCATACATCCTCTTCTCTCACACCAGTCCTTTTCATGTCCTCCTCCACTATATCCACGAATCGTCTCGGTGGTGTCTCAAAACCGCTCAACCTGAGCTGTCCCTCTGACATACTAATTTGTGATACTGTCCCTTCTACTTACTCCCAATGAAAACCTCATCTTAGATTCTGCCATCTCCTGCCTTTGTCAGTGCCACCGTCTCCAAACCATACATCATAGCAGGTCTCACTACTGTCTTGTAAATCTTCCCTTTGACTCTAGCTGCTATCTTTCTGTCATGAATCACCCCTGACACTTGTCTCCACCCACCCCACCTTACCTGCACTCTCTTCCTCTTTTTTTTTCTCCATAGTCATAGGACAGACTACCATCCAATGCTAGCTAGCTACGTTCTCTCCTGGTACTACCTTGCAGTTTCCCATCTCTACTGGCCCTTAACACTAAGAAATAGAAGGTAGTGTGAGCACAATATAATGGAAAAAGCTGAAAACAAGTAAATGTATGTACATGTTCATGTATGCTGGAAACACTTTCACAATGTGGTGTCCATCCACAGTATTCAATTCAATTCAACTTTATTTATATAGCGCCATTTCACAACAACAGTCATCTCATAGCACCATCAACTGTAGGGGGAACCCCCACAGTTGCAAAAACACCCCAGCAATCAGGCGATCCCCTGTGAGCAAGCACTTGGCGACGGTGGAGAGGAAAAACTCCCTTTTAACAGGAAGAAACCTCCAGCAGAACCAGGCTAAGGGAGGGGCAGTCATCTGCTGCGACTGGCTGGGGGGTGAGGGGATAGAGAAGATGAAAAGAACAGACATGTAGAGAGCAAACAGCACGATGGGGACTCAATCTATGGGAGAGAACAAACAAATGTTAATGACCAGCAAAAAAAATATTTCATTGAGAGTGAGGAAAGGAGTGAGGCCCAGTGCATTACTGGAGGTCCCCCGGCTGACTAAACCTATTTTGTCAGTATATGATGAATGACTCTTTATTTCATCTGAAGATGCCAAGAAAAAAATGAGGAAAGTGCATTTAAATATCAGTCGCTATGGAGGGTGACAATATGTATGGGTACATATTCATACCATGTAGGGTAACTAAGTAGACGGTTATGCTGTTTAGTCCATCTAGCTACAATGCTCCGCACTGTGTATATATTGTGACGTAGGCGAAGTTCACACAAAGAAGAGGAAAAGATGGTTGTGACGAACAGGCTTTATTCACACACACCCTGAGCACAGACAGGAGGGGAGGTCATTCTCCCAGACCTCCGTTTCAATCATGGTTATACAACACATGATACATCTTGCCCTAATCCTGCCTATAAAACACTGCTGGGTCATTATAACGCAGTTATAATGACCCAGTAAAAACATTTAAATGACTCAGTAAAAACATTTAAACAAACACACAAAATAATGTCCACTGTTGCAAAGCATGCTGGGGAAATCCCTGCTCCCCCCCCAATACAGCCCCGACGTTACACTGCCCCCCCCCCGGACTGGTTTCTGTCCCCAGAAAAATTAAAGTCCAATTCAAAAGTCCAATACGAACTCGTCCAGGTGTCGGGGCGGCCTTCGATGCCGACGACCAGCACGTACAGGCCTCCTAGCGTCCATCTGAGTCTCGGTCGGAGTATCTGGTCGGGATGAAAGCTCCGGTTCGACCACTAGCGGGGTGGATGGCTGATACGGGGCGAGACAGTCACGGTAGAGCACCACGACCCGGTCCCTTTTCTTTAGCCTCACCCTGTACACCACATCCGACAGTCTCTGCAGAACCACGCATGGTCCCGACCAATGGCTCGCCAACTTCGGTGATTGTCCTCTTCTTCTCTCAGGGCAGAAAACCCAGACTTGATCTCCCAGTGCAAAGTCCCTCCCCTGGCAGCGGGAGTTATACGCTCGCTTCTGCTGACCCCCCGCCGCTGCCAGGGCCTCCCGAGCCAGTTCATGTACTGTGTGGAGACGTTCTTTTAAACAAAACAAATAATCCAACCCGGGTTTTCCCTCCACCTCTGGCTCGGGGTGGGGGTGGGGCGAATACCAAATCCACCGGTGTGTGCAGCTCGCGTCCAAACATGAGCGCTGCAGGGGTGCACCGAGTAGATTCCTGAGTTGCCGTCCGGTATGCCCACAAAACAAAAGGCAGGTGCAGGTCCCAGTCTCGCTGTCGCTGGTCCACTAGTATAGCGAGCTGGGTGGTGAGGGTCCGGTTGAATCGTTCGACCAGGCCGTCGCTCTGTTGATGCAGCGGGGTGGTCCGGGTCTTCCGGATGCCCAGCCGCTTGCAGACCTCTCCGATAACCTCCGCCTCGAAGTTCCGACCCTGATCGCTGTGCAGCTCCTCCGGTGCGCCAAACCAACAGAACATTTCGTCCACCAGCTTTGATGCCGTCGTAGCGGTGCTCTGGTCCGGGACCACGTACGCCTCTGGCCACTTAGTGAAATAATCCATTGCGACCAGCACGTAGCGGTTCCCCCGGTCTGTGGTCGGGAAAGGGCCCAGGATGTCCACTCCTACCCGCTCCATCGGTGCTCCCACCCGGTACTGCTGCAGGGGAGCGTGGGATCGCTGAGTTGGCCCTTTCTGAGCTGTGCATGTGTCGCAGCGGTGGACATGGAGCTCCACGTCTTGATGACAACCGGGCCAGTAGAACCGGGCTTGAAGGCGCTGCAGCGTCTTTGTCACCCCGAAGTGGCCCGCCCCTACTGCCCCATGAACCAGCTGGAGTACATTGGGCCGGAGTCGACGAGGAGCCAACAGCTGCCAGACATGGCTCTGCCCAGCTGGAGTCTGCCACTGTCGATACACCATGCCTTCGTGGCAGCGGAGATTGGCCCACTGGGAGTGCAGGGCCTTAGTCTCTGGGTCCAGCGCTGACACAACCTCCCAGGCGGGCCGCTGTCCTGCGTCCAGCCACTGCCGAACCCGAGAAATGACCGGGTCTCTGTCCTGCTCGCTCTGCAGCTGCTGCGTGTCAAGGACCTCTGTGACGTCATCGGTGGGGGAGGCTGCCTGATCACCCGAGGAGGGGCTGCGCGTCACTGCGTTATTCCTGCTCGCAGCGGCCCGGAGAGCAGCAGCCCGTGGGATGGCTTGGTCTCGATCTTCAGCCTGTTGGCAGTGATGACACTCCTCTGTCGCACAGGGGCACCGAGACAGCGCATCAGCATTGGCATGGAGGCGGCCTGCCCGATGCACAATCTGAAAATTATAATCCTGCAGTGCCTCCAGCCATCTCGCCAACTGTCCATCCGGCAATTTGAAGTTCAATAACCAGGTCAGGGAAGCATGATCCATCCTGAGCTGGAACCTCCCCCCGTACACATACGGGCGGAAATGACGCAGTCCTTGAATGACAGCCAACAGCTCCCTGCGAGTCACACAGTAGTTCCTCTCGGCTCTGCTGAGAGTGCGGCTGAAAAAAGTGACTGCCTGCTCTCCCTGCTCTCCCTCCTGGGATAGCAGCGCCCCAATGCCCTGGTTGCTGGCGTCCGTGTCCACGATGAATGGGCGGTTCGGGTCAGGATACTGCAGGATGGGGGCTCTGATGAGCGCCGCGCGAAGCTGGGAGAAAGCAGCAGCACAATTCTCACTCCACTGAAATGTGAGTCCTTTCTGCGTCAGCTGATGCAGCGGGCTGACGATGGTGGCAAAGTTTTTCACAAACCTTCTATAATAGGAGACCAATCCGAGAAAACTCCTCAGTTCTCCCACGTTCCGTGGCACTGGCCAGTCTCTCACCGCTGCCACTTTTTCTGGGTCGGTGGCGACTCCCGCTGCGCTGACGACGTGGCCCAGGAAAGTGGTCTCCCGCCGGAATAGGTGGCATTTTCTAGGGTGTAACCGTAGCCCAGCCTGTCGGATGGCGTCTTGACCAGCACCACCGGTGCCGCCCAGGGGCTGCTGGAGGGCTTAATGACGTCTGCCTCCAGCATTTCTCACACTTTCTGCTGCTGCCCGCCCTGAAAAGGGCAGCCGGCGTGGGCGGAGTCGAATCGGCCTGGTCTCACCGGTGTCGATCTCGTGCTGCACCAAACTGGTCCGGCTGCATTCCTCATCCTTCGCAGCGAAGACACCCATATAACAGTCCAATAGTTCCCGCAGCTGGCGTCTCTGTTCCGGGTCCAGCCCGCTGCAGCTCCGCTGAAATAATTCCTCGACCGCCTGCTGCGTCTCTGCTGACACGCTGACCCCTCCCCTTGCTCTCCTTGTGTGTACTCGTGCTTTCTCTGCCCGCGCTGGTGGCGTCATCGCGTCCAGTCCTCGCGGTGGCCCGCCTGGTCCGGTCCATCCTCGCAGTCCCTCGATCGCGCAGACCCCCGTGTTCCTTCTCTGGGTTCTGCTGTGGAGCGTGATGGTCCGGTCTCCCAGTTGGAGGGACGGTCCGGCGGTGTCGATCTTGGCGTTCCAGGCTGTGAGCAGGTCTAGTCCAATAATACAGGGATCTTGGATGTCAGCCAGCCAGAATGGGTGTTTTATGTTCTGACCGGCCACCCCCACCACGAGGACTCTCCGCCCCCCCAGTCTGGCGCGCTCACCAGTAGCCGTGGTGACGCAGCGCTCGGTGGGTTCCCACCCCCGTGGGACCGTCTTGTTCGTGCCCGGCAGCACACCGGGTTGGACCAAGGAAATTGTAGAGCCGGTGTCAATCAGGGCCCGGATTGATGTCTTCTCCAAGCTGCACTGTAGATACATCCCTGGAGAGTGTCCAATTCAGCCCACACGTGGCGCCGGCTTGTCGGGGGAAACATCTGCAGGAGGTGGCTTGTCCCCGTCCACGCCACCTCGCACTAGTTTAACGCCGGCGAGGGGCCAGTTTGTCGTGGGGTGGGTGCAGGGCAGTACCGTGCAATGTGTCCCGGCTCTCCGCAGTGGAAGCACCCTCCCTCGCGACGCCGCGGCCATCTCCTCCGTGGATGCCCCGCCGTGGTCTGCCGTAACTCCTCCTCCTCTCCCTCGCTCTCAGCCGTGGCCTGGAAGGTTCTTTGTCTGTGCGTCGACGCTTCAATTGTGCTATTCATCAGCGGCTCCACCCGCTCTGCTTCTGCCACCGCAGTCTCCCAGTCGCTCACGGTGTGGATCCGTACGTGGCTCTGGAGCTGGACCGGGCGGACACCTTGGATGAAGTTCCGGAGGGCGAGCGTCTCTACCACCTCCGGTGCGAAATCTTGGTAGCTGCGCTGGGTTAGCAGCCGTATGTCTGCAGCATAGGCTCCTAGGCTTTCCTGGTTGCTTCAAAAGCGGTGGGTCAGCTGTTCCTGGGCATGCTCAGCGTCCGCCGTTCTCCCAAATCGTCTCCAGAGCACTCCTTGTAGCACTGGCCAGCTGCAGCACTCCTCAGGCCGGAGATCAGAGAGCGTGCAGAGAGCCCTCCCTTCCAAGGCCACGGCGGTTTCCTCTGGTGACCAGCCGTTCAGCGTGGCGGCCAGCTCGACCTGGGTCAGGTAGTCATCCAACGTGGCCTCGCCGTTGAAGCGGGGGATCTTGGCCCGCTGCCGGACGGATGGAACGGTCGCCTCCTGATCGATCGCCGCTCCTGATCGCCGTGGAATCGCCAGCCCGTCCTGCCCTGAAAAGGGCGGGAAGCGGGGCTGGTTTGCTCTGCTCTGCCCACTCTGCCTTGAAAAAGGCAGAGGGCAGGGTGCGCTGGTCCCGTCAGGTCCGCCGCTTCATTCGTCCTGGCGAGCGGCTCCGGGGGGTGGTGTCTCGACCCCGTCGTCCGTCGCCAGCTGAGCGATGAGTCGCTCCAGCTGCTGGATCTCCATTCTGATCCTGGCTTCCATCTGCTCCACCCCACTTCTGACACCAGTGTGACGTAGGCGAAGTTCACACAAAGAAGAGGAACAGATGGTTGTGATGAACAGGCTTTATTCACACACACCCTGAGCACAGACAGGAGGGGAGGTCATTCTCCCAGACCTCCGTTTCAAGCATGGTTATCCAACACATGATACATCTTGCCCTACTCCTGCCTATAAAACACTGCTGGGTCATTATAACGCAGTTATAATGACCCAGCAGTATAATAACTCAGTAATAACATTTATACAAAAACACACAAAATAACGTCCACTGTTGCAAAGCATGCTGGGGAAATCCCTGCTCCCCCGCAATACAGCCCAACGTTACAATATATATATTTATGTGTACATATGTATATTCACTGCTCTTATTTTCTTATCTTCTAAATCATTGCTCTGAGTGTTGCTATCCCTGTGCTGTTGCAATCCTGGAATTTCCCCATTGTGGGACTAAAAAAGGCTTATCTTATCTTATCTTAAACTACCAGGGACTGTAATGAAGCGAAATCACTGTTAGGCTCGAGCAGCTTTCAGTGCAAGTTCAACCATTTCACAGTGAAAAATGGAGGACAAAATGGACAAGCTGAGGTTGAATTTAAGAACTTGATCAGAGACTCTTAATCCCTATGTGGTGATAACATAATCATTGCTGCTTAAAGGACTCCCCCAACAAAGTTAATTAGCCGCCACCACTGTAAGTCATGTGACCCACAAAATCTGAAGAGGTATGCACAGTATAGAAACACTGACTTCTGCACCTGACAATGTTTAATTTGGTTACATACAGTGGATATAAAAAGTCTGCACACCCCTGCTCAAATGCCAGGTTTTTGTGATGTAAAAAATAAAGACCAAGATAAATGATTTCAAAACTTTTTCCCCCATTAATGTGACCTATAACCTGTACAACCCAATTGAAAAACAAACTGAAATCTTTTAAGGGGAAAAATAAAAAATAAAAAACTTAAGATAAGCCTTTATTAGTCCCACAATGGGGAAATTCCAGGATTGCAACAGCACAGGGACAGCAACACTCAGAGCAATAATTAAGAAGTTAAGAAAAAGAGCAGTGAATATACATATGTACACATAAATATATAAATATATATACAAAGTGCGGAGCATTGCAGCAAGATGGACTAAACAGCACAACCGTCTACTTAGTTATCCTACATAGTATGAATATGTGCCCATACATATTGTCACCCTCCGTAGCGACTGATATTGTCCTAGTTGTATACTGGAGGGGACCATTTGCGTAAGTCTGTTGCGTCTTTTGCATTCAATACTATTAGGTCGTCACGTTTTTTTGCTATCTCTGCGAGCAGCCTTGCTTAGGTTATACAGTCTGACAGCCGTAGGTAGGAAGGACCTGCGAAACCTCTCGGTTGCGCACCTAGGATGATGTAGCCTACTGCTAAAATGAGCTCCTCAGTGCATTCAGGATGTCCTGCATAGGGTGGGACTCGGACTCCAGCAGAGATGACAGTTTAGCCACCATCCTTCTCTCTCCTATCTCCTCCACTGGGTCAAGGCGCTGCCCCAGGACAGATCTAGCTTTCTTGATCAGTTTGTTCAGTTCTTCCTATCGGCTGCTGTAATGCCATTGCCCCAGCAGACCACTCCAAAAGTGATGGCTGATGCCACCACCGTGTCGTAGAATGTCTTCAGCAGCGCCCCTTGTACACCAAAAGACCTGAGCCTCCTCAGTAGGAACAGCCTGCGCTGTCCCTTCTTGTAGAGTGCGTCGGTATTGTGTGACCAGTCTAGTTTATTGTTCAGATGAACACCCAGGTACTTGTAGGATGTTACCATCTCAATGTCTGTTCCCTGTATGTTTACTGGTGCTGTGAGGGGTTGTCCTTGCCTGCGGCAGTCCACCACCAGCTCCTTAGTTTTCCTTGCGTTGATCTGGAGGTAGTTCTGATGGCACCAGTCCACGAAGTCCTGGATAAGTCCCCCATAGTCCAGGTTAAAATAACCTGTTTGCATAAATATGCACACCCTGTTATAACTGGGGATGTGGCTATGTTCAGAATTAACCAATCACATTCAAACTCATGATAAATGGGAGTCAGCACACACCTGCCACCATTTAAAGTGCCTCTGATAAGATAAGATAAGATAAGATAAGATAAGATGAACCCCAAATAAAGTTCAGCTGTTCTTCTAGGCTTTTTCTGACATTTTTGTAGTCACATCTTACAGCACAAGCCATGGTCCGCAGAGAGCTTCCAAGGCATCAGAGGGATCTCATTGTTTAAAGGTAGCAGTCAGGAGAAGGGTACAAAAGAATTTCCAAGGCATTAAATATACCATGGAACACAGTGAAGACAGTCATCATCAAGTGGAGAAAATATGGCACAACAGTGACATTACCAAGAACTGGACGTCCCTCTAAAATTGATGAAAAGATGAGAAGAAAACTGGCCAGGGAGGCTGCCAAGAGACCGACAGCAACACTGAAGGAGCTGAAGGAATTTCTGGCAAGTACTAGCTGTTTAGTACATGTGACAACAATCTCCCATCTAGGGTGGCAAGACAGAAGCCTTATCTTATGAAGAAAAACATCCAAGCCTGGCTACATTTTGCAAAAACACATTTGAAATCTTCCAAATGCATGTGGGAAAATGTGTTATGGTCCGATGAAACAAAGGCTGAACTTTTTGGCCATAATTCCAAAAGGTAAATTTGGCGCAAACACTGCTCATCATCAAAAGAACACCATGCTTACAGTGACGCACGGTGGTGGCAGCATCATGGTTTGGGGCTGTTTTTCTTCAGCTGGAACTGGGGCCTTAGTCAAGGTGGAGGGAATTATCAACAGTTCTAAATACCAGTCAGTGTTGGCACAAAACCTTCAGGCTTCTGCTAGAAAGCTGAAGATAAAGAGGAACTTCATCTTTCAGCACGACAATAACCCAAAGCACACAACCAAATCAACAAAAGAATGACTTCACCAGAAGAAGATTAAGGTTTTGGAATGGCCCAGTCAGTCCAGACTTGAATCCGATCGAACATCTGTGGAGTGATCTGAAGAGGGCTGTGTACAGGAGATGTCCTCGCAATTTGACAGATTTGGAGCGTTGTTGCAAAGAAGAGTGGGCAAATATTACATCAAGATGTCCCACGCTGATAAGACTCCTACCCAAAAAGACTGAGTGCTGTAATAAAAGCCAAAGATGCTGCAAAGATGCTGCAACAAAGTATTAATTTAAGGGTGTGCACATTTATGCAAACAGGTTATTGTAAGTGTTTTATTTTTCCCCTTAAAAGATTTCAGTTTGTTTTTCAACTGGGTTGTACAGGTTATAGGTCACATTCATGGTGGAAAAAGTTTTGAAATGATTTATCTTGGTCTCATTTTTTTTTTACATCATAAAAACCTGGCATTTGAACAGGGGTGTGTAGACTTTTTATATCCACTGTGCCTGTAAAATTATTATATGATGCTCATTTACTACCAAATCACAACAGTGATATATTCATTGATACCACACTCTTGTGTAATATTGTGTAATTACGAGCCTTGTCAGTGAGCTACAGTGGGGTAAAAAAGTATTTAGTCAGCCACCATTTGTGCAAGTTCTCCCACTTAAAAGATGAGAGAGGTCTCCAATTTTCATCATAGGTATACCTCAATTATGAGAGACAAAATAAGAAAAAAAAATCCAGAAAATCACATTGAAGGATTTTTAATGAATTAATTGGTAAATTCCTCGGTAAAATAAGTATTTGGTCAATAACAAAAGTTCATCTCAATACTTTGTTATATACCCTTTGTTGGCAATGACAGAGGTCAAACATTTTCTGTAAGTTTTCACAAGGTTTTCACACACTGTTGCTGGTATTTTGGCCCATTCCTTCATGCAGATCTCCTCTAGAGCAGTGATGTTTTGGGGCTGTCGCTGGGCAACACAGACTTTCAACTCCCTCCAAAGATTTTCTATGGGGTTGAGATCTAGAGACTAGCTAGGCCACTCCAGGACCTTGAAATGCTTCTTACGAAGCCACTTCTTCGTTGCTCGGGCGGTGTGTTTGAGATCATTGTCATGCTGAAAGACCCAGCCACGTTTCATCTTCAATGCCCTTGCTGGTGGAAGGAGGTTTTCACTCAAAATCTCACGATACATGGCCCCATTCATTCTTTCCTTTACACGGATCAGTTGTCCTGGTCCCTTTGCAGAAAAACAGCCCCAAAGTATGATGTTTCCACCCCCATGCTTCACAGTAGGTATGGTGTTCTTTCTCCTCCAAACACGACAAGTTGAGTTTTTACCAAAAAGTTCTATTTTGGTTTCATCTGACCACATGACATTCTCCCAATCCTCTTCTGGATCATCCAAATGCTCTCTAGCAAACTTCAGACGGGCCTGGACATGTACTGGCTTAAGCAGGGGGACACGTCTGGCACTGCAGGATTTGAGTCCCTGGCGGCGTAGTGTGTTTCTGATGTAGCCTTTGTTACTTTGGTCCCAGCTCTCTGTAGGTCATTCACTAGGTCCCCCCCATGTGGTTCTGGGATTTTTGCTCGCCGTTCTTGTGATAATTTTGACCCCACGGGGTGAGATCTTGCATGGAGCCCCAGATCAAGGGAGATTATCAGTGGTCTTGTATGTCTTCCATTTTCTAATAATTGCCCCCACAGTTGATTTCGTCACACCAAGCTGCTTACCTATTGCAGATTCAGTCTTCCCAGCCTGGTGCAGGTCTACAATTTTGTTTCTGGTGTCCTTTGACAGCTCTTTGGTCTTGGCCATAGTGGAGTTTGGAGTCTGATTGTTTGAGGTTGTGGACAGGTGTCTTTTATACTGATAACGAGTTCAAACAGGTGCCATTAATACAGGTAACGAGTGGAGGACAGAGGAGCCTCTTAAAGAAGAAGTTACAGGTCTGTGAAAGCCAGAAATCTTGCTTGTTTGTAGGTGACCAAATACTTATTTTACTGAGGAATTTACCAATTAATTCATTAAAAATCCTTCAATGTGATTTTCTGGATTTTTTTTTTCTCATTTTGTCTCTCATAGTTGAGGTATACCTATGATGAAAATTGGAGACCTCTCTCATCTTTTAAGTGGGAGAACTTGCACAATTGGTGGCTGACTAAATACTTTTTTGCCCCACTGCATATGGGAGAAGAAAGGAGGAAAAAAACTGACAAACCAAAACTGGCGTGAAATGTTCAAATAACCGTGAAGTTGATTTAAGGTCAAATTGCCCAGCCCTACTTTAGATACTTCATCTATCTATTACACCCTCACACAACAATGGCACTTTATGGTTCATCATCTTGTCAAACCATAGAAATGCAGAAATAAGTGCTAATTTATGTCTCATGGGACAAACAATAAAGATATAACTCTCACCTTCAGCTTTGGCTGCAGCTGACTCTTTAACAGTGGTGCTGTCTTTTCTGCTCTTCTTTCTGTCCTTGCCTCCTTGGTCCTCTCCAAGGTCAATAACCAGCTCTCTCTCTGAGTCAGAGTCCTCCACTGGCATGGTCTGCTTTGCCTCTTGTTTCACTTGAGACTTTTCTTTTGGAGCAGGTGAGTCTGGTGGTGCTTTGGTCTTCTCCCCACTCTCTTTTTCTGACTCTGCACTTAACTTCTCTTTAGCCAAAGGAGCATCGCTCTCTTTTGCACTAGCATTGCCTGCTGTCGATTCTGATTCTACAAGCCTATCAGCTCTACTCTCTTCTTCTTTGCTTGGGGAAGGTTGATCTTTGACCTTACTTTTTGTAGGCTCCTGCTGGGGCTTCTCACTGGCTGTTGTATCTTGATCACTCTTGGTTTTTTGCTCTTCATCACTGCCATACTCACTGTCACTGGAGTCAGACTTATCGGTATCTTCTGAGTCACTGTGTTCCACACCCTTATACACGTCCACAGAGATCTCATCAATACCTGCAAAACAAAGAAACACCCTCACACTAACATACAGTAAACTGTGCTCTGGGTCTAAAAATGGTGCAAAAAAGCACCTCCCCTAAAGATGGTTCACCAAGAAATTCTCAAATAATTATACCACTTATATCAATGAATGTATTGCACACTAAAGAAATTACACTAACTACTTCTTCTCATAAATGTGGTTATTTGTACTCACCCAACTGTGCCTTGCAGCTCTCAATGGTTTTATCCAAGTTCAACTGGAAACGGCTTTTGATCTGCCTTTTTGGGGAGGTGAGAACTGGAGCTGGTCCTTGTTTCTGCTGAACTGTTTCACTGAGCTCCTTCAGGCCCATCTCTGCTTTACTTCGATCTGGAAGGATATGCATGCAAAGCAATTAATCAATTCCCCCCTAGTAAAAGAAATAAATTCAGAGTCATGCCACAGCATGTATTTACTCACAGACGAGGCATTTTTTAATATGTACATGTATAATTTGTCAACATTTCTAATTCCCAGGCATAAAAGACTTACCTAGATTAAGGTTCAGAATGCTTCCTGTATGTGATGTCTTCTCCTGCTTAGGGGCACCTGGAGCTTGAGAATGAAGTGTTTTAGGGCTGTCTAAAGAACCACCTGCAGCACCAAGACGAGGAACAGCAGGCGAGACTGTAGATAGATATTATACACACAAAAAAATTAATTCACTGAGTTCTACAGACATTCAAATAACTTGTGAGAAATTCTGAATTTATATACGTTTTTACTATGTCCATCCATTATCTGTAGATACACTGGTTTCTGCTTTGAAGGTGGTTGCATGAAGGGTTAAAATGTTACTAAATGCTTATGTTCACAACAAAAATACTTTAAGAAGAAAGAATGGCGTCATTTGAGTCTCTGAAGAGTAAATATCCTTTGCAACAGTCGATAGTCGGTGTGTGGGTAGGTCGGTGCAATAAAATAGAAACGGCTGTAGATACAATCACCAAACTTGGCACAGGGGTAGACCTAGACACTCTCTGGAAACCCTTGTTTTTGAGGTCAATAGGCCAAGTTCACAAGGTCAAAAAATTGTCACACTGCTAATCATCTTTTAGCTGCTCCCTTTAGGGTTCATCACAGCAGATCATCTGCCTCTATCTCACCCTATCCCTTCATCTTCCTCTGTAACACCAACCCTCTTCATGTCCTCCTTCACTACATCCATGAATCTTCTCTGTGGTCTTCCTCTTTTCCTCCTGCCTGGCAGCTCCATTTTCAACATCCTTTCTCCAATATGTCCACTATCCCTCCTCTCTGGTCTCAGCCTTGCCGCTCTTCAGATTCAGATAACTTTATTTGTCCCTTGTTGGACAATTCAGTTTACAGTCCCAGCCATAAAGACACAAACAATAACAATAACATCTGCATTCATACTCATACCCAACATACAGTATTCAGTGGAAAAACAGCTCAGCATACAGCCTCCTTTAACAGTGGGCATTCAACAGCTTAATAGCTGAAGGAATAAAAGAGAGGAGTAATGGCCAGACCTCCACTAGGGTGCACAGTAGCATCGGCCTGAGGGCATTCAAACAAATTCACTGTTTAAAACATGGCCAGACCGGCCAATGATAGCCCTGGCCTTCTGTAACACATGTCTACTCCACAGTGAGCTTAAATTATCCAACTGGACTCCAGTGATCTTGCAGCAGACCTTTATGACTGTATTAAGGCTGTTCTTGTCCTTCACAGAGAGCCCATTATACCAACAGATAAAAGAAAAAGTTAAGACTCTCAACAAAGGAATGATAAAAACTACATAAAATTATCCTAGGAACATTAAAACAGTTCAGTTTCTGCAACAAGTAGATTCTTTGTTGTCCAGGTTTAACAACTGACTCTGTGTTAGCCATGAACTTCAGCTGAGAATCAAACACTGTTCCCAGATATTTGTAAGTCTCCTTACTTTGTCTCCAAACCGTTCAACCTGAGCTGTCCCTCTGATATACTCAATGATAATCCTGTCCCACCTAGTCACTCCCAATGAGAATCTTAGCATCTTCAACTCTGCCACCTCCAGCTGTCTCCTATCTTTTCATCAGTGTCACCGTCTCCAAACCATACATCATAGCAGGTCTCACTACAGTCTTGTAAATCTTCCCTTTGACTCGAGCTGCTATCATTCTGTCACAAATCACCCCTGACACTCATCTCTGTCAGTGTTGCTGCCTCAGCAGCAGAGTAATCATTAGATTCTGGGGTGTCTCATCTGCTGCCTGAGAGCAATGATTACAAGAAGAGTAGATGCTGGGGTGAGGCTCCCTTCACCCAATCAGTGGATTCTCCCCCTCCTATCAAACGTGCTTCCTCCTCTCAGTCCTTGCCAGATTGTCGACCTGTTAAGTCACTTTCCAGCTCTTGAAAACCAACCATTTATAAACCTTATATCTTTCCTTGTTCCTGCATTTAGATCTAGTTTGCCATATCCTAGCCCAACTCCTGCCACCCATTCCAATAACCTCTGCACGTGGGTCCCTTAGCCAGAATTCCTGACAATCTCCACCCTGCCTGCACTCTCTTCTTCACCTCTCTTGTGCAATTTCCATTGCTTTGGATAGCTGACCCCAGGTACTTAAATTCATCTACCTTCACTACTCTTTGCATCTTCACTGTTACCTCTGCCTTCCTCTCATTCACACACACACACATATTGTTTTGCTTCTACTGACTTTTATTCCGCTTCTCTTCAGAGCATACCTCCAACCTCTACAGGTTCTCTTCCACCTGCTCCACACTCTCACAACAGATCACAATGTTGTCTGCAAACATCATGGTCCATAGAGACTCCTGTCTGATCTCGTCTGTCAGCCTGTCAATCACCATGGCAAACAAGAAGGGGCTCAGAGCCGCTTGCTACTGCCTCACCTAGGCGTGGGTACCTGGTGGCTCCTAGGGCATGTGTCTGGGGCTCTGGAGGGGGACGCAGGTCTACTTTGCAGGGGCCTGGGGGAGGCCTCCGGCTGCGGTGGCAGTGGTTCCCAGGCTGTGCTGGGGGGCCATCTGGCCCGGGGCAGCAGTGCACTGGCAGTGGTCGCCTGGCCCCCGTTTGCCCTCCCTCCTGGTTGTCCTAGGGTCTAGTGGCCTCAGGGCATCATGCTCTGCAGGGGTTGGGAGTTGCCTGGGAGGTGGCGAGGGGTGTTGTCTTGCTTGCTCACAGTCCTGTGGGGGGGGGGGGGTTGCTGGGGTTGACCTTTTGACCCCAAACCCATAGTCGGATGTCAGGGCCGCGGGGTGAACATGTGTAACTAGTTTGGTGATCCTATCTTTATTTGTTCAATAGTAATAGTACAAAGGGAATATTCACATTGACCTTTGACCTTTTTGATCCCAAACATGTAGTCAGAGGGCAGCCATCCAAGACATAATAATATCAGAATCAGAATCAGGTTTATTGCCATTGTTCATGTAGTACACAAACTAGGAATTTGTCTCGGTGCAATGCTGCAACATTAAACATGATAAAATAAAAGAAATAAACTATACATGTAATAAAGTGTAGAATAAGAGTGAGTGATACTGGTCAGCAGTTAAAATATATTAGCGAGCAGCAGATACTGTGGAGAACCATATAGTGCAGTCGGTAATGCAGGAAGAAAACAGTAATGATTGACATGAGTCTGGTTGAGCTGCTGTACATAGTGCACGAGAGACAATAAGTCACTTAGTGTTCAGCAGTCTGATGGCAGAGGGGAAGAAGCTGTTCATGTGACGGGAGGTTTTAGTCTGGATGGACCGAAGTCTTCTACCTGAGGGGAGGGGGGCAAACAGTACGTGACCAGGGTGTGAGGGATCGGCTATGATCCGGCTAGCACGCCTCCGGGTCCTGGAGATGTACAGATCCTGGAGAGATGGGAGCTTGCAGCCGATCACCTTCTCAGCAGTGCGCACGACGCGCTGCAGCCTTAGTCTATCCCTGGCAGTGGCTCCTGCGTACCACACGGTTATGGAGGTGGTGAGGATGGACTCGATGATGGCTGTGTAGAACTGCACTAACATCTTGGTGGGTAGCTTGAGCTTCCTCAGCTGCCGCAGGAAGAACATCCTCTGCTGGGCTTTTTTGATGAGTGAGCTGATGGTCGGCTCCCACTTGAGGTCCCTGGTGATGGTAGTGCCTAGGAAGCGGAAGGAATCAGCAGTGGTGATGGGAGAGCCTGTGAGGGTGAGGGGGGGGCAGAGGGGTTGTGACTTTCCTGAAGTCCACAATCATCTCCACTGTCTTCAGAGCGTTCAGCTGCAGGTTGTTGTTGTTGCATCAGGACGCCAGCTGGGCCACCTCTCTCCTGTAGGCGGACTCGTCGCCGTTGGAGATGAGCCCGATGAGGGTGGTGTCGTCCGCAAACTTGATCAACTTGACAGACTGGTGGCTGGAGGTGCAGGAGTTGGTATAAAGGGAGAAGAGTAGGGGGGAAAGTACACAGCCCTGGGGTGATCCGGTGCTGATGCTAGTAGAGTCTGAGACAGTCTTTCCCAGCCGCACATGCTGCCTCCGGTCCGTCAGGAAGTCGGTGATCCACCTGCAGAGGGAGTCAGGCACGTTGAGCAGGGACAGCTTGTCCCGGAGCAGAGCGGGGCGGATGGTGTTGAATGCGGAGCTGAAGTCCACAAACAGGATCCTGGCGTAGGTTCCCGGGGAGTCCAGGTGCTGCAGGATGGAGTGGAGGGCCAGGTTGACTGCGTCGTCTACAGACCTGTTGGCTCGGTAGGCAAACTGCAGCGGGTCCAGGAGAGGGGTGGTGATGGACTTGAGGTGGGGCAGGACCAGGCGCTCAAAGGACTTCATGACTACAGAGGTGAGCGCTACAGGTCTGTAGTCATTAAGTCCAGTGATCCGTGGCTTCTTGGGGACAGGGATGATGGTGGAGGATTTGAGGCAGGTCGGCACGTGGCATAGCTTAAGGGAGGTGTTAAAAATGTCTGTGAAGACAGGAGCCAGCTGTTTCGCAGTGTCTCAGGGTGGAGGGAGACACGCCGTCCGGACCGGGGGCCTTGCGCGGGTTCAGTCTGGAGAACTGTTTGAGCACGTCCTGCTCACTGATGATAAGGGCAGGGGGGGAGGAGGGGGGGGTGCCTTTGATGAAGTAGGGATTGTGGAGGCTGTGGAGCTGGAGAGAGGGGGGGAGTTGGACACAGATGACGAGGTGTCAAAACGGGCATAGTGTTGGGACAGTCTTTGACAAAGGGCTTTGTCATCCTGACCTTTAGCAGCCTGAGGCCGATAGTTGGTGATTTGCCTCAGTCCTCTCCACACAGAAGCCGAATCATTAGCAGTGAACTGCTGCTGGAGTCTCTCAGAATACACAGATTTAGCTCTCTTCAGCTCTCTGTTAAACCAGTATTTGACCTCCCTGTAGCAGTCCCTGTCTCCACTTTTCAGCGCTGCTTCCTTCTCCTTCCTGATCTGTCTGAGCTTAGCTGTGAACCAGGGTTTGTCATTAGAGAATCTCACCCTGGTGCGTGATGGAAGAATGTCCTCTTCACAAAAGTGGATATATGAGTTCACAGTGTCCGTGTATTCATCCAGATCATGCGTGGCTCGTTTAAACATGCCCCAGTCAGTTATTTCCATGCACGTTTCCAGCTTCTCCTCAGCTTCACTGGTCCGTTTCTTCGTAGTGCTCACGACAGGTTTAGTGAGCTTCAATCTCTGTCTGTATGTGGGAATGAGGTGGACCATCACGTGATCAGATAATCCCAGCGCAGCGCGGGGAACAGCGCGATATGCGTCTTTCACTGTGGTGTAACAGTGATCCAGTGTGTTTAATCCTCTGGTGGGGCATTTAATAAACTGTTTGTAGCGGGGGAGATCGTGGCTCAGATTGCTCTGATTAAAGTCGCCAGCCACAATAACCAGAGAGTCTGGGAAAATCCGCTCCGTGTGTTGGATGTGGTCCGCGAGCACGCGCTGAGCTTCGCGCGTGTCCGCGTCGGGAGGGACGTACACAGCGACGAGGATGAATGAAGCGAACTCGCGCGGGGAATAAAATGGCTTGCAGTTAATAAAAAGAAATTCCAGGGCGGGAGAACAGTGTTTGGAAATCACCGTTACATCAGAGCACCAGCTGCTGTTGATGTAAAAGCAGACTCCGCCTCCTGTGGTCTTGCCGGAAAGCTCTGTGTCACGATCAGCGCGAAACAGCTGAAATCCCTCGAGGCGCAGCGCGCTGTCCGGTGTGTTTTCCCTGAGCCAAGTCTCGGTAAAGCAGAGGGCAGCCGAGGAGGAGAGGTCGGAATATGGATGTGAAAAGGCTACATCATTCCTTTGTGTAGTTATTGTATTAGAAGATTTAGGGAAAACTGACCTCTGGTCTTGCCCTAAAGGTCAAAGGTCACCCAAATTCAAACTCACCTGAGATTTTTCATCGATACACCCATGGTGTCAATTTGTAAAGTCCGAATCATTTTTCTGTAGTTATCATGTTCACAAAATTTTGGGAAATCTGACCTCTGACTTTGGCCTAAAGGTCAGAGGTCACCCAAATTAAAACTTGTTCAAGATTTTTCATGGATACAACCATGGTATCAATTTGAAAAGGCCCCGTCATTTCTTTCTCTAGGTGTTGCATTCACAAGGTAAATATTGACGATGACCCTGCAATTCACGCCGCTGCACATCCACCCGGCATGATGATGACAATAAGCCTTCAGCCTTCAGAGGCTAAGGGATGAAAAGTTCACTGCCATCTCTCCTCCACAGGTATGTCATCTGGACCAGCTGTCTTTCCATTCTTCATCCTGTTCAAAGCTGCCCTCACTGCTAATGATTCACTGTCTTCTTCATCAATCCTCTTCTCTCTCCCTTTTCCTTCATCAGTTCCTCAAAGTACTTCTTACACCTTCTGAACACACTCTCTTCATTCGTTAGTACATTACCATCTCTGTCCTTCCTTTCCAGCTCAATCGCTCTGTCTAGCCAATCGATACAGGTCCTTTTCTCCTTCCTTAGTGTCCTTGGGGTGTATGGAGTGTCAGGGAGGGATAGTACCTCTGACGGGGCAACAGTTGCACCTCCGGGTGGTTGGTCCACTTTGTTTCCCACTTTGCACTCAACTCTCACCTGTGGCTCCAAGTAGCTGTTTGCATGCAGCAGTGGCCACACCCCGGCAAACTGCTTCGACTGGCGGGCGAAACCAGATGAAGGTAGCCGACGAGTTTGAAACCCTCAGTGAGGTAAGGCTTGTCTACCTACGCATGCGTAGATTGGACCTGGCAGACTGCGCGGAGGAAATCACCAGATTGGCTCAACGGCAGGAAGGCAGACCCAGCAAAGCGTTGTGGAGCGCAACTAGGGCACAGTGAGACATGTGGGACACTGCTGGCCATCCACTGCATCCTAACCTAGCTCCAGCTGTCTTGACTACATCTTACCACTGGATTCAGATAGGCTGGGATGAGAGAGTGAGGCTGACGACCCTGCACAACTCTTCCTCACTTAAATCAAATTCATGCGCAAGTCAAGACGTCACCCCCCTCCCCCAAAGTCCTGTGGTGATGGGCAAGTGATGAAGCAGCAGGTGTGGATACACTGGAAGCTGTAGCCACAATCCCACACACAGGCGGCCCAGGGCATAGGGTCGCTCTCTACTGGACCGAAGCAGCAGTGGAGTTTGGCAGCCCCCTGGGTGTCTGAGCAGCCCTCTTTAGGATTCACTCTACTCACCTCCATGGCCTGAGAAAGGGGCTAGAAAAGGTGTCCTAAACATAGCCTGCTTCGCTACACCCTGGCAAGCAAGCCGCGGCTGACGGGGATCCCACCCTAGCGGTCAAAATTCTCAGAAGAAATCAACTAAGGTGACATCATTCACCATTGGCACTTGGAATGTGCAAATGCTCATGGACAGCTCCAAAGTGGACAGACCTGAGAGATGGACACCACTTGTCGCAATTGAACTCAGCAGATACAACATCCACATTGCAGCTCTGAGCAAGACCAGGTTTGCAGACGAAAGTTAGCTGACAGAAGTCAAAGCCGGCTGCACCTTTTTCTGGAGCAGCTGAGGCAAGAAGAATGCTGTGAAGCAGGAGTGGGTTTCGCGATCAGATCCAATCTGATCAGCAAGCTTACCAGCCTCCCCAAAGGAACCAATGACCGCCTCATGACCCTGCGGCTCCCCCTCCAAGGAAAACGCCATGCCACATTCATCAGTGCATAGGCCCCCACCATGACGAACCCAGATGAGATCAAAGACAAGCTTTATGAGGACTTAGAGACTCTCATTGCAGGCGTACTGAAGGAGGACAAACTCATTCTTCTTGGAGACTTTAACGGCAGAGTTGGTACAGACTACAAGCCATGGGAGGGAGTCCTTGGGAGAAATGGAGCTAGAAAGTGCAACAGCAACAGTCTGATCCTGTTAAAGACGTGCACCTCTCATGACCTTCTGATTAGTAATACCGTCTACTGCTTGCCTAATTGCAACAAGACCTCCTGGATGCATTCATGCAGCAAGCATTGGCATCTGATCGATTACATCATTGTGAGAAGGAGAGACAGGTAGGACGTTAGAGTGATGAAGGCTATGTGTGGCGCAGACTGCTGGACGGATCACAGACTCATTCTCTCAAAGCTCAACATGCACATCTAGCCCAAATGGCATCCACAGGGAAAAAAAGGCAAACAAGCGACTCAGCGCCAGCAAGCTGGAACAGCACACTATGTGACAGAACCTCAGTGAGGACCTGGACATCAAGCTTAGTCAGCTCGACCTTGGGGCATACGGAGCAGAAGAAGACTGGGCAGCTTTCAGAGACATGGTACACGACACCTCACTCACTCATCTGGGCCAGAACATGCACAAACACCAAAACCGGTTCGATGAAAACAATGAGGGTGTGGCGGATGATATAAGGGAACCCAGTGTGGAGGCACGGAATAAGTGCAGGCAGGACACGGCGAACTGAAGTTTAAAAGGGTGTTTTATTTCATCCTCCAGCACGAGGGTTCACACCAGCGCTGTGGGAGCACGCTGGAGCGAGCCCTGTGTATCTCGTCAGCAGCAAGTCATCAGAGTGGTCAAAAAGAGAGTGAGAGAGAGAGCAAGCGATATTCAGTTCACTTATATACCCAGCTAGACAATGCATGCATGGCACATTAGCATCACAGTACAGCAGGAATGCATGGGACATTTACATGAGAGTCACACATATCAATAGCAGGATTACTGGCAGGAACGAGAGGCTGCCTATTGATATCAGTCCATACATCTCACTGTTCTGCTAATTGCTCCAGCTGAGCGCTCTGCTTGACCCGAAGGCTGTGGGGGTCACCCACAAGGGCATCCAAAAGCTGTTTGATGAGAAGCGTGAAGCCCACACAGCGTACCAGCAAGACAGCAGATCTGCCTCGAAGAAGGCAGCCTTCAACTCCGTCAAAGGAAAGGTGCAGGCAAAGCTCAGAGAGATGGAAGACTTCTGGCTCAGCAAAAAGGCAGATGAAATACAGCAGTACACTGTCAGCAACAACTCCAAATGCTTCTACAATGCCCTTAAGACCATCTACGGGCCTCAGTCTTCTGGAACATCACCACTGCTCAGTGCTGACGGGTCCACTCTCCTCACAGACAAGAATGCAATCCTGGAAAGATGGGCAGAACATTTCAGCAGCATCCTGAACAGACCTTCGTCCATCAATGCAGAAGCCATCACTCACATGCCATAAGTAGAGGTGAACACGTCTCTGGCAGAACCTCCAATGGAATCAGAAGTCCAAAAAGTGATCAAACTCCTTTCGAATGGCAAAGCACTAGGCTCTGACTCCATCCCAGCTGAAATCTACAAGGCAGGAGGACCAGTTCTAATACAGAAACTCACCAAGCTCTTTCAGACCATGTGGCAGCAGGAAGTTATCCTCCAGGAGCTCAAGGACACCTCCATTGTCCATCTCTACAACAGAACAGGAAACAGGCAGTCCTGCGACAACCACCGTGGGATCTCTCGCCTTGCCATCGCTGGCAAAATACTCGCAAGAGTCCTTCTCAACCGCCTCATTCAGCGCATGGAAGGCGGTCACCTGCTGGAGAGCCAGTGTGGCTTCAGAGAGGGTCATGGAACTGCTGACATGATTTTTACCGCACGCCAACTTCAGAAGTGCCAAGAGCAGAACAGGGACCTCTACACAACATTTGTAGATCTGACCAAGGCTTTTGATACCGTCAGTCGTGAGGGGCTGTGGAAGATCATGGTGACATTCGGCTGCCCGGACAAGTTCATCAGCATGGTGCGCCAGTTCCACAACGGCATGCTTGCTCGAGTACTGGACGATAGAGACTCCTCCGAAGCTTTCCCAGTCACCAACGGGATCAAGCAGGGCTGTGTACTCGCGCCCACACTTTTCAGCATGATGTTCACAGCCATGCTGTCTGACGCCTTCTAGGATGATGAAGAAAGCGCCTTCAGGATCAGGGACAGGATGGACAGCAGGTTCTTCAACCTGCGGAGGCTCCAAGCCAAAACCAAGGTGGAAGGGGACTCAGTGCGTGACTTCCTGATCACAGACGACTGTGCACTCAACGCTGCTACAGAGGCCCAAATGCAACAGAGCATGAACTGCTTCTCCACTGCTTGCAACAACTTTGGGCTCACAATCAGTACCGAGGTCCTGCACCAACCCACACCACAGAAGACTTACGTGGAACCAGCCATTACTGTCAACGGGGAGACCCTCAAGGCTGTCAACAAGTTCACGTACCTCAGCAGCACACTCTCCAGGTCTGTCAACATCGACGACGAGGTCGATTCACGCATTACCAAGGCAAGCTCAGCATTCAGACGGCTACGTGCAACAGTGCGGGAAAGGAGAGGCATCAGGCTGACCACAAAACTGAAGGTGTACAAGGCAGTTGTCCTGCCTTCCCTACTGTACACCTGCGAGACCTGGACAGTCTATGAGCCCCATGCCAGAAAGCTAAACCGCTTCCACCTGAGCTGCCTCAGAAAGCTCCCGAAGACCTGGCACCTGGCAGGACAAAATCTCTGACACAGAGGTCCTCTCCCAAGCTGAGCTTCCTAGCATCCATACCCTGCTCAAGAGAGCCCAGATTAGGTGGGCTGGCCACCTTGTTTGCATGCCTGACTCACGCCTACCAAAGAGACTGTTGTACGGTGAACTGGCAGAGGGCAAGCACTCACAAGGTGATCAGAAGAAGCGCTACAAAGACACTCTTAAGGCCTCCCTGAAGAGCTCTGACATCAGTCCTGACACCTGAGAGACCCTAGCGCTAGACTGACCAGACTGGTGTAGCCATACCAGTAAAGGTACGGCCTCCTTTGAGCTGAACAGGATTACCAAGGCCCAGAGAAAACGTGAGCTTCGCAAGTCCAGAGCCACCCCAATATCTTCTGCCATCCGTGCCCGCATCAGACTAATCAGCCACAGCCAGACACACCACACCCAGTCTTCTTCCCTGTGATCTCCTTGGTCACTGTCGAGAACGACAGACAAACAATAACAACAACAGTGTCCAGCCTCTCGTTTTTTAAATTTTTATTTAACCTTTATTTATACAGGGAAGTTCCACTGAGAGGCAACCTCTCTTTTTCAAGGATACCCTGTTCACATTCACCCAGTTACACATTCACACCTGGAAGCTGCCCAGTACAACCACAGACTGACCTGTGGCCACTGAGCAGCTTCACTGGAGCAGCTGGGGTTCAGGGCACCGCAGTGGGGTTTAGGAGGGTGGGGCAAACACTGCTACATTATATGTCCCACCCAGATCTGATCCTGCCGGGCCGGGGATTGAACTGATGATCCTCCACTCACCTGTCCACATCCCTAACCATTAGGCCACCACTGCTCATACAACTATGTCTTTTCTTTTGCTACCTCTCTTTGCCTTACACCTTGACTCCAAATACTCCTGTCTACTTTCTTCATCTCCCTGACTATCCCACTTTTTATTTACAGTATTTTCCTTATTTTGGAATGATAAATAAGGTTTTGGTGTGAGACAGAGAATGAAAGAGTGAAACTTACTTATAAAGAGTGAGAGTTAGCAACGTTACATTGTTGCCAACTATGCACAGTATCCTAGCCTAACATTTAATGTTGCCTAAATTTACTAATCCAGTGGGAAACATTCCAAAAACCTACTTAACTGCTCATACCTGTTTGATTACTATGGGCTGAAAATATAAAATCATGAACTTATCAGTCCCTCCAGGATTTTGGGATATTGTGATCGCGTCAATTCACACAAAATCAGCCAATCAGTGCAAATACTGCGCAACCTTGCAACTTTGTCCATTCACCGCAACTTTCCTGCAATTTTGGCCAATCCTCGTCAACTTCCGCAATCAATTTGTCTCTGACTGGCGCTCAAACGCTCAGTCTAATCAACCAAATGCATCGCTGCACCGTGTTCACTTCGTGTTTACAGTGAGTATTAATGGAACACATCAGCAAACAGTGTGTGATTTAACAAAACCACTCACCCATGAGGTTTCCAACACCGTCCATTCCTCAGTCTCCCCCAGCCTGCTGGTGGACATCTCGCCACATCTTCGTGCTGACCGCATGTACGAAGCACTGGGTATGTGTTGAAAAACGTCTGCCTGCCCCAAAAGCACCCTGTCACGGGAGCGCGCGGGAGGAGAGACTCCGTAAAACGACAAACAAAACCAACAAATCTAACACTACAGCAAGTGTTTGAAGTGTTTGATCTTTAGAGGTAAAATCATGACTACATCTGGTCAATGAGCTGTAAAGCTGTGGATCTCCGGTCTGGACGGACAAACGCACCCCCCCCCCCCGGTCCCGCTGTAAATGAAAAATGTGTGTCTGAAGAGACAAGTGTGTGTGTCAAGACCGACGTGCAGCAGACAGGTAGGTGTTAGATACGGAAAGAGAAAGAATATTGTCTGCAATTTTTTTTTTCAGAAAAACAGACTCCAATAGACAATACAGAGCAACAGAATAAATTATTTCTTTTTTTCCTTTCCGCTTGGTATCGAGTGGTTGGAGACCGTAGGGAGTTTTCAAATGAAGGTGCTGCTCGTATTTTCCAAATCTATACTCTTGAACATGCATTCAATGCAATTTGGCTGTTATAATGGATATTGTGTTAAAGTCTGTATTTGCTGTTGCACAAGAGTATTTTTCTGTATAGCAGAAGTTTCTGCTTAATTTACAAATCACTGTAATAGGAAATTTTCGACAATCCTGTGCTTTTCTTGTATTGTTATATAGAATATCACTGTAGTAAACTGGAAAAAAAACATCTGCTTTAAAATTTGTAATTCTTCCCACAACTTTTAGTGCAAAAAAACACTCTAAAAACATTGCAACTTTTTAAAAAAGCTTCTGCGAATTCAGGCTTTTTGGGCCACAACAATCATAAAAACATCCAGCGAAATTCTGGAGGGACTGACTTATGCATCTAATCCATCAAAATTCTGGATAAGACACGACAGTATCACCATTGTAGTATACTTACAAAACAGATGTTATGCTTTGAAAATATAGTATGATCATGTATGCAAATATATGGTTGGTTTTTAAAATTATTCATGGTTCTGCACCCCCACCTCTTAAGACTTTTGTGTACTTTACTTCTGAAAAAATACCAGAATAACAAGGACTTCCTCTAGGTGGCATTGTTGCATCCCCTACATAAAACTGCTTTTGGACAATCAGCCTTCTCATACAAAGCTGTAACGGAATGGAACAAGCTCCCCGCTGCTTGGAAGACCAGAACAAATTACAGAGACTTTTCCACAGAGACTAGAAAATGGATTTTAAGTAATCAAGCCTGCCAGCATTGACTCTGTCCCTTAAATGGGATTTGAAATTGTACTCTTAAATTGTTTTTAATGTGTGCTGTTCTCTTATCTTTTTATCTTTTAAACTTACTCCTTGCTTGTTTCAGGGACAACAGATTTTGAAATCGGACCTGAATTGCTTTTTACAGTGGGGAAAATAAGTATTGAACACTATACCATACCATACCAAATTTATTTATAAAGCACATTTAAAAACAACAAAGTTGACCAAAGTGCTGCACAGTAATAAATAACCAAAAGTACAAATACACAAAAGATAAGTAAGAGACAATAAAAACATAACTTGGAGCAGAAAAAGAAGCAACTCACAACAAGTGTAAAAACAAAATGCCAAACACAGCAGACAATAAAATTAATAAAATTAAGGAGAGTTAAAAGCCAAGGAAAACAGATGTGCTTTTAAATGAGATTTAAAAACACAAAGTGAGGAGGCCTGCCTAACATGTAATGGCAACTCATTCCATAGCCTAGGAGCTGGAGCAGCAAAGGCCTGATCCCCTCTGAGCTTCAGCCATATTTTAGGGATTGCCAAGAGCAGCTGATCTTAGGGATTGTGGTGGAACATACGGGTAAAGTAAGTCAGAGAGGTAGGGAAGAACAAGACTGTTAAGACATTTAAAAACATAAAGGAGAATTTTAAAATTGATTCTGTAATGCACAGGGAGCCAGTGAAGGGAAGCCAGATAGGTGAAATGTGCTCATGCCTGTCGGTTTTTGTTAAAAGGCGGGCGGCAGCATTTTGTACAAGTTGAAGACGAGCGACAGAAGCTTGGCTGATCTCAACAAAAAGTGCATTACAGTAATCCAAACGAGTGGTGATAAAAGAATGCAGTAGTTTTTCAAGATCACGTCAACATTTTTCTCATTAAACATATTTCTGATGAAGCCATTGACCTGACATTTTGACCAGACGTCAGTAACAACTCAAGTAATCCATACATACAAAGAAATCAAGGCAACTGTGTTCACAAAACAAGTTATATTTAATAAAGTGGAATGACACAGGGAACAAGTATTGAACACGCTTGGTGAAATTCAATTAATATTTAGTAGAAAAGCAATAACAGCTCCCAGACGCCTCCTGTATGGAGAGACTAGGTGCAGGCATTGCTCAGGAGTTATTTTAGCCCATTTTTCCACACAAACTCTTCAAATCTTGAAAGGTTCCGTGGGTGTCTTCTATGAACTCTGATCTTCAGTTCATTCCATAGATCTTCAAATGGATTCAGGTCAGGTGACTGACTGGGCCATTCTAGCAGCTTTATTTTCCTTCTCAGGGGCCAGTTGAGAGTTTCCTTGGCTGTGTGTTTGGGATCACTGCCTTGCTGAAATGGCTACCCTCGTTTCATCTTCAGCATCTTGGCAGGTTCTTATCAAGGATGTCTCTATACATTTGTCCATTCATCTTTCCTTCAATTATATGAAGTCTGCCTGTATCATGTGCTAAAAAACACCCCCACACCATGATGCTCCCACCTCCAAACTTCACTGTTGGTATGGTGTTTTTCGGCTGATGTGCAGTGCCATTTCTCCCCCAAACATGCTGTGTATTGTAGCATCCAAAAAGTGGTCTCATCTGACCAGAATGTATTCTCCCTATGTTTTACTAGCTTGCCCAAATGTTGTGCAGCAAACTTTAAATGAGCTTCAACATGCTTTTTCTTCAACAATAGAGTTTTGCGAGGTGAGCGGGCATAGAGCCCATGTCGGTTGAGTGCATTGCTTATTGTTTTCTTTGAAACTGCAGTACCTGCTAACTCCAGGTCTTTTTGGAGCTCTCCACAAGTGGTCTTTGGCTCTTGGATAACATTCTGATAATTCTTTTGACTCTTCTTGTGAGGAGCTCCTGGTCGTGGTCAATTTATGGTAAAATGATGTTCTTTCCACTTCTGAGTAATGGCTCCAAAGGTACTCACTGGAACATTCAGCAGTTTAGAAATACGCCTGTAACCAATGCCATCATTATATTTTGCAACAATAAGGTTGCGAAGGTCTAGAGAGAGCTCTTTGCTTCTACCCATCATGAGTTCTTTGTGGTGTGACAATCTGATATTCACAGACCTTTTTAAAGGCTATCAGTCAGGACTTAACCAGCTGAAGTGAATTTGCACTGATGGGGGATGGGATGGCTTCCTAAATTCTGATGGATTTCAGCTGGTTTCTTGGCTCTCTATGCCTTTTTGCACCTCTTTTTCTTCGTGTGTTCAATACATATTCCCTGTGTCATTCCACTTTATTAAATATAACTTGTTTTGTGAACACAGTTGCCTTAATTTCTTTGTATGTGTCACGATCTGTGCACGGGGGATTTCACCGTGCTCTGTTTCTTTGCTTTTTGTTTTTAGCTTATTTGTATAATATTGTATTCTGGAGTTCTTTGCCTGTGATGTTATTTCTAGTTTGTTTTCACATATTCAGTATCCTTTCTTTGTATGATTTATTTTCCTGTTTTCATTCAGTATAGTTTTGTTATTTATATATTTGGGTTTACTTGACTCCACTTTATTTTTTTTGCCAGTGTCTTCTTTTTCTTTCTCTCTCGGGGATTGCTGTTGTCAGAGGCACTGCCAGGTAGTGGGCGGTGCTCCTGTCAAACTGTCAGCCCCGCTTCCTCTCCTCATGACTCACAGCTGATTGTCATTTTCTCCTTAGCCTGCTCATGCGATTCACACCAGTTTCTATTTGTGTTTAATTGTTTCAGATGCTATTTAAGGGCTGTTATTTTCATTTCTCTTTGCCGGAATCTTGAGTTTCTCTCCCCTCGTCCTCGCCAGAACCCAGCCCTTGTTCTGGTGAGCTTAACTCGTAAATTTGTTTGTTTAACAGTTTGGATTTTTGTGTTGTTGCACTGTGTGGACTTTGTCTTTTGTTGTTTTCAATAAATCTCACAACTGCAGCGCGTGGGTCTCTCCTCTCTGCCCCGAGGGGCAATTCATGACAGTATGTATGGATTACTTGGGTTGTTACTGATATCTGGTGAAAATCTCAGGTCAGTGGCTCCATCAGAAATATGTTTAATGAGAAAAATGTTGACGTGTTCAATACTTATTTTCCCCATTGTATATGTGCCATTTTTCTTTTAAAATCTTCTTGCCTGCCTCAGGGACTACAGATGGAAATTAGTGAGAACACTATTAACTGGTACAGTGCATCTTTACCCTGCGTTTAATGTTTTTTCTGTACATGGTCCCTGACAAATAAACCAATAAACTACAACCATAACTTTAAACATCTTATCCCTTAAATGTAGTTTAGAAGCCTATGGACAATAGAGTGAAATTGAAATAATAAAAAATTGTGCTTTAGGACACTACTCTGCATATACAGTGGTGTGAAAAGTGTTTGCCCCCTTCCTGATTTCTCATTTTTTGTATGTTTGTCACACTTAAATGTTTCAGATCATCAAATTTAAATATTAGACAAAGATAACACAAGTAAACACAAAATGCAGTTTTTTAATGAAGGTGCTTATTATTAAGGGTAAAAAAAAAAAAAAATCCAAACCTACATGGCCCTGCGTGAAAAAGTGCCCCCCCCCCCAGTTACAACATAAATTAATAGTGGTTTATCACATCTTTGGAAAACTGAGTTCAATTTCTCTAGCCACACCCAGGCCTGATTACTGCCACACCTGTTCTCAGTCAAAATAATGAGAAATCAGGAAGGGGGCAAACACTTTTTCACATCACTGTAGACAGCCTAAGTCACGCCCCCGAGACTTCTGCATATGGGACCTTAAATCGAAAAAATTCTCCATTGAAATAAATGGCAAGAGCGAAATTATCTTTTGATCCCAATTGAATTTTGCCACGAGTTACACATATGATGTTTGTCAATTCAAAAGATAATTTTCTACGTAAATAACGGTGTAGGTTATTGTCTGTTAAGGTATTTGATTTTGATTTTGTATACTTTACTGATCCCCAGAGGGGAAATTGAGGGCATCCACCTGGATGGATGAGGCAGCCACGGTACGGCGCTATCCCTTAACCATTCACACACACATTCACACCTAGGGCCACTTTACAGTCTCCAATTAACCTAACCTGCATGTTTTTGGCCTGTGGGAGGAAACCAGAGAAATCCCGGAGTAAACCCACGCAGACACGGGGAGAACATGCAAACTCCACACAGATCACTGTTGGTCAGGGGCTGGGATCGAACCCAGGATCCCATGGCCAAGGGTGAGTTGCTGTGCTGCGCAGTGCTAACCACTGTGCCACCGCACCGTCAATGAAATTGAGGTTGTGAAAATACGTAAATTACAAAACTACAAACATAGATGGACGTAGCTTATGTCATCATTTCAAAGCGCGCCCAGGGTGAAGTAACTAACAGTCCTCTGGATCAGCTGCAGCTCTCACAAAACAGAACAATACATTTGTGTGGTTTTCTCCTCTGGATCTGTTTTTCATTGGTAAGGAAACAGGAGGTGAGGTTGTAGTAATCTCCCACCATGATTGTGTTTAGTGATGTGGGATGGTGAGAGATGTTGTCCATTAATTGCTGAAACAAAAACTAAATATTTCTCTGTTACTATACGACAGCCAACAACTTTAATTACGTGGAAATTTACCGTTTAAATTGACAAACCTCATATGTGTAAGCACCATTAATGACATCATTATGGTGAGACAGTAAAATGTAACAGATTAATGGTGTTAAAGTGAATACCTACATGTATTTTGTAGTATATATGTTAAATCAAATAGATTTTACTGCATTAATAAAGAAAAATACCTTCAGGTATTTTATGTTGTGACGTGAAGCTTTCTTCTCACTGCTCCCTTGGCTGGGCATTGCATTATGGGACACATTGGCTAATGTAGCAACCATCGGTTGTACTTTTCAAAATACTTTGTGGGATATTTTGATTGTACTAATTAATGGATGAAATTATCATTTAAGATTTTGAACAGGACTACAAAATGGCTGATTCAGTATATAAGGCGCTATGTAGGGAACAAGTGAACCTTTCCAACATGGCACGCTAGCCCCGTGCTAGCTGGAACTGGAAGTTAGCAATTAGCTGAAGAAATTCCTTTATTGTGGTCACTGGCTTTAATATCTAATTAAATGTAATTGATGGTCCAAATGTCCACATTGTATGACAGCAATACTCTAGCAAACTGATTTGAACATCCAGAATTAAATAAAATAATGAGCTTGATCATGTGTCGTGCTGTCCAGACTGTCCAGGCGTAACCGTTGTTGCATGTTTCAAGTTCTGCTATAACAGGAAGAGCTGTGGGGGCATTAATTTGCGTTACTATTTTTTTAATCTGTTAATGGAACTACTATAATTAATTATGTTAAAGTGTTAATATTCCCAGCACTATCTCTTTGTTACAATATGATTTTGTACTTTCACATTTTATGTTTATTCTGGCAGCTAAAGTGGACAGAGTAAGGAACAAACATGATGCCAAACTGACTGAAATTCTCTTATACAAACTAAGAAAGATGATTCTTAAATTCTTGATATCCCAGGGCAGCCGTACAGTCCTGTGTACCGAGTACTGGTATGAAGAAGTCCGGACATACTCCCTCTGAAAAAACTGACCTACACCCTCCATGATAACACTGAGGGTTTTACTGGGATGTAGCAACCTGTCCTGGATAGCAAGGCTCCTTTGGAATTGGACCTTGTTCTTTGGCTAAGCTGAGAATATTTCAGCACTGAGTTAATAAAATTTAGATGAATGGGTTCATTGTAAGTTTGCAATTAGTTTGTGTGGCATTTGAAACCTTAATAAAAAGAAAGGTGGGGAAATACATTATGCATTTAAAAAAACCCACACTATTTAATAGTTTTGTAGCACTGTTCATAAATGCAAAATGTAAATAAGTGTTTCTGAGATCCACCAAATAACACGGTAGAATACCTGTGGAGTCCATGGACTCTTCTCCTGTGCTGTATTGACTGTTTGCTGCTTTTGTCTGTGCCTTTTCAACTGCCTCCTGTTCTCCATCTGAGCCAGTGTGGGCAGAAGAGTTGGTGCTCATGGGAGAGCGAGGCATGTCACCGACGGCGAGCCGCCGCCCCACAGCAGTGCCTCCCACCCCAGGCAGCATGGTCCTGGTCAGTGTGATCTTGGGTGAAACTGTCATATCAAAACTCAGCTTGATCTTCTCCTGTTTCTCGGGCTTGACAGAAGTGGATGAAGGGTTGGCGGTATCCAGCAGCATCTGAAAATTATTGTCAGGGGTGTACGCTGTTCTGAAGGGGGCATAATTAAACACGCCAAACTTCTTCCTCATGTTCTCTACGTAGACCTCCATCTCCTGCATGGCACTGTTGAAAATACTTTTTGTCTTCTTCACAGAGAATGGAATCTCCTTGGACATGAGGTAGCAGTTGTTCAAAGGAACCCAAGCCCTGATAGAAAAAGTTTAAGAACACAATGGCCCTCATTTAATAATAACAATAATAATGGATCAGATTTATATGGCACTTTACATGTCAAGTGACATCTCAAGCACTTACAGTGAGTCCATTATTCATTCACTCCAGACAGACATTGATAGGGGTAAGCTACTACTGTAGCCAGTACAGTAGTAGCTTACTAACTTAGTAAGTAACTTAGTAACTCCGGCAATATTGATGAAAATGTGGCTGCCAATCCATGCCAACGGCCTCCCTGACCACTACCAAAAATTTATACACATTCATACCCAGTGTCATGGACACTGGAGGCAAGGTAGCTAAAGTGTCTTGCCCAGGGACACAATGGCAGGATGGATGGGGAGAGTGGGATTGGAACCGCCAGTCCTCTGGTCATTGGATGACCCACTCTACCTCCTGAGCCACTGCCACCCACTGAGCCACTGCTGCCCATTTATTGAAAGTGAATAGAAATCAGTGCACATTTGGGTGTGAATATAATCATACAAAAAGGTATTCGTGGTATTTATGAAACCAGGCATATCTGATCAATCTCATCGTATGAGCGATCCTTCACTCACTGATAAATCCGACGGATGGATCAGACTGTCGTTTTAATTCCACACCCACATCTTGTCCCAGAATTTACAACACAGCGGAATAAAAAATGACAAAAAGAAAAGCTTCTCCATCATAGAAATTGACATTAACATAAGAGAAGGAAAAAAATTAATTGGTGTTGTGTGGCAACATAAACAGTCTCATTGAATGCAAAAGAACCACGATCTGATCTTCAGCTAAGGGTTATAATTTAAATCTGTACAGACACCATATAATCACAATTCTTCATACTGAGGTAAAAAAAAAAAGTGGTTGCATTTAACGCAGAGGACTGAGTTTGCCTTCATCAGTTACAGACAAAAATGGGAATAAGTGACTAAAGTTTTTGACTAAACGTAGGTCGCTTGAACAAACATAAGAATTTATTACTTACATTACACGTAGAAGTGCAGAAAGAAGTCTCACCTCTAGCACAGCACAACTCCGGCAATATTGTGCAAAAACACACGGTGGTGGGCAGTGCGGTGGTGCAGTGGTTAGCACTGTGGCACCACAGGAACTCACCCTTGACCATGGGATCCTGGGTTCGATCCCAGCCCCTGACCAACAGTGATCTGTGTGGAGTTTGCATGTTCTCCCCGTGTCTGTGTGGGTTTACTCCGGGATTTCTCCGGTTTCCTCACACAGGCCAAAAACATGCAGGTTAGGTTAACTGGAGACTCTAGAAGTGGCCCTAGGTGTGAATGGTGAAGGGATAGCGCCGTACCGTGGCTGCTTCATCCATCCAGGTGGATGCCCTGAATTTCCCCTCTGGGGATCAATAAAGTACACAAAATCAAAATCAAAAAAAAAAAAAAAACTAATTTCCCCACACCTTCTCTGGTGTGTACAGCAGAATTTCTCCTGGTAATCTGGAGCAGTGTTTTGTTTTTTTCATAAACCCGATGCAGGGGCATCATCTCAGCCATGAGCTCCTGTGCGTAATGTCGTGTTTTACCGGTGAGTTAACAGATAATTTGTAAGGGATAACTATTATCAGATTCTACATAACACAAAACTTAGTCAAAGAAATACTTTTTAGAATATCATTTTAACACAGTGCTCACGCAAGAGAGTCCCTACAGTAGGTACAAATATAAACACAGTAATGAAAGGACAACTGAAAAAACCCCGAGCTCAAGTGCAACAGTAGAAAAAAAATTCAGAAACATAAGATTTAATTCCGTTTTCTCTTCCATCAAATAATTACAGTTTTAAAATTTTTCTGCCTAAAACTGTTATTTGCTGCAGTGACATAAATATGACTAGAACGCTTATAAGTACTGAAAGCAGCTTCTTTAGTCTTCAAAGTAAATTGTCAAAACTCTCATCTATATAAGGCAAACATGACACCTGAAAGGCTGCACTGCTCATTAAGATCTGATATGATCAAACAATCCTCCAACACAGCCAGCTTTCTCTGCTGCATTTGCGAGTCTACAGCAACTTGAAAATATGCGTACATGACCTCAGAGCTGATGTGGGATTTGAGCGTACCGTACAATCACGTTCAGATTGATAATTACTGATCCTTGCCTTGAAATGATCCGACGACCACTCTTCCTCCTTACGCATGTTTGGTAAATGAGGGCCACTGTCTCAGTGTCAGAGCAAAGTATGTGCTGTGCTACCAGGTTTGAGTAACTGAAGGACAAGCAGCTGTTACCTGTCATGCTGTCCAAAGAAGCGAGCGTCGACCTGTCCATCTTTGTCACGCAGAGCTTTAGCAGGCCAGAAGGGAAATCCTTTCAGTTTGGCCCACACAAGAGGGTGTGGGTTACTCTGCAGACATGCAGCAGAACACTTTAGCGGGATGGAGCTGTTCTTTTGATCTGAATATTTCATTAGGTAAACAATCATCAACAGAAACTTCAGGTAACTCAGCTAGCTTACACATGGCTCACAGAACCAGTTTTCTCTCTTCTGGCACGCAGACAGATAACATTCAGGACAAACTTCAATCTCATTCATCTGCAAACACAAGAAACAGAAGACAGAAAATTAGTTTCCCCTGTCATTCTGACACCTAAAATATTTCCGAGCACAAAAAGGATGCTTACCTCATGTTCACAGATTTTTACTATAACTTTAGCTGTAGCGGTGAGTTTGTGGTTGCCTGAATTAAAGACATGCATTCACATTAAACAAGGTAAATACAGGTTTAATCATTTCCATTCAATCTGAGTTGTTGTAAATCAACAGTTTCAATTTCTTAAAGGGGACTTATAATGAAATATCACATTAATCAAAACAACTCAGACAAAAAGTAATCTAAAAAATTAATTGTTAACACATGGCATTAACATTATGTAAAAGCAGTAAAGGTTGTGTTTTAATGTAAATATCATGCTGTGAAAAAGTAATTACCCCCTAAAACCTAATAACTGGTTGTGCCACCCTTGGCGGGAACAACTGCAATCAAGTGTTTGCAATAACTGGCAGTGACTCTTTTACATCACTGCTGAGGAATTCTGGCCCACTCTTCTTTGCAGAATTGTTTTAATTCAGCCACATTGGAGGGCTTGAGCCTGAGGTCATGAACTGAGGGTCGAACATTCTCCTTCAGGATTTTCTGGTAGAGAGCAGAATTCATGGTTCCATCAATTTTGGCAAGTCATAATTGCAGCAAAGCAGCCCCAGACCATGACACTACCACCACCATGTTTGACTGCTGGTATGATGTTCTTTTTAAGAAATGCTGTGGTAGTTTTATGCCAGATGTAGCAAGACACATGCCTTCGAAAAAGTTCAACTTTTGTTTCGTCAGTCCACAGAAGATTTTCCCAAAAGTGTTGGGGCTCATCAAGATGGTTTTCATCAAATGTGAGAAGAGCCTTTGTCTTCTTTTTGGTCAGCAGTGGTTTCCCCTTGGAACTCTCCCATAGATGCCATTTTGGCCCAGTCTCTCTCATTTTATATCTAAATCTTTGAATGGTCTGGCTCCTCCACATCTCACTGAGCTCCTCACCACTTACATGCCAGTTAGAACCATGAGGTCTTCCTTTCAGCTGCTTTTAAACACGCCACGCTGTAAGCAAAAAACTCAATGAGACAGAGCCTTTTCAGTGGCAGGTCCCAGATTGTGGAATGCCCTACCTTTCCACATTAGAGCAGCTGAATCACTTGAGTACTTTAAATCTTTGCTGAAAACACACCTCTTTGCACTGGCTTTTAACACTGGTTGAGCTTGGATATTATGGATTTTATTTATTCTAATTTGTGACGGAGTGCGTTAATTTATTGTTTTTGCATTTGTTTTTATCTATTAGTATGCTTTTACTACAGAGTACACTTTGGGCAGTGCTTGTTGTTGTAAATGTGCTATATAGATGAACGTGACCTTGACTTTATTGTTGAATCATGGACCAGTTCTTTAGATGTTGTTTTGGGTTTTTGTTTCTCATCTGTTGTTTGAATTTTAGACTGCGGCATGTATTGCTTTTTGAGATCTTTTAGTCTACTTCACTTTGTCAGACAGGTTCTATTCAAGTGATTTATTGATTCAACAGGCCTATGTGTGGCTAGAAAAACTGAGCTTGGCTTTCCAAAAATGTGGTTAATCACATTTAATTCATGATGTAACAAGGGGGCAATTACTTTTCCCACACAGTGCCAGGTACAGTAGGTTTGGATAGCTTTTTTCCCTTAAAAAATGAAATAATCAATTAAAACCTGCATGTTGTATTTACTCAGGTTATCTTTGTCTAATATTAAAATTTCTTTGATGTGAAACATTTAAGTGTGACAAATATGCAAAAATATAAGAAATCAGGAAGGGGGCAAATACTTTATCACAGCTCTGTACAGCTGCAATCAAAATCATTAAACCCCCATGGTAAATTAGGTTTATTGGCAAAATGTACAAACTAGCAGCTATTTGAAATAAACAAATCAAACAAGAACAATTTAAATGGCTCAGCACACTCAATATTACAACTGGTTTCTACAAATTCAACACAAAATGTCACTTTTAATGACTACTGCAGTTTCAAAATTATTCAACCCCTTCATGACAAGCATCTTTAGTACTTAGGAGAGCACCTTTTGCTGTCATTACCTGCTGCAAACGTGATGCATAATCAGACACCAGCTTCTGGCAGCATTCCTGAGGAATCTTAGCCCATTCCTCATGAGCAAAGAACTCCAGTTCACTAATATTCTTGGGTTTGCGTGCTGCAACCACCTTTTTCAAATCCCACCAGATATTTTCAAAGGAAGGGCAGGCAAATGTGATGGCTACTCTAGTATCTTCCAAGGCTTCTTCTGAAACCAAGCTTTGGTGGACTTTGAGGTATGCTTGGGATCATTGTCCCGTTGGAACGTCTAATGACTCCAAAGCTTCAGCTTTCTCACAGACGGGATGACATTTTCTCCCAGGATTTGCTGATACTTGATTGAATCCATCTTGCCATCCACATGCTGCAGGTTTCCAGTGCCAGAGGAAGCAAAGCAGCCCCACAGCCTTACTGAGCCACCACTATGCTTCAGTGTAGGCAGGGTGTTCTTTTCAGCATATGCTTCATTCTTCCTCCTCCACAAATACCGCTGAGCCATAGCCACAAAAAGTTCCAGGTTTTTTTTTTTCCATCGCTCCACAAAACAGAATCCCAAAACTTCTTTAGCTTATTTATATAATTTTGAACAAACTGGAGCTGATTTTCTTGTGTTTTGGGGTCAGCAGTGGTGTACGTCTTACATTTTGGAGTTAGGAACATTCAGTGTCTTTGCTATCTTTTTGTATCCTTTTCCTTGTTTGCGCAAGGCAATGATCTCTTCTCTGAACTTTCAGGACAATTCTCTTGACTTTGCCATATTTCTAATGTGCAATCAAATGTCACCATCAAGAGTCCATGGAATTCCTCCCTCATATAACCTGCCCCATTCACTGGACCACAAGCAGCACCACTGTAAAATGGATCCTGTTTCTGTAAATGTGACAGAGATAACAAAATTTACCAGATCCATCTCTCCTGCAAGGAACTGTGGTCAGCAAAATGCACCTTTGAATTCAATGATCCCCAGCTCCAGCACAATACGTGCTGCGAGGCAGAGGCCTGGCGGATCCCTGCGGGTGAACCCCAGTAGCTGCAGCGGAGATATTTGTGCACGCACAGCTGTCTCAGAGTGAGGAGATGTTTTCCATGGCCTAAAATCTCAGTTTGGAGATTACAATCTGGGGAAAAAAGGCTTTTATATTGTGCAGCTCCGTGCGTTCTGCCTGGTTATCGTGTGTAATTTGGATTGGCACTGACAGATTTGGTTTGTAACATGTCTAAATCCAGCTTTGGAACAGTATTCAATGGTGTTTTACTTTATTTACTTACTAAGATCATGCCTGTCTGTCTGTCCCTTGTGTGCAGATTGCTTTTTGTCACAGCATTTTTTTTTTTTTGTGTGTGTCACCACCGGCTCCTCCCAGTGACCCCAGCAACTCTGTTAGTAAGCGGTGATCCGCCTATGAAATTTAGCTTTAATGCCAGACCACTTTATTTTATTTATCCACCTTATTCATGGGGGTGCCACTGTAGGAATAATTATGGGTGGAACTTCCGGTTTCGGCTGAGGTAGTGTTAAATCAGTCAGCAAGAGTGGAGTAGCAGGGGCATTTAAAATAGCATTTTAAAAGTTTTTCAAATTCATTTTAATGTATAGTCCACGTACATGTTTTGCACTCAAGTGGCAGCTAATTTCAGCACTTGTAGTTTTTGTATTTTTTAAATGTTTTGGTATAGTTCTGGTACTTGTTGCTGGTGTTCGTGGTTGTGCCATAGACTGTATAAATGGAGGCTTCTCATCGGCAATGTGTAGATCATGCACTGAAACCAAAAAGGACTGTTGGTGTGATCGGTGGTACAGACACAGGACAGACACAAGAGCAGTAGGTATGTTTTCACTTATATGAATGTCACAGATCTGACGGTTATGTGTTATATATGTCACCAGAATGAAGGCTGCATGAAGTAAAATAAATAAAAAATAGTAACAGTTTGCTTCCTAAGGCTTAACGATTTAAGAAAGATATCAAATAGTTTTTGGTTGTTTTTTTTTACATTCGTTGCACTGCCTTGGAACGATATGGACTTCAGCATGCTTCAGCATGCATTAATTTTTAAATATCAGAAAATATAGGTCAATAAAATTCGGAACAATTGTCAGAAAATGTCTGTACGTGTTAAGTTAAATAACAAGCATTCATGGCATGACAGCAGCATGAGCATTTCAATTTTGGGGTAAAACAAACAGCTACAGCCATCCGTATTTACCCTGACATTAAAACAGCCAAGCATGGTGTTGTGGTTCTTTGTGGCTCTAACTAGAGTCTACGTCTGCTCTAAGGTAAATTTGATTATGTCCAACATCTTTTAACAAAACTAAGCCGACTATATTGTGGTGGAGACATTGATATATCTCAGAGCTTTTATTTGTTTACAGCGTTAGCATCTTAGCAGCAGCGCTAAGAAATGGCGTTACTGTCTGCCAGGCCACTTTTTAAGGTCATCTTCCTACCCCTAGATAGTTGTGCGAAGTGGTATGATTATATTATTGTTTTTGAGGTGCAAAAGGCCGTGTTTCTGCATTTCTGATGCCGAAGTCATTGTTTTTTAACAAAGAAAAGTGTCCTGTTTCAGTGACAACCATATGTTCTAAACTAGTACTAGAAGATGCGCCCATAATTCACACAAGGCATCATGGGGCCTAGGAATAAGGTGGATTGGTTTATTTCTGTTTTTTATGGTGTGCTTTCCCACAGGACTGCCAATCACTGTTTGACAGAAGGGGCATTTTTAGTCACTTACATAGTCACTAGTGGGAAGAACCAAGGTGGAGTAACGAGATTGTGCATGTGCGCTGGTTTTCACAATGAACTGAGATGTATAAAGAAAAGGCTTGGAGAATCTAGTGTGCGAACAGTTTTATAAATCTGAAAATTTTTGTGTGCGTGTACTTTTTAGATTTTGTGTGTACGCCATCTTTCGGTATGAAAGCTGCACAATCCTTTATACATGAGGCCCCAGGAATTTGAGGTGTTCCATGTCAAACACTCCTGATGCAACTAATGGAGCCCTTGATTTGTTGCATCAGGTGTGCTTGAGACCACACCTGATTTGAAAATGTGTGCTCTTATGAGGAATTATACAACAGTTAGTCCCAACCAAGCAATTTGATTGGACAACAGGGATTCCAGGAATTACTAAAATCCACGATAATTGCACTCCAACCTTCTTCCTGGATATCTATCACTCCGCTTCAAAAGTGTTCATGTAACCATTATTTACTAACACTAATTTACTGTCAACTAATTCTCAGTGACAATGGCAGTACTGTGTTGAATACTTTAATTTCCACAGCAAGATGCTGTTTGAAAAGATTTCTTACCTGACCCGGAAGTCCCACCCTTTTGAAAAAAGCTTTATTCAGCTTTAAAGTCTGCCCTTATATAAACATTGTGAAGCTATTTCATATCTGTTTAAAAAAATAGGCAGTGCTAGAGTTGGATTTATTGTCTTGATTGCCAAACCACAATACCTTTTGTGGCATGTGAAAAATGGTACCACAGATGCCACGAGCGCAGGGAGGCATGCACGGGATGACGTCTTCACGCCGGGACTATAAAGGAGGACTAATGGCAGGAGACGGCCTCTTTTGGCACTCTGCCTTCCAACAGTCAACTGCCCTGTACCACTCCTCAGTTAGCTTAAGCTATAAGTTAGCTTGTTATAATTACTGGTTCGAGTAATAAAGTAACCATTAAAACATGGACCTGTCCGCTGGTTTTCTTCAGCAAACACGGACATAACATTGGCGATGAGGTAAACTGGTCTTCTGGAGGAGAATTAACTATTTTCCTTAAGATGGAAGTGTGTCTAGCACCCGTACCGCTGTTCCTCACCACACCAGGTGAGCCGCCTTGTTGGTTTGAGTCTTTTGAAACGTACGTGTCAGCTATGGACTTAGCTAAGGCCAGCAAGCTTTGGCTGCATGCTATGTTAATACACAGCCTCAGCAGCAAGGGACAGCGTGTATTTACAACATCAGGCCCCGTGGACACCCACGACGAATGTGTCGCCTTATTGGCTGGACATTTTGTGACACCTGAGAGCATGCTGGTACGGAGAATCAGGTTTCATCAACGCTGACAGGGAGCGGGAAAGATGATACAGCAATACATTGCCGACCTCCACTGTTTGGCGAGTACATGCAGGTTTGCACAGTTGGAAGAAGAGATGGTGCTGGATCAGCTAGCGGAGCACACCACCAACATGAAGCTGCGGGAGAGGCTGCTGATGTCACCGGACGACATGCCACTGGTGAGAGCGGTGGAGGTGACAGTCCAGCTGGAGGCCACCGCCCAGCTAACATCACAGTTAGGAGCCTTGCAGCAACAACCTCCACAAGCATAGGCAGTTTCCCCGGTAAAAGAGCCCTACGACGCCACAACCTTTTTGGAGGACCCCAAGGTGTAGGTCATGGGATGACAAGACATCATGGGTCGCCAACCATGTGGCAGTTGTGGTTCCCCTGCACAATGGATGCACGCGGGCTCCTGCCCAGCAAAAGGACAGCGATGCCAGCGCTGCGGTAACCTTAAACACTTCGCAAAAGTGTGTCGTTCAACACTATCAGTGACAAGCTCGCCACCCAGATCAACTGGACTGCCAACAACCATTCACTCTGTGGATTGTAGTAATTTAGCGTACAAGTCGTGCACAGTGAGGCTCGACAATATCAGCCTACTGTTACTATTGGACACCGCCGCTACGAGGTTGCTGATGAACTGGGTCACAGTGAGGAAGTTCTTTCCTCAGCATCCAATCAAGCAGGACGCGGTGGAGCTCTATGGATACGGGCACACCAAAATCAGCCTCGCAGGAACCATCACAGTAACGGTTTGCTACTGGTCCAAAGTCCTCCCAGCATTCACCTTCCAGGTAGTGATGCATGGCGACAACATCCTGGGGTGCAATCTTTTTCACAAATTGGGTTTCACCATCATTGACCACCAAGGACTTTGTTTGAGCACTGATGGCCAGAGCATGTTTCACCCAGACGTGGGTATAGCCGCTCCAAGCTTCACACCACATGGAGAGCAAAGCATGGACTCGACTCAGATCCTCACCCAGCATAAGCTTCATGGAGCCACCGTAAAGCCGCAGGAGATCGAGTCTGTGGCCAAGCAGGACCCCAGAGAATGACACCAACTTGGAGTTCATCCTGCCGCTGGCAAGAACATCATGCCGCCACAACAACCAGCAACATCCATCACCTACGAGATGAGAGTGCAGCAGCAGCACCGCCTGAAGCCCAACAGGTCAACACTCACGGTGCTCGACTGGGTTCGGGTCCGGCCATCCTAACGCTCCAACGACCTGCAGATACTCCTCTCACCGCTGATGTAGCTCACTGTGCAAGTGGGACCAGCCACATTCCAGATGGCCGATGGTTCGCGGTGGCATGCCAGCTGTCTGAGGAAGGTAAGACCAACAGCTGCTTCGGATCAAGACGCAACATTGGAACCGGCCCAGCCAGTGTGAGACCTGGACTGGGACTTTGCTGACGAGCAGGCCGTGATTCCAGCAAGATGGCACCCAGGTCCGCTGTGGCGAGATCCACCAGGGTCGCGCCCACCGCGGGCTCGCCAGAGCCCCTCAGAGGTGGGACAGTAAGAAAATGACTCTGTTCCCTTAATATGTTTAAACAGAGTGTGGTTAGTTCATAAGTGGCAGAATAATCCACTCAACCATGCAGGGTTATACCGGTAGTCTACTCGGCTACCCAAGCTCAAAATAATGGTTTGGTTATGGTGTATGGAACCTCAAGTGATTTATGGGTTTGGTTCTTAGAAACTAATTTACCATATTGTATTAGCTAAATGGTGTGCTTTGACAGTATGCAGTATTGTACTTTATCACCATGCATATGCTAGCCACAGCACGGGTAACAATACACTGTTGAATATGTGTGTTCTGCTTTGCCACAATCCTGATACAAGACGAGTTCCAGTCAGTTGTCTAGCCTAGTCCACGTGCATCTAAGTGCGACACAGTAGGAACACCTGTCAACAGCCAGGCCATATACAGGTATGTATGTTAGTGTGCTCTGGTGACTCCCACTGTGCTGTACCCAATTGTAGTCTTGATGCTACTTTACTACAGCCGTGGACAAAATTGTTGGTACCCCTCTGTTAATGAAAGAAAAACCCACAATGGTCACAGAAATAACTTGAATCTGACAAAAGTGGTAATAAATAAAAATTCTATGAAAATTAACCAATGAAAATCAGACAATGCTTTTGAATTGTGGTTCAACAGAATTATTTTAAAAAAACAAACTGATGAAACAGGCCTGGACAAAAATGATGGTACCCTTAACTTAATATTTTGTTGCACAACCTTTTGAGGCAATCACTGCAATCAAACGATTTCTGTAACTGTCAACGAGACTTCTGTACCTCTCAGCAGGTATTTTGGCCCACTCCTCATGAGCAAACTGCTCCAGTTGTCTCAGGTTTGAAGGGTGCCTTCTCCAGATGTCATGTTTCAGCTCCTTCCACAGATGTTCAATAGGATTTAGATCAGGGCTCATAGAAGGCCACTTTAGAATAGTCCAATGTTTCGCTTTTAGCCATTCTTGGGTGTTTTTAGCTGTGTGTTCTGGGTCATTATTCTGTTGCAAGACCCATGACCTGCGACTGAGACCAAGCTCTCTTGACACTGGGCAGCACATTTCTCTCTAGAATACCTTGATAGTCTTGAGATTTCATTGTACCCTGCACAGATTCAAGACACTCCGTGCCAGATGCAGCAAAGCAGCCCCAGAACATAACAGAACCTCCTTCATGTTTCACAGTAAGGACAGTGTTCTTTTCTTGGTATGCTTCATTTTTGCGTCTGTGAACATAGCGCTGATGTGCCTTGCCAAAAAGTTCCAGTTTTGTCTCGTCTGTCCATAGGACATTCTCCCAGAAGCTTTGTGGCTTGTTAACATGCAGTTTGGCAAATTCCAGTCTGGCTTTTTTATGATTTGTTTTCAACAGTGGTGTCCTCCTTGGTTGTCTCCCATAAAGTCCACTTTGGCTCAAACAATGACGGATGGTGCAATCTGACACTGATGTACCTTGACCTTGGAGTTCACCATGAATTTATTTAGAGGTTGTTCTCAGCCACGTCCAGGGAGGTTGGCTACAGTCCCGTGGATCTTAAATTTCTAAATAATATGTGCAACTGTAGTCACAGGAACATCAAGCTGCTTGGAGATGGTCTTATAGCCTTTACCTTTAACATGCTTGTCTATAATTTTATTTCTAATCTCCTGAGACAACTCTCTCCTTTGCTTCCTCTGGTCCATGTTTAGTGTGGTACACACCACGTCAACAAACAGCACAGTGACTACTTGTCCCCCTTTAAATAGGCTGACTGACTGATTACAAGTTTGTAGACACCTGTGATGTTAATTAGAGGACACATCTTGGTTGAACATGTCCCTATGGTCACATTATTTTCAATCTTTTCTAGGGGTACCATCATTTTTGTCCAGGCCTGTTTCATGAGTTTGTTTTTTAAAATAATTCTGTTGAACCACAATTCAAAAACACTGTCTGATTTTCATTGGTTAATTTTCATAGAATTTTTATTTATTACCACTTTTGTCAGATTCAAGTTATTTGTGACCATTGTGGGTTTTTCTTTCATTAACAGAGGGGTACCAACAATTTTGTCCACGTATGTATATGGGTCTGGCTATGTGTATGTGCTGTGCTAGCTGTAGGCCACCACATCACCACAACGGTTACCAAACTAAAGGTAAACCAACACCAGTGAGGTTCTGTTTTTTCCCCAGGGGCGGGGGGTGAGGTGTGGCATATGGGAAATGGTACCACAGACACCACGGGCGCAGGGAGGCATGCACGGGATGACGCCATCATGCCAGGACTATAAAGGAGGACTAATGGCGGGAGTCGGCCTCTTTTGGCACTCTGCCTTCTAACAGTAAACTGCCCAGTACCACCCCTTGGTTGGCTTAAGCTATAAGTTAGCTTGTTTTAATTACTGGTTTGAGTAATAACGTAACCCTCAACACGTGGACATGTCCACTGGTTTTCTTCAGCAAGCACAGACATAACACATTTGTGGTGATGGACTATTTGTTTCACCTGAAAATGCAACAGAAAGTGAGCAAAGTGTGCTAAATCGCAAGCACGCTGACTACTAGCCACCGGCTAGCTACCGGCATTGGCTATGTTTTGATCTCAGGTCTTCTGCAGTACTGACTCAACAGGTATATGTTTTATAAACACTTATTACTTTTGCACATGACAATATTTAATTTGTTTACATGTGTGTGAAATGACAATAGACGTCTTCATGCTGATTGAGATGTTTAGCAACAGTTACTGGCTACATTTAGAAGGAACTATTTTTTTCTCAGCTGCACAAAGCAACTGGTTAAACAAACGGATCATAATATTTTGCCCAGTATTACTGTCGTTTAATAAACTGTGCTTGCGAAACTGTTGTATAAAAGCAATATGACACTCGAGGTCGTTACGGTATCATGAATATACGAACTACAGATGTGACACGTAGTGTATTCATTTATACTGTACTCCCTCTAGTGTAATATTGCTTAATTCTATTCTGAGGATTGAATAATTTTGAGACCACAGTAGTCATTGAAAGTAAGATTTAGTGATGAAGTTGGATAAAAGTGTTTTATTAATTATTTAAACTGTTCTTGTGTAAGTTGTTTATTGCAAACACCTGAAAATTTTTACATGTTGCCAATAAACCTAAAATGCAATGGGGTTGAATAATTTTGATTGCAACTGTACATTATGATAACAATAACATGTCAGTCATCTACAGGAGTATGCTTTAGTATACTGTATTTCACAAAATATTTAACATACCTCCATTGTATATAATACAGTTGTGCAAAATCCATTTTGCATCTGCCAAAAAGGCCTCCGTGCAGCCATACATTTTCTTTTTGATATTCTGTATTGTGAAAAGACAAAATTCACAACTGTAAAAATACATTAGCTTTACAAAACTAAGTGTATCAAATAATTTGGTGACAGTTAAGCATTTGACCTTCTCGAGTGTGCAAAGATCCATGGGATGAAATATGTACTCTGCATAATCAGGATGCTGCTCAAGAGACACGGGTTTCTGGAAGGGTTCAGTCTGCAAAAATGAAGTGAACAGTAGAATGGTGGTAAACTCATTCCAGCACTAAAATAACTACACAACTATCCCCTCAGCTGCACACAAACATGCTACCACCACGCTACTACTAAGAAGCACTAAAAGCTGCTTCAAACAAAAGGAGAACTAGTGGAGGAAGAAATCATGGCGAGATCTTGTTAGTGATGTAATTGATTACCCAATTAAAAGTCTTTCTCTGCGTAGAAGAAGCAGCATGGGGGGAGCAAGATGACAAGCGGGGATGATCCTGAAAGAGAGTGAGAGGGGCAACTGTATCCTCACCAGCTAACATTTTTACTTTCATGGTGTCCAGCCATGGCAGCCCATTTTAAAACAATGAACGTACTGTTAGTTCTATTATTAGAGAGTATTTCCATTTGCAAATCAATATTAGCTCATGCTGGCTTAATAAGTGAACTGGTATTTCAGGGTTCTGATTTAATCTGATGAGAATACAATAACTTTTGCCTTCATAAGTAATCTTAAAATCTGGACTGAGCAGCAAAGTAAACATGCCAAATCCCAGTGATAACAACCCTTTATTCAAAACATATTGGGACTTACAGTGGGGAAAACAAGTAGTGAACACGTCAACATTTTAGTTTTTTGTTTTTTCTTACTTCAGACAAGAACGAAAAGGAGATTTTTTACCTTTACATGTTTCAACTGGCAACTGCAGTCTTCCTCAGAAGTGTCAGCTGATTGCTGTGAAGTGCCATGTATCAGCTGTTTTTCCTAGGCGGGGCCAGCCCAGTGGAACTGTCAGAGCCACTGGGCTGACCACGCCCCCCACCATCCAGTTGTCTCTGGAGAATGTGGTCCCAGGTGTGGGAAAGCATAAATGCCCCCTCATCCCAATTCATGCTGTCTTTTCCCCACTTCCTGATTTCTATGGCCTCCTTGATCCAGTGTTTGTGCCTGTTACTGTCCAATCCAATGGTTTTGATGCTGTCCCAGTCCATGATGTGATTATTTCTTTTGCAGTGATCTGATACTGCTGATTCCAAAGAGACTATCGGACGGTGGGGGGCGTGGCCAATCCACTGGATCTGACAGTTCCGCTGGGCTAGCCCTGCTGAGGAAAAACAGCTGATAAATGGCACTTCACAGCACTCAGCTGACACTTCTGAAGAAGACTGCAGTCACCAGTCGAAACATGTAAAGGTAAAAAAAATCTCCTTTTTGTTCTTGTCTGAAATAAGACAAAACAAAAACTAATTATTGAAAAAGAAAACGAAATGAACCTACTCAAGCTATGTCGACATTTTTCTCATTAAACATATTGTAACGTCGGGGCCGTGTTAAGGGGGGCAGGGATCTTCCCAGCATGCTTTGCCAGCAGAGAACATTACTTTGCGTGTGTATTTAATGTGATTACTGAGTTATTATACTGCTGTGTCATTATAACTGCATTATAATGACCCAGCAGTGTTTATAGGCAGGATTAGGGCAAGATGTATCATGTGTTGTGTAACCATGATTGAAACGGAGGTCTGGGAGGATGACCTCCCCTCCTGTCTGCTCAGTGGTGTGTTTTAATAAAGCCTGTTGTGTCGCAACCATCTGCTCCTCTTCTTAGTGTGAACTTCGCCTACGTCACAATGTTTCTGATGGAGCCACTGACCTGAGATTTTCACCAGATATCAGTAACAACCCAACTAATCCATACATACAAAAAAAAAATCAAGGCAACTGTGTTCACAAACAAGTTATATTTAATAAATTGGAATGACAAGAAATAAGCATTGAACACATGAAGAAAAAGAGGTGCAAAAAGGCATGGAAAGCCAAGAAACCAGCTGAAATCCATCAGAATTTAGGAAGCCATCCCATCCCCCATCAGTGCAAATTAATTTCATCTCGTTAAGTCCTGACTGGTGGCCTTTAAAAGGGTCTGTGAATATCAGATTGTCACACCACAAAGAACTGTCATCTCTGCTGGAGTCCGAGTTCCACCCTATGCAGGACATACTGAATGCACTGAGGAGCTCATTTAGCAGCAGACTACATCATCCTAGGTGCACAACCGAGAGGTTTCGCAGGTCTTTCCTACCTACGGCTGTCAGACTGTACAACCTAAGCAGGGCTGCTCGCAGAGATAGCAAAAAGACATGACAACCTAATAGTATTGAATGCAAAAGACGCAATAGACTTACACAATGGTCCCCTCCGGTATACAACTAGGAAAATACCGGCCGCCACGGAGGGCGACAATATGTATGGTGTGGCAACCTGGGAAGTGCATAATGGTTTACCACCTTAGACAGGAACAAAGGACGCAAAGTTAACCTTTTGTGTGTGAGAAGTTTCTAGATGCCCTAGTAAGATAACAGGGAGGTGTCAAGGATGAATGGACTGACTGCAGTCGGACGGGGGATTATCTTTTGTGTGTGAGAAGAGTCTAGACGGGGATTATCTTTTGTGTGTGAGAAGAGTCTGGAAGGATGTCATGTTATTTAAGGGAAGAGTTCCTACTTGTATGCCATTCTGTCTATGCTCCTTGTGTGAGTCGTGTAATAAACCGCCTGAACCAAATCCGCCTCATTATTTACACGCTCCACACTGGTGACCCAAGACGAATCATGGAATACGACGGAAGATCCCCGGAGCCAACCTCGACTGGAACCCCCAGCTTCGCGTGCACTGTAGCGATCAAACTACCCGATTTTTGGCAGCACAACCCGCGCTCCTGGTTCCACCTAACCGAGGTGCAGTTCGCCCTCTGAGGGATATCGGCGGATGATACGAAATTCTACTATGTGGTCGCAGCGCTCGATGCCAGCACGGATCAGCACATTGAGAGCCTGCTCGATCAGCCACCAGCCGATGGCAAATATGACACGCTGAAGGCTGCCCTCATCCAGCACTACACACTCCCGAATGGTGAGAGAGCAGAGAGGCTTCTGATGCGGACCGAGTTGGGAGACGGTTCGGCCGTGGACATGATGGAGAAGATGCTGAGGTTAAAGGGCACGGACGACGACCACTTCATCTTCACCCACATTTTCCTCAGGAACCTTCCGACAGCGGTGAGAGCGGCCCTGGCCAATTCGTCATTGCTGGCCAAACGGGACTATCACGCGCTAGCCCGAGAGGCAGACCGGATCATCGTCGCCACCAAGGCTTTCGTGACCATTGCGGCAGCGATGGAGCCCGGCACGTCGACACGAGGAGGCGAGGAGCCACCGACGGCAGCAGCAGCGGGGGCCAAGGAACGTGGATTTGACACGTTTTGCTTCTACCATTGCCGCTTTGCAGAGAGGGCACGCAAATGTATACCACCGTGCCAGTTCAAGCGCTCGGGAAACGCCAAGACTGGGGGTTGGTAGCAGCCGCGACCCTCGGGGAGGAGAACAAGCTGCTCTATTTGACGGACGCACGCTCGGGGAGGCATTTCCTCGTGGACACTGGCGCACAGAGGAGTTTCATCCGGCCGACCTACGCTGACCGGCTGGCAGGAGCCAGTGGCCCCGAGATGGCAGCAGCAAACGGCTCAGACATTAAGACCTTTGGTGAGAGGACTCTGCTCTTGTCTCTACACGGTCGTACATATGAATGGACTTTTGTTGTAGCAGCATTGGATTACCATATACTGGGGGCTGATTTTCTATGTGCACATGGGTTGTTGGTAGATATCGCTAACAGGCGCCTGGTTAATGCACTGTCTTTTGACTCTCTCCCCTGTATAGCTCGAGTGACCCGGCCAACAGCACAAGCCAACGTCACAGCAGCATGTGGTAAGTTCCACACACTGCTCGCTCAGTTCCCAGCACTCACAGTCCCGACGTTTTCAGCAGCTATCGCTAAACATGGGGTGTAGCATTTTATCACCACCACCGGGGCGCCTGTTTTTGCAAGACCTCGGCGTTTGGACGCAGCTAAACTGGCCATAGGGCGCGAGGAGTTCGCTAACCTAGAGAGGTTAGGCATCATCAGGCGCTCAAACAGCCCATGGGCTTCCCCGCTACACATGGTCCCTAAAGCTGAAGGTTCGTGGTGACCTTGTGGCGATTTCCGCAGGTTAAACAACGCTACAGCACATGACTGCTACCTAATTCCCCACATTCAGGATTTTTCCGCTCACCTCGCAGGAGCGCGCATTTTTTCTAAGATAGATTTGGTCCGTGGTTACCACAAAGTCCCAGTGCGTGCTGAGGACATACCCAAAACAGCGGTAATAACTCCGTTTGGTTTATTTGAGTTCTTGCGCATGCCATTTGGGCTTAAAGGGGCAGCACAGACGTTCCAACGCATGATGGATGCAGTGCTGCGCGATCTCCCTTTCATGTTCGTCTACCTGGACGATATCTTGGTAGCCAGCGCGTCCGAAGACGAACACGAAACCCACCTCACGATGGTTTTCCGTAGGTTGGAAGATCACGGTTTAATAATCAACACAGCGAAATGTCAGTTCGGGGTGACGGGGATTGATTTTATAGGGCACCGCGTCTCTCCCGAAGGAGCGGTTCTGCTGCCTGACTAAGTGTGCGCAGTGACAGATTTTCCCCGACCACAAATGGTCAGGGCACTACAAGAATTTTTGGGAATGGTGAACTTTTATAACCGTTTCCTTCCCCGCGCAGCGCAGCTCATGCAGCCATTGTACGCTGCGCTCAAAAAACAGAAACCCGCGAATAGGGTCGAATGGACCCCGGAACGAGAGCAGGCGTTCTCGGAAGTTAAAGCAGCCCTGGCAAATGCCGCATTGTTGGCACATCCAGACCCAACGGCCCGCATAGCCCTCACCACTGACGCCTCAGATGTGGCCATAGGGGCTGTCGTGGAGCAGCGCGTCGCCGGGGCTTGGCAGCCGCTTGCCTTTTTCAGCAGAACCTTGCGCGACAATGAACGTAAATACAGCGTGTTCGACAGAGTGTTGCTGGCTCTCCACCTGGCCATTCGCCATTTCCAGTTCTTGTCATGTGGTGGCCCTCGCGAGCCACCATAAGACGCCACACAGTCACCAGTGAGTTTCAGTGAGTTTTATTACGGTGAAGAGTAACAACACAAGATGCAGGGGCAATGACACATAAGTCTACACACATCCGGAGGCGTAAGGCTAAACAGCTCTCTTACAGGTCCATAGGAGGAGACGGTCATACACAGGCAAGGTTGATGGAGTAATGACTACACAGGCTGCTGAGGCAGAGACACACAGAGGTCTACTCACACCGGGAGGGGTAAGGCTAACAGCTCACTTACTGGTCCAGGGGAAGCAACGGTCAACCACAGGCAGACGAGGTAGGTAACAGTCCAAAGCATCCGTAGCTCAGACGAAGAACGACTGACACTGCTGCGTCTTACCACCGCTAGTGCCGGGCTTAAGAAGGCAAAGCACTAACGACGATAATTACAATCAGCTGACCGGCCGTTGACAGGTGGAAGCCCCACCAAGCACTTTCACAATAAGAGCCCGGTGAGGCCAGAATACAGCCCGCAACTGTCAAGGCCGGCAGCGAAACATAACTTAGCCCGAGCGCGATCAGAAGCCGCGCTCGGGTCATAACAGTACCCTCCCTCCACGGGCGGACTCCGAACGCCCCAAGGAACCACCCTGCCCCCCCGCCCCCCCAGGGTGGGAGGTTGGGGGACAGATGTGGAGGGAGAGAACCAACCCATGAACAAGACCCTAAACCAAAAGGAAAAAGAATACATCAATTTCCCCCAGAACCATGATGAAACCAGAAAAAACAAGACATGACTAAAAAATGCAAGGGATACAAAACCATAAAGAGCATAAGCACCTGACACCGAACATCTTCCCACAGGGACCACAGACAACCCGTCTAACTCCAAAGTACATAATCCCACATGGTAAAGAACTCAAAGTAAGGATCTCTTCAAAAACCCAAACTAAACATGCCAAAATCATACTCCCAAACAACCTAAATACATGATCAGAATCAGAATCAGAATCAGAATCAGAATCAGCTTTATTGGCCAAGTATGCACAACACATACAAGGAATTTGACTTTGGCTAAAAACTTGCTCTCGTTGTTCAGGTGAAGGATTTAAATAAGGATTCAATGACAACCAGAGTATGTACAGTAAATTACAGTCTGTCCACGTTTCTATAAAAGGATGCAAATATATACAGGAATATATGCAGTTATTTACTCGGACTAACCACACTTTGCAGAAATGATAACTATGGAACAAGAAATACCTGGAAACACACGATAACTATGGAACAAGAAATACATGGAAACACACGATAACTATGGAACAAAAAATAAATACATGGAAACACACATGGAGCAATCTAAAATTGCTTGGCATAACGTGACTACGACTAGACCGTGACTTTCAAAAACACATGAGGCAACCTAAGCACAAACAAAACAAGAAATACATGCAAACACACGTGGAGCAATCTAAAATTGCTTTAACATAACTTAGCTATAGATAAACTGTGGCTTACAAAAAAAAGAAACATGGAGCAATCTAAAATTGCTCTGACTTAACTTTGACCAAACTGTGGCTTTCAAAAAAAAAAAAACATGAGGCAATCTAAAATTGCTTTGACTTGACTATGACTAGACTGTGGCCTTCAAAAAGAAGAAACATGGAGCAATCTAAAATTGCTCTGACTTGACTTAACTATGACTAAACTATGGCTTACAAAAAAAAGAAACATGAGGCAATCTGAAATTGCTTGACTTAACTTGACTATGACTAAACTGTGGCTTTCCAAAAAAAAGGAAACATGAGGCAATCTAAAATTGCTTTGACTTGACTTGGCTATGACTAAACTGTGGCTTTCCAAAAAAAAAAAGGAAACATGAGGCAATCTAAAATTGCTTTAACTTGACTATGACTAGACTGTGGCCTACAAAAAGAAGAAACATGAGGCAATCTAAAATTGCTTTGACTTGACTTGACTATGACTACGTGAAACAACAAAAAAAAATTGCTAAACGTACTTGACATGACTAGGCACCGTATGGGCCCACAGATAGTCCCACAAACACAGTACATGATCAGGTGGCCTACCCCAGTCCCAGGCCCCCAGAAACAAGTCCTCTGGTGGCCAAACCAGGTCACCCCGTAGCAAACACAGTTTATTGGGTGGCCAACCCAAGACGCCGAACGCACGAAGCAGTTCCTCAGGTGGCCGACCCGCATCCCACAACCACCAGGACCGTGGAGGAAATGCATGCAGCCGCCCGCCTGAAGACGACAAGACAGGAGAGCGCCAGTCTGCCAAACACAAACCTCTAACGGCCCCCAGCTGGTGGCTCCTGAGAGGGGAACAACCAAAGACTTGGACCCCCTCGAATCCTGATTGGGTCACAGCCGCACCTGCGCTGGACCCCCACTGGACCTCGTCGGACCCCGATTGGGTCATCGCTGCACCCACGTCGGACCCCGACTGGGTCACCTCGGCCCACGCGTCGGACCCCGACTGGGTCACCTCAGCCCACGCGTCGGACCCCAACTGGGTCATCTCAGCCCACACGTCGGACCCCGACTGGGTCAGGACTGCACCGGCGACGACCTCCATCTCCGAACCTGGAACCCCCAGTCCCGTGACCTTGACTGGCTCCGGACCGGTAACGCTGTGGAGGTGCTCAAAAAACAGGAGAAGACCGGGATCAGTTCCACCGGCAGCGCCAGAGCCCAGCGAGACGAGCTCGGGTGCAGCGGACGGCTGCCCCTCACTCGCCTCCCCATGAGGCAGGCAAAAATGCTCTAACACACCATACAGGAAAACAAGGAAGAGCACTTGCCTGCACTCGGGCTCTGGAGCCGTCCAGGACTTCGCCGATCCAGGTTCAAGAAGACACTCGTCGTCGGGCTCCCACTCGGCTGCGTTGGGTTCCACAGCCGGCCTGATGGTCTCTGCAGCTGGATCCTCACGCGCTGGCGTCCATGCCAATAACCCGTATGGCATGGGGGCAGAGGACCCTCGACCTGCTGACTTGGGCTGCATCCCTGAGGACCCCTGGGGACGCTCTCTCGTCGGCACTGGCTCCTCGTCACAGTCCGTTCTCCTCCTCTGTCCAAAACAAGGCTGCAGGGCCGGGATATTTCCCAGAGCCGCAGGCCTCCCCCTCGTTCGACGGCGTGGGACTAACGCCGAGGACCGCTCAGCAGGAGGAGACACAGAGGCAGCAGGTTTAGTACAAATGGCTACAGCTGGGGAAAGAAACTCAGGGAGCTGCGAACCCCGAGCTTCACCCCCAGGAGTCAGACAAGACAGATCACTATGATAAATAGGACAGTGAAATTGGACTTGCCTGTCTCCCGGAGGGAAGATGGTATCAGCTCTAGCGGACATTGCTCCTTCCCTCGCTCGCTGGGTGGTAGAAAAGGACCCATGGACGGAGCCCACCGGCACAGGACTCAGCTCACTCACAGCAGCTGGCTGATTGAGGGGGTCATCCCGGCGGCCCGGAACTGGATCCGGAGCAGGAGCTTGCCGAAGATTCGCCCGGCCGTGGCGCCGACGCCTTCGCCGGCCCTCAGACGGTGCGAACTCCCGAAACGGATAGAGGACAGGATCGGGATCCATAGGCAAAGAGCAGGAGTGCCTCTTCTCCTGCTCCATGCCGCGTTCCTCCTCCATCATCAGGTATATTTCGCGTTGCGCGGCGATGTCTTCCCTCCTCGCGTCGACTTCCGGGTGGTCGGCGTAGCGGGGAGAGAGATGACAAAGAATATCTTCAGCAGCGTCCAGGTACCAGTGTATGCCGTGGTCATAATCCAGCAGGGAAGCGGAGATGAGCAGCTCATCCACGACTTCCAGCACACCCGTCAGCTCGTGGCTCGGACCCCAAACGCGGCCCCTCCGCGACTGCATTCTTCACATACACAGTACCCAGACAGGAAGAAGCAAATGTCCAAAAACTCGAACCCACTGGTGAATTGCGTCTCGGGTTGGCGTCACCGTAAACGCCGTTTTGGCAGCAGTGTACTGTCAACCACAGGCAGACGAGGTAGGTAACAGTCCAAAGCATCCGTAGCTCAGACGAAGAACGACTGACACTGCTGCGTCTTACCGCTGCCAGTGCCGGGCTTAAGAAGGCGAAGCACTAACGACGATAATTACAATCAGCTGACCGGCCGTTGACAGGCGGAAGCCCCTACCAAGCACTTTCACAATAAGAGCCCGGTGAGGCCAGAATACAGCCCGCAACTGTCAAGGCCGGCAGCGAAACATAACTTAGCCCGAGCGCGATCAGAAGCCGCGCTCGGGTCATAACAGTTCTGGCTGGAAGGGCGCAATTTTACTGCGTTCGTTGACCATAAGCCACTAACATTCGCGATGGCCAAAGTTTCAGAACCTTGGTCGGGCCGGCAGCAGAGGCAGCTGGCCGCGATCTCAGAGTTTACTACCGATATTCAGCATGTGTCGGGCAAACTGAATGTAGTGGCAGACTGCCTCTCGCGCGTCGTTGTGGCCCCGGTCTGTGTAGGGTTGGATTACGCAGCCATGGCCGCGGAGCAGGCTAGTGACGCGGACGTGCGCGCGCTCCAGTCTGGACCAACAGGGTTAAGGCTGGAGAAGAGGACGCTGCTTAACGGCATTCCCCCCTTAATCTGCGACGTCTCCACGGGTCGCCCACGGCCTGTGGTTCCGGCCACGTGGCGCCGCCGCGTGTTTGAGTCGGTTCACTCTTTGGCACACCCAGGGGTGCGCGCGTCGGTCAAAATGGTAGGAGAAAAATATGTGTGGCCTGGCCTTCGCAAACAAATGAAAGAGTGGGCGGCAGCCTGCGTGGCGTGCCAACGAGCCAAGGTTCACAGACACACGAAGGCTCCTTTGGAGCCGTTTCGCATCCCGGCTAAGAGGTTCGACCATGTCCACGTGGACCTCGTAGGCCCCCTTCCGCCATCACAGGGGTACACGCATCTCCTGACAATGGTGGACCGCACCACGCGCTGGCCAGAAGCGGTTCCGCTGGCGGCAACCACGGCCGAGGAGGTGGCGCGCGCGTTTTTAACAGCATGGGTGGCGCGTTTTGGAGTTCCGTCGGACATTACGTCCGACAGATGCTCTCAATTTGTTTCTGAACTCTGGTCAACCACGGCCCGCAGCCTAGGTGTCTCAATTCACCGCACAACCTCGTTCAACCCGCAGGCTAATGGGTTATGCGAACGTTTTCATAGGTCGTTAAAAGCGGCTTTGAGGGCTTCACTGACGGATGCAAATTGGGTAGACAGGCTACCATGGGTTTTATTGGGGTTACGTTCTGCGCCTAAAGAGGATCTGGAAGCTTCCCCGGCAGAACTCGTTTTTGCACAACCACTCTGGCTGTCTGGGGAGTTTCTGCCAGATAATCCTGCGCCGGGCAGCTCCCCGTCTCAGCTGCTGCAGCGTTGCATAGACTCAAGCACGCTGCCGGGTCCTGCCCACCACAGTTTTCCGCGCGTTTTTGTGCCTAAAGCTTTGAAAAACGCAGAGTTCGTGTTTGTCAGACACGACGCCCACCGTCCCCCACTGCGCCCACCTTATGATGGACCGTTTAGAGTGCTGGAAACAGGGGATAAGCATTTTTTGCTAGATTTGGGGGGTAGGAGGGAGAAAATTGGCATAGACAGACTCAAACCTGCTTTCGTTGTGGCTGACAAGCAAGTGCTGTTGGCGAGGGCCCCTCGGCGTGGAAGACCCTCACGGGGCGCTTCCCAGAGAAAAGATTCTCCAGAGCACCCACACGGACAGTCAAAAAGTTTTCACCCCGAGACATCAGCCCCCCAGCATGGCAGCGCCACAGAGGCAGCGAATCCTGGCTACAGCAGATACGGCAGAAGACTGAAGCCCAAGCAGCATGCGGACTGATGTTGATTGTTCTACAGCATGTGGACTGATGTTAATGGTTTTATCACAGCATGTGGACTGTTACTCTCTTGTCCTATCTAAGTTGCTGGGGGGGGGGGTGGCTGGGGGGGGGGGGGTGGCAACCTGGGGAGTGCATAATGGTTACCACCTTAGACAGGAACAAAGGATGCAAAGTTAAACCTTTTGTGTGTGAGAAGTTTCTAGATGCCCTAGTAAGATAACAGGGAGGTGTCAAGGATGAATGGACTGACTGCAGTCAGACGGGGGATTATCTTTTGTGTGTGAGAAGAGTCTAGATGGGGATTATCTTTTGTGTGTGAGAAGAGTCTGGAAGGATGTCATGTTATTTAAGGGAAGAGTTCCTACTTGTATGCCATTCTGTCTATGTTCCTTGTGTGAGTCGTGTAATAAACCGCCTGAACCAAATCAGCCTCATTATTTACACGCTCCACAATGGGTACATAATCATACCATGTAGGATAACTAAGTAGACGGTTATGCTGTTTCATTCCATCTAGCTACAATGTTCCGCACTGTGTGTGTTTATACAGTGGGGTAAAAAAGTATTTAGTCAGCCACAAATTGTGCAAGTTCTCCCACTTAAAAGATGAGAGGTCTCCAATTTTCATCATAGGTATACCTCAACTATGAGAGACAAAATGAGAAAAAAAAAATCCAGAAAATCACATTGAAGGATTTTTAATGAATTAATTGGTAAATTCCTCAGTAAAATAAGTATTTGGTCAATAACAAAAGTTCATCTCAATACTTTGTTATATACCCTTTGTTGGCAATGACAGAGGTCAAACGTTTTCTGTAAGTCTTCACAAGGTTTTCACACACTGTTACTGGTATTTTGGCCCATTCCTCCATGCAGATCTCCTCTAGAGCAATGATGTTTTGGGGCTGTTGCTGGGCAACACGGACTTTCAACTCCCTCCAAAGATTTTCTATGGGGTTGAGATCTGGAGACTGGCTAGGCCACTCCAGGACCTTGAAATGCTTCTTACAAAGCCACTCCTTCGTTGCCCGGGTGGTGTGTTTGGGATCATTGTCATGCTGAAAGACCCAGCCACGTTTCATCTTCAATGCCCTTGCTGATGGAAGGAGGTTTTCACTCAAAATCTCACGATACATGGCCCCATTCATTCTTTCCTTTACATGGATCAGTCATCCTGGTCCCTCTGCAGAAAAACAGCCCCAAAGTATAATGTTTTCACCCCCATGCTTCACAGTAGGTATGGTGTTCTTTCTCCTCCAAACACGACAAATTGAGTTTTTACCAATAAGTTCTATTTTGGTTTCATCTGACCATATGACATTCTCCCAATCCTCTTCTGGATCATCCAAATGCTCTCTAGCAAACTTCAGACGGGCCTGGACATGTACTGGCTTAAGCAGGGGGACACGTCTGGCACTGCAGGATTTGAGTCCCTGGCGGCATAGTGTGTTACTGATGTAGCCTTTGTTACTTTGGTCCTAGCTCTCTGCAGGTCATTCGCTAGGTCCCCCCGTGTGGTTCTGGGATTTTTGCTCACCATTCTCGTGATCATTTTGACCCCACGGGGTGAGATCTTGCGTGGAGCCCCAGATCGAGGGAGATTCTCAGTGGTCTTGTATGTCTTCCATTTTCTAATAATTGCCCCCACAGTTGATTTCTTCACACCAAGCTGCTTACCTATTGCAGATTCAGTCTTCCCAGCCCAGTGCAGGTCTACAATTTTGTTTCTGGTGTCCTTTGACAGCTCTTTGGTCTTGGCCATAGTGGAGTTTGGAGTCTGACTGTTTGAGGTTGTGGACAGGTGTCTTTTATACTGATAACGAGTTCAAACAGGTGCCATTAATACAGGTAACGAGTGGAGGACAGAGGAGCCTCTTAAAGAAGAAGTTACAGGTCTGTGAGAGCCAGAAATCTTGCTTGTTTGTAGGTGACCAAATACTTATTTTACTGAGGAATTTACCAATTAATTCATTAAAAATCCTTCAATGTGATTTTCTGGATTTTTTTTTCTTCTCATTTTGTCTCTCATAGTTGAGGTATACCTATGATGAAAATTGGAGACCTCTTTCATCTTTTAAGTGGGAGAACTTGCACACTTGGTGACTGACTAAATACTTTTTTACTCCACTGTATATTTATATATTTATTCCATCTAGCGACTATGCTCCGCACTGTGTGTGTTTATATATTTATTCCATCTGGCTACAATGCTCCGTACTGTGTGTTTATATATTTATATTGTGGGCCTCAGGTTATTTCACACCTTAGACAGAGACAATGAATACACATGGGAGAACAATGCCCAAGTGGGTGAGAGGGGGTTGAATGAAGTGTAGTGTAGATGTCATGCTGTGTAGGAGGAAGTGCCTTGAACCTTGAAGTGTGACTTGATACAGAGAGAGGAATGCTTGATGTGACCAGTCAGTCTGTTCTTTGCTTGTGAGATGTGAGTATGTAATAAATCGTCTGAAATGAATATGCCTCTTCATTTACACACTCCACAATATATTTATTCCATCTAGCTGCAATGCTCCGCACTGTGTTTATATATTTATATGTACATATGTATTCTCGCTGCTCTTGTTTTTTTCTTGTTTTCTGATTGCTGCTGTGAGTGTTGCTATCCCTGTGCTGTTGCAATCCTGGAATTTCCCCATTGTGGGACTAATAAAGGCATATCTTATCTTATCTTAACTCATGATGGGTAGAAGCAAAGAGCTCTCTCAGTCTAGACCTTTGCAACCTTATTGTTGCAAAACATAATGATGGCATTGGTTACAGGCACATTTCTAAACTGCTGAATGTTCCAATGAGTACTGTTGGAGCCATCATTCAGAAGTGGAAAGAACATCATTTTATCATAAATCGACCACGACCAGGAGCTCCTCGCAGGATTTCTGACAGAGTCAAAAGAATTATCAGAAGAGTTATCCAAGAGTCAAAGACCACTTGTGGAGAGCTCCAGAAACACCTCGAGTTAGCAGGTACTGCTGTGTCAAAGAAAACAATAAGTAATGCACTCAACCAACATGGGCTCTATGCCCGCTCACCTCGCAAGACTCTATTGTTGAAGAAAAAGCATGTTGAAGCTCATTTAAAATTTGCTGCACAACATTTGGGCAAGCCAGTAAAATACTGGGAGAATATAGACCGGTCAGATGAGACCAAAATTGAACTTTTTAGATGCCACAACAGACAGCATGTTTGGAGGAGAAATGGCACGGCACATCAGCCCAAAAACACCATACCGACAGTGAAGTTTGGAGGTGGGAGCATCATGGTGTGGGTGTGTTTTTCAGCACATGGTACAGGCAGACTTCATATAATTGAAGGAAAGATGAATGGACAAATGTATAGAGACATCCTTGATAAGAACCTGCATATGCCAAGACGCTGAAGATGAAATGAGGGTGGACATTTCAGCAAGATAATGATCCCAAACACACAGCCAAGGAAACTCTCAACTGACTCCAGAGAAGGAAAATAAAGCTGCTAGAATGACCCAGTCTCACCTGATCTGAATCCAATTGAAAATCTATGGAACAAACTGAAGATCAGAGTTCATAGAAGACACCCACGGAACCTTTCAAGATTTGAGGACAGTTTGTGTGGAAGAATGGGCTAAAATCACTTCTCAGCAATGCCTGTGCCTAGTTTCTCCATACAGGAGGTGTCTGGAAGCTGTTATTACCAACAAAGGCTTTTCTACTAAATATTAAATTAATTTCACCAAGTGTGTTCAGTACTTATTCCCTGTGTCATTCCACTTAATTAAATATAACTTGTTTTGTGAACACAGTTGTCTTGATTTCTTTGTATGTATGGATTACTTGGGTTGTTACTGATATCTGGTGAAAATCTCTGGTCAATGGCTCCATCAGAAATATGTTTAATGAGAAAAATGGTGATGTGGTCAATATTTATTGTCCCCACTCTATGAGAAGAAAATGCTATGAAGAATGGTATGATGGAAGCATGATTGAGGCTGAGCAATTTATTTCTTTTTAAAACTTCCTATCTATTATACCCCCTTTACACAGAGGTGGAGATTATTGAGAGATCTGGCCAATTTTTGATCTATCAATGATCTTCAGGGATCTCCACAGTCTCTTCAAAATTTTGTCCAAAACACACAACTTGTACTTGTACTTGGTAAGGTCATAATCCGCTAGTGTGGGTCTGCCTGCTCGCTGTGAGTGTTTATGAGGTTTCTCCACAGCTTCCTGTCACTGGCATAACGTCTGGCATACGAGACATCGCAGCCGTCACTAAGCGCGTGCTTTATGTCAGCCATGAGTGTTTGAGATGGGATGGTATCCAACCTAGTAGAAATTGGGGAAGCTGGGTGGTACTCATACAGGCTACGTGCCTGAAGTACTGCAATCGAGTATGACGTAACACAGTGCCAAGTTTGCAGGAACCCATCCTCTTATGTATTTCATTGTTATAAATGTGGTCTGTCCAGTGCACTTTAAGGAGTCTTCGAAGACATCTGTGATGGAAGCTTTCTAGACAACGTAGTTGCCGCTCTTTTAGGGGCCAAGTTGGTGAGCCATATAGGAGGATCGTCAATATGCCACTTTCAAATATCTTGACCTTGGTCACAAGGAATATGCTAGCACTTTTCCAAATGTTGTTTAAGGAGTTAAAAGCAACGGATGCTTGATCAATTCTGATGCTGAGTTCTTTTTCAATTGAGCCGTCGCTGAAAATGATGGAGCCAAGATATCTGAAACGGTTAAACAGTTCCAGTGTTTCATTGTTTACCACCAGGTCAAGTACCTCATTGCTTAAAGGAGCGTTGGTTGTGGAACTTGCCGACTAGCATGCAGTTTGTCTTTTTTTGCATTGATCTTCAGGCCGGCTTCCTTGCCAGAGTCAGAGATATTGGATGTGGCCTCTTGAAGACTATCTTTTTTTTTTTTTTCCACAATATCTTTATTGAACCTTTTTTTTTTTTTTTTTAACAAACATGATACAAACAATCAAACACTAACACTAAAGTACTACAAAAAAAAAAAAATGCACTAAAAACACCTACAACCACCAACAAAATCAAGTCTTCAACAATGCTCCTCTGTTTAGTCTAGACAATCCAATACATAAGTATACATATTATGTTCACCAGTTTGGAATTTACAAGGTCCACACACATCATTCACCTTCTTCTTCAAGAGTTATGTTTAAATTTTTTACATAATCAATAAAAGGTCTCCATATATTCTCAAACACAATTTCCTCTGATTTCAGTATATATGTTATTCTTTCTAATGGAAGGTTTGTTAACATCTGTCTTAACCACTGAGTCACATCTGGTCTATGAGTCTTTTTCCATAATAGTGCAATACATTTTTTGGCATTAAGCAAACTGAGGTCTATGAATGTTCTTTCACTTTTATTAAAATTATGCTTTTCTGGGTACAGACCCAACAAAAACAGTTTAGGATTCAATATGATTTGTTTTGAGATTATTTTTTCAATTGTTACCCTCACCTCTTCCCAAAACATTCTTATTAATCTACATTCCCATAAACAATGAAATAGGGTTCCTTTACTTTCCATGCATTTTGTGCATGTATCTGGTATATTTTTGTTATATCTATTTAACTCCTCCGGTGTAACATACATCCGCATTAACCATTTGAAATGTATCAATTTAAGGCGTGCATTTATTGATTTGGTTTGAGCTTCTGTACAAGCCAATTCCCATTGTTCCTCTGAAATTTCAATTTGCAGATCTTCTTTCCAGTAGTTTAATCTTTTCAGTGAATTTTCACTTGAAGATAGTGTCAATGAGTTATAAAACTCTGAAATAATACCCTTTCTTTTACTATCTTTCATCATCATTTTTTCCAAGGATGAATAAATAGGTCGAGTGAGAGCTTTATTTTGATTTGATCGAATAAAGTTTCTAAGTTGAAGATATTTAAAAAAATGTGTTCTATTGAGATTAAATTTGATCCTCAGCTCTTCAAAAGACATTATGTTGTCTGCACATGGCAAATATAAATCCTGAATCTTTTGTATCCCTTTTAAATTCCATACTTTAAATACAGCGTCCGCTCTCCCTGGTTTAAAATATTGATTACCCCATATTGGGCTAAATTGTGACAATAACTGTGGTTCTTTTAAATAGTTTTTAGCTTCACACCATATTTTGATCATATGCTTTACAAATGGATTTTTAACTTGTTTTTGTAATTTTTTTGCCGAATCTGAGTATATGAATATGGGAAGAGGTAAAGGTAAATTGTATGATTCCATTTCAGTCCAGTGAGGGAGATCATTTGATGAAAAATAATATGTCATAGACCTCAGTTGTGCCGACCAATAATACAACATAAAATTTGGACATTTCAGACCTCCACGATCAAATGGTAAATATAATAAAGACAAACGTAATCTAGCCCTCCTGTTGTTCCATATTTGAAGACTATCTTGATTGTTGTTGAGGATGGCAATATCGTCGGCATAATCAAGGTCGCTGATGAATATAGCAGGATGACGGGAGCTACATTGTTTTTGGAGTAAAAATCCACTGGAAATGGACCTCCCTGACACTGCGTGGTCCATGACCCAGTTCAGGACAATGTTGAACAAAGGAGGGGCTTGAATATTGCCTTGTCCTGTTCCTGACTTTACTTCAAACCAGTCAGTTAGCTCATCCCCAATGCGAACAGCACTAACGGTGTTAGTGTGAAAGGCTTTGAAAATCCTAATGTATTTGTCAGGTATGCCATAGTGTTGGAGAGCAGACTAGATATACGTAGTCACGGTTAACAGAGTCAAATGCTGCCTTAAAATCAACAAAGTTGATGAGCAAGGGAAGCTTGTATTCTAGACTTGCTCGATAATATGTAGAGAGAAAAGCTCATCTATACATGATCACTTCTTCTTGAACCCACATTGATTTTTGCATAGCAATGATTCAATGCCAGCTGCCAGTCTTGATACAACAATCATCTGGAAGAGCTTAGAGGCGATACATTGTAGAGTTATCCCTCTGTTATTCTCGCAGAGCAATATGTCACCATTTTTCTCAACCTTCATAATAACTGCTTTGTCTGATGGGACTTGTTCTTGTGTCCATATTTTCTCAAAGATGGGAGCCAGTATCTCCATGGTAATTTTGCTGCCAAAGCGTAGTTCCTCATTGCTTATCTTGTCTATGTCACCAGCCTTATAGCTTTTGAGTTTTGATGGCGCATTGTTAATTTTCTCATGGGTAGGGGGATGGACTGGGAGATCAAAAAAGAAGTCGTCTGTGATGGGGTCAGCTGTTGGGCCTGTTGGTTGTGGTCCAGAGGTGGAATTAAGAAACACACAAGGATTTCCCAATCAATCCCAAAGATCAAAAACTGATCAAATCTCTCAATGACTTCTGTGCTGTGTAAAGGGGCCCTTACCAGAAACAATTCACTAAAATCTTGGCAGGTTAATCAGAATACTGTAATAAGCATATGATGCTGTGAAAATATCACATATAATTCAATCTGTAACATTCAAAGATTCAAAAATTTTTATTTGTCAATACTTCTATATGTACAGGACATACAGGAGAACTGAAACGCCATTTCTCTCTCTCTTAGTGGTGTGCACAATATACAAGAAAAGGAGTAAGGATGAAAAACAACAACAGCAGTCAATGCACAGTAATGCTACCCATATTGCAAATAAAGAAAAAAGATAAAACCCAGCAATCCCATAGTGCAAATAAAAATAAACAATAAAACCCACCAATCCTATATTCAGAAAAAGTGGAGCCGTAATACCCGTAATTGCAAGTTCAATGCGGTAGTGTAGGTGCAGACAGTGTCAGATTGGAATGCACATGATCAATATTTCAATAACAGACAGTAGCAGGTATGGCATTTGTGGAAATGGTTTAAGTAAGGTGCAGAGACATACAGCAGCAGATGTATTACTGTTGGTGTGCCAAGTCTTTCTGTGCAAACAGCTGAGGTACTTATTGTGTGGGTCACTGTGTCGGGGGGGGGGGCAGAGTTCAGGGTCCTAATGGCCTGGTGAACAAAGCTGTTTAGCAGTCTTGTGAAGCGGGCCCTAAGGCTCCGGTACCTTTTCCCCGAGGGCAGAGGGCTGAAGAGGGAATGTGACGGGTGAGAGGTGTCACCTGCAATGTTGATGGCTCTGTGGGTGAGGTGGGTGAGGTAGATGTCCGAGAGGTGGGGCAGGGGGGCACTGATGATCGTACTGGCTGCTTTCAGTGTGTGTTGTAGCGTCTTCAGGCAGGAGGGGGTGCAGCTTCCGTACCACACCGTGATGCAGCTAGTGAGGATGCTCTCAGTGGTACCCTGGTAGAAAGAGCACATGATGGGGAGGGTGGGACTCGTGTTCTCCTCAGTTTGCGGAGGAAATAGAGGTGAGTTTGAGCCTTCTTGGCCAGTGATGTGGTGTTGTTGGACCAGGAGAGGTTCTCAGAGATGTGTACCCCCAGGAACTTGGTGCTGCTCACTCTCTGCAGAGCATCTCACAGTATAACAGGAACATGTTTGTTTTTTCAAAAGTAAAGATGTAAGAATTCACTAGCCTGCAGGCCCAGAGTGGCCCATAGGGAGAGTCAGGAGGATTCCTGATGGGCCACTTCACTTATGGGCCGGTGCTCCAGTCGGAAGGAAAATTAATTAATGTGAATTACATTATAATCTGATCATATGCATCAGGTGGATTCAACAGGGTGCAGGACTCCAGAAGTTGTATTCATATTTCAGTAGTTAACAAGTTAAGGAAGAAATGGATATAAGAGGCTTTTTCCCAGAAAGAAAAATAGTCAGAAGGCACAGATGAGGGAAGAGGAGGCAGTGGAGAAGTGTGTTCTTTTGCAGCAGAGACCATGAGATTCCCAGCACCTCAGGTTAGTGACCTGACTCTCAGAGCAACTTCTAAATGTTTAGCTGCCATCAAACAGTTCACACCTCTCTGACTCCAACATCTCTTTTCTCATGTAGGCCTAATTTTAAAACTAATTAATTCCTCACTACGAAGATTTTTAAAGTTCTAAATTTCCAAGACAAAAACATGCAACATAAACCTATATGATAACATGAAAATTTATAAGCAAAAGCTAAAACTTTTATGGAAAAAGATTTTTTTTTTAAAAATTACATCAAAAAGTTCTGAAGTTAAAGAAAAAATGTTTTATGTGGAAAAAGATCACATATTGTATAGAAAAAGCTGCATATTTATAATAAATATTCCTAGCAGTTATGACTTTTTTTTTTTTTTACCTATTATGATTTTAAGCTAAAGTACTGCTCCATGCAAATTTTTGTTGACACATTTGGTGAAAAATGATTCTAGTACATGTTGCTGAATGAAGAAAAAAATCCTGCTTGTTCTCAGGTGATTTATTATTTTTTAACAAGCTGGATAGTAGTGGTGGTGGACTCACAAATTTAGTATAAGGTAAAGCCTATAAATGTAAATTAAGAATAAATTTTCAGTACTGGTGCAAAACTATGACAAGAAGTTACTTTACAAGTAAAATTGCAAATTCATGAGGGAAAAAGTTACAAATTTGTGAGAAAAAAGGATGAATGCAGGGGGAGAAATAACACATTTCCACGAAAAAATACCATAAGAATGAAGTTGCAGATATTTAGAAATATTTCAGTTTTTCTCTCATAAACTCCCTATATTCTATGCAATTAGTCAGACTTTTCTTGTAAACATCATTGGACATTTTTTATCATTTTTCTGCTAAATTTGTGACTTTTCTATTTAGTACTTTTTTCAAATAAATTTACCACTTTTTGTGATAAATTCCTCTCACCTATTTGGGACTCCTCTTCGAAGTGTTAGTCTGAGGAAAATCCTAAAAAAGGAGTCATGAAGATACAACTTTGTGAAAAAGCTACTTGAGTACATAAATGCAGTTTGTTACAATGCTATCCTTGCACTCTTCAGTGGCATGGAGGGATGGCAGCTTAGCAAGGCAGTGATTTGGGTCTTTTGCTAACAAGGGGGATGGCAGCCCCCTTCATCCCCCATCAAACCACCGACTGCTCAGGTACCTCATCTCCTAATTACTCAGGAGGAGGTTGTTCAGTCAGACAATCAGGAGGATAAGGACATAACCACAAATCTATAATGCTGCAACATGCATACATGCTGCTGTCAATCTAAACAATAATATATTACAGTAATATGTAACAGTATATACAGTCATGCCAGTTCAGTGTTAGTAATGATATCATAGAACAAAAAATGAATATTTGACTGCATTTTGTATAATTTCCCCCATATAGACTTTTTTTTTGTCGTGTTGATATATACTGTATGTACGTATGTCTGTGTACTCAAAGATAATATTTATAAGTTATGGTACTATGTTGTTCCTTGTTCACTGTGTATTAATGAAGTCTACAGGTCACAACTGATAGAAGTACTGGCCTATAGGAAACCCAGATGTTAATTAGTGTTGACATAGTGAATTAAAATGAAAACAAACGCCTGTCAAAATTCAGTTAACGAATATAGTTGAATCAGTTTTGTGTACAGCACATTTCACATTCATAGGCTCAAGGTACTAAATACTAGAGCCCAACCCTTAAAAATCTAAAATTATTAAATAAATACTAGGTTAAAATTATTTAATGAATAACAAATAGTTTTGTGTCTGTAAAATTTTTATGCTACTGAATTGATTTTCCAGTTTGTCATTTATCTTTCAGTTTTTCATTTATTTGACTAATGGTTTACTGAGGTGAACTATTATTATTATTTTTTTTTTTTATTTAAGTTTTTGTAAAGGGTATACAGGTCGTTACAGCAATGCAGTGTTTACATTTTCATCACATGTTCCCTTATTTTCAGATATCTGACAACATTGGAAGATTAATTCTTACAACACCCCTTTTTTTTTTTTTTAAAGTGAAAGAAAAAGTGAAATTAAAGAGAAAAAAAAACAAGAAACAAATAAAAAAAAAACAAACAAACCAGTAAAAAACAAACAAAAAGAAAAAGTAAGTAAATAAAGATAAAAGAGCATCTGAGTAGCGTTGGAACAGAGAGCAGAACCATTATTGAAATGGTATTTGTCAAAGATTAGATCTAATGGAAGACACATATGCGGTCCAGGGTTGCCAAAAGTTCATGAACACATCCATGTCCTGTCTCAGTGCGAATGTCAACTTTTCCATCGAGTAAATGTCTTGGATCACGTTAGTCCAATCTTCAGGTGTAGGACAGTCCTTCAACATCCATTTTTTAGTTAGAGCTTTTTTGCTTGCCAATATTAAAACATTGAATAAGTATTTTTCTCCTCGTCTTTCCAGTGAGTCCGGTAGTAAACCCAAATACAAAGTTACAAAAGAAAAGGGAACTGTAATTTTGAATATTTTCCCCAATATTGTCTGTACCTTGGTCCAATATTGGTGGATAACTGGGCATGACCAAAACACATGAAAATGATTTGCAGTCTTTTCACCACACAAGCGCCAACAGTTCAATCCCTTATGGGTAAATTTGTTTTGTGCAGGTGTTCTGAAAAATCTTGCCAAGTTTTTCCATCCAAATTCTCTCCACTGCAGGGATGAGGTACTTTTCCATTGCTGTTTATTTAGCTTTTCCCATATTTCCAGTTGTAAAGTGAAATTCCCCTCTTTTTCCCATCTCTCTTTTATATAAGATGTGTTGTCTCCTTTTAAGTCTTGAAGACCTTGGTATATTTTAGAAATGTATCTGATCCCTGGGATCCCTTTATATGCCATTAAGAAGACCTTCAGAACACCTGACTGGGCCCTTTCCAAAACCTCCTTTTTAAGTATATTGTTTATGTGGTGTCTAAGCTGGAAGAACCTGTAAAGGTCTTGATTTATTAGGCCTTGTTTTTTCAAATCTTCAAAACTTCTTAAGATTTGCCCTTTAAAAAAATCGTAATATTTTATCAGCCCTTTCTCCTTCCACTTTTTAAATCTGGTGTCTGTTTTATTAGGAGTAAAGTCCTGATCATAGGCGATCCATTGCAGAAGTCGATAGGGCTCTTTAGTTTGATTCTCTCTGACTATCTTAAACCAAATTTTTAGCGGGGTCTCTATCCACGGGTTAGTGTTATTCAAAAGCTTAGGTAAGACATTGTTCCCTATTATCGCCTGTAGGGGGATGTCACTTGTTATTTGGCATTCGATCTCCTTCCATTGTGCAGTGTAGACTGGGTTACATATCTCTACTAAAGTTTTAATTTGTGCGGCTTTAAAGTAGTCCCTGATATTTGGCAGCGCGAGCCCACCTTTGTCTTTGTTTAGCTGTAGGGTTCTATATCTGATTCTAGGTCTCTTGCCCTGCCATATGAATCTTGAGATCCTTCTGTCCAGCTCCTGCCATGTTTTTTTGGGAGGTTCTACCGGTATTGTTTGGAAAAGGTATAGAAGACGTGGAAGTATATTCATTTTGACTGCTTCAATTCTTTGTGCAGTACCCAAGAATGGTATCATATTCCATCTTGCTAGGTCAGATTTTATTTTTGTCACCAGTGGATCATAGTTTAGTGATATAATTTTGTTGAGTTGTTTCGGGATATTGACCCCCAGATATTTCATAGATTCCGACTCCCAGTTAGTTTTGAGTTTGCTTAGTGAATAATGATTTGGGTCATAGTTGAATGTTAAAACTTGGGTTTTATGCATATTTAATTTGTACCCCGATAAATCTCCATACTCTGAAAAAACTGAGGTTAGTTCTGGTAAAGAAGTGTCCGGCTGCCCTAGGTATATTAAAATGTCATCAGCAAAGAGTGCTATTTTATGTTCCTTCTGACCAAGTGTAATACCTTGAATTTTTTGGTTTTGTCTTATCCATTGGCTCAGAGGTTCTATGAAGATTGCAAAGAGCAGTGGAGACAGGGGGCAGCCCTGACGACATCCTCTTTCCAGTTCAAAAGATGATGATAAATTACCGTTAATCCTTATTTTAGCTGTTGGTTTTTTATATAATGCCTGTATAGTTCTAATGAAGTTGTTATGAAAATTGAAACTGGATAAGATTCTATATAGAAAAGACCAGTCAACCGAATCGAATGCTTTTTCAGCATCTAATCCCAATATGACTGCATTTAAGTTATATTTTTTTATATGATGAATTATGTGTAAAGTGCGTCGAATGTTGTCTTGTGTCTGTCTTTGTCTTATAAAACCTGTTTGGTCTAAATGAATTAGGTCTGTCAGTATATTTTCTAACCTTTTGGCAAGGATAATGGTAAAAAGCTTATAGTCCTGATTTAGTACACTGATTGGTCTGTAGTTGGAGCACTCTAGTTTATCCTTTTCAGGTTTAGGTATAACTGCAATGACCCCTTCTCTCCAGGAGGGGGGGATTTCCCCTGTGTGGAGGACATAATTAAATGTTTTCAGGAGGAGAGGAGATAGTTGCTGTTTAAAGGTTTTGTACCACTCTGCTGTATAGCCATCAGCTCCTGGGGATTTGTTAGCTTTAAGTTTCATAATTGCTTTTTCCAATTCTTTAGGATGTATTTCTGACTGGTGGGGCATTTAATAAACTGTTTGTAGCGGGGGAGATCGTGGCTCAGATTGCACTGATTAAAGTCGCCAGCCACAATAATCAGCGAGTCTGGAAAACTCCGCTCTGTGTGTTGAATGTGATCCGCGAGCACGCGCTGAGCTTCGCGTGTGTCCGCGTCGGGAGGGGCGTACACAGCGATCAGTATAAAAGAAGCAAACTCCTTCCAGATCAGGAAGGAGAAGGAAGCAGCGCTGAAAAGTGGAGACAGGGACTGCTACAGGGAGGTTAAATACCGGTTTAACAGAGAGCTGAAGAGGGCTAAATCTCTATACTCAGAGAGACTCCAGCAGCAGTTCACTGCTAATGATTCGGCTTCCGTGTGGAGAGGACTGAGGCAGATCACCAACTATCGGCCTCAGGCTCCTAAAGGTCAGGATGACAAAGCCCTTTGTCAGAGACTGTCCCAACACTATGCCCGTTTTGACACCTCGTCATCTGTGTCCAACTCCCCCCCTCCCTCCAGCTCCACAGCCTCCACATTCCCTACTTCATTTAAGGCACCCCCCCCTCCTCCCCCCCTCCCCTTATCATCAGTGAGCAGGATGTGCTCAAACAGTTCTCCAGACTGAACCCGCGCAAGGCCCCCGGCCCAGACGGCGTGTCTCCCTCCACCCTGAGACTGTGCGAAACAGCTGGCTCCTGTATTCACAGACATTTTTAACACCTCCCTTAAGTTATGCCACGTGCCGTCCTGCCTCAAATCCTCCACCGTCATCCCTGTCCCCAAGAAGCCACGGATCACTGGACTTAATGACTACAGACCTGTAGCGCTCACCTCTGTAGTCATGAAGTCCTTTGAGCGCCTGGTCCTGTCCCACCTCAAGTCCATCACCACCCCTCTCCTGGACCCGCTGCAGTTTGCCTACCGAGCCAACAGGTCTGTAGACGATGCAGTCAACCTGGCCCTCCACTCCATCCTGCAGCACCTGGACTCCCCGGGAACCTATGCCAGGATCCTGTTTGTGGACTTCAGCTCCGCATTCAACACCATCCGCCCCGCTCTGCTCCGGGACAAGCTGTCCCTGCTCAACGTGCCTGACTCCCTCTGCAGGTGGATCATCGACTTCCTGACGGACCGGAGGCAGCATGTGCGGCTGGGAAAGACTGTCTCAGACTATACTAGCATCAGCACCGGATCACCCCAGGGCTGTGTACTTTCCCCCCTACTCTTCTCCCTTTACACCAACTCCTGCACCTCCAGCCACCAGTCTGTCAAGTTGATCAAGTTTGCGGACGACACCACCCTCATCGGGCTCATCTCCAACGGCGACGAGTCCGCCTACAGGAGAGAGGTGGCCCAGCTGGCGTCCTGGTGCAGCAATAACAACCTGCAGCTGAACGCTCTGAAGACAGTGGAGATGGTTGTAGACTTCAGGAAAGTCACTACTCCTCTGCCCCCCCTCACCCTCTCAGGCTCTCCCATCACCACTGCTGATTCCTTCCGCTTCCTAGGCACTACCATCACCAGGGACCTCAAATGGGAGCTGACCATCAGCTCACTCATCAAAAAAGCCCAGCAGAGGATGTTCTTCCTGCGGCAGCTGAGGAAGCTCAAGCTACCCACCAAGATGTTAGTGCAGTTCTACACAGCCATCATCGAGCCCATCCTCACCACCTCCATAACCGTGTGGTACGCAGGAGCCACTGCCAGGGACAGACTAAGGCTGCAGCGCGTCGTGCGCACTGCTGAGAAGGTGATCGGCTGCAAGCTCCCATCTCTCCAGGATCTGTACATCTCCAGGACCCGGAGGCGTGCTGGCCGGATCATAGCCGATCCCTCACACCCTGGTCACGTACTGTTTGCCCCCCTCCCCTCTGGTAGAAGACTTCGGTCCATCCAGACTAAAACCTCCCGTCACATGAACAGCTTCTTCCCCTCTGCCATTAGACTGCTGAACACTAAGTGACTCTCGTGCACCATGTACAGCAGCTCAACCAGACTCATGTCAATCATCACTGTTTTCTTCCTGCATTACCGACTGCACTATATAGTTCTCCACAGTATCTGCTGCTGGCTAATATATATTTTAACTGTTGACCAGTATCACTTAATCTTATCCTACACTTTATTACATGTATAGTTTATTTCTCTTATCTTATCATGTTTAATGTTGCAGCATTGTACCGAGACAAATTCCTAGTTCGTGTACTACATGAACAATGGCAATAAACCTGATTCTGATTCTGATTCTGATTCTGATTCTGACAGTAGTGTTTTATTTTGTGACTCCGTAAGTTGGGGAAGGTTTAATGTGTTTAGGAATGCCTCGGATGCGTTTTTATGTTTTTTGTGGGAGTATAAGTTCTTATAGTAATTCTCGAAGTTTTTAAGAATATCCTGAATTCTGAATTTTATTTCCTTTGATACTGGGTCTCTGATTTTGTAGATTGCTCTTTCTGTTTGATGTTTCCTCAATTTATAGGCTAGCAATTTTGCCGATTTACTGCCTGCTTCATAGTATTTTTGTTTCAGAAATGTAAGTTTCTTCTGGATTTCTATTGTGTAGATCTCATTTATTTGGTTTTTAATTTCCTTAATCTTGAGCGAGTCAGTAGAATGAGTGTTGCCTTTGTGTTCTTTTTCTAGGTTCCTAAGTTCTGACTCTAATGTGGATAGTTTTTCTTGTCTTAGTTTCTTTTGGGTTGCCAGTTTTGCAATAATCTTTCCTCTTATTACAGCTTTACATGCATCCCACAGTATTAAAGGGGATACTTCTCCATTATCGTTATCTTCCAAATATCTGAGAATATCTGATTCCAATTCATCTTTCAATGGTCCTTTCAGGACATTTGAATTTAACCTCCAAGAAAATGTATTATTTGTGTATTTTTGGATATTTAAGTCCATGTAGATCGGACTGTGGTCGGAGAGATCCATCAGTCCTATTTTACATGTTTTTACTCTTCCAATGTCTCTATTAAACATAAAAAAATAGTCAATCCTTGAGTAAGATGAATGTGGAGTTGAGTAAAATGTATAGTCTTTTACACTGGGGTTGAGTTCCCTCCACACGTCACAGATTCCCAATTCTTTTAGTAGCATCCGAGTCTTCCTGTTTTGGGTGTTATTTTGATGTGGGGAATTACCAGAAGCATCCCAGTATGGATTCAGTCTAAGATTGAAGTCCCCACCACATATCACTAAACCTTGAGCTTTAGTTATCATTAGGTCGAATACATTTTTATAAAATTTCCAGTTAGCCCCTGGGGGAGCATACACATTCAGCAGGGTGATATCTTCTCCCTCTAGCCGCCCAGTTACCAAACTGTATCTCCCTTCTTTATCTTTGTGTTCTGATTTTTTTTCAAATGTAATTTTGGTTGATATCAATGTCGCTACTCCCCTCCTCCTCCCTGATTTATATGAAGATGAAAAGATCATTTTAAACCCTTGTCTACTGAGTTTATTGTGTTCCACGTCTGTTAGGTGGGTTTCTTGTAAAAGTATTATTCCTGCTTTGTCTTTTTTCATTTTGCCTAGAATCTTGGATCTTTTAACTGGATTCAGGATTCCTTTTACATTATATGAAATTATTTTGGTTACACCCTGTTTCTCCATTGTGTTGTTTTGTTTAGTATAACTGTGTGGTGGCCCTCTTTTGTGCTACTCAGAAACTGAAAGAACATTAAAAACAAGAAAAACATTAAGAACATAGTGTAAAAAACTTTAAAACAAAAAGCTGTCATAAGAACTTCCTGAGCTGAGGTCTTTTTAAAGACCCTGTAAGAGCCTTGATGGAGTGAAGGCTCTGAGGGAAATTCCTCAAACTCTGTTACGTGTTGAGGGCCCTCTCTTACCACTGAAAGTAGTCCCATGCTTTTAACGTGAGTTTCAGAACCCAATCCAAACTTGTAATGATTTTTTTTTTTTTTTTTTCCTTTTATGCCTAAACCCTGTGAAATTGTGTGCACCCTCCCACCCCCATCACATCAAACATTCACGCAAAAACAGTATTTGTTAGTATGAGGAGAACATGTGGATTATTGTCACATTTCTATTTTAACAAGTTTTTTTTTTTATTACAAAGACTTATTTGTTTCAAATAATATGATTGTTCCATGAAATGTTTTACCACATGCTGAATATGCATCTCCTTTAATGTTTGTTACCTTGTATGAGGGGGGATGGATGTGCGGATTGATTCAAGAGAAAAAAAAAAAAAAAAAAAAAAGGTCGCTATTCCAACCTGAAAACGGATAGTTTATCCGCGACGCTCTGGTGCTGGGTTTCCCGCTGCTGGTCCGTGGATTTTGAAGGTCTTTGTGTTGTCCATGTTTGCGCTTTGATCTTCTCACTCGGGTCTGCTGGGGGTTTAAATACCGTTACCGGGAGGCCTCTTTTCGCCATGTCAGCTGTTGCTTCTTCCGCCGAATTATAGAGACACGTTTCATCGCCGTAGAAGACCCTTAACTTCGCAGGAAATGGTGTCTGAAAGCGCAATTTCTTCTCTCTTAACACCTTTTTCGCGTCATTGTATTCCCTGCGCTTTTTAAGGACCTCCGGGGCGTAATCGTGTTCCACGTAGACTTTTCTCTCCTGGTGCATAAATCCTTTTTTCTGCCAGGCCAGTCTTACAACCTCTTGTTTTATTTTGAAATTGGAAAATCTTACCAACACCGAACGTGGGGGCGCTTCCGCCGCCGGCCTAGCGGCTAATGAACGATGTGCCTTTTCTATCTTCAAGTCGGTGGTTTGTGGAATATCCAATTTCTCTCTTAGTAAGGATTCCACGCATTCTGCCATTGAGTTAAAACCATTTTCGGTTCCTTCTATCAGACCATGAATTCTTATGTTGTCTCTTCTTTGTTTTCCTTCTTGGTCGGTTAGCTTAGCCTCTATAGCTGCTTGTCTTTTGCGTAGGTCTAGCACAGAATCTTCGAGCACTTTTATTCGATCCTCTGTTTCCAAGATTCGGTTCTCGGCCTGGTCCACTCTGCTGTTTGTCCTTTTCAATTCTTCTCTGAATTCCCGAAATTCGGCCGTAACATCTTGGCGAAATCGTCGTAGCTCCTCAAATAGTGATTTCAGGCTAACCCTTTTGTTAGCTATCACCAGTTCCTCGTCTTCTGAACGGAGATCTTCCAGTTCGGATTCTCCGGCCGATACGTGTCCTGGCCTGGAGAATTTCAGTTTCTTCTGTTTTCCTTTAGACATGATGATTTTGTCTTTTGATTTTCACTCCTCCAAAAATCCGTTAAGTTTGATTTTCAAGGTGTTATCCTAGATTGGGTCTGAGAACTTCAGTGTTAAGCTGCAGTCGCCATGGCGTCCAGACCGGAAGTCAAGATAAGATAAGATAAGCCTTTATTAGTCCCACAACGGGGAAATTCCAGGATTGCAACAGCACAGGGATAGCAACACTCAGAGCAACAATCAGAAGGCAAGAAAAAAAAAACAAGCAAGCAAGAGCAGCTAATATACATATGTACATATTACTATAAAATATATATATACACACACACACACACACACACAGACACACAGTGCAGAGCACTGTAGCTGGATGGAATAAATATATGAATATATGAACACACAGTGCAGAGCATTGTAGCTAGATGGAATAAATATGTAAATATATAAACACCCACAGTACGGAGCATTGCAGCTAGGTGGAATAAATATAAGATAAGATAAGATAAGATAAGCCTTTATTAGTCCCACAACGGGGAAATTCCAGGATTGCAACAGCACAGGGATAGCAACACTCAGAGCAACAATCAGAAGGCAAGAAAAAAAAAAAAAAAAAAAAGCAAGCAAGAGCAGCTAATATACATATGTACGTATTACTATAAAATATATATATACACACACACACACAGACACACAGTGCAGAGCATTGTAGCTGGATGGAATAAATATATGAATATATGAACACACAGTGCAGAGCATTGTAGCTAGATGGAATAATATGTAGATATATAAAAACACAGTGCGGAGCATTGTAGCTAGATGGAATAAATATATAGATATATAAATATAAACACACCCAGTGCTGAGCATTGTAGCTAGATGGAATAAATATATAGATATATAAATATAAACACACCCAGTGCAGAGCATTGTAGCTAGATGGAATAAATATGTAAATATAGAAACACACACAGTGCAGAGCATTGTTGCTAGGTGGGATGAAACAGCATAACCGTCTATTTAGTTATCCTACATGGTATGATTATGTGCCCATACATATTCTCACCCTCCATAGCGACCGGTATGTTCCTAGTTGTATGCCGGAGAGGACCATTGTGTAAGTCTATTGCATCTTTTGCATTCAAAAAACTATTAGTTTGTTACGTCTTTTTGCTATCTCTGCGAGCAGCCCTGCTTAGGTTGTACAGTCTGACAGCCGTTGGTAGGAAGGACCTACGAAACCTCTCGGTTGTGCACCTGGGATGATGTAGTCTGCTGCTAAATGAGCTCCTCAGTGCATCCAGTATGTCCTGCATAGGGTGGAACTCGGACTCCAGCAGAGATGACAGTTTAGCCACCGTCCTTCTCTCTCCTATCTCCTCCATCGGATCAAGGCGTTGCCCCAGGACAGAGCTAGCTTTCTTAATCAGTTTGTTCAGTCTCTTCCTATCGGCTGCAGTAATGCCACTGCCCCAGCAGACCACTCCAAAAGTGATGGCTGATGCCACCACCGTGTCATAGAATGACTTCAGCAGCGCCCCTTGTACACCAAAAGACCTGAGTCTCCTCAGCAGGAACAGCCTGCGCTGTCCCTTCTTGTAGAGTGCGTCAGTATTGTGTGACCAGTCTAGTTTATTGTTCAGATGAATACCCAGGTACTTGTAGGATGTCACCATCTCGATGTCTGTTCCCTGTATATTTACTGGTGCTGTGAGGGGCTGCCCATGCCTGCGGCAGTCCACCACCAGCTCCTTAGTTTTCCTCGCGTTGATCTGGAGGCAGTTCCGATGGCACCAGTCCACGAAGTCCTGGATAAGCCCTCTGTACTCAGCTTCATCTCCGCTGGAGATGAGACCAACGATCGCAGAGTCATCAGAGAACTTCTGTAGATGGCAATGTGTTGTGTTGTGTGAGAAGTCCGCAGTATAAAGAGTGAACAGGAAGGGAGCCAGCACCGTTCCCTGGGGGGCCCCCGTGCTACTGATGATCGTGTCGGAAACACAGTCCCGGGTTCTCACAAACTGAGACCGGTTCGTGAGGTAGTCCAGGATCCATGATGACAGGTGCTGGTCCACCCCTGCGCGCAGCAGCTTGTCCTTCAGGATCATCGGTTGGATGGTGTTGAAAGCACTGGAGAAGTCAAAGAACATGATCCTCACCATATTCCCGGGCTTCTCCAGGTGGGACAGAGAACGGTGAAGGAGGAAGATCACCGCATCCTCCACCCCAATGCCATGCTGGTAGGCGAACTGGAGTGGATCCATCGCTGGTTCCACCAGGGGGCGGAGATGAGCAAGGAGCAGTCTCTCCAGGGTCTTCATCAAGTGGGACGTCAAGGCCACCGGTCTGAAGGCCATATCTAATATGGCCGACATTTGATTTGATTTGAACATATTTTCTACCCAAACTTCGCTATAAGTGTTTATATCAATCAATTCAATTCAAAAAGCGGTATAAACACTATTTGCTGAAAAGATATATGTTAGAAGGGTAGTATTTATATGTACGATTCATTATGTTCACTCTGGGACATTATGGGACACTATGGAATGGTGGGTGGGACAGCACTGTGTACATCTGTGTTGTTTGAGGCTGGTTTTGATGTATGGACATCAATGTATGTTAGGGTGGATGGGTGTTAATGTTGATTTGTAAAAAATACAGTAAATTGTTTACTTGGGGTCTTAAAGGTGGTAATTTGTATAAAATTCACATGGGTGTATTTATGGAAAAGAGGAGATGGAATTAATAAGTGTTCACTTCTTCCTTCTCCCTTTTGAACAGTGTATACTGTTACTTTATTGCATTTGTCATTTGTTTGTTTTTGTTATACTTTTTTTTGTTCGAAATAAAGTATCTATCTATCTATCTATCTATCTATCTATCTATCTATCTATCTATATGTACACCAATCCGATCAACAATTGGCATAACCCACCCATCTTGATCGAAAGGAAATTTTGATCCGGAGTGTGATCAGGTCAGAATCTTCAGATTGGCGTGTTTGCATAAAGCATTTTTATTCCGATCAGGCTTTTAATCTGGTTACTTCAATCCATGTAAGCATGGCTAGTGAGTCCATTATTCATTCTCTCCAGACTGACATTGATAGTGGTAAGCTACTACTGTAGCCACAGCTGCCCTGGGGCAGACTGAAAGAAACGTGGCACCAATCCACACCAACGGCCTCTCTGACCACTACCGAACATATATACACATTCATACCCAGTGTCATGGACACTGGAGGCAAGGTGGGTAAAGTGTCTTGCCCAGGGACACAACGGCAGGATGGCTGGGGAGAGCGGGATTCGAACCGCTAACCCACTGGTTATTGGACAGCCCACTCTACCTCCTAAACCACTGCGGCAGTGGCTCAGGACAACACAGAACAACAGGAAAATACCTTTCAAAATAAAACAGGAAATAAAGCTACATGAGACTAAACAAGACTAAAAAGGAAGTGCTTTTATTAGCACCACCACCATGGACACTGTACCGCCCAGTGAATGCAAATACTATTCCTTCCACAAGATGATCACACCCACCATTGTTAAAGAGTAAAGTCCAGAGACTGTGCTCCAAACTTTTTTAAAAAGCTATAATGTGCCTTCTCTCCTGACCTTTATCACTGTTTATTTACTCTTCCAGATGTCAATAAATCAACATTATTTGTTTTACTTAAAAAAGGAAGAGCTTTTGAAAATAACCTAAAATCAAGAGAAAATAAACTAGACAACAATAATACAAGAAATACTTTCAACACAGACTGAAACTAGAACAGAATAATCCATCATAACAAGTCCAAAATAAATCAATAACTCAAAGAGTGATGCATGATCATAAATCACGGCTCCCATGACAGACATATCTCAAAGAATTTTTCCACTCTGATAAAGAGCAATAGAAATTATGAGATCCTAAAAATAGGCATATCTAGGACTCTATGCCTGAGAACAAGTGCACCTGTCACTCTTTGGTCTGAATCAACATGTTTTCCGAGTTTGTAGGACACACTCACACTCTGGAGTTTGTCCAGAGCCTAAGGCTGGATTCATGGTAGCTGCAAGGATGAAACTGATCAAGACTATGAACTCTTGTCACGTACACAGCACTGTTGAAAGTAGGTTTGGGGCACTGATGAAGTCTTTCACAAAGCCCTGTTTCAGGTGCATGCACTGAATGTCATCTACAGTTCATATGTCCACACAGGAGATAACAGCAATGCACCATCAAACTGATTTGAACACCCAGAATAAAAAAAACAAGGTTGTCTTCTTCTTTCAGTTGCTCCCTTTCGGGGTCGCCACAGTGGATCATCTCCATCTCACCCTATCCCTTCATCTTCCTCTGTAACACCAAACCTCTTCATGTCCTCCTTCACTACATCCATGAATCTTCTCTGTGGTCTTCCTATTTTCCTCCTGCCTGGCAGCTCCATCTTCAACATCCTTTGTTTGTAACTTAGATTTTTATTCATTTTTCATCATATATAATGCATTCAGATCACATTCTACATTTAAAAAACAAAGGGGTTAGGGTAGGGAAAAATAAAAAAAAATAAACAAAATAAAAATAAAAAATAAAAAATAAAAGGGGGGGGGGACAAATGTTGGAGCATCAAGTTTTTAGTTTCCATCTCTTAATTCTTCTGGTTTTTTCAGTGTCTTTGGTTATTCTTTCAATTTCTGCCTCGTTGTTGCACTTTGTAGTGTGTCCATTTCCGCCATTTTTTCTCCCATATTCCTTCTTGCATTCTTCGTCGATATGTTAGTTTTTCCATCATACGTATGTCCTCAACAATGTCAGTCCATTGTTCTTGGTCAGGAAGAACTTCTGATCGCCATTTTTTTGTGATAGTTTTTTTTACATGCAATCAACAAGATTTTAACTAGATATCTGTCCTCAGCCTGTATAACACTGTCTTTTTTAAGATCACATAAGTACATCAGGTTACAGTTCATTGGTATATTATATCCTAATATCCTCTGTATTGTCAAATGCATAGATTTCCAAAATGATATTTTGTAGCATTTCCAAAACATATGTGAGTGGTCTGCATTTTGAGCCCCACATCCCCTCCAGCATAAAGATTGGGTATTTGAATATTTTCCTTGAATCTGTGGTGTAATGAAAAAGCGAATCAGGTTTTTCCATCCAAATTCCCTCCATGCCCTTGAATTTGTTGATGTGTGTTGTGTTTTCCATATTTCCTGCCAGCTTTCTTCTGTTATGTTTAAATTGAGCTCTTTCTCCCATTTCTCCTTTATATAGTTACTTGTATGATTGTTTGTCATAAGTTTCTGATATAGTTTTGAAATAATTCTTATTTTATTTCCTGCATATGAGCTTAAAATAAGTTGTATAATCTCGTTCACATCTGTTTGGAGGTTATGCCTAATCTTCTTCATATAGTAATCTCTCATCTGCAGATATCTGAAAAATTCCGATCTTTCTAATTTAAATTTTCTCCTGATATTTACAAAGCTCCCGAGATCTTTTTTTCCGATATTGCCCCATGCTGTGATTCCCTTGTTCACCAGATTTTTGTATCCCCTATCTTGTTTTGCCGGTTCAAACTGACTGTCAAATGCTACCCATTTCAATAGTTTTATGTCTTCCCTTATATTATATTTTTGTACTATTTTATACCACAGTTCTAAAGTAAATTTAGTGATTGGGTCTATTTGTTTGATTTGCTTATATGCATCTTTATCCCCTATTATGCTTTGTACTGGGAGTCCCTCAATTTCCTTTTCCATTTCTTTCCATTTTGCCTCATATCCCTCGTCGCACCAACATATGATATATCTTATTTGTGCTGAGTAGTAATATTCCTTTAGACTCGGTAGGCCCATGCCTCCTTTCTCTTTTGGTAATTGGAGGGTTTTATATTTCACTCTTGGTTTTTTACCTCCCCAAACAAATCTCGATATCATCCTGTCCCACTTTGAGAATTGGGCATCTGGAATCTCTGTTGGTATAGCCTGGAAGAGGTAAAGTAATCTAGGTTGTATGCTGATTTTGACTGTCTCAATTTTTGAATTCAGATCCATATTTAAGATTGACCATCTATCAATATCTTTTTTTATTTCTTGTTCCAACCTATCATAGTTTGCTTTATATATTTTGCTTAGGTCTTTAGGTATGTTCACTCCAAGGTATTTTATTTCTTTTTGCTTCCAGTTTAGTTTGATCTTATCAGTTATCTGGTTTAGAGGGTTATAGTGGAATGTCAGTATTTGTGTTTTTGTTATGTTTATCTTGTATCCTGATAATTTTCCAAAATTTTCTATCAAGTTCATCATTTCCATTATTGATTTATCTGGTTGTTCAAGGTAAACTATAATATCGTCTGCAAATAGCCCAATCTTGTGTTCCGCCCCCTTTATTGTTACACCTTTTAATTTCTTATTTTGTCGTATCGCTTGAGCCAATGGTTCTATGAACAGAGCAAACAAGGTGGGCGATAAGCAGCATCCCTGCCTAGTTGATCTTTGTATATTTACTTTGTCTGTTAAGCTACCGTTTATCTTGATTCTTGCCACAGGTTCTTGATATAGCGTCCTTATGCATTGTACTGATTTTTCGTTAAATCCAAAGCGCTCCAGTACACTATATAGGAATTTCCAGTTAACCCTGTCAAATGCTTTTTCTGCGTCTAAACTCATTATTACTGCGCTTTTCTTTTCTTTATGTATTTGGTTAATTATATGTATTGTTCTCCTGATATTGTCATGTGTTTGGCGTCCCTCTATGAATCCAGTTTGATCATCTTCTATCAATTCCGTCAAGAATGTCTTTATTCGTTTACATATAATTGTTGTGTATATTTTATAATCTACATTTAATAAAGAGATTGGTCTATAGTTTCCGCATTGTTCTTTATCTTTCCCTGGTTTTAAAATAACTGAAATGATTGCTTCGTTCCATGTTGGAGGTATTTTGTTGTTGTTCAGCGTCCAATTAAATGACTTTAGGAGTTGTGGCGTGAGTTCTTCTATAAACAGTTTATAAAACTCAGAGGGGTATCCATCACTACCTGGTGATTTACCGTTTTTAAGTGACTTAATCACATCTCTGATCTCTTGTGTTGTTATTTCTGCTGTTAGTTTTTCATTTTGTTGATTTCCTATTGATGGCAAGTCCAATGTGTCTAGAAATTTTTTGATATCTTTAGTATTTGTTTCTTCAGGTTGCGAGTATAGTTCTTGGTAGAAATTATGGAAAATTTCTTCGATGTTTTCTGGGTTAACTGTGGTTTTATTTGTGGTGGGGTCTTTAATCTTGTATACATTATTCATTGTTTGTTGTTTTCTTAACCGTTTTGCCAGCAGTTTTGTGGCTTTTGGCCCCGTTTCATAATATTTTTGCTTTAGATATCTATTTTTCCTTTCAATTTCATCCATTTGTGTTTCTTTTATCTTTGTTTTTTCTTCTTTAATTTCTTGATATATTTTTGGATCATTTGTGCTTTGATGTTTACGTTCTAATTCCCTCAGTCTCTCACATCTTTGTTCATACGCTTCCAGTTTAGTCTTATTTGCTTTTCCTGTTTCAACAATTAATTTACCCCTTAACACGGCTTTTAGTGCGTCCCATAGTATTGTTGGGTCCACTTCTTCATTGTCATTCTCTTGGATATATTCGTTTATGTTTATTTTTATTCTTTCTTTCATTTTCTCATCATTTAACAGTCCTACGTTAAGTTTCCATGTTGTTTGTCGTTTTCTATTGTTTAAATATATTTCCATGTATATAGGATTATGATCTGATATTTCTGCCCCTCCAATCCAACAATTTCTCACCCTGTGTCTGTCACCTTCATTCATAAGGAAGTAATCTATTCTAGAGTGTACTTTATGGGCTGCTGAATAATGTGTATAGTCTTTTTCGAGTGGGTGTAGGTCCCTCCATATGTCTACCATACCCATTTCTGCCAGTGAGGTTCTTATGAACTTTGTTACATGTTTTTTTTGTCTTCTTAACACTTGTTGTGTCAACTTCATGATCCATGACAGCATTTAAGTCTCCTCCACAAATTAGGACTCCTTCACTGTGTGTGCTATGAGATCAAACAGATGTTGAAAAAAACCCTTGTCACTTTCTGGTGGGGCATAGATGTTCACTAATGTGATCTGCATACCATCTATTCTTCCCTTTATTATTACATACCTGCCTTCTTTATCCTGGATTTCCTGTTCACTTTCAAATTGTATTTTGTTTGAGATTAGTATCATAACCCCCCTTTTTGCTCCTCCCTTAAATGAACTGTAGTAGGAGTTCTTATAGCCAAATCTCTTTAGTTTCACATGTTCTGCCTTGCTCAAATGTGTCTCTTGCATAAATATAATTTCAGCTTTTTCCTTCTTGAATTTTCTTATTATTCTTTCCCTTTTAACAGGTGAGTTCAGACCATTCACGTTTAGTGTCATTATCTTAAGATTTTTTACCCATATTCATGTTTTTCCATTTTTTTAACTTGTGCTCCTAGCCCCTTTAACAACAAAAATAACACATATTTATATAAAAACACATTAAAAAAACTCGACCTCCGTACTTTGGGCCTTTCTTCTGCCCACTGGTCCCTGTTGGTGGGTGGGGGGTTTGTCTTCACAGAGTGAAGGGCCCTCCCTAGACTTCTAATTACTATCAAAGTAATAGTCATAAGTCTAGAAATGTCCAACAAATATCACTTAAACCTCTCCTAGCCGTCTGTTTCTCTTTTACCTTGTCTTCTTGGCCTTCATTTCTTCTGTGCCTTTCTTAATCTTTGTTATGATCTAGGCTTTCAGTTGAAAGCCTTGTAGCTTGTCCTGGGCCCGCTGCTCTACGTCTCTCCCCCTTCTTCCGCCGCTCACTCGTCTCCACTCCGTCTGTCGTGGTGCGTTCAGGGCCGCCGCTGCTCCAGCCGTCTCCTTCGGCACGCTCACCTCAAGGCCCCGCTCCATCATATCCCGCGCTGCCTCTTCGGCCGTGTTGTAGGTTCTTGTGCCTTCCTCCCAATGAATCCTCATTTTCGTTAGCGGCGTTTGGAATCTAATTTTTTTCTCTTTCAGCGTTTTTTTAATATTGGCATATTTCTTCCGCTGCTGCACGATTTCTGTCGGGTAGTCATGGTCAAAAAATACCTGTTTGTCGCCGATTCGTATCTTTTTTTTCCATGCTTGCGTCAGGATTCTTTCCTTTATGTCATATTTCACAAAGTTTACCACAACTGACCTGGGTGGAGAGTTTGTTTTCGGGTTCTGTGCCGGTGTTCTGTGCGCCCGTTGAATCTGCAGATCCGTTTCTCCGGGTATTTCCAGTTCTTTTTTTAAGAACTGATCCATGAATTTTGTCATCGAGTTGCCTTCAATGCCCTCCGGAATTCCAAAGATGCGCATATTGCTTCGTCGGGATCTGCTCTCCAAGTCGTTTATTTTCTCCTGCATCCTCTGCGTTTGCGTCGTCAGGGTCTGTAGTTGTTCGTTTGCCTCGCTTTTCCAATCTTCTAGTTCCGAAATTCGGGTCTGCGCTTCTGTCATACACGCCCGCTGGGAGCGCAGCTCCTCCATGTTTTCCGTTAATTTACGCTCCATTTCTCTTCGGAGGTCCATGATTTCCTCCTTAATTTCTTTTTTCAGTTCCTCCTTAAGAGCCGCTAAATCCTGTTGTAGCTGTCGCTTGAATTCTCTCAACTCTTCACCCAAACTGGCGATGCCAGCGTTCATGTTGTCGAGTCTGGTGTCCTCCATTTTCTCTGCTGTGGACATCTTGTTTTTTTGGGCTTTGCGTACAGCGGTTTTTCCTGCGTTGTTGGAGAGGAATTCTTCAATTTTACCCTGTTTTTGTCCTTGTGCCCGGTTCCTTCGTGTTTTCATCCCTTAGTTTATTGATTCGTTTATGTCGAGTTGGCCATTTACCGATGATTTTTAATCCGGCTAGGGAGAGCTCTTTGTTTAAGTGTTATGTCTCTCCGCCATCTTCCCGGAAGTCAACATCCTTTGTTTAATATCTCCACTGTCCCTCCTCTGCACATGTCCAAACCATCTCAGCCGTGCCTCTCTTACTTTGTCTCCAAACTGCTCAACCTGAGCTGTCCCTCTGATATACTCATTTCTAATTCTGTCCCTCCTAGTCACTCCCAATGAGAATCTTAGCATCTTCAACTCTTTTCATCAGCACCACCTTCTCTAAACTATACATCATAGCAGGTCTCACTACCGTCTTGTAAATCTTCCCTTTCTCTCTAGCTGCTATCCTTCTGTCACAAATCACCCCTGAAACTCGTCTCCACCCACTCCACCCTGCCTGCGCTCTCTTCTTCACCTCTCGTACATTTTCCATTGCTTTGGATGGTTGATTCCTCGTATTTAGACTCATCCACCTTCACTACTTCTACTCCTTACATCTTCATCGTTACACCTGCCTCTCTCTCATTCACATGTATTCTGTCTTGTTTCTACTGACTTTCATTCTGCTTTTCTCTAGGGCATACCTCCACCTCTGTCAGCCTGTCCATCATCATAGCAAACAAGAAGGGGCTCAGGGCCAATCCCTGATGTAATCCCACCTCAAATAAAACAACGTGGGACCAAAAAAGGTGCCTATTTCACTGTAAACAATGGCGAAAATCTAGTACAGAATCCTTACATGCTGTCTGCACAGTCACAAAATTTGGACTGCACAATTGGTCTGTGAATACCTACTGCGCTCATGTCGCTCATTGTACAGTCATGCAGACAGAGATGGAGACAGGCTTCCATGAATTCAAATTAAGCCTAAAGCCCACTTATTTTGAAAAGTCCAATCCCTCAGTATTGTACTTATGATAGACAGATACTTTATTTGTCCCCGCAGGGACTCCCTTGGCCCACCTAGGAGAGGTGGACTTTAGCATGGCAAAGTTTCTTATGTACAAGTATGTGCATGTGTACCCTACATACACTCACAGAAGATTTACAAACCTCAAGTTAGACTCCAGGTTAGGAAGTATTTTTTCACACAATGCGTCATTGACCACTGGAACACTGGAACCATGCAGCAAGCATGGCAGACACAACTGATTTGTGCTCTCTTTTTAATCAATCTTCTTCCCTTTATCACGGGATCATAATTTTGTCAGCTCCGACTGCACAATAACTCCAAATTTGGGGGGGGGGGGGGGGGGGGTCGGGGCTGAAACCGTCAAGCAGGTGCACAGTAATGGAACATTTAAAAAAAAAAAAAAAAGTAACGGCACATTTACTGGATGCTGCATATTCCTTTTTCCCTGTAAATGGCACACCGTGAGTCCCGGCCGCTGTAATGTAAAGTTAATACTAGGGCTGTCGCGGTAGAGGAATTTCTTCTGGGGTGACGGTGGACAGCTCAACACCACGATATGCGGTATTATTGCAAGTATTTTTAGGACCCTGTGGTCTTGTAATTTAAACAGGGTTCATAATGTGGCAAACGATGGAAGCTGTGAGAAACTCACTGCAGCTCTGCTCTCAACTTTATATGCTTGTGTGACAATTGTGCGGAGCTCCAGTCTTTCTAGGCATGAACTGCTGATTCTGTAAAAAAAAAAAAAAAAAAAAAGATCATTTTCATAAAGCAGTGGCGGGAACTCCAGTATTTAAACTACGGCGTGTGTGGACTGGAGACTGCAGCAACATTCAGCTTATTTAAACAGGACAGTCTCCATACAGCCCTGCGTGGCTCTTGTCTCCGTGATTTTTGGAAAATCGCGTTGAAACAAGCAGTGGATTATGCAGTAGTTGTTTGGCTGTCGGAGCTCAATTATAAACACTCTGCTCAGAAGGAAATAACATGCTTTGTGCGCTTTCAGTGTTCACTGTCACCGCTGTATTTAGCAAGAAGTCCAAACATTTCTACCACTGACTGCCTGCTGGAGTCCGTATGGAGAGAGAGTGCCCCACACGGTGCTGCTGCCGTTAGTACCGGGTGCAAACATGCTGTTGGCAATAAAAATACTCTTACGTTTAACAATTTATTTATTAATCAATAGGGGCACATAAGTGAACAACGAGCTTTAACCATACACACAAAAAAATGAACACCGCGGTTGTTGCAGTTGCTCGTTGTCCTCCGTGGTAGGCTTGTCCATAGTGCGGTATTACATAATTGCGGTTATCACGACAGCCCGAGTTAATACCGACATGACTGTGGAGTGGAATGGCCAGATGGAAGACACAGTACAGGGGAGTCTGTGGCGGCTTCTCCCTCCTGTCCGGGACTGCTGGTATGAGCCGCTGACAACGTCAGTGGGCGAGAGCCCTATTGTAATCACTAGAATTATTTATTATTAACCTTATTTATACAGATAATCCCATTGAGACACGGGGTCTCATTTTCAATAGAGCTGTTTAATGGATCAATTCTGTTAAAGCAGAGCTGATCACAGCAGTCATCTGGCATGTAGAGGAATGAAGCTGGTCTCATTTATTTTGTGCATAATTATTTCTGAATGATTTTAACATTTATTTTGCTGTGCTGCATCAAGGTGAAGAAGTTCTGTCCCCCTCGATCATTCTGGGCTCATATTTACTTCCGTAAACCCAATGCTGTGTCTGATGTTACGTTTTCTTCTGCGCGCGCGGGTCACATCATAGCTGTAGACCATTCACACTGGAGTCTGATAGGGGTTGCATTTAAATTATAATGTGAACGCCCACACCAAAAAATCAGATCTCAGCAAAAAATCAGAATTGAGCATTAAAACCTGCAGTGTGACCATAGCCTTTGCGACACAGAGTCCACAGAGTCAGCTAAACGTATCTGGAGTCAGAGTCAATTCCAAACACCGTCTGCCACCCTCTCTGTGTTGCAGAGATGTGCCCCCGTGGAAAATGAAGACCCGAGAGTGGTTTATTATATGAAAGAGATGTCATCTGTCACAGGTCTGTGGTGGACCACTCCCAGTTAAACAGGGTGAGACTGGACATCCTGGCAGATAAGCACATCTGTCGCAAGGTCTGTGGTGGACTTTTGCCAGTTGGTGCATTGTGACATGCACTACACAAAGAGCAGAGATAAACAAACCTATCATCTGGTCAGTCACTGCAACAGATACTGGAGTCAGTTTGTCTTGGCCTGTCTTTGCTACTGATAAAACCTCTATCTGCCAAGAATGTGCCGCTAGTTTTTATTAGGGGGCATATTATTAGTTATACAGGTTCAAAATCTAGGAAGACTCGAGAGGAGAGAGTCCAATTGGAACGTAAAATAAAAATTCTTCAAGAAAAAGTGTATGCAGGAAGTAATCCCAAATTAGAGAATGAATTACTGATTCTGAGAGCTGAATATGACAAAAAATCAGCAAATAGAGCTGCCTCGAGTCTTCTAAGATTGAAGCAAACCTTTTATGAACAAGGTGAAAAATCAGGAAAATTATTGGCATGGCAGATTAAACATCCATCCATCCATCCATCTTCTACCGCTTTTCCGGAGGTCCGGGTCGCGGAGGCAGCAGTTCAAGCAGAGAAGCCCAGACTTCCCTCTCCCCAGCCACCTGCTCCAGCTCTTCAGAGGGGATACCAAGGCGTTCCCAGACTAGCTGGGAGACATAGTCTCTCCACCGAGTCCTGGGTCTACCCCGGGGTCTCCTCCCAGTGGGACGTGCCTGAAACACCTCAAGTGGGAGGCGTCCAGGAGGCATCCTAATCAGATGCCCATACCACCTCAACTGACTCCTTTCAATGTGGAGGAGCAGCGGTTCTACTCTGAGCCTCTCCCGGATGACTGAGCTCCTCACCCTATCTCTGAGGGTGAGTCCAGCAATCCTACGGAGAAAGCTCATTTCAGCCGCTTGTATCCGCGATCTCGTTCTTTCGGTCATTACCCAAAGCTCGTGACCATAGGTGAGAGTAGGAACGTAGATTGACTGGTAAATCGACAGCTTTGCCTTAGAACTAAGCTCCCTCTTCACCACAACAGACCGGTACAACGTCCGCATCACTGCAGATGCTGCTCCAATCCGTCTGTCGATCTCTCGCTCCATTTTCCCCTCACTCGTGAACAAGACCCCAAGATACTTAAACTCCTCCACTTGGGGCAGGAGCCTGTCCCCAACCCGGAGAGGACAATCCACCTTTTTCCGGCTGAGGACCATGGACTCGGACTTGGAGGTGCTGATTCTCATCCCAGCCGCTTCACACTCAGCGGCAAACCGTCCCAGCAAGAGCTGTAGGTCATTGCTGGATGAAGCCAACAGGACAACATCATCTGCAAACAACAGAGATGAGATCCTGTGGTCACCAAGCATGACACCCTCCATTCCCTGGCTGCGCCTAGAAATCCTGTCCATAAAAATTATGAACAGGACCGGTGACAAAGGGCAGCCCTGGCGGAGTCCAACTCTCACTGGGAATGACTCCGACCGAGTGTTGGCAATGCGAACTAAACTCTCACAACGGTCGTACAGAGACCGAATAGCTCGTAACAACAAGCCCGATACCCCATACTCCCGAAGCACCCCCCACAAAAATCCACGAGGGACGCGGTCAAATGCCTTCTCCAAGTCCACAAAACACATGTAAACTGGTTGGGCAAACTCCCACGAACCCTCAAGAATTCTCGAGAGGGTAAAGAGCTGGTCCGATGTGCCACGGCCAGGACGAAAACCACATTGCTCCTCCTGAATCCGAGGTTCGACCAACGGCCGGACTCTCCTCTCCAGTACCTTGGCATAGACCTTCCCAGGGAGGCTGAGGAGTGTGATCCCTCTAAAGTTGGAGCACACCCTCCGGTCCCCTTTTTTGAAGAGAGGAACCACCACCCCGGTTTGCCATGCCAAAGGCACTGCCCCCGACCTCCACGCAATGTTGCAGAGGCGTGTCAACCATGACAACCCAACAACATCCAGGGCCTTGAGGTACTCGGGGCGAATCTCGTCCACCCCCGGGGCCCGGCCACCAAGGAGATTTTTAACCACCTTGGCGACCTCAGCCCCTGTGATAGGCGAGTCATCCCCCTCGTCCCCAAACCCTGCTTCCTCTGTGGAAGGCGTATCAGTGGGATTGAGGAGATCCTCGAAGTATTCCTTCCACCGCCCGACGATATCCCCAGTTGAAGTCAACAGTGTCCCATCCGCACCATACACAGTGTGGACGGGGAGCTGCTTTCCCCTCCTGAGCCGCCGAACAGTTTGCCAGAATCTCTTTGAAGCCGACCGAAAGTCTTGTTCCATGGCCTCACCGAACTCCTCCCATACCCGGGTTTTTGCTTCAGCAACCACCCGAGCTGCACTCCGCTTGGCCTGCCGGTACACCTCAGCTGCTTCGGGAGTCCCACAAGCCAACCAAGCTTGATAGGACTCCTTCTTCAGCTTAATGGCCCCCCTCACCACTGGTGTCCACCACTTGGTTCGGGGGTTGCCACCACGAGATGCACCGACCACCTTGCGGCCGCAGCTCTGGGCTGCCGCTTCAACAACAGAGGTGGAGAACATGGCCCATTCAGACTCCATGTCTCCAGACTCCCTCGGAATGCGGTTGAAGTTCTTCCGGAGGTGGGAGTTGAAGACCTCCCGGACAGGGGCCTCAGCCAGACGCTCCCAGCACACCCTCACTATACGTTTGGGTCTACCAGGTCTGAATGGCTTCCTCCCCTGCCATCGGCAGATTAAACAATTAGAATTTAAAACGCCAATTACCAGTATTATAAGTAACGGACAGGCAGTCGTAGATCCTTTAGAAATTAACAGTGCCTTTAGAGATTATTATGAAAAACTATATGATACAAAAAATGAAACTGACTTAACAAAACTAAATGGGTTTTTGGACGGATTATCTATACCATGTATTCCAAATGAAAACAGGGAGATACTGGAGTCAAAAATTAGTCAAGAAGAAGTTGGGCTAGCCATTGATAATATGAAATCAGGAAAAAGTGCGGGACCTGACGGTCTTCCAGTTGACCTCTATAAAAAATTTAAGAATAAATTAATAAAACCATTTTTGGAAATGGTTTTAGAAGCATTTCAAAATAGTAAATTACCGCCATATATAAATAATGCCTTAATTATACTGTTGCCAAAACCAGGTAAACCTTCTAATAAATGTGAAAACATGAGACCAATAAGCCTATTAAATGCAGACCTTAAGATAATCTGTAAAATTTTAGCAAGACGACTACAAGAAATATTACCAAATATAATTAACCGAGATCAGAATGGCTTTATAATGGGAAGACAAGGCTTCCATAATGTAAGAAGATTATTTACTATAATTTATTCTAATAAAGAAGCACCGGATACAGCTCTCCTATCATTGGATGCTGAAAAGGCCTTTGATAGGGTCGAATGGCCCTTTCTTTTTGAAGTTTTACAAAGGTTTGGACTTGGAAAGAATTTCATAAAATGGGTTCAGATAATATACAATAATGCTACAGCAGAAATCCTAACAAATAGCAATATCTCAAAATCAATAAAAATTAATAGAGGTTGTCGACAAGGCTGCCCACTTTCGCCTTTACTGTTTACTATGGCAATTGAACCTTTGGCGATGGCAGTGCGTTTACATCCACAAATATATGGAATTAAAGTAGGACCAATAGAACATAAAATCTCCCTGTATGCTGATGACATAATTTTGTTTATGTCAAATCTTAAAAAATCAATTCCGATCTTGTTAAATATAATAAAGAACTTTGGGGAAATATCAGGATATAAAATAAATAAAAATAAATCTTCAATATTAATGCTAAATGAGACCCAGAGAAAGCATCCAGCTCCTGAGGTAAATCAATTCAATGTTGTAAATCAGTTTAAATACTTAGGAATTCAAATTGTGCCTAAGTTAGAATCAGCCGCTAGTATCAACTATGAAGCCTTAATGACAGATATTAATGAGTTGCTTCAGAGATGGATGTCACTGCCAATGTCGATGATCGGGAGAATTAATATACTTAAAAGTAATATCTTACCCAAAATACTATATTTATTTCAATACATTCCTTTACCACCACCTTCAGATCTATTCTCAAGAATTAAAAAAAAGTTAGTGGAATTTATATGGAACAATAGGAAGGCTAGATTACGTCTGTCCTTACTATATTTGCCATTTGATCGTGGAGGTCTGAAATGTCCAAACTTTATGTTGTATTACTGGTCAGCACAACTGAGGTCTATGACATATTATTTTTCATCAAATGATCTCCCTCACTGGACGGAGATGGAATCATACAATTTACCTTTACCTCTTCCCTTATTCATATACTCAGACTCGGCTAAAAAATTACAGAAACAAGTTAAAAATCCAATTGTAAAGCATATGATCAAAATATGGTATGAAATCAAAAAATATTTAAAAGAACCGCACTTATTGTTACAATTTAGCCCAATATGGGGTAATCAATATTTTACACCAGGGAGAGCGGATGCTGTATTTAAATTATGGAATCTAAAAGGGATTCAAAAGATTCAAGACTTATATTTAGCATGTTCAGACAACATAATGTCTTTTGAAGAACTGAGGGCTAAATTTAATCTTAATAGAACACATTTTTTGAAATATCTTCAGCTTAGGAATTTCATTCGATCAAATCAAAATAATGCTCTCACCCGTCCTACCTATTCATACTTGGAAAAAATTTTGACGAAAAATAGTAAGAGAAAGGGTATTATTTCAGAGTTCTATAACTCACTGATATTATCCTCAAGAGAAAACTCACAGAAAAGAATGAATTATTGGAAAGAAGACCTACAAATTGAAATTTCAGAGGAACAATGGGAATTGGCTTGCACAGAAGCTCAAACCAAATCAATAAATGTACGTCTTAAATTGATACATTTTAAATGGTTAATGCGGATGTATGTTACACCGGTGGAGTTAAATAGATATAACAAAAACATACCAGATACGTGCACAAAATGTATGGAAAGTAAAGGAACTCTATTTCATTGTTTTTGGGAATGTAGAAAAATTAGAATGTTTTGGGAAGAGGTGAGGGTAGCAATTGAAAAAATAATTTCAAAACAACTCATATTGAATCCTAAATTGTTTTTGTTGGGTCTGTATCCAGAAAAGCATAACTTTAATAAGAGTGAAAGAACATTCATAGACCTCAGTTTGCTTAACGCCAAAAAATGTATTGCACTGCTGTGGAAAAAGACTCATAGACCAGATGTGACTCAGTGGTTAAGACAGATGTTAACAAACCTTCCACTAGAAAGAATAACATACATATTGAAATCAAAGGAAAATGTGTTTGAGAATATATGGAGACCTTTCATTGATTATGTAAAGAAACTAAATATAACTACTGAAGAAGAAGGTGAATGATGTGTGTGGACCTTGTAATTTCCAAATTGGTGAATGTATAATGTGTATACTTATGCAATGGATTACCTAGGCTAAACAGAGGAGCATTGTTTGACTTGTTTTGTTAATGGTTGATGGTGTTTTTGGAATATTTGTTTTTTTTTTTGGTTTGTTTTAGTGTTGGGGTTTGATTGTTGGTGTCATGTTTGTTGAAAAAGGGTTCAATAAAAATATTGTGGAAAAAAAAAGAATGTGCCGCTAGTCCAGCAAAAGCTAGCGGTACTCAAATACTTTACAAGCAGTTTCATGAAATGGTCAGTCAGAAAGCAACTCATACTGGCTCGGATGTTGCCCGGGTTTGCAGGGTCAGGAATTCCCGGCAGCAGAGGGTGGGGGACAGAGCTGCATAGAGGAATCTGATCAGACCTAAATGAAACAGTCATTGTCGCCCGCCGCAGACTGCTATGATGATGATGATGATGGTTGGAGCTCAAACACTAAATGGTTTTAAGAACGCCCTTGATAGAGAATGGATAAGGTCTGGATATGGACAGTTTACTAAGTAACACTGTCTTTAAGTCCATTACTCTAACTAAAAAACTAACCAGTATGGCTGTGTTGTTAGACATGTATATGTTGGACACTGCATATGTGATTTAACTTCACGATGAAGGAGAACCACAGAGCTGCAGCCCCCTGCGGTGCGGAGCCGCAGAGCCTGGACCCCCTGCGGAGGACAGGGGACAGAAGACTTCCTGACCGCTGAGGCTCGAGAGAAGAGAAGGGGGAGTTATGTAAATAAAAGGTTAATGAATGTGAATAAAGGGATTTTGATATAGATGTGTGATTTCCCCTGCGAGGGAAATGGTTTGACGTGAGAATGTTTAAAAGGGAGAACTTTGGTGTGTTCACCCTCTTTGTTCGCTGCTCAGAAATGAGAGCAGACAGTGGGATGGTTACTTGAAACAAACTGGAATTAAAGGCAATTCGGTTTCGTTATTCAAGTCTCCCCACAACCAGCTATATAATGCATAATAATAACATATAATGGGTGTAAGCATATAATGGGTGTAAGCACTGGTCCCAATAGTCATCTATTGAAAAGTGGCAGCTCTGTAAGAAAGCCCTACCAAAAAAAAAAAACAAACCTGCCCCAAATAAACCACAAAGTCTGCAAAGTCGAAATGTTCATTGTCTTGGTCTCTACTGTGCTGATTCTGAAACCACACTTCTCATGAACAAATGATGCTTCCCCATGACATATAGCATATTATCTTGTGACTGCATACCTACAAGAGGTAGCAGGCAATGTGACTACAGGAAGGCAGTAGACATTGGAGGGGGGGCAGCTGCCTTTAACATGGCATGAACCTCATGAGAGCTCAACCTTAAAGAACTTGTAGACTTGGGTTAGCAGCCTCATTACCTTCACAACCTTAAGCCTCACATCAAAGACAAGTGTGATCTTGTAGTAGAAATCGCATCACTGGGAGATTTCATCTTGAATATTTATAAAAAGATGCCTTCACTGCCTTCTGTGGCCCAGTGTTGTAATAAAATTCACTGGGGGAAACAACTCTCATATACTGAGCTCTTTCAATTCCAAATTTGTTTTTCAAATTCAAACCTTTGTTCTTGGTGCCAAAACGGCTGGACAATCCAGCTTGTTATCAGGATGGGGTTCATAAGAAAGTGTTCTTGGGAATTTATCAAGGTAGTCCATACCTGCCAGTGAAAATATTTCTAAGGAAATCTGGCAGACAGTAGTAAGAAAGTATAACCTAAAGGGTGCAGAGAAAATATTACAGTGTGGTGTTTTTGATGTAGACTCTACGCCAAACAGAACGGATATTGATTCAAAGTCCATCCATCCATCCATCTTCTACAGCTTTTCCGGAGGTCCGGGTCGCGGAGGTAGCAGTTCAAGCAGAGAAGCCCAGACTTCCCTCTCCCCTGCCACCTGCTCCAGCTCTTCAGAGAGGATACCAAGGTGTTCCCAGACCAGCTGGGAGACATAGTCTCTCCACTGAGTCCTGGGTCTACCCCGGGGTCTCCTCCCAGTGGGACATGCCCGAAACACCTCAAGTGGGAGGCGTCCAGGAGGCATCCTAATCAGATGCCCATACCACCTCAACTGCCTCCTTTCAATGTGGAGGAGCAGCGGTTCTACTCTGAGCCTCTCCCGGATGACTGAGCTCCTCACCCTAGATTGATTGAAATATATATACAAATATTAAATATATACAAATAGATTGATTCAAAGTGTGGACAAAAAAAGGTCTGACAGCATATTTGATGACCTTAAAAGAGAATATGGGTTAAAGAATCAAGATTTTTTTTAGATCCTTACAATTAACACACTGGGTAAATGAAATTATGACAGAAAAATCAAATAAATTAGATAGTGATATACTGAGGATATTTGTCTCAACTTATAAATCTAGGGGTGGACGTATATTAGTCTCTAGAATCTAGGGTCTATATTATATAAAAGCTTACAGGACTCATTAAACTTGAACACTCTACATGTTAATTGTAAGTGGGAAAAAGAAGGAGGTATGACTATATCTGAGGGTGACTGGGAAAATATTTGTAAATTACAATGGAAAATCACAGCTTCACATAGCTGGAGAAAGTTTGGGTGGAAAAATGAGGTTTTTTTTTATTACCCCTGCTCAGAAGAAATATAAAGGAGATGGAACAAACTGCTGGAGGATGTGTGGCTCAAAAGAAGCCAACCATTGTAATTTATTTTGGGACTGTCCAAAATTGTTATCTTATTGGTATGATATTCATGAATGTTTGGAAAACATATTTCAAACTACTATCCCATTAAATGTTCAATCATTGTATATGGGCACTGTACACACATTCTGCAGCTGATAAATATTTAATAATGAATGTCTTACTGATTGGAGGGAAGAAAGCTCTCACAAGGAAGTGGATGCAGTGCAACGCACCAACACTGGAGTCTCAAAGACCACTCACTAGTACTAACCCCCTATTCTAAGGGCCTATAGAAGGCAGATACCTAGGGTCAGTTTAGAATGACCAATTACCGTATTTTTTGGACTATAAGGCGCACTTAAAATCCTTTAATTTTCTCAAAAATCAACAGTGTGCTTTACAATCCGGTGCGCCTTATGTATTAATTCTGGTTGTGCTTACTGGCCTTGAACTGATTTTATGTGGTATACGGCACTCAAAAATCTGTCAAAAATGTTTTAGTACGACTTTGGTAAGTTACGAAGCTGAACCGCTTGAGGGATTTTCGGAGCATTACGGTAGTCAGGAGCCTCGCGGAGTAATATGTGCTTCAACATAATGGCTGGATGGCTTTTTCCACAAATCTCCATCCTTATTGATCTGCCACTCCATGCGCGCCCATCTCACCGATACTGTCAAAAACCAAGTGAAGCAAACTAATTCAGAGCTTGCCATCATTCCGGGTGGATTAACCAAAGAACTCCAACCGCTATATTGGTGTCAACAGGTCGTTCAAAGTTAAATTGCTAGCGAGTTACGCCACTATCTGCCAATGGATCGTGGATCGAAACTGCTCCTGTTTAGCTGTAATTAATATTCAAAAATGATATTTTCGGGACGAAAGAATTCAAGCGTCCCGGCATTTGTTTGCATTGTTTACTTCTCGAGGCTGCCGCCGGAAAGTGAGCCGTATCGAGTACTGAGCGAGTATCCTGGCGATGTAAACAGCCACGGACCAAAAACGTACATTTGCTCATGGAGCAGGTCATTCACACTGGCAGACAATCGTGCTATATGTGTCTATAATGACTATAGATAGGATTTTCTTTCCATGCATGCAAAAAAAAAAAAAAAAAAAAATCCCAGATCCGACCTCGCGAGGTAGTCGATACCCAAAAGCCGATGGTGTATAGAACACGTATATTAGGATTTGTATGTGAAATTTCGGCATCGAAACTGCTCCCGTTTAGCTGTAAACGGGAGCAGTAAATACGGCTATAAATTACTAACTAACTAACTAACCTGCACTTATATAGCGCTTTTCTAGTCACAAAGACCACTCAAAGCGCTTTCATTAGTACTAATCCTCTATTCTAAGGGCCTATAGGAAACAGATATCTAGGGACAATTTAGAACAGCCAATTAACCTAACATGCATGTTTTTGGCATGTGGGAGGAAACCGGAGAAATCCCGGAGTAAACCCACGCAACACGGGGAGAACATGCAAACTCCACACAGATCACTGTTGGTCGGGGGCTGGGATCGAACCCACGATCCCACGATCCCCACAATCCCCCGGCCAAGGGTAAACTGTGCTGCCACAGTGCTAACCACTGCGCCACCGTGCAGCCCGTAAATACGTATTTACGGCTGTAAATACGGCTCGCTCTCCGGCAGAGAGCGAGCCGTATCGGTATCGTACTCGGTATCGAGTACTGAGCGATATTCTGGCCAATATGGCAATGTAAACAGCCACGGACTAAAAATGTTCCGCCTGCTCATGGAGCAGGTCATTCATACTCGCAGACAATCGCGCTATATGTGTCTATAATGACTATAGATAGGATTTTCTTTCCATGCACGCAAAAAAAAAAAACAATTCCCAGATCCGACTACCTCAAAAGCCGATGGTGTATAGAACACGTATATTAGGATTTGTATGTGAAATTTCGGCATCGAAACTGCTCCTGTTTAGCTGTAAACGGGAGCAGTAAATACGGCTGTAAATACGTATTTACGGCTGTAAATACGGCTCGCTCTCTGCCGGAGAGCGAGCCGTATCGAGTACCGAGCGATATTTTGGCCAATATGGCGATGTAAACAGCCACTGGACTAAAAACGTTCCGCCTGCTCATGGAGCAGGTCATTCAACATTCGCAGACAATCGCGCTATATGTGTCTATAATGACTATAGAGAGGATTTTCTTTCCATGCACGCAAAATTTTTTTTTTCCCAGCTCCGACTACCTCGCTTTAATGCGCCTTATAATCCGGTGCGCCTTATGTATGAAATTAGACCATCAAATAGACCGTTCATTGATAGTGCGCCTAATAATCCGGTGCGCCTTACAGTCCCAAAAATACGGTAACCTAACATGCATGTCTTTGGATTGTGGGAGGAAACCGGAGCCCCATAGTAAACCCACGCAGCACGATTTCCACCCCCGTCAGCCTGGGGATTTGAACCTGGAACCTTCTAGGTGTTAGGCAACAGTGCTAACCACTGTGCTGTGTTATCAAGGAAAATACAAAGTAAACTGCTCATTCTGAAATTTTTCTTTAACTCAAATGTATGTATATACGTATATGTATAAAATACAAAACCTAAGTTTGTATTGTGCTATTTACAAAATAACATTATTCCATATTGTTGTGTAGAGAATATGGTGAGAGTGTGTGGCCCTTAGGGCTTGCCGTACCTGCCCTGGGTGTGACGTCAGGTGGGCACGGCCAATGTATATAGTTCTGTGTTCCTCCTAATAAAGCGGAGTTCATGGCATGCCATAAGTTCGACTCTGTCTCTGATTTACCGACATAACATTCTGGCGATGAGAGAAAACTATGGGGGCGTACGGGCTACCTCCATCCATATTACCATTTCTGGAGTACCTGGGAGAGCCAGCGATCCTGTGGCCGAAATGGGTGACTATGTTCGAGGGTTACATCGCGGTGCTGGGCCTAAGTAGACCCGACGGAGTATGAAGACGAGCACTTCTGGCCCACAATCTCAGTGTGGAAGGTTGGAGAATTCTCTGCATGTTGGGAGAGACGGGGTCTTATGCAGATGCTGTCAGACAGCTGGCTGAATATTTCGCCGAACATACGAGGACCACGCAGCTGTGGGTAGAAGAGCTGTTGGCGCCAAAAGAAGCTAAGCTAGCTAGCTCGAAGAAGCTAACGGCTCAGTCAGTGGCAATGGGGAAGTTAGCCACGAGGCTAGGTGCGTGCCAAAATCAAGCTACAAGATACCAGCTGGACTTCGAGGCAGAACCGGGGCCACAAGTGGGGGAGCCCCTGGTCACTGAAGACAGCAAGCCAGCCGAAGAGCTCAGCCCGGTGTGTGACCGTAGTGCTGGTGTTGTTGACAGCACTGTGACCAGCGACAGCAGAGAGGGAGAGCAGCAAACGGAGTCTTCCCCGCAGCTGGAGCCTGGGCAGTGGGAGAGCGGGAGCAAGCAGGCTGGAAGCCCCGGGAAGCAGCAGTGACAGCCGGGCATAGAGGCAGTGCAGCGGAGTGCCTTGGACGAGGGTGCTGGGCGCAGCGGCGAAGTGCCTGGGTCGGTGAGTGATACCGACGAGAGTGATGCCATGAGCCCCGGGAGTGAGCAACGACAGCCAGGCACGGAGGCAGCACAGTGTAGCGCCTCGGACGACAGAGAGGAGGTGTTGGGCGCAGAGGCAGCGCAGCGGAGTGCCTTGGATGAGGGTGCTGGACGTAGCGGCAAAGCACCTGGGTCGACGGGTGACACTGACGAGAGTGACGCTGGGAGCCCCGGGAGAGAGCAGCGACAGCCGGGTGCAAAGGCAGCGCAGAAAAGCACCTTGGACGAGGGTGCCTGGAGTAGCAGCGAGGTGCCTGGGTCAAGGAGCAGCGCCGACGAGCGAGTTTTGGTTTTCCCCGGAGTTCGGCTACAGGGGGCTGGAGTGTTTGGGGTTACAACGGCGACAGCTACAGCAATGGTGAAGGCGGTCGGGGGCGGATCGACAGGCACGGAAGGACTGCGTGCCAGGCAGCAGCACTGCGGGCCCAGACGAGAGAAGCAGTCGGTGGGGAGAAGAGACGTCCTCGCCAGGGAGGTCAGCTTCCACCCTGGGGGCAGGAGAAGAGACATTCTCACCGGGAAAGTCAGCTTCGACCCTGGGGGTAGGTGGTTTCCAGGGGCGCGCAGGCCATGGGACTGCCCTGGGCCTCCGAGACAGTTTTACCTTTGGCTGCCCGTGGACATTGGTGTAACATGAACACTGTTAAGTAAATATGTTATACAGTTGCATGAGTGTGTTGTGATCTGGGATTATTTTGTTATTTAGTGTAAGACACATGGTGCTATTTTAGTTGTTTTGGGTGAATGTGTTAGACTATTCCAGTTCGCCGCTTCCCATTATTTCCCTTAGTGCATGACTCGGGTCCTAAATTGGGGAAGGTCTCGATTGTGTGTGTGGTTTTGGATTTTCTAAAGGGGGCAAGAATGTTGTGTAGAGAGTATGGTGAAAGTGTGTAGCCCTTAGGGCTTGCCGTACCCGCCCTGGGTGTGACGTCAGGTGGGCAGAGCCAATGTATATAGTTCTGTGTTCCTCCTAATAAACTGGAGTTCGCTGCATGGCATAAGTCTGACTCTGTCTCTGATTTACCGACATAACACATATGAATCACAATATATGCAGCATTTAATGTAATTATATACTGTAAATGCAGAGACTGACATTTGAAATTGCAGTCCAGTTATCTGTGCAGCCATAGGTTAAACTACGCAAATATTTAAAAACAAACCCAGTTTCAAAATAGAGCAGTACTTTTGCATTATCATTGTCATTATTTATGTTCGATGTTCTTTTGTTTATTTTTATTTCTTTTGGAAAAATGGGTTGTATTTAAAAGTATGATGAGAAAAAAGAAAATGGGAACAAAGTAAATTAATTTTATAAAGGCTATCATTATGAAGTCAAAATTATACAGCGACAGAATACTTACACCTGGCTGCTTCATCTTCTGTAGGGCAAACTTCAGCAGGTAAGACAGCTGGTCTACAGTTAGCATCGTCATGGCTTTGCTCTGAGTCTCTATACACTCTGCAACTGTTATTTTCTAAAAGATATTAAAATGAAAGAAAATAGAAGCTGTTTATATCTTTTTACTGCAATTGTCATTTACAGTATTTCCAAATATACAGTACTTACTTGGTCATACACAATAGATATTAGCTACAAACCCTAAGTATCGTCTGTAACTCAAATCGATTAACATTCCTGAGAGAGTACCTCACACTCCGGACAGAACCAGTCGCCCTCGGGCTCGGCTGGTAGTTTGAGACACTTGGCGTGGTACACCCTGGGGCAGAGCTCACAGCAGAGCACCTGGCCCTCGCGGTGGCACAGCCAGCAGTAGAAGTCATTCCTGCCGTCCTGCGGTACAACATCAACAGGGTCTGTGGTGAGTGCTGGCTGCTTCACATAGTAAAATGGACCATGTCTTAGTTCTGACTGGAATGCAGGCAAAAGAAACACAAAGTTGGGGAAAGTCAAAACCGGGCCAGAGGTCAGAGGAGCCAAGCAGACATGCAAAGCATCAACAAAGAGCACATTAAATGTACTTTCCAAACAAAGACTGCTCAACATCTTAGACACTACTACGATTACTTAGGGCTAGGCAATAAATTGAAATTAGAATTTTTTGCATTGGACAATATCCAGAAATGAATATCGTGAAAACCGATTTTCCCATTCACAAGAGTAAATATGGTAGTTCTAACCCAGTCCCCCAACCTGAACAGATTCCTCTTTGTTTTATCAAGCCTTTATTATTAAAAAAGATTTGGTTTGGTTTGGTGAAAGCCAGATTTGAACTATATTCCCAATCTAATAATAATGAATCATGTTTGTTTGTGGAAAAAAAACTATCTGAAATATTCCTTGTCTTCATTCAAAAACATCAATTAAAAATGAAAATTGTGTGTGGCATGAAAAAATCTGGGATTTTATTTTTAGGCCATATTGCCCAGCCCTATTACTGCTACTGGACTACTATTTGAAGTGTTACTACAACCACTGAGATGAAAAACATGTGCAGAACATTAGCATAAAAGTGATATACACTACTCACAAAAAGTTAGGGATATTTGGCTTTCGGATGAAATTTATAGAAAATGTAAAAAGTTTGTTACAGTGATATTATATCATGAAAGTTGGGCATTTAAGTAGAAGCATGCAATGGTGATTTCCTCATCTCAAACAACTTATTGACACAAAAGCCAACAACAGTGGTGGATATAACACAACAAAAATGTCAATGTCTCATTAACTTGTCATGTGCTCTTGAGCATCAATTACAGCTTGACAGTGACATCTCTTGCTGTTCACAAGTCCACTTATTGTCTGCTGAGGCATGGCATTCCACTCTTCTTGAAGGGCGGCACTCAGGTCACTGAGGTTGTGGGGTGCAGGGTTACGAGCCTCTACACGGCGACTCGGCTGATCCCATAGGTTTTCTATGGGATTCAGGTCTGAAGAAAGTGCAGGCCACTCCATTTGAGGCATTCCAGCCTCCAGCAGCCATTCCCTAATAATGCAACCTCGATGAACTGGAGCATTGTTGTCCATGAAGATGAAATTAGACCTGTGTTGTTCATGCAGGGGCACAATGACTGGATTAATGATGTTATTCAGGTAGTATCGGCTTGTCACTGTACCATTCACAAGGTGTAGGGCAGTTCTGTATTGACTAGACACACATGCCCAGACTGTAACACCACCACCACCACCAAAGGTCTGTCTGGTGACAACAGTGGCTGATGCACAGCGCTTTTCTTGACGTCTCCAACATCGTTGGCGGCCATCATTTCTGTTCAACGTGAATCGACTTCCATCAGAGAACAACACTGAGGCTCACTGGTCCCTTGTCCAGCGTAACTGGTCCCTGGCCCATGCAAGACAATGATGCCTGTACCTGTTGGTGTGGTCAGACACCCTTGCAGGTCATCTAGCACGCAGACCACGCTGATGTAAATGGTTTCAAATGGTCTGACGTGACACTTGGGTGCCTCTCACCTCCCTTAAATGTGCCTGGAGTTGAGTGACATTCATCATCTGGTTCTGCAGGGCACTGTTCACAATGAAGCGGTCATCAGCGTGGGATGTGGCCAAAGGACAACCACTTTTCTGCCTTTCTGTGACTCTTCCAGTCTCTCTGTATCTCTCTTGCAACCTGCTGATGACACTCTGTGACACTCTAAGCTCAGTGGCCACTTCCCTCTGAGAACATCCTGTTTGAAGCCTCACAATGGTGAGGTACTGTTGATTAATTGTTAGGTGTCGTCTTGGTCTCATGATGTCAAAATGTGAACAACATGATGAAGAGCACTGTTTAAACCAATTCTAACTGAACAAGAACATTTATTGGTTGATTCATGGATCAAACACCTGTTGTGAATTTTGTTGTTAAGCACCTTGTTAGAGAACAACAAGTTATGCAAAAAGTATTGAAACACTGAACAGTTGAAAATGTGCATTCGAAAGGTTAGAGAAGGTCAAATTAAGTTCACCTGTAAAGGTTATAGTGCATTTTAGGTGCATCCTGAAATTTCACCAGAAAGCTGAATATTCCTAACTTTTTTCTGAGTAGTGTATAAACTGGGGTAGATTGACCCAGTTCTCCTATTTCTGTCATGATTGGCCCCTCCAGGGTGGAATTCAGAACCCAAATGTGGAACTGTAGTTTGCAGATTTATTAACAGAAACCAGAAACTCTGCTCGTGGGCTGAAAAACATTGATAGCAAATGTGGAAACAAAGTAGTAATCCCAGACATGGTACAGAGTTTGTGGTTGTAATGCAAGGACTCCACGGCCAACATATATAGAGGAGACAGTGATTAGGGGAACAAGGAGCAGCTGTGGCAAATTAGCAATACAAAAACCAATAAGGGAGGAGCAGACATAAAGTGAGAACAAAATCACAATAAGTAAACACAAAATGAAGGGCAAAACAGAATGACAGTGGCCAAACAGAAATAAAACATAACTAAGGTGGAATACAACTGAGGGCAATAAAGAACATACTAATAAACATAATGAGTCCAAACAAGAACATAAAGCGTGGACAGGGTCTGACCCAGTCCAGACCACGACAGTAATCCCCTCTTAAGGGGCAGAAGCCAGACGACCGTCAGAGTACTAAGGAAAAACAAAACAAAACCCTAGTATCAGCTAAGTTGAGAGGGAATAAAATCCTTTAAATCAGCCTTGCTGTTAAGAAATAATTAACAAAAAAAAAACATTTGAATGCAAAGAGCTGCAATATACAGTATATTGCCCTCAATGACAGGAGTCTTAAATTGATACAAATAACAACAAGTCAATTAAATTGTCAATCCTAGTAAAATATTCCTGTAAAATTGTGTTTACATACACAATTATATAGGAAGTGTGTATATATATATATATATATATATATATATATATATATATATATATATATATATACTGTATATATATATATATATATATATACACATACACTGTAAGTTCAAGGTATTTATGCAAGTTTAGATGGTATATGCAGCTTTATAGTAAGTGGCCATAATCAAATTTCAATACTTCCTATCAGAGAAATGGCAAAAAGTTTGTGACCACATTAACCAATTATTTACTGGAAGTTAAAATTCACACAAATTCTCGGTCGTCAATACAGCTCCCATTAAAACTGCTCTTGCCCAAGATCAATGTCCCCACTAGTTAGTAATAAAGTTATTCAAGTGGAATATCTGAGACTAGACCCTACAAACAGAACCAAAAGTTGCAGTGGAAAAAAGTTATGAATTTAAATTCAAACAGACCAGTTGTTTTTGTTTTTGACTTTTCTTCTAAATCCAAAATTTTACCATAGATTTCAGCAGTTCTTTCTTTTTTGATTGATAAATTTTCTACAAATACATTTTCAGCCAGATAAGTTTGCCACCTTTCTTTTCCCCTTTTAAATAATAAATTAGCCTTTTTTCTTCCTGTGTAAGTTTGACACTATTTTGCTAAATAAAGAAGCTTTAATTCTAATAAATTTACATCTTTTTTCTTTTTCCTAAAAAAAGAAAATCACTAATTTTTCCTCATACATCTGCAACTGTTTCACTGGTGAATTTACAATTTCTTTCTTTTTGGGTAAATTTGTTATTTACTTTTTTGAATAACTTTCTTATTAGAAGTCTGCAGCTTCTTTTTACTCGAGTAAACTTGCAACTCTTTCATAAGTTTGCTATTTTACTTATTAATTTGCCGGAGGAAAAAAACATAGCAATTACAAGAAAAAGGTCAAATTTACAAAGACACATTTGCATCTTTCTTTCTTTCTTGTGGGGGGGGGACCTCTGGAGGGCAACAAAAGCAAAGAAACAAAAAAGACAAAATCGAGTCACAACAGCTTGACACAACAGGTCTATATTTACGGCTCAATATGATCAAGCCAAGTGAAACTGTATGCAACCATCATTCAATCACAACTTAAAGATGTTCCGGCTCTACTTTCAGTCATGGGAGGGGTGGGGGGGAATCAAAATCTTTAAGTACAGGATGCAGAAGAAATTTTGTATCGCAAACTAAATCATAGACAGCTGAAAAGAGTCTGGTGTCTGAACCACAGGTAACCCTTACCAGATGCCCATAGAGCAGTACAGGAAGAGTACACAAAGTGATGGAAGTCCCGACAACGTTCAGAGTGAGACAGTGTACAGAGGAAAGGTGGACGAGAATTTGGTTCATCAGCCCTTTGTCATATAAGGTGAATGGTCAATCCCAGATCCTCACAGTACTAACAAAAGAGAAAAAAGAACTTTCATAGGATGGGTGGTGGGGGTACCAGGCCAGGCAGACCGAAACAAGCTTTTTACCCTGCCCACAGAGTCCAAAACAACACACAGTCACATGGGGCCAACCACAGTCCAGGGCCCCAAAAAACAAGAACATGGCAGGTCGGGTGGTCTTCCTTCCAGGACCACGGGACTGAAAAACAAGGTGGATCCGGGGCCCTACCCAAGTCCAAGGGTTCCCAGACTGCAGTACATGGTGGCCCTGGTGGCCTATCAAAGTCTCTAGGCCACCAGAGTACAAAACAAGGAGAGTGACGGGCGCTGACCTCGGGGCACAGCAGCAAAGGAGTTCTCAAGCCAAACAACTGCAACCAGGGGTCTTTCAATCCTGGAAGCAAAACTACAGGGGCTTTCAGTTCAGAAGCGGGCAACAGCAGCACACTGACCTCAAAAGCAGTGGGTAGAGACCCCCCGGCCTCTGAAACAGCCGGCGGAGTGAACTGCTCAGACAGCCCAAGAGGAGCGGACTGGTTGGCCAATGGAATGATAGGTAGCGTGGACTGCTCAACCTCTAGGACGACAGGTGGAGCGAATTGCTCACCCTCAGGAACTGCGACAGGTGGAGCATGGTTCTTCTGTGGCTCCATCCTCGACATGGCCACCTCGGATGAGGAGGGTGAACAGGAGGTCAGTGAGGTGACACCATAGTCATTAGCAGCAGAGACTGGTGGGGAGAATGCAAAAACTGGTGGGATCTGCATATGGGCCCCCCCCCCCCACCAAGAGTAAAGCAAGTCTTTTCTTTAATGGTGGAAGAAAATAAATGAAAAGGTACTTGCCTTAACTACTAGTCTCCTGCTGCCGGGGTAACCACCGCAGGATGCATAGCTGGAACCGGAGGGTGCCCCTCTGGCTGGGCAGGAACAGGATCGTGGACCTCAGGCTGAGCAGGAACTGAAATGTGCACCTCGGGCTGAGCAGGAACTGGGTGAGGAGACGTGTGTAACAGGGCCAGGGAACGTCTCACAGAGGGCACTGGGTCCCGCGATGCCAATGCCAGGGGATGCTCTGTGGTCGGCACAAGTCTTGGTGTACCTGTGGCGCTCCTCTCCCATCCGGGATGTGGCTGTGGGACTGGAACTGGAGCTGGAGAGTGACATGAAGCTGGTATTGGAGCTGGGGCAGCTGGGTCATTAGACGCCAGGTGGTTCCAAACTGGTAGGGACACATGCTCGGGGAGAAGCCATGCTTTATAGTCCAGCATAAGCTCCTTCTGAGTGAGCGCAGCCTGCCAGCGCTCCTCCTGTTTCTTCTCGTCACCCCCACACAGGGGTACCAATGCTGCAGCCCCAATCTGGCAAATCACTGGGTCCACAAAAGCTGCAGGCTCCTCCCAGACCTGCCGACTGCCCCCCAGTATGGCCAAACTCTCAGAGAAAACAGAAGGCGACACAGGAGGTACAGGTGAAGATGGATGGATGGAAGTGGCAGCAGAGTGAGTGGCAGAGTGAGGTGGAGAGAGCTATGCACCGGCAGACAGCCGCGGCTGAGTCTCCCCGCCCATCCTTTAATTACTGGATGTTGAAAAATGAATGGGTACTTGCTTGTGTTCCTGCTCTGCTGCCACTGATGATCCAGACAACGTGGTGCCGACGCTTCCCGCACTTCTCCAGTAGGGTCCGAGGTGGCGAGACAGACCGCGAAGCCCAGGCAGATGTGGAGCTCCGGTACCCAGGGGAACACCCTCAGATGCGGGGCGTGCTCCAGCTCTGGTGCTGCTGCCGTCCACAGCCAAGCCACCTCCTTTGGGATGGTGGAGTGGCGGGCCGCTGCGACCAACTCCTTTAGGTGGTTCAGGGACTGTAATTCCATCTGAGTCAGCAGCATGATCCCATCCATAGCAGCAAACAAAACAGTTCGTTGGGTCCAAACTGGCACCATCTTTCTGACATGACTAGCCCGTCTGGGGCGGAATTGAGAACCCAAACGTGGAACTGTAGTGTGCAGATTTATTAACAGGAACTAGAGAATCTGCTCTTGGGCTGAAAAACACTGATAGCAGATGTGGAAACAAAGTAGTAATCCCAGATGTGGTACAGAGTTTGTGGTTGTATATGCAAGGACGCCGCAGGGATTAGTGCCGGCGGAGACAGTGATTAGGGGAACAAGGAGCAGCTGCGACAAATTAGCAGTACAAAAACCAATAAGGGAGGAGCAGAAATAAAGTGAGAACCAAATCACAATAGGTAAACACAAGATGAAGGGCAAGACAGAATGACAGTGACCAAACAGAAATAAAACATAACTAAGGTTGAATTCAACTGAGGGCAATAAAGAACATACTAATAAACATAATGAGTCCAAACAAGAACACAAAGCGTGGACAGGGTCTGACCCAGTCCGGACCACAACAATTTCAGTCTGATCAGCCTCATACAGACTACAGTAACAGGAAAATCATCAGATAGTTATAGCAAAAATTGTTTAAAAGGATCACCATAATATGCCAAATGCATGAGACTAGGAACTATCCACCACATACATACGTTGGCTGACATCGGCGTAGAAAAAGTTTACATCAGGAATACGACATCAGCCATTGTATCAGAGCTATATATAGGCTGCAGCCACGTTAAACTTCTTTCAGCCGGCCGCTCCCTTTTGAAGTCGCCACACCAGATCATCATCTGATATTGTGCTGTCAGCATATTTGATTTGGCAAGAATTTTATGTGGCCTTTGGTATGATCCGGTCATGAACCAACAACCTTCCGGCAATGAGGTGGATGTTCTACCATTTGGCCACCATGCCAGCCCTAATCATAACACTGGCCAACACCAGATTTATTGTCTAAGTTTTTTTAGCTGATTTAGGACAATTTTGATGTGCTGAATCCAAAAATCACATTGGTTTTGCTCAATCAGTTCAACTTTTTGAATTATGGCCACATGTTGTTTTTTACATTTTTGTTTACATGTACGGGTATTTTTGCTTTATATTGTAACGTCGGGGCTGTGATAAGGGGGCAGGGATTCTCCCGGCATGCTTGCGCCGCGGAGGATTCAAAGATTGTTATTATTCGTGTGTTTTAAGTGTTATTGCTGTGCCATTATAACTGTGTTATAATGGCACAGCAGTGTTATAAGACCATTTTTTTCCATCTGACGCCTCCCGCCGTCAGATGGTCTCTGGAGAATGTGGTCCCAGGTGTGAGAAAGCATAAAGGCCCCCTCATCTCGGTTCATGGTGTCTTTTCCCCGCTTTCTGATCTCTATTGCCTCCTTGATCCAACGTTTGTGTCTGTTGCTCTCCGATCCAATAATTTTTGTGTTGTCCCAGTCCATGATGTGATTATTTCTTTTGCAGTGGTCCGATATAGCTGATTTTAATGTTTCTTGTTCTGCTTTTTCTTTTTGTGATCTTGTGAGTCGTCCTTGCGTTTCCTTCTCACATTCCTTTTGGTGTTCTTTTTTTCTTGTGGTGAATAATCTTCCGGTTTCTCCAATGTAGGTTTTGTTACATGATCTGCATGATATTTCATATAATACATTGCATTTATTGTCTTGTTCTATTCTGTCCTTGGGGTGTACTAATAACTGTCTTAATTTTTTGTGTGGTTTGACTGCTGTGTTTATTTTGTATTTTTTCATGATCCTTTGAATTGGTTCCGTGATCCCTCGTATGTATGGTATAGTTATGGTTTCCTTGTTTTTGATTTCAGCTTTTGTTCTGTGTCTTGTGTCCTGTTTATTTTCTTTGTTTTTGACTTGCTGTTTCCCTTTGTTTATGGCCCATACTGGATATTGGCAGCATATAAGTGCATGTTTTATGTGTTTTTCCTCTTCCTGTCTGTCTTCTTGTTCCGTGATGATGGTGGCTCGTTCATATAATGTCCTGACGACTGATAGCTTGTGTGCTGTGGGGTGTTCCGATGTCCAAAGTAGGTATTGATCTGTGTGGGTTGGTTTCCTGTAGACTGTGATTTTTATGCTGCCATCCTCGTTGTGGTGGATTTTCATGTCCAGAAAGGCTATGGTGCCATTTTCCTCCTCTTCGTGTGTGAATTTTATGTTCCCCGTACTGTCTGTACTGTTCAGATGGTCAGTGAGTTCTTGTGTATGTCCTTTCCTTATTTTTTCCAGAATGTCATCTACGTATCTCTTCCAAAGGGTGGGTTTGCATATTGTGGGTGCTGTGTTGATGGCTTTATTTTCCAGATCCTCCATAAAAAAACTGCTCATGATGGCTGATAGTGGGTCTCCCATTGCAAATCCTTCTTTTTGTTTGTAGATTTTTCCTCTGAATTGAAAATAAGTGGATTTTGCAACAAACTGTAGTAATTTGGATATGTCATGGACTGTGAGGTTGGTGCGTCTTTTTAGGGTACTGTCCTTGTTGAGGCGTTCTTGCACTATATGTAGTGTGACGTCAATAGGAGTCTTTGTGAATAAAGAGATGACGTCATGTGAGATGAGGATCTCGTCTGATTCTATTTTTATGTCTGAGTTCTTGTGCCAGCTCTTTTGAATTTTTACAGTGAAAGTCTGATAGTCCAAGGAGGGATTTGATGATTTCAGCTAGGGCTTTTGATAAGTTGTATGTGACTGATCCAATGCTGTCTATTATTGGCCGCAGTGGGATATCCTTTTTATGTATTTTCGGTGTTCCATAAATCCGAGGGGTGATGCTGGCTGTGGGGATCAGGTGATCATATGCGTCCTTTGTGATTTTATTGCTTTCTAATAGAGGTTTTAGAAGGGCTTTGAGCATTTTTTTCTTTTCTTCTGTCGGGTTTGTTTTAATGATTTCGTATGTGTTACTGTCTGCCAACATGGTTTCCATCTGTTTTTCGTATGTTTCCGTGTCCAAAATTACTGTTGTTCTGCCTTTATCTGCTGGGAGTATTGTGATCGTTTTATCTGTCTTGAGTGAGTTTAATGCTTTTTCTTCTTTTCTTGTAACGTTGCTTTGTGGTAATTTGGCCGTTTTGAGGATACCTGCGACTGCGTTCCGGAGTGCTGCTTTTTCTCCTTGGTCCTGGATTTTTTCACATGCCAGTTCTGTTGCGAGGATGTATTCTTCATGGGGGATTCTGGCTGGTGTGATGGCGAAGTTCAGTCCTCTGTTCAGCACTGTTTTCTCCGTGTCCGTGAGTGTGCGTTGTGATAGGTTTTTGACCCACTTATCGTTCTTTTCCGTGTGTGTTTGTCTTTGTCCGTTCTTTCTTTCTGTGAGTTTTTTTAATTTTTTCAATTGGCGGTTTTTCGTTGTGATGAATTCTTGTTCGTATGCGTGTTTCAGTTGTGCTTTTATCTGCTCCTGCGTTTTCTGGTCCGTCGGGTAGCGTTGCTTAAACATGTCCGTTTCCTCTTTGATTTGGTTGTTTATTTTGTCTACTTTATTTGCCGTTATTCTTATACGTTCTTTTATAAGGTCTTTCCGTGCTTTGTTGATGATTTTTTCTGCGTTCTTGGTCGGGATTGGATTTCTTATATTGAGGCTTTGGGGTGTGACCTCCTCATCTCTGCAACGGAGGTTGAATCGTAGGTGGTTTCTGAAGCGTGCCCGTGTTTTCTCCAATTTCTCCAGCCGGCGGAAGTCTTTAATGCAGACTTGTCCATAACTTCCACGTAATACCGGGGCCGGCTCGGTGGATCTGACAGATCTGCTGAGCTGGCCCCGCCTACGAAAATCAGCTGATAAATGTCACCTGGCAGCAATCAGCTGACTCTTCTGATGAAGGCTGCAGTGCAGTTGAAACATGTAAAGAAGGTAAAGACATCTTTCTATTTTACTTTTGTCTTTCAAAGGAAAAAAAAAAAAAAAAAAAAAAAAAAAAAAGGAAAAATAATTGAAAGAAGACAAAATGAACCTGTTTGACGTGTTATAAGACCAGTTAGCATTGTGATCGATCATGTGTTTGTGTCACCATAAGTGAGACGGGGGTCTGTGTAAATGACCTCCCCTCCGTTCTGTGTTGTGAGAGTGTGTATAAATAAAGCCTGTTTCATCACAGTCATCTCTCCTTCTTGTGTGAACCCCGAAAACGTCACAATATGATGCAAAATTCTTTTTTATTTCTTGAAATTTCTCGAACTCTGAAGAGTTTGCATGCACCAATTTATGACTAATTTGGTATTTTTATTTTACAGGTGAATTAAATGGCTTCGACCAGAAGATTTTGTAAAAATAAACCCGACGTATTCTGCTACATCTGTGACGAATACACCATTGTTCCTAACAGGAATCCAGTCACAAGTCTCATAAAGCGTGCTTACCATGCTTATTTTGGTATTAAACTTGGGTGTCTACTATTCAATTTACAGTAATCGAAGTTTGTAACATTTAATCAATAAATTGTGTTAGAAAATGATTTTTTCTCTTAAAAATCTATTTCGGATTAGAAATATTAACAAAAATCAACTGATAATGTCACAAAAATATAATTGATCTAGTCAGAAGATCAGATTTTTTTTTTAAAAAAAATCAACTTGGCATAAAAACCTGACCTGATGGAGAAAAACGGATGTCATTTTCGGATTCAGCGGTGCAAAATTGTCTTAAATCAGTTGAAAAAACACAGACAACTTAAAAAAAAAAATTTTTTGTAAGGTTGTGTAATCCTGTAGTAGTGTTTCTCACCTTGAATAACAAAACAGTTGCAGTCTTAAAGATCCAACCTAAATAAATTAAGGTCATGATTAACATTTTACAGCAGAGTGCTGGAATGGTACTCTATTCGCAGAGCAGCTACCCCACAGCCGGAAAGTCATGGGTTTACAACTAGGTCAGGAAAGGCACCTGGTGTAAAATCCTTGCCAAGACAAATATGTGGATCATCATGATATCACATGATAATAGGCTGTGGTGACCCCAAAATGGAGCAGCTTTAAGAAGGTTAACTTTTGACTGCAGCAGCCATAGCTTTGATATATCTTTTAAACGTTGGCTAATGGTTGTCTCCGACCTAATGAGTGCCATGTCTTACCAATGTGCAAATGACCTCTATAAGATGTGACCCTGAATGTTCCCTTAGTTATGCTGTTAGAGGTTTAGACAGCTGGAGGACCTACCCTGATGCACTGGGCTTCCACTTTGTTCTTTGCCGTTTATTAACATTTGTTTGCTCTCTCCCTCATAGATTGAGTTCCCGGCATGTTGTTTGTTCTCTATATGTCTGTTCTTTTCTTCTCACAACACCTACCCCCAGCAAGTTGTAGCAGATGACTGCCTCTCCCTTAGCCTGGTTCTGCTGGAGGTGTTATGATCTGGGCTTTGGCCCTCTGACCTTGCCCATGCTTTGTGTTTATTTTTGTTCTTCCTGTGATTATTCTTGATTATCTTTTGCATTTACTGCCCTCTGTGTACCCCTGAGTCCCTTGTCATTGTGTTCTGTGTCATCCCCTGTTTGGTCCTGGGTCTGTGTGTGTGTTTCTGTTTACCTATTGTTCCAGCTCCTCATGTTTCCGTACCCATCGCCACTCTCCCTCGTGTGCTCTGTTCAGCCCTTACTTATTCTCCCAGCTGTCCTGCGTCTGTGGTGATTAGTCTCCCTATATATGTGACTCTGTGATAGTGCTCTTTGTTGGGTCATTAATGTCACGTCGGCCCGTCTCTGGTCCTGTCGAGCTCTACATGTGTTCCCTGGTTTACCCCCTTGAATTATTAGCTGTATGTTCCCAGTGTTGTTTTTTAGCCCTGTGCTGCACCTTATTTTGTTCCTTTGTGTTTTTGTGAATAAATAATTTTTTGCACCAAAGTCCTGCCTACTACTTTGGGTCCAAACTCAAAAACCACAACTGCTTTCCAAAGCAGTACTATAATAGAATGACCCAACCAAATATGGATCCAGCAGGTATGGACTTCTGAGGGTTAGGGCTGAACGCTGATGAGGTGCAGGCAACCGAATCTATTGAGGACTTCATCTCTGACACCCACACCTCTCATACACCTGAGGCCACCCTGAGCTTCCTGAATGCTATGGCTGAGGTGATCAACACTACTCCCAGTCTGCGGTACCACCCAGAGCTGGTTGGACTCTTAATTTCGGTATCTAATTTGCAACAGATGTACCGTTTTATGGTGGAGAGCTTACCATCTGCATTGCAGCCTATGCCGACAGTGAAGCATCCCCGGGCTCCTGTATCTCCCCACAGGCTGTTGTTCACCAGCTCCGATGCCAGCTTCACCAGCCCCACAGCCACTCCATGGGCTGAAGAAGAGCTCACCATCTTCCCCACAGCCAGCGCCAACAACGAAGCATCCCCTGGCTCTGGGGTCTCTCCCATCACACTGGTCTCCAGCCTCTGCTCCTTGCCTTTCCCCGATGCCAGCTCCTCGCTGCCTCATGGCTGCTTCACGCCCAGTGCTGGCTCCTCGTCGCTCTGTTCCAGTTCCATGGAGTGTCCCAGCCCCGGAGGCTCTCCAGCATTGGCTCCCATGACAGCAGCTATGCCGGTTCCTACAGTAGCTGCTATACCTGCTTCCATGGCAGCTGCAGTGCCGGCTCCCACAGTTGCTGCGCTGGTGCCCTCGCCCACTGCTGCTCCTCAGACTGCCTCATCCGCTATCCCACCAGCACCTCCAGAGGCCATCACATCAGCTCCTCCGGTGTCTCCCAGGGTTGTCATGCCATCAGCAGCTTCACCCGAGACCATCACCCCAGCAGCAGTGAACCAGGAGTTAAGGCAAGTGCTTTTCCCTTTACTTTCAACACCCTTTTTTGAAAAGACTTGCTCCTGCTGGGGGGTTCCAAGTGCAGTTCCCAGCAAACCCCTGGGTCCTCTTCACCGGTCTCTGCTGCTTGCAACGGTAGTGACCCTTCCTGTGTTTGATCCTCCCTGTCCAAGGAGGCTGCGGCAGGGATGGAGAAGATTTCTTCAGCTCCAGCAGTCTCCGTGGTGCACGTCACTACTCCAGCAGTCCCCGAGGTGCATCTCACAGCTCCAGCTATCTCCGAGGTGCACACTCCACCACCATTGGAGCTGCACATTTCACCTGGTCCATCCCAGCAGTCCGCTCCACCTTTGCCACCTGGGCTTGCTGCTCCTCAGCTGTCATTAGCCCCTGCACTGAAGGCCCCTCAGGTACCATCTCCCATCCATCCATCTTCTTACGCTCCTATGGTGGGGTCTCCAGAGTAAACCCTTCGTCAGTCCGGATTTCAAAATACAACAGCACCCTCGCTGTCTATGTCACAGTTCGGCACCTGTCATGTGATGTGTCATGTGATGTGGCCATAAACCATAAAAAATGCCCAGTTGTACTAAGTATTCCACATCACAAGGTGGCAGACACATATAGCTCACTGCTCTTGACTTGGAGGACTGATGTCTCCCAAAGAACCACCCAAAAACCTCACTTCTGGGGCACCGAAGAAGAAGAGTTTGTAAACAAATGTCGATGCGCTCCATCGCAACACGGAGGAGGCATTTGCTCCCAAATTTGCCAACTATGATTCTAAAAAGAGATGGGTGGCCGAGGCTGGTCGCCCCTTAAAAGGGGGATACTGTTATGATCTGGGCTTTAGCCCTCTGACCTAGCCCATGTTTTGTGTTTATTTTTGTCCTCCCTGTGACTATTCTTGATTATCATTTGCAATTATTGCCCTCTGTGTACCCCTGAGTCCCTTGTCATTGTGTTCTGTGTCATCCCCTGTTTGGTCCTGGGCCTGTGTGTGTTTCTGTTTACCTATTGTTCCAGCTCCTCATGTTTCCGTACCCATCGCCACTCTCCCTCATGTGTGCTCTGTTCAGCCCGTGATTATTCTCCCAGCTGTCCTGCGTCTGTGGTGATTAGTCTCCCTATATATGTGAGTCTGTGATTGTGCTCTTTGTTGGGTCATTAATGTCACGTCGTCCTATTGAGCTCCCCGTGTGCTCCCTGGTTTATCCTCGTGAGTTATTAGCTGTATGTTTCCAGTGTTGTTTTCCGGCCCCCATGCTGCACCTTATTTTGTTCCTTTGTGTTTCTGTTAATAAATAACTTTTCGCACCGAAGTTATGCCTGCTACTTTGGGTCCAAACTCAAAAACCACAATTGCCGGACTTCCGGTCTGGACACCATGGTGATTGCAGCTTAACGCTGAAGCTCCCAGACCCAATCCAGTAAAATACCTTGAAAATCAGATTTAACGGATTTTTGGAAGAGTGAAAATCAAAGGACAAAGTCATCATGCCTAAAGGAAAACAGAAGAAATCGACATTTACCAGGCCAGGACACGCATCGGCCGAAGAATCTGATCCGGAGGATTTCCATTCAGAAGACGAGGAGCTGAATGAAGCTAACAAAAAGGTTAGCTTGAAAATGGTATTTAATGAATTAAGATGATTTCGCCGAGAGTGTTGGGCCGAATTTCGTGAATTCAAAGAAGAATTAAAGAGGACAAACAGCAGAGTGGACCAGGCCGAGAACCGAATCTTGGAAGCAGAGGAAAGAATAAAAGCGCTGGAAGATTCCGTGCTGGATCTACACAAAAGGCAGTCAAGACTAGAGGCTAAGCTAACCAACCAAGAAGGAAGACTGAGAAGAGACAACATAAGAATTCACGGTCTGAAAGAAGGAGTCGAGGATGGTTTCTCCACAATGGCGGCATGCGTGGAATCCTTACTGAGAGAGAAGTTGGATATTCCCCAATCCACCGACTTGAAGATAGAAAGGGCGCACCGTACATTAGCCCCTAGGCCGGCGGCGGAAGTGCCTCCACGTTCGGTGGTGGTGAAGTTTTCCAACTTCAAAATAAAAGAAGAGGTTGTAAGACTGGCTTGGCAGAAAAAAGGATTTATGCACCAAGAGAGAAAAGTTTTCGTGGAACACGATTACGCCCCGGAGGTCCTTAAAAAGCGTCGGGAATACAACGACGCTAAAAAGGTACTACGAGAGAAAAAACTGCGCTTCCAGACACCATTTCCGGCGAAGTTGAGGGTTTTCTACGGGGAAGAGACATGTCTCTATAACTCGGCGGAAAAAGCAACCAAAGATATGGCGAGAAGAGGACTCCAGGTAACGGTGTTTAAACCCGCAGCAGACCCGATCGAAAGAATCAAGGCTCAAACGTGGTCCACACAGAGACCCTCAAAACCCACGGGCCAGCAGCGGGAAACCCAGCGTCAGAGCTACAAGGAAAAACTGGCCGTTTACAGGAGGGAATAACGATATTTTTTTTTAGTCAGTCTGCACATCCAACCCCCCTCCTACAAGGTAACAAACATTAAAGGAGATGCAGAATCAGCATGTGGTAAAACATTTCATGGAACAGTCATAATATTAGAAACAAATAAGTCTTAAAAAAAAAAAAAACAAATCTTGTTAAAATAGAAATGTGACAATGATCCACATGTTCTCCCCACACTAACAAATACTGTATTAACGTGAATGTTTGCTGTGATGGTGGTGGGAGGGTGCACACAATTTCATAAGGTATAGGCATAAAAAAAAAAAATCATTACAAGTTCGGATTGGGATCTGAAATTCACGTTAAAAACATGGGACAACTTACAGAGGTAAGCGATGGCCGTCAACACGTAACAGAGTTTGAGGAATTTCCCTCAGAGCCTACACTCCATCAAGGCTCTTCTAAGGTCACTACAAAGACCTCAGCTCAGGAAGTTCTTTTGTCAGTTTTTTGTTTTAAAGTTTTTTACACTATGTTCTTAATGTTTTTTATGTTCTTAATGTTCTTTCAGTTTCTGAGTAGCATAAAAAAGGGCCACCACACTGTTATACTAAATAGGACAACACAATGGAGAAACAGGGTGTAACCAAGATAATCTCATATAATGTAAAAGGGATCCTGAATCCAGTTAAAAGATCCAAGATTCTAGGCAAAATGAAAAAAGACAAAGCAGGAATAATATTTTTACAGGAAACCCACCTAACAGACGTGGAGCACACTAAACTCAATAGACAAGGGTTTAATATGATCTCTTCATCTTCATATAAGTCAGGGAGGAGGAGGGGAGTAGCGACATTGATCTCAACCAAAATTACATTTGAAAAAAAGTCAGAACACAAAGATAAAGAAGGGAGATACAGTTTGGTAATTGGGCGGCTAGAGGGAGAAGATATCACCCTGCTGAATGTATATGCACCTCCAGGGGCTAACTGGAAATTTTATAAAAATGTATTTGACCTAATGATAACTAAAGCCCAAGGTTTAGTGATATGTGGTGGAGACTTCAATCTAAGACTGAATCCATACTGGGATGCATCAGGTAATTCTCCACATCAAAATAACACTCAAAGTAGAAAAACTCGGATGCTACTAAAAGAAATGGGAATCTGTGATGTGTGGAGGGAATTCAACCCCAGTGTAAAAGATTATACATTTTACTCAGCGCCACATTCATCATACTCAAGGATTGGGAGTGTGTCTTAATCATGCTGCTTCTTATATGGATGCCGAGAGAAACGCAATTTCATCTTGCCTGCACTACAGTTGTATGTACAGCAATATGACAATAAAGTTTGATTTGATTTGATTGACTATTTTTTTATGTTTAATAGAGACATTGGAAGAGTAAAAACATGTAAAATAGGACTGATGGATCTCTCCGACCACAGTCCGATCTATATGGACTTAAGTACCCAAAAATTCACAAATAATACATTTTCTTGGAGGTTGAATTCAAATGTCCTGAAAGGACCACTGAAAGATGAATTGGAATCAGATATTCTCAGATATTTGGAAGAAAATGATAATGGAGAAGTATCCCCTTTAATACTGTGGGATGCATGCAAAGCTGTAATAAGGGGAAAGATTATCGCAAAAGTGGCAATCCAAAAGAAACTGAGACAAGAAAAACTAACCACATTAGAGTCAGAACTTAAGAACCTAGAAAAAGAACACAAAGACAACACTCATTCTAATGACTCGCTCAAAATTAAGGAAATTAAAAAACAAATAAATGAGATCTACACAATAGAAATCCAGAAGAAACTTACATTTCTGAAACAAAAATACTATGAAGCAGGCAGCAAATCGGCAAAATTACTAGCCTATAAATTGAGGAAACAACAAACGGAAAGAGCAATCTACAAAATCAGAGACCCAGTATCAAAGGAAATAAAATTCAGAATTCAGGATATTCTTAAAAGCTTCGAGAACTACTATAAGAACTTGTACTCCCTCAAAAAACATAAAAACTCATCCGAAGCATTCCTAAACACATTAAACCTTCCCCAATTTACTGAGTCTCAAAATAAAACACTACTGTCAGAAATACAACCTAAAGAATTAGAAAAAGCAATTATGAAACTTAAAGCTAACAAATCCCCAGGAGCTGATGGCTATACAGCAGAGTGGTACAAAACCTTGAAACAGCAACTATCTCCTCTCCTCCTGAAAACATTTAACTATGTCCTCCACAGGGGAAATCCCCCCCTCCTGGAGAGAAGGGGTCATTGCAGTCATACCTAAACCTGAAAAGGATAAACTAGAATGCTCCAACTACAGACCAATCAGTGTATTAAATCAGGACTATAAGCTTTTTACCACTATCCTTGCCAAAAGGTTAGAAAATATACTGACAGACTTAATTCATTTAGACCAAACAGGTTTTATAAAACAAAGACAGACACAAGACAACATTAGACGCACTTTACACATAATTCATCATATAAAAAAATATAACTTAAATGCAGTCATATTGGGATTAGATGCTGAAAAAGCATTCGATTCGGTTGACTGGTCTTTCTTATATAGAATCTTATCCAGTTTCAATTTTCATAACAACTTCATTAGAACTATCCAGGCATTATATAAAAAACCAACAGCTAAAATAAATTTATCATCATCTTTTGAGCTGGAAAGAGGATGTCGTCAGGGCTGCCCCTTGTCTCCACTGCTCTTTGCAATCTTCATAGAACCTCTGAGCCAATGGATAAGACAGAATCAAAAAATTCAAGGTATTACACTTGGTCAGAAGGAACATAAAATAGCACTCTTTGCTGATGACATTTTAATATACCTGGGGCAGCCGGACACCTCTTTTCCAGAACTAATCTCAGTTTTTTCAGAGTACGGAGATTTATCGGGGTACGAACTAAACATGCATAAAACCCAAGTTGAAAACTATGACCCAAATCAATATTTACTAAGTGAACTCAAAACTAACTGGGAGATGGAATCTATGAAATATCTGGGGGTCAATATCCCGAAACAACTCAACAAAATTATAACACTAAACTATGATCTACTGGTGTTAAAAATAACATCTGATCTAGCAAGATGGAATATGATACCATTCTTGGGTACTGCACAAAGAATTGAAGCAGTCAAAATGAATATACTTCCACGTCTTCTATACCTTTTCCAAACAATACCGGTAGAACCTCCCAAAAAAACATGGCAGGAGCTGGACAGAAGGATCTCAAGATTCATATGGCAGGGCAAGAGACCTAGAATCAGATATAGAACCCTACAGCTGAACAAAGACAAAGGTGGGCTTGCGCTGCCAAATATCAGGGACTATTTTAAAGCCGCACAAATTAAAACTTTAGTAGAGATATGTAACCCAGTCTACACTGCACAATGGAAGGAGATCGAATGCCAAATAACAAGTGACATCCCCCTACAGGCGATAATAGGGAACAATGCCTTACCTAAACTTTTGAATAACACTAACCCGTGGATAGAGACCCCGCTAAAAATTTGGTTTAAGATAGTCAGAGAGAATCAAACTAAAGAGCCCTATCGACTTCTGCAATGGATTGCCTATGATCAAGACTTTACTCCTAATAAAGCAGACACTAGATTTAAAAAGTGGAAAGAGAACGGACTGATAAAATATTACAATTTTTTTAAAGGGCAAATTTTTTTTTTTTTTTTTTTATTTAAGTTTTTGTAAAGGGTATACAGGTCGTTACAGCAATGCAGTGTTTACATTTTCATCACATGTTCCCTTATTTTCTGATATCTGACAACATTGGAAGATTAATTCTTACAACACCCCCTTTTTTTTTTTTTAAAGTGAAAGAAAAAGTGAAATTAAAGAGAAAAAAAAAACAAACAAACCAGTAAAAAACAAACAAAAAGAAAAAGTAAGTAAATAAAGATAAAAGAGCATCTGAGTAGAGTTGGAACAAAGAGCGGAACCATTATTGAAATGGTATTTGTCAAAGATTAGATCTAATGGAAGACACATATGCGGTCCAGGGTTGCCAAAAGTTCATGAACACATCCATGTCCTGTCTCAGTGCGAATGTCAACTTTTCCATCGAGTAAATGTCTTGGATCACGTTAGTCCAATCTTCAGGTGTAGGACAGTCCTTCAACATCCATTTTTTAGTTAGAGCTTTTTTGCTTGCCAATATTAAAACATTGAATAAGTATTTTTCTCCTCGTCTTTCCAGTGAGTCCGGTAGTAAACCCAAATACAAAGTTACAAAAGAAAAGGGAACTGTTATTTTGAATATTTTCCCCAATATTGTCTGTACCTTGGTCCAATATTGGTGGATAACTGGGCATGACCAAAACACATGAAAATGATTTGCAGTCTTTTCACCACACAAGCGCCAACAGTTCAATCCCTTATGGGTAAATTTGTTTTGTGCAGGTGTTCTGAAAAATCTTGCCAAGTTTTTCCATCCAAATTCTCTCCACTGCAGGGATGAGGTACTTTTCCATTGCTGTTTATTTAGCTTTTCCCATATTTCCAGTTGTAAAGTGAAATTCCCCTCTTTTTCCCATCTCTCTTTTATATAAGATGTGTTGTCTCCTTTTAAGTCTTGAAGACCTTGGTATATTTTAGAAATGTATCTGATCCCTGGGATCCCTTTATATGCCATTAAGAAGACCTTCAGAACACCTGACTGGGTCCTTTCCAAAACCTCCTTTTTAAGTATATTGTTTATGTGGTGTCTAAGCTGGAAGAACCTGTAAAGGTCTTGATTTATTAGGCCTTGTTTTTTCAAATCTTCAAAACTTAAGATTTGCCCTTTAAAAAAATCGTAATATTTTATCAGCCCTTTCTCCTTCCACTTTTTAAATCTGGTGTCTGTTTTATTAGGAGTAAAGTCCTGATCATAGGCGATCCATTGCAGAAGTCGATAGGGCTCTTTAGTTTGATTCTCTCTGACTATCTTAAACCAAATTTTTAGCGGGGTCTCTATCCACGGGTTAGTGTTATTCAAAAGCTTAGGTAAGACATTGTTCCCTATTATCGCCTGTAGGGGGATGTCACTTGTTATTTGGCATTCGATCTCCTTCCATTGTGCAGTGTAGACTGGGTTACATATCTCTACTAAAGTTTTAATTTGTGCGGCTTTAAAGTAGTCCCTGATATTTGGCAGCGCGAGCCCACCTTTGTCTTTGTTTAGCTGTAGGGTTCTATATCTGATTCTAGGTCTCTTGCCCTGCCATATGAATCTTGAGATCCTTCTGTCCAGCTCCTGCCATGTTTTTTTGGGAGGTTCTACCGGTATTGTTTGGAAAAGGTATAGAAGACGTGGAAGTATATTCATTTTGACTGCTTCAATTCTTTGTGCAGTACCCAAGAATGGTATCATATTCCATCTTGCTAGGTCAGATTTTATTTTTGTCACCAGTGGATCATAGTTTAGTGATATAATTTTGTTGAGTTGCTTCGGGATATTGACCCCCAGATATTTCATAGATTCCGACTCCCAGTTAGTTTTGAGTTTGCTTAGTGAATAATGATTTGGGTCATAGTTGAATGTTAAAACTTGGGTTTTATGCATATTTAATTTGTACCCCGATAAATCTCCATACTCTGAAAAAACTGAGGTTAGTTCTGGTAAAGAAGTGTCCGGCTGCCCTAGGTATATTAAAATGTCATCAGCAAAGAGTGCTATTTTATGTTCCTTCTGACCAAGTGTAATACCTTGAATTTTTTGGTTTTGTCTTATCCATTGGCTCAGAGGTTCTATGAAGATTGCAAAGAGCAGTGGAGACAGGGGGCAGCCCTGACGACATCCTCTTTCCAGTTCAAAAGATGATGATAAATTACCGTTAATCCTTATTTTAGCTGTTGGTTTTTTATATAATGCCTGTATAGTTCTAATGAAGTTGTTATGAAAATTGAAACTGGATAAGATTCTATATAGAAAAGACCAGTCAACCGAATCGAATGCTTTTTCAGCATCTAATCCCAATATGACTGCATTTAAGTTATATTTTTTTATATGATGAATTATGTGTAAAGTGCGTCGAATGTTGTCTTGTGTCTGTCTTTGTCTTATAAAACCTGTTTGGTCTAAATGAATTAGGTCTGTCAGTATATTTTCTAACCTTTTGGCAAGGATAATGGTAAAAAGCTTATAGTCCTGATTTAGTACACTGATTGGTCTGTAGTTGGAGCACTCTAGTTTATCCTTTTCAGGTTTAGGTATAACTGCAATGACCCCTTCTCTCCAGGAGGGGGGGATTTCCCCTGTGTGGAGGACATAATTAAATGTTTTCAGGAGGAGAGGAGATAGTTGCTGTTTAAAGGTTTTGTACCACTCTGCTGTATAGCCATCAGCTCCTGGGGATTTGTTAGCTTTAAGTTTCATAATTGCTTTTTCCAATTCTTTAGGATGTATTTCTGACAGTAGTGTTTTATTTTGTGACTCCGTAAGTTGGGGAAGGTTTAATGTGTTTAGGAATGCCTCGGATGCGTTTTTATGTTTTTTGTGGGAGTATAAGTTCTTATAGTAATTCTCGAAGTTTTTAAGAATATCCTGAATTCTGAATTTTATTTCCTTTGATACTGGGTCTCTGATTTTGTAGATTGCTCTTTCTGTTTGATGTTTCCTCAATTTATAGGCTAGCAATTTTGCCGATTTACTGCCTGCTTCATAGTATTTTTGTTTCAGAAATGTAAGTTTCTTCTGGATTTCTATTGTGTATATCTCATTTATTTGGTTTTTAATTTCCTTAATCTTGAGCGAGTCAGTAGAATGAGTGTTGCCTTTGTGTTCTTTTTCTAGGTTCCTAAGTTCTGACTCTAATGTGGATAGTTTTTCTTGTCTTAGTTTCTTTTGGGTTGCCAGTTTTGCAATAATCTTTCCTCTTATTACAGCTTTACATGCATCCCACAGTATTAAAGGGGATACTTCTCCATTATCGTTATCTTCCAAATATCTGAGAATATCTGATTCCAATTCATCTTTCAATGGTCCTTTCAGGACATTTGAATTTAACCTCCAAGAAAATGTATTATTTGTGTATTTTTGGATATTTAAGTCCATGTAGATCGGACTGTGGTCGGAGAGATCCATCAGTCCTATTTTACATGTTTTTACTCTTCCAATGTCTCTATTAAACATAAAAAAATAGTCAATCCTTGAGTAAGATGAATGTGGAGTTGAGTAAAATGTATAGTCTTTTACACTGGGGTTGAGTTCCCTCCACACGTCACAGATTCCCAATTCTTTTAGTAGCATCCGAGTCTTCCTGTTTTGGGTGTTATTTTGATGTGGGGAATTACCAGAAGCATCCCAGTATGGATTCAGTCTAAGATTGAAGTCCCCACCACATATCACTAAACCTTGAGCTTTAGTTATCATTAGGTCGAATACATTTTTATAAAATTTCCAGTTAGCCCCTGGGGGAGCATACACATTCAGCAGGGTGATATCTTCTCCCTCTAGCCGCCCAGTTACCAAACTGTATCTCCCTTCTTTATCTTTGTGTTCTGATTTTTTTTCAAATGTAATTTTGGTTGATATCAATGTCGCTACTCCCCTCCTCCTCCCTGATTTATATGAAGATGAAGAGATCATTTTAAACCCTTGTCTACTGAGTTTATTGTGTTCCACGTCTGTTAGGTGGGTTTCTTGTAAAAGTATTATTCCTGCTTTGTCTTTTTTCATTTTGCCTAGAATCTTGGATCTTTTAACTGGATTCAGGATTCCTTTTACATTATATGAAATTATTTTGGTTACACCCTGTTTCTCCATTGTGTTGTTTTGTTTAGTATAACTGTGTGGTGGCCCTCTTTTGTGCTACTCAGAAACTGAAAGAACATTAAAAACAAGAAAAACATTAAGAACATAGTGTAAAAAACTTTAAAACAAAAAGCCGTCATAAGAACTTCCTGAGCTGAGGTCTTTTTAAAGACCCTGTAAGAGCCTTGATGGAGTGAAGGCTCTGAGGGAAATTCCTCAAACTGTTACGTGTTGAGGGCCCTCTCTTACCACTGAAAGTAGTCCCATGCTTTTAACGTGAGTTTCAGAACCCAATCCAAACTTGTAATGATTTTTTTTTTTTCCTTTTATGCCTAAACCCTGTGAAATTGTGTGCACCCTCCCACCCCTATCACATCAAACATTCACGCAAAAACAGTATTTGTTAGTATGAGGAGAACATGTGGATTATTGTCACATTTCTATTTTAACAAGTTGTTTTTTTGGTTTTTTTTATTACAAAGACTTATTTGTTTCAAATAATATGATTGTTCCATGAAATGTTTTACCACATGCTGAATATGTATCTCCTTTAATGTTTGTTACCTTGTATGAGGGGGGTTGGATGTGCGGATTGATTCAAGAGAAAAGAAAAAAAAAAAAAAAAAAGGTCGCTATTCCAACCTGAAAACGGATAGTTTATCCGCGACGCTCTGGTGCTGGGTTTCCCGCTGCTGGTCCGTGGATTTTGAGGGTCTTTGTGTTGTCCATGTTTGCGCTTTGATCTTCTCACTCGGGTCTGCTGCGGGTTTAAATACCGTTACCGGGAGCCCTCTTTTCGCCATGTCAGCTGTTGCTTCTTCCGCCGAATTATAGAGACACGTTTCATCGCCGTAGAAGACCCTTAACTTCGCAGGAAATGGTGTCTGAAAGCGCAATTTCTTCTCTCTTAACACCTTTTTCGCGTCATTGTATTCCCTGCGCTTTTTAAGGACCTCCGGGGCGTAATCGTGTTCCACTTAGACTTTTCTCTCCTGGTGCATAAATCCTTTTTTCTGCCAGGCCAGTCTTACAACCTCTTGTTTTATTTTGAAATTGGAAAATCTTACCAACACCGAACGTGGGGGCACTTCCGCCGCCGGCCTGGCGGCTAATGAACGATGTGCCTTTTCTATCTTCAAGTCGGTGGTTTGTGGAATATCCAATTTCTCTCTTAGTAAGGATTCCACGCATTCTGCCATTGAGTTAAAACCATTTTCGGTTCCTTCTATCAGACCATGAATTCTTATGTTGTCTCTTCTTTGTTTTCCTTCTTGGTCGGTTAGCTTAGCCTCTATAGCTGCTTGTCTTTTGCGTAGGTCTAGCACAGAATCTTCGAGCACTTTTATTCGATCCTCTGTTTCCAAGATTCGGTTCTCGGCCTGGTCCACTCTGCTGTTTGTCCTTTTCAATTCTTCTCTGAATTCCCGAAATTCGGCCGCAACATCTCGGCGAAATCGTCGTAGCTCCTCAAATAGTGATTTCAGGCTAACCCTTTTGTTAGCTATCACCAGTTCCTCGTCTTCTGAACGGAGATCTTCCAGTTCAGATTCTCCGGCCGATACGTGTCCTGGCCTGGAGAATTTCAGTTTCTTCTGTTTTCCTTTAGACATGATGATTTTGTCTTTTGATTTTCACTCCTCCAAAAATCCGTTAAGTTTGATTTTCAAGGTGTTATCCTGGATTGGGTCTGAGAGCTTCAGTGTTAAGCTGCAGTCGCCATGGCGTCCAGACCGGAAGTCTAAAGGGCAAATTTTAAGAAGTTTTGAAGATTTGAAAAAACAAGGTCTAATAAATCAAGACCTTTACAGGTTCTTTCAGCTTAGACACCACATAAACAATATACTTAAAAAGGAGGATTTGGAAAGGGCCCAGTCAGGTGTTCTGAAGGTCTTCTCCCAGGGATCAGATACATCTCTAAAATATACCAAGGTCTTCAAGACTTAAAAGGAGACAACACATCATATATAAAAGAGAGATGGGAAAAAGAGGGGAATTTCACTTTACAACTGGAAATATGGGAAAAGCTAAATAAACAGCAATGGAAAAGTACCTCTTCCCTGCAGTGGAGAGAATTTGGATGGAAAAATTTGGTAAGATTTTTCAGAACACCTGCACAAAACAAATTTACTCATAAGGGGTTGAATTGTTGGCGCTTGTGTGGTGAAGAGACTGCAAATCATTTTCATGTGTTTTGGTCATGCCCAGTTATCCACCAATATTGGACCAATGTACAGACAATATTGGGGAAAATATTCAAAATAACAGTTCCCTTTTCTTTTGTAACTTTGTATTTGGGTTTACTACCGGATTCACTGGAAAGACGAGGAGAAAAATACTTATTCACTGTTTTAATATTGGCAAGTAAAAAAGCCCTAACTAAAAAATGGATGTTGAAGGACTGTCCTACACCTGAAGATTGGATTAACGTGATTCAGGACATTTACTCGATGGAAAAGTTGACATTCGCATTGAGACAGGACATGGATGGGTTCTTGAACTTTTGGCAACCCTGGATCGCATATGTGTCTTCCATTAGATCTAATCTTTGACAAATACCATTTCAATAATGGCACTGCTCTTTGTTCCAACGCTACTCAGATGCTCTTTTATTTTTATTTATTTTTTGTTTGTTTGTTCGTTTTTTGCTCTTTTGTTTGTTTGTTTTTTCTCTGCTCTCTTTAATTTCACTTTTTCTTTCACTTAAAAAAAAGGGGTGTTGTAAGAATTATTCTTCCAATGTTGTCAAATAACAAAAAATAAGGGAACATGTGATGAAAATGTAAACAATGCAATGCTGTAATCACGTGTATACCCTTTACAAAAACTTAAATTAAAAAAAAAAAACCACAATTGCCTTCCAAAGCAGTATTACAACAGGAAGGTCAGTCCCTCCAGCATTTCCCAGAATGTTTTTATGATTGTTAGCGGCCCAAAAAGCCTGAATTTACGGGAGCTTTTTCAAAACGTTGCAATAAAAGTTGTGATGTTTTTAGAGTTGGGTTTTTTTTTTGCACTGAAAGTTGTGGGAAGAATTACAAATTTTAAAACAGATAATTTTTTCCACAGTTTACTGCAATGATATTCTATATAACATCACAAGAAAAGCACGGGATTGTCAAAAATTTCCTATTAAACAGTGATTTGTAAATTAAGCAAAAACTTATGCAATACAGGAAAAACTCTTTTCTGCAACAGCAAATATAGGCTTTAACACAATTAAGTGAGAATGAAGTAGCTACTCATAAATTTGTCATAAAAAAGACCACCACTGTAGGGTACTCTTGCTGAGAACTTGAATAAAAAGGATGAATTAAAATAATTATCCATTAGAACAGCTAAATTGCACTGAATGCATGTTAAAGAGCACATATTTGGAAATTATGGCAGAACCTTCATTTGAAAACTCCCGAACTGCAGCAGTCCCCACCCACTCAGTACCAAGCGCAGAGAAAAAAAGAAATTATTTATTCCGTTGCTCTGTATTTTCTATCGAAGTCTGTTTTTTTGAAAAAAATTTACTAATATTCTCTCTCTTTCCGTGCCTGACTCCTACCTGTCTGTCTATCTGCTGTACGTCTTGACACACACCTGTCTCATCAGATACTCATCTTTCCTTTACCAGGAGTCATAACAGGAGGAGGGGCTCTCCTTGGGAGTTTGCCAGGGGCATGTGTTGGTCCGTGTCCAGACTGGAGATTCACAGCTTTAAAACTTATTGACAAGACAAAGTAATGATTTTACCTCTAAAGATGTATGGAATGTTCAAATATTGGCTGTAGTCCACAATTTTGTTTTACTGTACAACTGTACAATGATAATAAAGCATATTCTATTGTATTCTATTCTATTCGAGTGTTAGATTTGTTCATTTGTTTGTGGTTTTACGGCGTCTCTCCTCATGTGTGCTCCCGCGACGTGGTCAGGACAGAGACGTAGAGAGACGTCCATCGGTGGGCCGGGAGAGAGGGAGGAAGGGACAGTGTGGGAAAACTCGCGGGTGAATGTTGTTTTTTTTTTTAATCACACACTCAGGTCTTTTGGTGTACAAGGGGCGCTGCTGAAGACATTCTACGACATGGTGGTGGCATCAGCCATCACTTTTGGAGTGGTCTGCTGGGGCAGTGGCATTACTGCAGCCGGTAGGAAGAGACTGAACAAACTGATCAAGAAAGCTAGCTCTGTCCTGGGGCAGCACCCTGACCCAGTGGAGGAGATAGGAGAGAGAAGGATGGTGGCTAAACTGTCATCTCTGCTGGAGTCCGAGTCCCACCCTATGCAGGACATACTGAACACACTGAGGAGTTCATTTAGCAGCAGACTACATCATCCTAGGTGCACAACCGAGAGGTTTTGCAGGTCCTTCCTACCTACGGCTGTCAGACTGTATAACCTAAGCAGGGCTGCTCGCAGAGATAGCAAAAAAACGTGACGACCTAATAGTACTGAATGCAAAAGACGCAATAGACTTACACAATGGTCCCCTCCAGTATATACAACTACGGAGGGTGACAATATGTATGGGTACATATTCATACTATGTAGGATAACTAAGTAGACGGTTATGCTGTTTATTCCATCTCACTACAATGCTCCGCACTTTGTATATACAGTATATTTATATATTGATGTGTATGTATGTATATCCACTGCTCTTATTTATATCTTCCGTATCTTCTTAATTATTGCTCTGAGTGTTGCTATCCCTGTGCTGTTGCAATCCTGGAATTTCCCCATTGTGGGACTAATAAAGGCTTATCTTATCTTATCTTATCTCATCTCTGTTTTTTGCTGATGTGTTCCATTAATACTCACTGTAAACACAGAAGTGAGTGCGGTGCAGCAACATCTGACTGGTTAGACTGAGCGTTTGAGAGCTACTCAGCGACTGAGTTTGGCGAAATTGGCAGAAGTTGATGACAACTGGCCAACATTGCAGGAAAGTTGTGGGGATTGAACAAAGTTGCAAGGTTGCAAGTTGCGAGCACAAAAGATGAATTAGTGTGATCGCAACATCGGGAAATCCTGGAGGCAGTGTTGCCAATTTGGCGACTTTCTTGCTAAATCTGGAGACTTTTCAAACCCTCTCGGCGACTTTTTTTTGTCAAAAGCGACTAACAACAAATCTAGTGATTTTTCTGGTGTTATCAGAGACCTTTCTTGTGTTTTGGAGACTCTGATGCGCAGGGCTCAGCGGGTTGTAGTTTCCTTAGACGGCATCTAAAATATAACCATAATGTGAGACTATGAAACTACAACTCCCAGAAGCACTATCTGCACATAGTGTGTGCTCGTTGGTCCACTGTCACCTGGAACCCTGTAGCCACAGACAATCTCCTCTGCAGGTCTGTTTCCTGTCCTGCTCCAGTTCACACCGCAATCCGGTGGGAAGAAATGCCGTGGCGGTGGCAACTTCTCATATCAAGCCCTGATCACCTGTTGTCCAGTGGTGAGTAGCCCCAATATCAGCTCCTACCTCTGTGGTTAAACATGAATATTTTTAGAGCAAGAAGCTGCATTTAATGTCTGCAGTTGTAAATGTGTTTTCTTACCGCACAGAGAAAAAGTGACTGTGATTTGTTGCTGTAAAGAACAAATGAAGCGTCTTCTAAGGTGAACTTTCATTTATCTGTGCTTTCTATTTTATTTTATCTTATTCATTTACATACTGTTGTGATATGCAACTATTTCATGGAAGTAAATCCTCTAAATATGTAAATATGTTTTTAAATCTGAGACATTTTTCTCTGTAAGATGAGACTTTTTTCTCATCAGTTTTCTTTTTCTTCTTTTTTCTGATGAGAACAAGGGGCCCTTAATTTCAAGGACCATGGGGACGGGATAGAAATGAGAATTGGGACAGACCCCAAATCTACATGTACTTCACTCTCACATTGCAAATATTTTTGCCAACTGTTATACAGTAGTTACTGCTGTTAAAAACTACTTAGACAGTGTTTCTCTTGCTATTTTTATGTATGTATTTTTTTGTATTTTGTATACTTTATTAATCCCAAAGGGAATTTCAGGGTCATACCAAAGACCAGGTAAAAATGGTACTTTCCACCTTCTATCTTGGTGCTCAGCATAATAGAATGGGGAAAGGAAAGTTAACACACAGAGCTACCAGAGGACTGACCCCCCGCTGTAGTTTTCACTACTTACAGTAGCTGTGTGGCCTAGGGTCATGAAACGGAGATAGGCGCCACCCTACGCCACTGGCATGGGAATAACATCTTGGATGGATGAGGCAGCCACGGTGCAGCGCCAATCCCTTGACCATTCACATCTAGGGCCACTTTAGAGTCTCCAATTAACCTAACTTGCATGTTTTTTGGCCTGTGGGAGGAAACCGGAGTACCCAGGGTAAACCCACGCAGACACGGGGAGAACATGCAAACTCCACACAGATCACTGTTGGTCGGGGGCTAGGATCGAACCCAGGATCCCCCGGCCAAGGGTGAGTTGCTGTGCTGCCGCACTGCTAACCACTCCACCACCGTGCCGCCAACAGTAAATCAGACAATCCTAATTCATCCCATCCTGCCCATCATGTCTATATCAGCAGTGAAATCTGTCACTTCCATCCATCTATCCATTTTCGTCCGCTTAATCCTTTTCGGGTCGCGGGGGGGGGGGGGGGGGGGCTGGAGCCTATCCCAGCATCTTTGGGCGAGAGGCAGGGTACACCCTGGACAGATCGCCAGTCCATCGCAGGGCCAACACAGAGAGACAGACAACCATTCACTCTCACATTCATACCTAAGGACAATTTAGAACGCCCAGTTTGATGCCAATTAACCTACTTCACCTGCATAAAAATGCACCATGGCAGAAAAACAAAAAAATTCCACTTTTGGCTCTGAAAATGGAGTAGATGATGTCCTGACAGGTTGGACTTCATGCAACTCTTGCAAATAAAATTATTCAGTAAGAAGTACCACCAGCAGTCTGACGCAACCATGCTGCTACACAGACAACTAAGTTTACCTCTTCTACCAATATGAAAAAGGACACCTTATCATCTAGATTTCTGCCAATGGGTCTTAAATAAAACCAGACTGTCAATGACAGAACAGCTCATTCTGGCCTGATGAAATCACCCAGAGTGCTCTGATCTGACCTTTGACCATAACCTAGATGTGGACCAACCTGAGGGTCATTGTGTCTGAGTTTGGTGAGCAGCAGGGCAGCTGCCTAGGAGGAGTAGTGATTCTCATGAAATGTGGACGGACAGGCAAAAGAACGGACAGACAACGAGTCACAGCATTAGTTCTGTCATGCGGTGATCCTCGCGGATCACCATAAGACACCAAGAGTCCACCGATGAGTTTTGCAATGATGGTAATTTATTTACAAAACACGAGACACACATACAAGACTATGACTGTGATGAAAAAACACTGAACACTGAGCATGGGACCGTAAGGCTAACCCCAGTCACTTACGGTCTAAAACATGGCATGACATGAACGAGCAAAGCACGAGAATATACACACGAACCTGACCAGACCAGAACGATGAATGTCTGACGAGGCTTGGATGATGTCTGACGATACTCCTGCCATCTAAATGCCGTCAGCGTCCGCCTAATAAAGCGGAACGCTAACGAGCAGTAATGACAGTCAGCTGGCCGACCTTGACAGCTGGGACCCCCACTGAGCGCCTTCACAATAAGAGCCCGGTGAAGCCAGAATATAACCCACAGCTGTCAAAGCCGGCAGCGAGCTATATGTAGCCCGAGCGCGGACAAGACCGGCGCTCGGGTCACAACAGTACCCTCCCTCCGAGGGCGGGATTCCAGAACGCCCATAGACCACCCTGCCCCCCCACCCAACCCCCTCCAGGGTGGGCGGCTGAGGGCAGGTCCGGAGGAGAGAGAGACCAAACCCAGAAACGGTACAATAAAACACAATCAAGACCAGGCAAGGGAAACAAAACTAACACAGCACAATGACAAAAAATATACCAAACACTCAGATCAGATTAACTGCCAAAATAACAAGTACAGCAAACAGCACATGACAGCAAGAAAAAATTAAATCTTTGCCCACGTTTCACAAGAAAATAGCTTCTCACCTGTGTGAATGCTCAAGTGAATTTTCAAATAACCAAATACAGAAAAACAGAACAATTACTGGGTCAAACCTAACTGCACATAAAACAAAATAAGGCAACTGCAGGGTGAACCACAAATACTCACAGATACCCAAATAACCATTACAAAAACACAGGGTAACAAGAAAAACAGAACAATTACTGGATCAACCCCCACCAAAAAAGTGACCTCCACCCCCCCAACAGTTCATGCCGATTGGCGGAGACCAGGCGCCACAGGACCAGTTCAGATGGTCTCCCCACGTCCAACGGCCGATGGGCGGTCATGGGGGGCGGGACATGACCGGGCGGCTCATCACAGTCCAAAGCCCAGCACGTCCACTCCTCTGGTGGCCGAACCAGGTCGCCCAGCAAAACACATAACACGTTGGGTGGCCAACCCGAAGCGCCGAACCAGCGAAGCAGTTCCTCAGGTGGCCGACCCGCGTCCCTCAGCCACCAGTACCGGGGGGAAAACAGCCCGCGGCGGCCTCCCTGGCAGAGACAAAGCTCGGGAGAGCCGGGGCAAGCGAGAAGGGACCCCCACGGCCCCTGGCAATGATGCGCAGGGGCGATGACTCAGTAGAGGGACTAGAAGGCAAAGATGAGCCCGAACTCCGTCCGACGGCGAAGGATCTGCAGCTCCTCCACCGTCCGCGGACCACACCGGCGCTGCACCTCCGCCGGACCCCGATTGAGTCCCGGCTGCACCCACGTCGGACCCCGACTGGGCCAAAGCCACTCCCGTCCGGCCCCGATTGGGACAGAACCGCGCCTGCGGTGGACCCCGATTGGGCCTCTGGCGCACCCACGTTGGACCCCGATTGGGTCTCGGGCGCCCCCCCGTCGGACCCTGATTGGGCCACCGCAGCCTCCACAACGGACCCCGACTGGGTTGGTGCAGCTCCGCTGACGATCTCTACCCCCGAACCTGGGACCTCCAAATCAGTGACCCCGACTTGCTCCATGCCGGCGACACTGCAATGAAGCTCACACACAACAGGAAAACCGGGATCAGTATCACCGGTAGCAACAGAGCCCAGCGAGACGAGCTTGGGCGCAGCAGGCGGCTGCTCCTCACTCGCCTCCCCGAGAGGCAGGCACAAACGCTCCGAAACAGAGGACAGAGACACAATAGGGAGCACTTGCCTGCACTCGGGTTCTGTTGCCACCCAGGACTCCGTCGATCCAGGTCCAGGGCAGCGACTCTCGTCCGCAGGCTCCACCTCAGCTGCGTCGGGCTCCGCAGCTGGCAAGATAGCGTCTGCAACCAGAGGTTCCTCCCGCGCTGATGTCCACGCCGATGACCCGTTTGGCGTGGGGGCAGGGGACACTCAACCCGCTGAATCAGACCATTCCGGCGAGGAAACCCGGGGACGCTTCTCCGTCAGCACAGGTTCCAGGCCGCAGTCTGCTCTCCTCATCTGTCCATGACGTGGCTGCTGGGCTGGATCCAGGCTTTCCAGCCGCGCAGGCCCCCTCCTCCTCCCATGAAGTAGGCCTGGCCTCGCGGACCACCCGGCAGGGGAAGACACAGAGGCAGCAGGTTTAGGAACAACAGTTACAGCAGGTGGCGGGAGCTCGAGGGGCTGCGAACCTCGAACTCCGGCCCCAGGAGTCAGACAAGGCAGATCATAATAATGATGGGAAGAAACAATTTGCACTTGCCTGTCTCCTGGAGAGAAGATGATGCCTGCTGCAGCAGGTGGAGTTCTTCTTTTGTCCCTCCAGGAGAAAACGGCAGGCTCCTCGGGGCCACAAGGAGGAGCCGCTCGAGATGGATTGCTGACAGGCCTTGCCGAAGCACGACTCACAGCATTCCCAGCCGCAGGGGGTGACGTCACAGAGGAGGACATGGCAGTCGGGGCGACGCGGGCGCGAGGAGCTGACAGCGCAGCTGGAACAGATGACCCGTGGGCGGCGGCTGCGGGGATTCCCTTCTGTCATGATGTGAATGATGCGGCCAACAGGGAAGCTGGGTCCCTCCAACGACCCGGAGCTGGATCCAGACGGGATTCTCGTTGGGGCTTGGTAGGGGCACGACTATGGGGCCTACTGGCCGATGGAGTGGCGAAGGGCCCGGGAACACATGACGCTGGGACTGGGCGGGCGGCAGGCACTGGATTCTGATCCATAGGTCCCCTGCCGGGCTTTCCCTCCAGCCAACGAATCTTCACTCTCGCCAGGGACGCTGTCCTCGCGGGAGGTGGAGGGGTTCCCAGGAGCGCCTTCTCCCTCAATGTGCGCTGTGCAAAAATCCATGATAACCTCCTTTCCCCTTCCGGAATATAGGTAAGATGGTAACGGTGCACAGCCCGCTGTGCGAGGCATAAGTAATGATCGGCCGCTTCAGTGGGCATGAGACGGGCGGCTTCCGACAGATAGCAGTCAATCTTCTCCAGCCACTCCGGGCAATAATCACACTCGCTGATGGGCATCTCCCTACCAAGTCCAACTACAGGAGAAAAAAACTCCACACATTAGCAAAGCTCACGGAAGAAAGGCGTCTCGGTGTGGCATCTCCGTTTAGACGTCCGTGGCAGGAGTATACTGTCTTGCAGTGATCCTCGCGGATCACCATAAGACGCCAAGAGTCCACCGATGAGTTTTGCAATGATGGTGATTTATTTACAAAACACGAGACACACATACAAGACTATGACTGTGACGAAAAAACACTGAACACTGAGCATGGGACCGTAAGGCTAACCCCAGCCACTTACGGTCTAAAACATGGCATGACATGAACGAGCAAAGCACGAGAATATACACACGAACCTGACCAGACCAGAACGATGAATGTCTGACGAGGCTTGGATGATGTCTGACGATACTCCTGCCATCTAACTGCTGTCAGCGTCCGCCTAATGAGGGCAAGCCCTAACGAGCAGTAATGACAATCAGCTGGCCGACCTTGACAGCCGGAGCCCCACCGAGCGCCTTCACAATAAGAGCCCGGTGAAGCCAGAATATAACCCACAGCTGTCAAAGCCGGCAGCGAGCTATACGTAGCCCGAGCACGGACAAGACCGGCGCTCGGGTCACAACAAGTTCTTTTGGGCTTCACCAGAATGAGCCAAGAAAAACCTGAATTAAATTATCAAATGATATCTTTTCAGCCTGCTAGTTACAGTATCTTGTTATGTCCACAAACCTGGTGATGAATGAGGTGAAGAGAGCGGTAACATCGAACACAGCTTTACTGAACATAAAGGATGGCAGTACATGGCAAGCACCTAGCGCGGTCATCCAGCACAAGAGGAAGTACCATGGATGACCCACCCCACTATATAGGGCAGTGCGGTGACACGACAGGAAGTCAGCGTCACCACACTGCACTTCACAATAAGTGCACCAGCCCACTCCTCCCCTCTTTACAAAGTCCAAAAACACACACACAATTCGAACCCACCCCAATTTGGAACCCGAATCACACTCTAAAATAACGTAAACTAAGGTACTAAAAGGCCTAACGCACTCACAGAAAACAACTGAAAATAGGGCTGGTGGGTGGACTACCATGCAACCCACATGGCGCGGTGAATTAGTCTGCCACCGAATTAAACTAAAATGTCCTTTATTCAAACTAAAAACATCTGCCGTGCTCCTAAACTAAACATTTTAAACACATGACAACATAAGAACTATAAACAAACTGCTACAGCACGTGGGAAAGGTGGAACTGGGATGGGGGGCCCAGGGCAGCCCCTCAGCAGGCGCACCCTTGGAGGCAGCAGGCCCCCGGAGGGATGGCTGATCTTCTGGACGACGGAGCCCGGATCCCACACCGCCATCACCGACTCCCGCCCAGCTTCACCACCCGGAGCGTCCTCCTGGACACACTGTAGCTGGATAGCATTCCTCGACGAGCCGTCAGACAACCGGAAATAGGCTGCTCCCAACTTCGCCACTATCCGCAGATGTGCTTGGTGTTTTGCTGTCTATCGTCTGGCCCATCTTCGCCGTGGTTGTTCATCACCCTGAACCTGAACCAAGTCCATAACCCTAAGTGGGGACCTGCTCAGCCTGGTGTGCTGCTGCTGAGCATGCGGTAACTCCACGCTCATTGTTCCGTCTCCGTCCTCTTCTAAAAACGTCGTAGTGGTCACCGTCGTAACTGCCACCATCGTAGCTGCCACCGTCGTAGCTGCAGAGCCCCCATCCCACTGCGGCCAAGCTCCGGAGGCATCTGGGGCTAGCATGGTGTCACTCACCAACGTGGGTGCCCCGCTGCCATGCTCGGTACCCCCCTCTACCATGTCCTGAGCACTAGCACTGAGACTTTCCCGCACCAAACCTGAGTGAGGCTGGTCCTGCTTGACCACGAGAGTGTCTGGTAGTGTCTTTGCCCCACACCACGTTCTCTTCAGCCACCGGAACCGGGGGGTTCCAGTAGTCACAACCCGACTATTCATTCCCAGCACTGTCTTTGATGGCGAAATCCAGTCCATAGAACAGGTCACAGCCCATGATGCTATCGTCATGAGCCGCCACTTGGAACATGATGTCAACCATTTTTGCAGACGTGCAACGAACTGTTAACTCCAAACTCCCAACTGTGCACAGCCTGCTACCTCCGTAGCCATACAAGAGCGCCAGGTTACTTTTTATCCTGAAGTGGGGAAAGAACTTCTTCCCCATGGCCCAGTTCAGTATCGACCGCACCGCCGCCGTGTCGAGCAACAGTGGAACCTCTACGCCATTTAACTCCACTGAGCAATACGTGTACCCGTTAGTGCTGAGGCTCACTGTATGGATAGTTGTCGGGGGCAGGTGGAGTGATTTCTTCTGTGGGCTCTCCGGCTTGGATAAGCGGCACACTCTGGCATAATGGTTCAAGCGTCCACATCTGCTACAACGTTTTCCTCTTGCCAGGCATTCCTTCACCTTATTGTGGTGCGTTGTGGACCCACAACCTTTGCACAGGGCTTTTCCTGGGGCAGACCTTCGGCTGGCAGCATTGGTTTCCATAACGTCGTCATCCAAGCTATCCACGCTATCCAAGTCCTTAACATTTGTTGTGGTGGGCGGCTCCGGCGGCCTCTGTGACTGGTGCCAGTTTAGCTCCGAAGCTAGCTTGTCTGCAGCCTCCAACTGGAGAGCTAGTTTGACAGCTCTGGCTAATGTTAAGTCATTCGGCGCCATGAGTAGCCTAGCTCGCAATGCAGCATTGCACATGTGTTCTGCTAGTTGGTTGCACACCATTTCATCTTCAAGCTGTCCAAAATGGCACTCACTAGCTAGGTGCCTTAAGTCAGCGACAAATTGGTGGATGGGCTCACCTACACGTTGGTGTTGCTGATGAAAACAAATTCTCTGTACAGTCACGCTATCTGGAGTGGTGAAATGGTTAGCTAGCAGCTCTACGACATCCTCAAATGAGTCCGACGTGTCGAGCATCCGCTGGACTCGGTGGCCCTCGATACTCAGGTTGTGGACGAGAAGCGCAGGTGCCCTCACCTTATCGAGCTTCCCGAGGTCCAGCGCGGTGATGTAAGTTTGGAAAGCCCTGAACCAATGCGGTCAAGGCACCAACGGTTCGCCCGGGAGCTCGAGGAAAGCACAGAGTGATGTGACGCACGCCTCCATGTGTTAATCCTCAGTCGCCAAATGTTATGTCCACAAACCTGGTGATGAATGAGGCGAAGAGTGGTAACGTCGAACACAGCTTTATTGAACATAAAGGATGGCAGTACACGGCAAGCACTTAACGCGGTCTTCTGGCACAAGAGGAAGTGCCATGGATGACCCACCCCACTATATAGGGCAGTGCGGTGACACGACAGGAAGTCAGCGTCACCACACTGCACTTCACTATAGGTGCGCCAACACATATTTCACAAAAGTGAGTGCACCTCTCACATTTTTGTAAATATTTTATTATATCTTTTCATGGGACGACACTGAAGATATGACTTTTTGATGCAATGTAGTCAGTGTACAGCTTGTGTAACAGTGTAAATTTGCTGTCCCCTCAAAATAACTCAACACACAGCCATTAATGGCTAAACCGCTGGCAACAAAAATGAGTACACCCCTAAGTGAAAATGTCCAAAAAAAAAACAAAAAACGTCTAAAGTAACTGACTGTCCCTTGCAGTGTGTGCTGTGTACAGACTGCCTGTAATGAGTCGAGTTGACCAGTATATGTTCTGCTCCTTATCAGGTACATACATTATTATTATTATTATCATTATTATTATTATTATTATTGTGTTAATAAGTGACTGTTCAGTTGGTCTAATGTGGACCAACTGAGTGTGGTTACATTGTAACCACATTCAGTTACTCTTCTCCGTAGCTGGCTGGTTCAAGCAACCCCTCAACTCTGCGTTGTGTAATGGATGATGACCTAGAGGCTGGTTTACAGTTTTTCCCGCCATTGAATGGGTCTGATAAGGAACAGAACATATACTGGTCAATTCGACTCGTTACAGGCAATCTGCACACAGCACACACTCGGGTGTGTACCTCATTAGACTAACAAACTGAACAGTCACTTATTGACACAATAATAACTAGAAAAGCACTCGGAGAGCGCAGACCTCCGCCAAGCGCCACAGTTCCCCCCCATACAGTGTTTGTGTGTATGTTTTCAGATTCATTGACCATGAAAACATATGACTAGCAATTGGATTCAGAATGATAGGATTAGTGGTTGAATAGTTATTCACGAAAATCGCATTGTCCGTAATGGCGGTTTAGCGCCACAGTTCCCCCCCATACAGTGTTTGTGTGTACGTTTTCAGATTCCTTGACCATGAAAACATATGACTAGCAATTGGATTCACAATGATAGGATTAGTGGTTCAGTAGTTATTGACGAAAATGGCATTTTCCGTAATGGCGGTTTTCTTCTCGACGGTGATCTGGATCACCACCAAAATGTAATCATCTGTAGGATACCCCATTTCTGGCAATCTGTGAAAATTTCATGAAAATCCGTCCATAACTTTTTGAGTTATCTTGCTAACAAACAAACAGACAGACAGACAAACAGACAGACAGACAAACCAACGCCGATGATCACATAACCTCCTTGGCGGAGGTAACTAGAAAAGCACTCGGAGAGCGCAGACCTCCGCCAAGCGCCACAGTTCCCCCGGTGATCCGGATCACCACCAAAATCTAATCATCTGTAGGATACCCCATTTCTGACAATCTCTGAAAATTTCATGAAAATCCGTCCATAACTTTTTGAGTTATCTTGCTAACAAACAAACAGACAGACAGACAGACAAACCAACGCTGATGAAAACATAACCTCCTTGGCGGAGGTAATAATAATAATGTATGTACCTGATAAGGAACAGAATATGTACTGGTCAACTCGACTTGAGTCTTACTACCGAGCCCTGATGAAAAGAAACACACTATATATGTACAAGAATAAGCTAATAAAGGCACAAAGACACAAGAGCTGCTGCTGTTACGGCTGCCTCTCCTTACGGCACCGGAAGAGCTAAAATAGTATTTACAATCCTAGTGAGCAGTTAAATTAAATTATTCATATATACAGTATATATATATATATATACTTTATATATATATATATATATATATATATATATATATATATATATATATATATATATACACACAGTATCTATATATACAGTGGTGTGAAAAAGTGTTTGCCTCTTTCCTGATTTCTCATTTTTTTGTATGTTTGTCGCACTTAAATGTTTCAGATCATCAAACAAATTTAAATATTAGACAAAGATAACACAAGTAAACATAAAATGCAGTTTTTAAATGAAGGTGTTTATTATTAAGGGGAAAAAAACCCAAACCTACATGGCCCTGTGTGAAAAAATGATTGCCCCCTTAACCTAATAACTGGTTGGGCCACCCTTGGCAGCAACAACTGCATCAAGCGTTTGTGATAACTGGCAATGAGTCTTTTACAGCGTTGTGGAGGAATTTTCGCCAACTCAACTTTGCAGAATTGCTGTAATTCAGCCACACTGGAGAGTTTGAGCATGAACCACCTTTTTAAGGTCATGCCACAGAATCTCAATCGGATTCAGGTCAGGACTTTGACTGGGCCACTCCAAAGTCTTCATTTCGTTTTTCTTAAGCCATTCAGAGGTGGACTTGCTGGTGTGTTTTGGATCATTGTCCTGCTGCAGAACCCAAGTGCGCTTCAGCTTGAGGTCACAAACAGATGGCTGGACATTCTCCTTCAGAGTTTTTTGTAGGCAGCAGAATTCATGGTTCCATTTACCACAGCAAGTCTTCCAGGTCCTGAAGCAGCAAAACAGTCCCAGACCATCACACTACCACCACCATATTTTACTGTTGGTCGTCGTCGGCCTCCGTCGGTCTATGATGACCATGGAAGAGAATCCTAAACGTCTACTCTGCTGGAACAGCACCGCCTGTGGCTGAACAGGCCGATGCGCGAATGGCAGTCCCTGTCACACAGGTCGCACTTGTGGGTGGTCTCCATGCTGCTGGGTCTGTGGCGGTTCTTCCTGCGGGTCCTTTTTTCATCTGCTGCAGCAGTTAGTCTCTCTTCACCCGCCTTGAGCTGTCTGGTCAGGGTGCCTCTCCATTTGGAGCGGTCCGTTGCAAGGTCCTCCCAGCGCTCTGTGTTGATCTCCAGGGCCTTCATGTCTCTCTTGCAGACGTCTCTAAAGCGCAGCTGTGGGCGGCCAACGTCTCTCCTGCCAGTTGCCAGTTCTCCGTAGAGGACGCCTTTTGGGATTCTGCCATCCTCCATACGGTGAACGTGGCCTAGCCAGCGGAGCCTGCGCTGCCTGAGTAGAGTGAACATGGAGGGAAGGCTGGCGCGGGACAGAACTTCTGTGTTGGGCACTTTGTCCTGCCAGGATACGTCCAGGATGTGGCGAATGCAGCGCAAGTGGAAGGAGTTCAGTCTCTTTTCCTGCCGGGCGTATGTTGTCCACGTCTCACTCCCATAGAGCAGTGTGCTGATGACGCAGGCGTTGTACACTGCCATCTTCGTCTTGACAGAGAGTTTGGGATTCTCCCACACTCGTGTGGTGAGGCGAGCAAGTGTGAAGGCTGATTTTCCAATCCTCTTGTTGATCTCTGTATCAAGGGAGAGATCTCTGTATCATATGATGTATGATGTTCCTTTTCTGAAATGCTATGTTACTTTTACGCCGGATGTAATGGGACACATACCTTCCAAAAAGTTCAACTTTTGTCTCGTCAGTCCACAGAGTATTTTCCCAAAAGTCTTGGGGATCATCAAGATGTTTTTCTGGCAAAACTGAGATGAGCTTTTATGTTCTTTTTGCTCAACAGTGGTTTTTGTCTTGGAACTCTGCCATGCAGGCCATTTTTGCCCAGTCTCATATGGTGGAGTCATGAACACTGACCTTAACTGAGGCAAGTGAGGCCTGCAGTTCTTTGGATGTTGTTGTGGGGTCTTTTGTGACCTCTTGGATGAGTCGTCGCTGCACTCTTGGAGGAGTAATTTTAGTCAGCCGGCCACTCCTGGGAAGGTTCCCCACTGTTCCATGTTTTCGCCATTTGTGGATAATTGCTCTCACTGTGGTTCGCTGGAGTCCCAAAGCTTTAGAAATGGCTTTATAACCTTTTCCAGACTGATAGATCTCAATTACTTTCTCATTTGTTCCTGAATTTCTGAGTTATCTTTGTCTAATATTTAAATTTGTTTGATGATCTGAAACATTTAAGTGTGACAAACATACAAAAAAATGAGAAATCAGGAAAAGGGCAAACACTTTTTCACACCACTATGTACAGTTGTGGGCACAACATAGGACGCCAGTACAGGAAGACAAGAATGGGAGGTGACGGTGGAGGAGGTGGAGACTGAACTTTGCTGCATCAAACAAAGCGAATTTGTAGTTGATAACTGCAAAAAAAAAAAAAAAAAAATGATGTGATACTGCACTGTTGTGTAATATTGTTTAATAATTATGAACTTTGTCAGTAAACTGTAATGGAGAAGAGAGGAGAGAAAAAAAGAAAACCAACCTGAAAGATTCAATAAACCATGATGTTGATTTAAGGTGGAATTGCCCAGCCCCAATGTATGGTCAGAACAATTATGACAGTCTTGTTACCTCCGCCAGGCCGAAAAGGCCAGAAGGAGGTAATGTTTTTGCCGGGGTTTGTCTGTGTGTTTGTCTGTCTGTCTGTCTGTCTGTTTGTCTGTTGGTTAGCAAGATAACTCAAAAAGTCTTGGACGGATTTCCATGAAACTTTCAGGCGTTGTTGGAAATGGTACAAGGAAGAACTGATTAAATTTTGGGGATGATCCGGATCACCGTCTGGATACAGGAATTTTTTAAACCATTCTTTAACACTGTGACATACGGCTATTTTCAACATGTGCGCAGGCGCAATGGAGGGCGCTGGTCATCGTGTCTGACCAACATAAACTCCGCGTTCTTCAACGTTTTAGGCACAAAAGCACGCGGAAAACACTGGTGGGCTGGGCCCGCCACCGTGCCTGTGTTTGCGCGACGCTGCAAAAGCTGAGACGGCCAGCTGTCCGCCGCCGGATTATTTGGCAGAAATTCCCCGGCCAGCCATAGGCGCTGCGCAAAAACGAGCTGCTCGCCAGCGTGCTGTGTGCCTGTGTTTGCGCAACGCTGCAAAAGCTCAGACGGCCAGCTGTCCGCCGCTGGATTATTTGGCAGAAATTCCCCGGTCAGCCATAGTAGCTCCGCAAAAAGAAGCTCTCTGCCGGGGAAGTTTCCAAATCATCTTTGGCCACGGAGCGCAACCCCAATAAAGATAAAGATTAGATGTACCACGAAGGTCGAGTGCAAGCAAGATGTTTGTGTCTGTGAACATTCCGTCTTTTGGCGAGTTGATACGTAACAATGTTTACAGTTTGATGAGAAGGTTGCTGCCATGTAACAATCATCTTATATCAGCAATTGTCAACTCGTCACTCACACTTCACTCCAGCATTTGGAAGTGGTGGCGTTCCATTTTATACTGAGTCCAATATTGTATGTTATTGTTGTTACAAGACCGCCGACTGTCTGCTGATCTGTATATACTTTTATTTATTTATTTTCTACTCCTTTTAGTTCTGCATTTAATATGAACCCTGAGTTTGAAATAAACGTTTGAATTTTGAATAAAACCCACGCCAACCCGTCACCTAATTGGCATCCGTCAGTGAAGCCCTCAGTGCTGCTTTCAGTGATCTAAAACGCTCGCATAACCCATTGGCCTGTGGGTTGTACGCAGTTGTGTCATGACTTCTTTTGTTTTTTCTTTTGAATTCTTGGATGGAACATGGGTGGCCAATATAAGCTGCGGATTCAGCCATCACATATTTCGGATAACTTATGTTGAATTGTATAATCAGAGGAGCTATTGTCTAATTTGACCTTGTTGGATTTTATTACCCCCTTTGTTATATTAGTCACTTTCTTTTAACGTGTACTCTTAATCTATTCGAAATAAAGATTAATTCATTCATTCATTCAATTGCAATGCCCCCAGCCTGGGAGTTTGCAGATGCAGGACATGGACACAACACCAACACTTCAGTTTATTACCTCTGCCAAGGAGGTAATGCTTTTACTACTGAACCACTAATCCTATCATTGTGAATCCAATTGCTACTCAGATGTTTTCATGGTCAAGGAATCTGACAACGTACACACAAACACTGTATGGGGGGAACTGTGGCGCTTGGCGGAGGTCTGCGCTCTCCGAGTGCTTTTCTAGTTATTATTATTATTATTATTATTATTATTATTACCTCCGCCAGGCCGAAAGGCCAGGAGGAGGTAATGTTTTTGCCGGGGTTTGTCTGTGTGTTTGTCTGTGTGTTTGTCTGTTTGTCTGTCTGTCTGTTTGTCTGTTGGTTAGCAAGATAACTCAAAAACTTTTGGACGGATTTCAATGAAACTTTCAGGCGTTGTTGGAAATGGTACAAGGAAGAACTGATTAAATTTTGGGGATGATCCGCATCACCGTCTGCATACAGGAATTTTTTAAAGCATTTTTCCACACTGTGACATACGGCCATTTTCAACATGTGCGCAGGCGCAATGGAGGGCGCTGGGCGTCGTGTCTGACCAACACAAACTCCGCCTTCTTCAACGTTTTAGCCACAAAAGCATGCGGAAAACACTGGTGGCTTGGGCCCGCCAGCGTGCCTGTGCCAGCCATAGGCGCTGCGCACATTGCGCTGGTCGTCGTGTCTGACCAACACAAACTCCGCGTTCTTCAACGTTTTAGGCACAAAAGCACGCGGAAAACACTGCTGGCCTGGGCCCGCCAGCGTGCCTGTGTTTGCGCCACGCTGCAAAACCTGACACGGCCACCTGTCCGCCGCCCGATTATTTGCCACAAATTCCCCGCCCAGCTATAGGCGCTGCGTAAAAACAACCTCTCTGCCGGGGAAGATTCTAAATTCTGTTTTGCCGCGGGGCGCAACCCCAATATAATATAAAACCCACGGCAACCTGTCTAACCAATCTGCATCCGTCAGTGGAGGAGATGGACACACCAACACTTCATTTTATTACCTCCGCCAAGGAGGCAATGCTTTTACTACCGTAAAACGGGGCTATAAGGGACAGCGGGGTAATATGGGACACTTTTCTAAATGTAATTCTGCTTTTTTAATTTTGCTTCCGCCTAGATTTGATGAAGGATTCATGGATATTTGACAATAACAACACAACTCAGCGTCCTGCTCAAAATAAAAAAAGCAGAATTACATTTAAAACATTTCCCACAAAAGTGTCCCTTATTAACCCGCCGTCCCTTATAGCCCCGTTTTACACTACTGAACCACTAATCCTATCACTATCACATTGATTGTCATTCATTAATTGTCTGTTTATTGCACTGTCCATGTCAAATAAACAAATAATCATTGTGAATCCAATTGCTAGTCATATCTTTTCATGCTCAGGGAATCTGAAAACGTACACACAAACACTGTATGGGGGGAACTGTGCAGCTTGGCGGAGGTCTGCGCTCTCCGAGTGCTTTTCTAGTTATTATTATTATTATTATTATTATTATTATTATTATTATTATCATTATGTAGTCATATAGTCATATAGACCAATTTCACTATAGCTGCAATTTTCCAAGATACTTGAAAAAATATTCTATGAGAGAACTGACAACTTCATAATGAAGAATAATTTATTGTGTGAGCAGCAATATGGGTTCAGACACAAGAGGACAACTGCATTTGTTCTAATGGAATTTATAGAAAAAATATCAACTGCCATTGAAAATAAAGAGTATTCAGTTGGGGTATTCCTGGATCTTAAAAAAGCATTTGATACAGTGGATCACAATTTATTATTAAAGAAACTACAAAATTGTGGTATTGGGGGTAGCACTGTCCTGGTTAAGTAGTTTCTTAAAGAATAGATATCAGTATGTATGTGTTGGTAACAAAAACTCACAGTTACTAAAGGTTACTTATGGAGTCCCACAGGGTTCAGTTTTGGGGCCATTGTTATTCAATATGTATATGAATGATATATGTAAAGTCTCGGAAAAAATGGATTTAATATTGTTTGCCGATGACACTAATCTTTTATGCAGTGGAAGCAATTTGGAACAACTTTTGGATACACTTGGAAAGGAATTAGGAAAGCTTAAACTGTGGTTTGATTCAAACAAATTAACGCTCAATTTAAGTAAGACAAAATTTATAGTTTTTAACAACCATCACAACAACTTAGTATCTAAACTCAGTGTAAATGGTGTAGAGATTGAAAGGGTATCTGAAACTAAATTTCTTGGAGTAATAATTGATAATAAACTGTGTTGGAAGTCACATATTAATTATATTAAAGGTAAAATATCTAAATCAATCGCAATACTACACAGAGCGAAATATTTGCTGAATCAACCCACATTATATACTTTGTATCATTCATTAATACTCCCATACATGACATATTGTACTGAAGTATGGGGAAATACATATAAATCAAACATATATCCAGTCTTTATGCTTCAGAAGAGAGCTATTAGAATAATAAACAAAGCTGCTTACAGGGAACCAACAAACCCACTTTTTCTTAAATTAAAAGCTCTCAAGTTGAAAGATCTGGTTGACTTTAAAACTGCAGTAATAATGTTTAAAGTGAAGAATGTATCACTGCCCGCAAATATCCAAAAGCTGTTCCAAATAAGGGAGAAACAATATCATTTCAGAGGAACATGTATATTTCAAAAACCTTCAGTGAGAACTACCACCAAGCAACACTGTGTTTCAGTGCAAGGAGTCAGATTATGGAACGATTTTGGACCTGAATTAAAATCATATACAACGCTTGGACAATTTAAACAAAAACTAAAGAAAGAAATACTCCAAACATATATACAAGATGACATGTAAAATCACATAAGGATTGTCATATCCAGCCTGTGTTGTGTTGTTGCTTAGTTTTTTGGTCACATTTTGTCTTAGCTTTGTTCCGAATTGTAATCGCTCTTGTTTTGTTTTTCTTTTGAATTCTTGGATGGAATATGGGTGGGCAATATAAGCTGCGGCTTCAGCCATCACCCATTTCGGATAACTTATGCTGAACTGTATAATCAGAGGAGTTATTGTTTAATTTGACCTTGTTAGATTTTTTCCCCTTTGTTATATTATTCTGTTTCTTTTTAATCTTTACTTTTAATCTATCCGAAATAAAGATTCATTCATTCATATAATGTAGTCATTGTTTTTGCTGTTATTTCTCTGTTTGTTGTTATTATAATAATAATAATAATAGATTGCATTTATATTGCACCTTTCATTCATATTTTCAGGAAACGTGTGTAAGGGCACACTGAACACATGATTAGATTTTGGTGATGATCTCAAAATGCATACCTCCGCCAAGGCTCTTATCTTCTCACAGAGTGTTAGCAACAATATTCCAAAACTACTGGATGGATTTGGATGACATTTTTACCAGAGGTGGCCCTTGGCCCAAAGATGAACTCAATAGATGTTGGAGGTGATCCGTGAGTGCATACCTCCGCCAAAGTCCTATCTCGCAATGTACAGATGGATGGCGATATGAATGGACAAAGGGAAAAGGGGAGAACAAAGAGAGGGAGGGACAGAGCCTTGGTGGAGGTATGCGCTCTCTGAGTGCCCTCTAGTGTTTGGAATGATATATTTTATTTAGTTTTCATCTCTTTTATAATGCTAAAAAATGGTCGTTAACAACCATCTTGTCTCTGACATTATGTTTGACATGCCGTCTCCTCACACACCGGGCTCTGTATCACAGGAACCACCTGCTGCGGTGGAAGTGAGAGAATGTCAGGCAGTTTTAAAAGGTGTTTATTGGTTTATTTTATGTTTTAATGGATCAGTTTTTATTTTTTTACTGCTCCCCAATACCGATACAGTTACTGTATTTTGCCTGGATCAAACCCAATACCGATACTAAATATTGGATTGGCCCATCTCTAATTGTGACACATTTTCCAGCTGTGTTGGGTTAAGTGTAGAATATTTGATCAAACATATTAAGAAATATGATTTGAACATCACAACTGCAACACATTTTGCACTTACCTGGTGAGAATATTTTCAAAATACTGTCCACTTTGACAGGTTTGCAAAAATACTATGATATCTCTTGGCCTAAACCAAAGTACCTTCAGGTCAAGCTCACCCATGTTCGAACTTGAGATTTTGAACTAGAGATCTTGACCTGATAAACTTTCGCTGTAAATTTGGTGATCTGAGGCTTTTCCAGTCAAGAACATTCACGTTAACCAGTCATCTTGGCAGTGTAATATCTGGTCTTAATTCTGTCTTTTGATGTTGGACAGGAGGAAAAGATGAACATAGTCAAATCCTTTGTGAGATGATTGGTACCTGATCTTTGCTGCTGCTAACAGCACCTGGCTTTTTCTTCTTCTTGACTGGGCAGGGTGAGGCTTCAGCAGAAGAGTGACCATTGGAAGAGTGAGAAGGACTAGGAATCTTCCGTTTTTTACCCATCTGCTCTGTTGATCCTGCATCTGAAACACAAACAAAAGTCAAATATTACACAAGGGAGTCATGCATGCCTTTATTACAGCAAAAAGAACCAGGTTTCCTTGTGCTAACTATGGGCGGCGTCAGGCCATTTTTAGGGGTGCTGTAGCACCCCAAAATTTAAACTCAGCACCCCTAAAAATTTGAGTGAGAAAAGTTTTGATTATAAAATCACGGCTGCACGGGCTGCACGGTGGCACAGTGGTTAGCACTGTGGCAGCACAGTTTACCCTCGGCCGGGGGATCGCGGGGATCGTGAGATCGTGGGTTCGATCCCTGCCCCCGGCCAACAGTGATCTGTGTGGAGTTTGCATGTTCTCCCCGTGTTGCGTGGGTTTACTCTGGGATTTCTCTGGTTTCCTCCCACATGTCAAAAACATGCAGGTTAGAGATAAGGGTGCTTGCGCACGCAGCGACCGGCAGCTGGTGGCTTGTCATCAGACTGCAAAGCAAGTCTACCTACGGGTACAAAATAAGTAATAAAAAAAAAAAAAATAAAATAAGATAAAATTGTAGCTCACCTTTAACAAGTTGAAGTAACATCCAAAACATATTCAGTACTTTGTCATTTAAACTTTTTTAAAATGAAAATGACCCCCCCACCCAGGCCACGCAAATGGTATGATCCCTCTTCCCTGCTGCAGTGCTGGAGCCCTCGCTACAGCAGCCCGGTGCACACACACAGAGAGGTCCCTCCCTCCCTATCTCAACAGTGGGAAGTAAGGGAACAGGAGGCTGGTACAGCTTTTCTGCAGGAAACACACTCAATATGATGTATGACGCCAGCTTCAGCTGGAATATTCTGCAACGTTACAAATAGTTTTTGGGTCTGTCTGAAGAGCCATTGCATACCGGCAAACATTTAGGTTTCAAAGTACGTGAGGTTTTCACCTGGGGTGGGGGTTAGAAAATAGGCTATTAATAGGCTATAAATAACCTATAACAGAAAATGCTGCATCTTTGCTCATTTTATTTTTTGATTTTTAATTTATGAGGAAAAACCTCACAAATTTATGAAGGTAACGTCTCAAATGTACCAGAAAAAAACCCTAAATTAGCACTAAACACAAATTATGAGAAAGAGTTGATTTAAGTGGGAAAAAAATCTTTCAAATTTACAAAGAAAAAGTAATAAATTTAGAATAAAACTGCCATAAATTCAAGAGAAAAACCTCAAACTCTCCAGACTAAAGTCACATCTCAGTAACTTCTTAACTATTTGGGGGTAACTACTCTTTTGTATATTTGAGTGATAATATATAAAGATAACCTACGTTTACTTGTGTACAGTTTCAGGCTACTCTACCATCTAAATCAGAGATTTTTTTCAGTTGAAAATGTGGAAATTTTTTATGTGAATTTGGAGAGTTATCATAAATTACCTACTTTTTCTTATGATTATTTTTTAAAATTCTTTTTAAATGATAGACTTTTTAAAAAACTTCATGAAATTAGAAACTTTGTGAAAACTTTTTGCTCACAGATTGACATTTTTTTCTTGAATTTGTGACTTTTGCTTCATAAACCGGCATCTTTTTTTCTTCCATCTTTGCATTTTTGCCTCAGTAATATTCCCTCCTCTTTCCATTGATTTTTTCCTTAATTTTTTTAAATTATTGTAAATGAGCTACTGTACATTTCTCTTGTGATTTTCTGACCTTTGTCTCAACAATTTATTAATTTTTGTTTTCTTAACAAATTTATTAATTTTTTTAAAAAAAACTTCCCTTGTTTACATTCTCAGTGACTGTAATTGTACATGTGTGAATTTTTTCCTCATAAATCTGCAACTTTTGTCATGAATTTGTAACTTTGATCTTTTTTTTTTATTTTTTTATTTAAGTTTTTGGAAAGGGTATACAGGTCGTTACAGCAATGCAGTGTTTACATTTTCATCACATGTTCCCTTATTTTCTGATATCTGACAACATTGGAAGATTAATTCTTACAACACCCCTTTTTTTTTTTTTTTTTTTAAAGTGAAAGAAAAAGTGAAATTAGAGAGAAAAAAAAACAAAAAACAAATAACAAAAAAAAACAAACAAACCAGTAAAAAACAAACAAAAAGAAAAAGTAAGTAAATAAAGATAAAAGAGCATCTGAGTAGCGTTGGAACAAAGAGCGGAACCATTATTGAAATGGTATTTGTCAAAGATTAGATCTAATGGAAGACACATATGCGGTCCAGGGTTGCCAAAAGTTCATGAACACATCCATGTCCTGTCTCAGTGCGAATGTCAACTTTTCCATCGAGTAAATGTCTTGGATCACGTTAGTCCAATCTTCAGGTGTAGGACAGTCCTTCAACATCCATTTTTTAGTTAGAGCTTTTTTGCTTGCCAATATTAAAACATTGAATAAGTATTTTTCTCCTCGTCTTTCCAGTGAGTCCGGTAGTAAACCCAAATACAAAGTTACAAAAGAAAAGGGGACTGTAATTTTGAATATTTTCCCCAATATTGTCTGTACCTTGGTCCAATATTGGTGGATAACTGGGCATGACCAAAACACATGAAAATGATTTGCAGTCTTTTCACCACACAAGCGCCAACAGTTCAATCCCTTATGGGTAAATTTGTTTTGTGCAGGTGTTCTGAAAAATCTTGCCAAGTTTTTCCATCCAAATTCTCTCCACTGCAGGGATGAGGTACTTTTCCATTGCTGTTTATTTAGCTTTTCCCATATTTCCAGTTGTAAAGTGAAATTCCCCTCTTTTTCCCATCTCTCTTTTATATAAGATGTGTTGTCTCCTTTTAAGTCTTGAAGACCTTGGTATATTTTAGAAATGTATCTGATCCCTGGGATCCCTTTATATGCCATTAAGAAGACCTTCAGAACACCTGACTGGGCCCTTTCCAAAACCTCCTTTTTAAGTATATTGTTTATGTGGTGTCTAAGCTGGAAGAACCTGTAAAGGTCTTGATTTATTAGGCCTTGTTTTTTCAAATCTTCAAAACTTCTTAAGATTTGCCCTTTAAAAAAATCGTAATATTTTATCAGCCCTTTCTCCTTCCACTTTTTAAATCTGGTGTCTGTTTTATTAGGAGTAAAGTCCTGATCATAGGCGATCCATTGCAGAAGTCGATAGGGCTCTTTAGTTTGATTCTCTCTGACTATCTTAAACCAAATTTTTAGCGGGGTCTCTATCCACGGGTTAGTGTTATTCAAAAGCTTAGGTAAGGCATTGTTCCCTATTATCGCCTGTAGGGGGATGTCACTTGTTATTTGGCATTCGATCTCCTTCCATTGTGCAGTGTAGACTGGGTTACATATCTCTACTAAAGTTTTAATTTGTGCGGCTTTAAAGTAGTCCCTGATATTTGGCAGCGCGAGCCCACCTTTGTCTTTGTTTAGCTGTAGGGTTCTATATCTGATTCTAGGTCTCTTGCCCTGCCATATGAATCTTGAGATCCTTCTGTCCAGCTCCTGCCATGTTTTTTTGGGAGGTTCTACCGGTATTGTTTGGAAAAGGTATAGAAGACGTGGAAGTATATTCATTTTGACTGCTTCAATTCTTTGTGCAGTACCCAAGAATGGTATCATATTCCATCTTGCTAGGTCAGATTTTATTTTTGTCACCAGTGGATCATAGTTTAGTGATATAATTTTGTTGAGTTGTTTCGGGATATTGACCCCCAGATATTTCATAGATTCCGACTCCCAGTTAGTTTTGAGTTTGCTTAGTGAATAATGATTTGGGTCATAGTTGAATGTTAAAACTTGGGTTTTATGCATATTTAATTTGTACCCCGATAAATCTCCATACTCTGAAAAAACTGAGGTTAGTTCTGGTAAAGAAGTGTCCGGCTGCCCTAGGTATATTAAAATGTCATCAGCAAAGAGTGCTATTTTATGTTCCTTCTGACCAAGTGTAATACCTTGAATTTTTTGGTTTTGTCTTATCCAATGGCTCAGAGGTTCTATGAAGATTGCAAAGAGCAGTGGAGACAGGGAACAGCCCTGACGACATCCTCTTTCCAGTTCAAAAGATGATGATAAATTACCGTTAATCCTTATTTTAGCTGTTGGTTTTTTATATAATGCCTGTATAGTTCTAATGAAGTTGTTATGAAAATTGAAACTGGATAAGATTCTATATAGAAAAGACCAGTCAACCGAATCGAATGCTTTTTCAGCATCTAATCCCAATATGACTGCATTTAAGTTATATTTTTTTATATGATGAATTATGTGTAAAGTGCGTCGAATGTTGTCTTGTGTCTGTCTTTGTGCACGGTGGCGCAGTGGTTAGCACTGCGGCAGCACAGTTTACCCTTGGCCGGGGGATTGTGGGGATCGTGGGATCGTGGGTTCGATCCCAGCCCCTGACCAACAGTGATCTGTGTGGAGTTTGCATGTTCTCCCCGTGTTGCGTGGGTTTACTCCGGGATTTCTCCGGTTTCCTCCCACATGCCAAAAACATGCATGTTAGGTTAATTGGCTGTTCTAAATTGTCCCTAGATATTTGTTTCCTATAGGCCCTTAGAATAGAGGGTTAGTATTAATGAAAGCGCTTTGAGTGGTCTTTGTGACTAGAAAAGCGCTATATAAGTGCAGGTTAGTTAGTTAGTAGTTAGTAGTAGTCTTATAAAACCTGTTTGGTCTAAATGAATTAGGTCTGTCAGTATATTTTCTAACCTTTTGGCAAGGATAATGGTAAAAAGCTTATAGTCCTGATTTAGTACACTGATTGGTCTGTAGTTGGAGCACTCTAGTTTATCCTTTTCAGGTTTAGGTATAACTGCAATGACCCCTTCTCTCCAGGAGGGGGGGATTTCCCCTGTGTGGAGGACATAATTAAATGTTTTCAGGAGGAGAGGAGATAGTTGCTGTTTAAAGGTTTTGTACCACTCTGCTGTATAGCCATCAGCTCCTGGGGATTTGTTAGCTTTAAGTTTCATAATTGCTTTTTCCAATTCTTTAGGATGTATTTCTGACAGTAGTGTTTTATTTTGTGACTCCATAAGTTGGGGAAGGTTTAATGTGTTTAGGAATGCCTCGGATGCGTTTTTATGTTTTTTGTGGGAGTATAAGTTCTTATAGTAATTCTCGAAGTTTTTAAGAATATCCTGAATTCTGAATTTTATTTCCTTTGATACTGGGTCTCTGATTTTGTAGATTGCTCTTTCTGTTTGATGTTTCCTCAATTTATAGGCTAGCAATTTTGCCGATTTACTGCCTGCTTCATAGTATTTTTGTTTCAGAAATGTAAGTTTCTTCTGGATTTCTATTGTGTAGATCTCATTTATTTGGTTTTTAATTTCCTTAATCTTGAGCGAGTCAGTAGAATGAGTGTTGCCTTTGTGTTCTTTTTCTAGGTTCCTAAGTTCTGACTCTAATGTGGATAGTTTTTCTTGTCTTAGTTTCTTTTGGGTTGCCAGTTTTGCAATAATCTTTCCTCTTATTACAGCTTTACATGCATCCCACAGTATTAAAGGGGATACTTCTCCATTATCGTTATCTTCCAAATATCTGAGAATATCTGATTCCAATTCATCTTTCAATGGTCCTTTCAGGACATTTGAATTTAACCTCCAAGAAAATGTATTATTTGTGTATTTTTGGATATTTAAGTCCATGTAGATCGGACTGTGGTCGGAGAGATCCATCAGTCCTATTTTACATGTTTTTACTCTTCCAATGTCTCTATTAAACATAAAAAAATAGTCAATCCTTGAGTAAGATGAATGTGGAGTTGAGTAAAATGTATAGTCTTTTACACTGGGGTTGAGTTCCCTCCACACGTCACAGATTCCCAATTCTTTTAGTAGCATCCGAGTCTTCCTGTTTTGGGTGTTATTTTGATGTGGGGAATTACCAGAAGCATCCCAGTATGGATTCAGTCTAAGATTGAAGTCCCCACCACATATCACTAAACCTTGAGCTTTAGTTATCATTAGGTCGAATACATTTTTATAAAATTTCCAGTTAGCCCCTGGGGGAGCATACACATTCAGCAGGGTGATATCTTCTCCCTCTAGCCGCCCAGTTACCAAACTGTATCTCCCTTCTTTATCTTTGTGTTCTGATTTTTTTTCAAATGTAATTTTGGTTGATATCAATGTCGCTACTCCCCTCCTCCTCCCTGATTTATATGAAGATGAAGAGATCATTTTAAACCCTTGTCTACTGAGTTTATTGTGTTCCACGTCTGTTAGGTGGGTTTCTTGTAAAAATATTATTCCTGCTTTGTCTTTTTTCATTTTGCCTAGAATCTTGGATCTTTTAACTGGATTCAGGATTCCTTTTACATTATATGAAATTATTTTGGTTACACCCTGTTTCTCCATTGTGTTGTTTTGTTTAGTATAACTGTGTGGTGGCCCTCTTTTGTGCTACTCAGAAACTGAAAGAACATTAAAAACAAGAAAAACATTAAGAACATAGTGTAAAAAACTTTAAAACAAAAAGCTGTCATAAGAACTTCCTGAGCTGAGGTCTTTTTAAAGACCCTGTAAGAGCCTTGATGGAGTGAAGGCTCTGAGGGAAATTCCTCAAACTCTGTTACGTGTTGAGGGCCCTCTCTTACCACTGAAAGTAGTCCCATGCTTTTAACGTGAGTTTCAGAACCCAATCCAAACTTGTAATGATTTTTTTTTTTTCCTTTTATGCCTAAACCCTGTGAAATTGTGTGCACCCTCCCACCCCTATCACATCAAACATTCACGCAAAAACAGTATTTGTTAGTATGAGGAGAACATGTGGATTATTGTCACATTTCTATTTTAACAAGTTTTTTGTTTTTTTTTATTACAAAGACTTATTTGTTTCAAATAATATGATTGTTCCATGAAATGTTTTACCACATGCTGAATATGCATCTCCTTTAATGTTTGTTACCTTGTATGAGGGGGGTTGGATGTGCGGATTGATTCTAGAGAAAAGGAAAAAAAAAAAAAAAAAAAGGTCGCTATTCCAACCTGAAAACGGATAGTTTATCCGCGACGCTCTGGTGCTGGGTTTCCCGCTGCTGGTCCGTGGATTTTGAGGGTCTTTGTGTTGTCCATGTTTGCGCTTTGATCTTCTCACTCGGGTCTGCTGCGGGTTTAAATACCGTTACCGGGAGCCCTCTTTTCGCCATGTCAGCTGTTGCTTCTTCCGCCGAATTATAGAGGCACGTTTCATCGCCGTAGAAGACCCTTAACTTCGCAGGAAATGGTGTCTGAAAGCGCAATTTCTTCTCTCTTAACACCTTTTTCGCGTCATTGTATTCCCTGCGCTTTTTAAGGACCTCCGGGGCGTAATCGTGTTCCACGTAGACTTTTCTCTCCTGGTGCATAAATCCTTTTTTCTGCCAGGCCAGTCTTACAACCTCTTGTTTTATTTTGAAATTGGAAAATCTTACCAACACCGAACGTGGGGGCGCTTCCGCCGCCGGCCTAGCGGCTAATGAACGATGTGCCTTTTCTATCTTCAAGTCGGTGGTTTGTGGAATATCCAATTTCTCTCTTAGTAAGGATTCCACACATTCTGCCATTGAGTTAAAACCATTTTCGGTTCCTTCTATCAGACCATGAATTCTTATGTTGTCTCTTCTTTGTTTTCCTTCTTGGTCGGTTAGCTTAGCCTCTATAGCTGCTTGTCTTTTGCGTAGGTCTAGCACAGAATCTTCGAGCACTTTTATTCGATCCTCTGTTTCCAAGATTCGGTTCTCGGCCTGGTCCACTCTGCTGTTTGTCCTTTTCAATTCTTCTCCGAATTCCCGAAATTCGGCCGTAACATCTCGGCGAAATCGTCGTAGCTCCTCAAATAGTGATTTCAGGCTAACCCTTTTGTTAGCTATCACCAGTTCCTCGTCTTCTGAACGGAGATCTTCCAGTTCAGATTCTCCGGCCGATACGTGTCCTGGCCTGGAGAATTTCAGTTTCTTCTGTTTTCCTTTAGACATGATGATTTTGTCTTTTGATTTTCACTCCTCCAAAAATCCGTTAAGTTTGATTTTCAAGGTGTTATCCTGGATTGGGTCTGAGAGCTTCAGTGTTAAGCTGCAGTCGCCATGGCGTCCAGACCGGAAGTCGTAACTTTGATCTTTTAAATTCAAGTTTGTTTTTCTTGTAATTTTGCATTTTTTTTCTCTCATGAATTTAGTACATATTTTAATGGGCATTTGTCCCTATAAATTTGTTAAATTATTCTAGTAAATTTGAAGCTTTTATTATATGTTTATGATGGTGTTTTTTCTTGTAATTGTGTAGTTTTTTCCTCAAAGTTTTGCACCTTTGGAAAATTTTTAGACTTTAAAATTATGACAAAATATTTATGCAAAATAAATAATAAAGTGTCTTTTTTCTTTCTTTCTTTCATTCTTTCTTTCTTTCTTTCAAACCATAGTGATTCACTGATTAAGGGCAGAAGTGGGATAATTCTGACCTCTATTAGACCATTAAGTGTGATTGCTGAAAGTTGCTACTTAATAAATTGGACCAAAAATGCCTGGGCCAATTTTTTTTTTTTGTCCCAGTCCAGCCCTGGTTAAGACAGCTAGTAGCAGACATTTTTCTTTAATGGTTGCTTTGTCAATCAACCACTGTGCATTGTTTGGATTAGCGAGAAAGAAGCTGTTGTCATTTTGATATGAGCAAAATATTAAATCCGACTTCCGGTTACGGCGGCCACGTAGGAAGACGTGTTTCACACTGCTCTGCTCCTAAAAATAAAAAGTTTAATAAAACTCTCTTAATTGGAACAAAAACTCATCCCAGCGTTTAGGCGTGGATATGGTAAAGACTAAGGCTGGGAAATTAGGTGGAGGAAAAAGCAATTCGACAAAACAACCCAAGCTAACAGACTTCCACGCTCGAGGCGAAACAGAAAAAACTCCAGGGACTATGGCGGAGGATGTAGCCAGCAGCGGAGCGGGAACTGCCGAGGAGGGGACAAGCGCGGTGCTCGCTGCCATCAACTCCATGAGAGCAGAGTTTTCGTCTAAATTTGATGGAATTATAGCAGCGATAGAAGGAATGAGAAAGGAAATAAATGACTGTTTGGAACAAGTATCGCAGGCGGAGCTCCGAATTTCAAGCGCTGAAGATGATGTCACCAGCCTACAATCAAAGTTGCAAACACTGGAATTAAAATGGACACGTCCAGAAGATAACGTCCTGGACTTGGAATCCCGCTCGCGATGGAATAATCTGAGGCTGGTGGGCCTCCCGGAAGGAGCGGAGGGATGGGACTCATGTTCCTTTTTGGAAAAGTGGATTCCAGAAGCGCTGAACAACGCGGATCTGCAGTCATCGGTCGTCTTAGAGAGCGCTCACCGAATCGGCCAACCGAGAGATAATAAGACACCACCGAGGACGCTGATTATGAAGTTCCTCAACTACAGAGACAAGATGACGGTCACCAACGCGGCGCGAGCTAAAGGGGAAATCAAATACCAGGATCAACAGGTGCAGTTCTACCCAGATTTGGCCACAGGAATTCAACAGTTAAGGAGGCAGTTCGACCCCGCCCGCAAAGAGCTGCGCAACCTCGGGATTCGTCACGGAGTGATTCATCCGGCAAGACTGCTGGTCACATATAAAGGGAGAACCCACACCTTCAAGACCCCTCAAGAGGCACAGGAGCTCATTAAGCAGATCCAAAAGGAGACTGGTGGGAGCTAAGCATGAACATGACAAAGGTAGAGCATTTAAGCATTTGTACAGGCATCTGATTGATCTGAAACATATAACACGTCTACAAAATACAGACTGTATTAAAAAAAAAAAAAAAAAAAAAGCTATGATGTACAAAGTTGCTATAAAACTTTGAAGTTATGTTGAAAAAACTACAGAAGAGAGTTAATGTCATAAAAATAGTAGTAGAGTCAGGGTGATTGAGAAGAGAAAGAGAGAGTCGTTTGACTGATCCTTGCAGGTGTGGAACAGTCACTAGCTACAACGGGAGACGGAATTTTTTTGATTTTGGGGGGGATTACCACGAATGTGGGGAAGGGGAATTTGTTTTTGTTTTTGTTTGGTTTGTAGGATGAATGTTCCATCATCCATGTTTTTGCTTCTCTGTAAGAGTATGTTCATATTGCAAGGTAATCTCAAACTCCTTACTGATCATAGATCAAAGCGTTAATATTAATTTAACTTCATGGAATTGTAGAGGTCTACAAAATCTTAAAAAACTTAAACAAGTTATGAATAAAATAAAAGACATAGATTCAAAAATTGTATTTTTACAAGAAACTCATCTATTAGAGGAGGATGTAAAAAGAATTAGGAGAAGATGGCAAGGTAATGTGTTCACCTCATCATTTTCATCCCGAGCCAGGGGAGTTATGACTCTCATACATAAAACAGTCCCATTTCAAATGAAAAATGTAATTAGAGACAAATTTGGAAGATATCTAATCATCCAAGGATCTTTGTTATTAGAAAATATAAATCTGGTGAACTTATACGGCCCCAATATTGATGATCAAAACTTCTTTGTTAATTTATTCCTCACTTTATCATCACTTACAGGGCAACATATAATAGCAGGGGATTTTAATTGTACATTGAATCTCAGTACAGATAGATCAACAGGACTGGACTGTACGCACAATGGATGTAGGATGACCATTAATCATTTTATGAAAGAACTGAGATTGCTAGATATATGGAGAGAAATGAAACCACAAGTGAAAGCTTATTCTTGTTATTCTAATACCTATAAGACATTCTCACGTACTGACTATTTTTTGATCTCTACAGAATTAAGGTCCAAGATTCAAAACTGTTTCTATGATAATATTGTGATCTCTGATCATGCACCCTGCTGTCTAACATAAGAAATTGACAAAGGACCCAGTAAGGTGGCATTTTCAACATAAATGGCTTCAGGATGAGGAATTTGTTAAGTACATAGAAAAACAGATAGATGAGTTCTTTGATATCAATACTACACAAACAACAGCATGTATGAAGTGGGAGGCTTTCAAAGCTTTTATTAGGGGGCATATTATTAGTTATACAGGTTCAAAATCTAAGAAGACCCGAGAGGAGAGAGTCCAATTGGAACGTAAAATAAAAATCCTTCAAGAATAGGTGTATGCAGGAAGTAACCCACAGTTAGAGAATGAATTACTGACTCTGAGAGCTGAATATGACAAAAAATCAGCGAATAGAGCTGCCTCGAGTCTTCTAAGATTGAAGCAAACTTTTTACGAACAAGGTGAAAAATCAGGAAAATTATTGGCATGGCAGATTAAACAATTAGAATCTAAAACACCAATTACCAGTATTATAAGTAACGGACAGGTAGTTATAGATCCTTTAGAAATTAATAGTGCCTTTAGAGATTATTATGAAAAACTATATGATAAAAAAATGAAACTGACTTAACAAAATTAAATGGGTTTTTGGGTGTATTATCTATACCATGTATTCCAAATGAAAACAGGGAGATACTGGAGTCTAAAATTAGTCAAGAAGAAGTTGGGCAAGCCATTGATAATATGAAGTCAGGAAAAAGAGCAGGACCAGATGGTCTTCCAGTTGACCTCTATAAAAAAATTTAAGAATAAATTAACAAAACCACTGCTGGAAATGGTTTTAGAAGCATTTCAAAATGGTAATTTACCACCATACATGAATAATGCCTTAACCCCTTGCACTCTGGTCAATTTCCCTAAAAACGCCAAAAAAATAACGTACCCAAAGTAAATCAAAAGCTGTTCTTCAACCCTTTGCAGCATCTTCATGGGGTTGGTCTCATTTAAAAGAAAACACTTTGAATTTTTTGGCAAAACAGTCATAATCTCTCTAAGTGCTCCTGCCACTGAGTAACAGTCATCTAAACATACTGAACTTGAAGAAAATAAATTTCGCCTGGGTGTATTTTTTGGATACAAATGCTTGTAAATAACACACAGCTTCAGATACAGGCTGGAAAATGCAACAGAAATGTAGAACCAAGTGTTATCCAGCTGAGGTCAAAATTTTGTAACAATACCACAAAAAATGAATATATTACACAGCTTTTTTCTTAGGTTGTTCCCAGGCGTTTTTGAACTGTGCCAAATGGCACAGTTTGGAAAAACGTCTGTAACTTTTGAATGATTCAATATAGAAGCTTCATCTTGGGCTCTAATGAAAGGTGAAGGGCTGTGTGTGTGTGTGTGGGGGGGGGGTTGTTTATTCATTCATGAATGAATTAATGAACAAATAAGCCCCCACACACAAAGAAGCATGCCACGTAAAAAATGTGTGGCTTTTTTTTTTTACAAGAAAAAATAACCTACAGTGCACTAAAAATTATACTAAAATATTTGTAATGTAGAAGATAACAACTCACCCCCCCCGCTACAGAGGACGGACATCGCCCATCGTTACATGACGGAAAGCGGTGACGGTGTGCTGCGGTCTACTACGCACAGTTGGACTAAAATATCTGCAATCCGCTACAGAAGAGTAGCGGGGGGGGGGGGGCGTTCACAACATGACGGGGGGGCCGTTCGCAACATGACGGACCCGGACCGGAGCGGTCCGGGTCCGTCATGTTGCAATAACGCACAGTTGTAATTTACCGATCGGTCAAAAGTCATTTGGATTACAGTTTTCAGGGATAAAGAATAATTTAGCTTATAACACCTGTCCACAACAGCAGTGTAGCTGGCGAACTTCTCTTCCTCATTGTCAGACGAACATGACGCTGGTCCACTTGTTACGGACTCGTGGTTCTGGTCACGCGACCCGGTCAAACCATAATTCCATTATTGCGGTTTTGCACTTCCATGATTGCGGTTTTGGCGAACGATTTTTCAAAACAAATAAGAACAGTAGTAAGAAAAAAAGACTGGCGAATGCCTGTGTGTCACCCAGCCTTACACAAAACAGCTTTCGAACTTCTGTGCTTCAATTGGCTGGCTGTATTCGCAGCTGTTGGTAGGCGGGTCCTTCTTGCTAGGTTTTCAGTCATTGGTTCTTCAAGGTTTCAGAAACCCAATTCAAGGCTCTTATTAGTCGAATGAGAGGTCAATCACATCTAAACCAATCAAAGCACTCCTTTGGCTTTCTGTTCGCGGCTGTGTCTGTAGTGGAAGAACGGAAATGCAGCTTTTTTTTTCTTCAGTGCGCCCTAGGACGCACAGTGTGCGTACTAGGGCGCCCTCATGCGCTCTAGGACGCAGAGACGTGTCCGCCCGCAGTACACCGGAGTGCAAGAGGTTAATTATACTGTTACCAAAACCAGGTAAACCCCCTAATAAATGTGAAAACATGAGACCAATAAGCCTATTAAATGCTGATCTTAAAATAACCTGTAAAATTTTAGCAAAACGACTACAAGAAATATTACCAAATATTATTAACCGAGGTCAGAATGGCTTTATAATGGGAAGACAAGGCTTCCATAATGTAAGAAGACTATTTAATATTATTTATTCCAATAAAGAAGCACCAGATACAGCTCTCTTATCATTGGACGCCGAAAAGGCCTTTGATAGGGTCGAATGGCCATATCTTTTTGAAGTTCTATAAAGGTTTGGACTTGGAAATAATTTCATAAAATGGGTCCAGATAATATACAATAATGCTACAGCAGAAATCCTAACAAACAGCAATATCTCAAAATCAATAAAAATCAATACAGGATGTCGACAAGGCTGTCCACTTTCACCCTTATTGTTTACTATGGCAATTGAACCTTTAGCGATGGCAGTACGTTTACATCCACAGATATATGGAAATAAAGCAGGACCAACAGAAAATAAAATCTCCCTGTATACCGATGACATAATTTTGTTTATGTCGAATTTTAAAAAAATCAATTCCGACCTTGTTAAATTTAATAAAGAACTTTGGGGATATATCAGGATATAAAATAAACAAAACAAAATCTTCAATATTAGTGCTAAATGAGACCCACAGAAATCACCCAGCTCCTGAGGTAAATCAATTCAATGTTGTAAATCAGTTTAAATATTTAGGAATTCAAATTTTGCCTAAGCTAGAATCAGTCGCCAGTGCCAACTATGAAGCCTTAATGACAGATATTAATGAGTCACTTCAGAGATGGATGCCACTACCAATGTCGATGATCGGGAGAATTAATATACTTAAAAGTAATATCTTACCAAAAATACTTTATTTATTTCAAAACATTCCTTTACCACCACCTTCAGATCTATTTTCAAGAATTAAAAAAAAGTGAGTGGAATTTATATGGAACAATAGGAAGGCTGGATTACGTTTGTCCTTACTATATTTACCATTTGATCGTGGAAGTCTGAAATGTCCAAACTTTATGTTGTATTACTGGTCAGCACAATTGAGGTCTATGACATATTATTTTTCATCAAATGATCTTCCTCACTGGACTGAAATGGAATCATACAATTTACCTTTACCTCTTCCCTTATTCATATACTCAGACTCGGCTAAAAAAACTACAGAAACAAGTTAAAAATCCAATTGTAAAGCACATGATCAAAATATGGTGTGAAACCAAAAAATATTTAAAAGAACCACACTCACTGTCACAATTTAGCCCAATATGGGGTAATCAATATTTTACACCAGGGAGAGCGGATACTGTATTTAAAATATGGAATATAGACTTCCGGTCTGGATGCCATGGTGATAGCAACTTAACGCTGAAGCTCTCAGACCCAATCCAAGGAAAACATCTTCAAAATCAGACTTAACGGATTTTTGGAAAAATAAAAATCAAAAGACAAAAACACCATGCCTAACCAAAAACAGAAGAAACTGACATTCCCCAGGTCAGGACGCGCAGCGGCCGCAGAATCTGAACCGGAGGACCTCCATTCAGAAGACGAGGAGCTGGACCCAGCTAACAAAAAGGTTAGCTTGAAATCGCTATTTGATGAATTACGACGATTTCGGGCCGAATTTCATTAATTCAGAGAGGAATTAAAAAGGACGAACAGCAGAATGGACCAGGCCGAAAACCGAATCTTGGAAGCTGAAGAAAGAATAAAAGTGCTTGAAGATTCTATGCTGGATTTACACAAAAAACAGTCAAGGCTGGAGGCTAAGCTAACCGACCAAGAAGGAAGACAGAGATGAGACAACATCAGAATTCACGGTCTGAAAGAAGGAGCTGAAAATAGTTTCAACACAATGGCGGAATGCGTGGAATCCTTATTGAGAGAGAAGTTGGATATTCCACAAACCACCGATCTGAAGACAGAAAAGGCCCATCATACATTAGCCGCAAAGCCAGCGGCAGAAGCGCCCCCACGTTCGGTGGTGGTAAGATTCTCCAATTTCAAAATAAAACAAGAGGTTGTAAGACGGGCTTGGCAGAAAAAAGGATTTATGCATCAAGAGAGAAAAGTCTTCGTGGAGCATGATTACGCCCCGGAGGTTCTTAAAAAGCGACGGGAATATAATGACGCCAAAAAGGTTCTACGGGAACAGAATCTACGCTTTCAGACGCCATTTCCTGCGAAGTTAAGGGTCTTTTACGGTGAAGAGTCATGTCTCTATAATTCAGCGGAAGAAGCAACAATTGACATGCCGAAAAGAGGGCTCCCGGTATCGTGTTTAAACCCGCAGCGGATCTGAGCCAGAGGATCAGGACTCAGACGTGGTCCACTCAGAGACCTTCAAAATCCACGGGCCAGCAGCGGGAAACCCAGCCCCAGAGCTACAAAGATAAGCTTTCCAGTTCCAGGAAGGAATAGCGACCTTTTTGGGTTTTTTTTTTTTTTTCTTTTCAGTCATTCTGCACTTCCATCCCCCCTCCTACAAGGTAACAAACATTAAAGGAGATGCAGAATCAGCATGTGGTAAAACCTTTCATGGAGCAGTTATAGCATTAGAAACAAATGTCTTCTTAATTTAAAGGAAAAAAAAAATCTTGTTAAAATAGAAATGTAACAATAACCCACATGTTCTCCCTACACTAACAAATACTGTATTAGAGTGAATGTTTGCTGTGATGGGGTGGGAGGGTGCACACAATCTCATAGGGTATAGGCATAAAAAAAAAAAAATCATTACAAATTCGGACTGGGATTTGAAATTCACGTTAAAAACATGGGACAACTTACAGGGGTAAGAGAGGGCTCTCAACACGTAACAGAGTTTGAGGAATTTCCCTCAGAGCCTACACACCATCAGGGCTCTTACAGGGTCTTTAAAGAGACCCCAGCTCAGGAAGTTTTTTTGACAGTTTTTTGTTTTAAAGTTTCGTACACTATGTTCTTAATGTTTTTTATGTTCTTAATGTCCTTTCAGTTTCTGAGTAGCAAAAAAGAGGGCCACCACACTGTTATACTAAATAAGAAAATACAATGGAGAAACAGGGTGTAACCAAAATAACCTCATATAATGTAAAAGGGATCCTGAATCCAGTTAAAAGATCCAAGATTCTACGCAAAATGAAAAAAGACAAAGCAGAAATAATATTTTTACAAGAAACCCACCTAACAGACGTGGAACACACTAAACTCAATAGACAAGGGTTTAAAATGATCTCTTCATCTTCATATAAGTCAGGGAGGAGGAGGGGAGTAGCGACAAAGATATCAACCAAAATTACATTTGAAAAAAAATCAGAACACAAAGATAAAGAAGGGAGGTACAGTTTGGTAATTGGGCGGCTAGAGGGAGAAGATATCACCCTGCTGAATGTATATGCACCACCAGGGGCTAAATGGAAATTTTATAAAAATGTATTCGACCTAATGATAACTAAAGCCCAAGGTTTAGTGATATGTGGTGGAGACTTCAATCTAAGACTGAATCCATACTGGGATGCAACAGGTAATTCTTCACATCAAAATAACACTCAAAATAGGAAAACTCGGATGCTATTAAAAGAAATGGGAATCTGTGACGTATGGAGGGAATTCAACCCCAATGTAAAAGATTATACTTTTTATTCAACGCCACATTCATCCTACTCAAGGATTGATTACTTTTTTATGTTTAATTGAGACACTGGAAGAGTAAAAACAAGTAAAATAGGACTGATGGATCTCTCTGACCACAGTCCTATCTATATGGACTTAAACATCCAAAAATACACAAATTATACATTTTCCTGGAGGTTGAATTCAAATGTCCAGAAAGGACCACTGAAAGATGAATTGGAATCAGATATTCTCAGATATTTGGAAGAAAACGATAATGGAGAAGTATCCCCTTTAATACTGTGGGATGTGTGCAAAGCTGCACGGTGCAGCTGCACGGTGGCGCAGTGGTTTAGCACTGTGGCAGCACAGTTTTACCCTCGGCCGGGGGATCGCGGGGATCATGAGATCATGGGTTCGATCCCAGCCCCCGACCAACAGTGAGCTGTGTGGAGTTTGCATGTTCTCCCCGTGTTGCGCGGGTTTACTCCGGGATTTCTCCGGTTTCCTCCCGCATACCAAAAACATGTAGGTTTAGGGCGCTCACGCACGCAGCGACCAGCAGCCGGTGGCTTGTCACCAGACTGCAAACCAAGTCTACCTACGGGTACAAATAAGTAACAAAAAAAAAAAACAAAAAAAAAAAAAAAAGCTGTAATAAGGGGAAAAATTATTGCAAAACTGGCAACCCAAAAGAAACTGAGACAAGAAAAATTAATCACACTAGAGTCAGAACTCAAGAACCTAGAAAAAGAACACAAAGACAACACTCATTCTAATGGCTCGCTCAAGATTAAAGAAATTAAAAATCAAATAAATGAGATCTACACAATAGAAATCCAGAAGAAACTTACATTTCTGAAACAAAAACACTATGAAGCAGGCAGTAAATCGGCAAAATTACTAGCCTATAAATTGAGGAAACAACAAACAGAAAGAGCAATCTACAAAATCAGAGACCCAGTATCAAAGGAAATAAAATTCAGAATTCAGGATATTCTTAAAAGCTTCGAGAATTACTATAAGAACTTATACTCCCACAAAAAACATAAAAATGCATCCGAGACATTCCTAAACACATTAAACCTTCCCCAACTTACGGAATCACAAAATAAAACACTACTGTCAGAAATACAACCTAAAGAATTGGAAAAAGCAATTATGAAACTTAAAGCTAACAAATCCCCAGGAGCAGATGGCTATACAGCAGAATGGTACAAAACCTTTAAACAGCAACTATCTCCTCTCCTCCTGAAAACATTTAACTATGTCCTCCACACAGGGGAAATCCCCCCCTCCTGGAGAGAAGGGGTCATTGCAGTTATACCTAAACCTGAAAAGGATAAACTAGAATGCTCCAACTACAGACCAATCAGTGTATTAAATCAGGACTATAAGCTTTTTACCATTATCCTTGCCAAAAGGTTAGAAAACATACTGACAGACTTAATTCATTTAGACCAAACAGGTTTTATAAGACAAAGACAGACACAAGACAACATTCGATGCACTTTACACATAATCCATCATATAAAAAAATATAACTTAAATGCAGTCATATTGGGATTAGATGCTGAAAAAGCATTCGATTCGGTTGACTGGTCTTTCCTATATAGAATCTTATCCAGTTTCAATTTTCATAACAACTTCATTAGAACTATACAGGCATTATATAAAAAACCAACAGCTAAAATAAGGATTAACGGTAATTTATCATCATCTTTTGAGCTGGAAAGAGGATGTCGTCAAGGCTGCCCCCTGTCTCCACTGCTCTTTGCAATCTTCATAGAACCTCTGAGCCAATGGATAAGACAAAATCAAGAAATTCAAGGTATTACACTTGGTCAGAAGAAACATAAAATAGCACTCTTTGCTGATGACATTTTAATATACCTAGGGCAGCCGGACACTTCTTTACCAGAACTAATCTCAGTTTTTTCAGACTATGGAGATTTATCAGGGTACAAATTAAACATGCATAAAACCCAAGTTTTAACATTCAACTATGACCCAAATCATTATTCACTAAGTGAACTCAAAACTAACTGGGAGTTGGAATCTATGAAATATCTGGGGGTCAATATCCCGAAACAACTCAACAAAATCATAACACTAAACTATGATCCACTGGTGACAAAAATAAAATCTGACCTAGCAAGATGGAATATGATACCATTCTTAGGTACTGCACAAAGAATTGAAGCAGTCAAAATGAATATACTTCCACGTCTTCTATACCTTTTCCAAACAATACCGGTAGAACCTCCCAAAAAAACATGGCAGGAGCTGGACAGAAGGATCTCAAGATTCATATGGCAGGGCAAGAGACCTAGAATCAGATATAGAACCTTACAGCTAAACAAAGACAAAGGTGGGCTCACGCTGCCAAACATCAGGGACTATTTTAAAGCCGCACAAATTAAAACTTTAATAGAGATATGTAACCCAGTCTACACTGCACAATGGAAGGAGATGGAATGCCAAATAACAAGTGACATCCCCCTACAGGCGATAATAGGGAACAATGCCTTACCTAAACTCTTGAATAACACTAACCCGTGGATAGAGACCCCGCTAAAAATTTGGTTTAAGATAATCAGAGAGAATCAAGCTAAAGAGCCCTATCGACTTCTGCAATGGATTGCCTATGATCAAGACTTTACCCCCAATAAAACACACACTAGATTTAAAGAGTGGAAAGAGAAAGGGCTGATAAAATATTACGATTTTTTTAAGGGCAAACTTTAAGAAGTTTTGAAGATTTGAAAAAAACAAGGTCTAATAAATCAAGATCTTTACAGGTTCTTTCAGCTTAGACACCACATAAACAATATACTTAAAAAGGAAGATTTGGAAAGGGCCCAGTCAGGTGTTCTGAAGGTCTTCTTAATGGCATATAAAGGGATCCCAGGGATCAGATACATTTCTAAAATATACCAAGGTCTTCAAGACTTAAAAGGAGACAACACATCATATATAAAAGAGAGATGGGAAAAAGAGGGGAATTTCACTTTACAATTGGAAATATGGGAAAAGCTAAATAAACAGCAATGGAAAAGTACCTCATCCCTGCAGTGGAGAGAATTTGGATGGAAAAATTTGGTAAGATTTTTCAGAACACCTGCACAAAACAAATTTACCCATAAGGGGTTGAACTGTTGGCGCTTGTGTGGTGAAAAGACTGCAAATCATTTTCATGTGTTTTGGTCATGCCCAGTTATCCACCAATATTGGACCAATGTACAGACAATATTGGGGAAAATATTCAAAATAACAGTTCCCTTTTCTTTTGTAACTTTGTATTTGGGTTTACTACCGGACTCATTGGAAAGACGAGGAGATAAATACTTATTCAATGTTTTAATATTGGCAAGTAAAAAAGCCCTAACTAAAAAATGGATGCTGAAGGACTGTCCTACACCTGAAGATTGGATTAACGTGATTCAAGACATTTACTCGATGGAAAAGTTGACATTCGCACTGAGACAGGACATGGATGGATTCATGAACTTTTTTTTTTTTTTTTTTTTTTTTTACTTATTTATACCCGTAGGTAGACTTGGTTTGCAGTCTGGTGACAAGCCACCGGCTGCTGGTCGCTGCGTGCGCGAGCGCCCTAAACCTACATGTTTTTGGTGTGCGGGAGGAAACCGGAGAAATCCCGGAGTAAACCCGCGCAACACGGGGAGAACATGCAAACTCCACACAGCTCACTGTTGGTCGGGGGCTGGGATCGAACCCACGATCTCATGATCCCCGCGGTCCCCCGGCCGAGGGTAAAACTGTGCTGCCACAGTGCTAAACCACTGCGCCACCGTGCAGTGGTTTACCAACCTTTTGTTAAACCTTTGGTTTAGCACCGTGCAACCCTTTTGGCAACCCTGGATCGCATATGTGTCTTCCATCAGATCTAATCTTTGACAAATACCATTTCAATAATGGTCCCGCTCTTTGTTCCAAAGCTACTCAGATGCTCTTTTTCTTTTAATTACTTAATTTTCTGTTTGTTTGTTTTTTGCTGTTCTATTTGTTTGTTCGTTTTTTTTGTTTTATTCTCTTTAATTTCACTTTTTCTTTCACTTTAAAAAAAAAGGGGTGTTGTAATAATTATCCTACCAATGTTGTCAAATAGCAAAAAATAAGGGAACATGTGATGAAAATGTAAACAATGCAATGCTGTAATGACCTGTATACCCTTTACAAAAACTTAAATAAAAAAAAAAAAATGGAATATAAAAGGGATTCAAAAGATTCAAGACTTATATTTGTCACGCTCAGATAACATAATGTCTTTTGAAGAACTGAGGATTAAATTCAATCTTAATAGAACACACTTTTTTAAATATCTTCAGCTTAGAAATTTTATTCGATCAAATCAAAATAATGCTCTCACCCGACCTACTTATTCATTTTTGGAAAAAATTTTGATGAAAGATAGTAAGAGAAAGGGTATTATTTCAGAGTTTTACAACTCATTGACACTATACTCAAGTGAAAACTTACAGAAAAGACTGAATTACTGGAAAGAGGACCTGCAAGTTGAAATTTCAGAGGAACAATGGGAAATGGCTTGTGCAGGAGCTCAAACTAAATCAATAAATGTACATCTTAAACTGATACATTTTAAATTGTTAATGCGGATGTATGTTACACCAGTGGAATTAAATAGCTATAACAAAAACATACCAGATACATGCACAAAATGTATGGAAAGTAAAGGAACCCTATTTCACTGTTTATGGGAATGTAGAAAAATCAGAATGTTTTGGGAAGAGGTGAGGGTAACAATTGAAAAAGTAATTTCAAAACAAATTATATTGAACCCTAAACTGTTTTTGTTGGGTCTGTATCCAGAAAAACATAACTTTAATAAGAGTGAAAAAAGCATTCATAGACCTCAGTTTGCTTAATGCCAAAAAATGTATTGCACTACTGTGGAAAAAGATTCATAGACCAGATGTGACTCAGTGGTTAAGACAAATGTTAACAAACCTTCCACTAGAAAGAATAACATATATACTGAAATCAAAGGAAAATGTGTTTGAGAATATATGGAGACCTTTCATTGATTATGTAAAGAATTTAAACATAACATCTGAAGAAGAAGGTGAATGATATGTGCGGACCTTGCAAATTCCAAGCTGTTGAATGCATATTATGTATTCTTATATAACAGATTACCTAGACTAAACAGAGGAGCATTGTTGTTGATTTGTGTTTGTTAATGGATGTTGTTGTTGTTGTTTTTATTACACTTTTTTTTGTTATTGTTCTTTTTAATTTTTAAATTACTTTTGTGTTAGTGTCTGATTGTTTGTGCCATGTTTGTATAAAAAAAAGGTTCAATAAAAAATATTGTGGAAAAAAAAATATTAAATCCAAGCTGTCACTGTTTTAACAGTGGTGTGAAAAAGTGTTTGCCTGCTCCTGATTTCTCTTTTTTTTTGTATGTTTATCACACAAATGTTTCAGATCATCAAATTTAAATATTAGACAAAGATAACACAAGAAAACAGAAAATGCAGTTTTTAAATGAAGGTGTTTATTATTAAGGGTATAAAAAAAATCCAAACCTAGATGGCCATGTGAAAAAGTGATTCCCCCCCATTAAAACATAAATTAACTGTGGTTTATCACATCTTTGGAAAGCTAAGTTCAATTCCTCTAGCCACATCCAGGCCTGATTACTGCCACACCTGTTCTCAATCAAGAAATCACTTAAATAGGACCTGCCTGACAAAATGAAGTAGACCAAAAGATCCTCAAAAGCTAGACATCATGCTGCGATCCAAAGAAATTCAGGAAAAATGAGAAACAAAATAATTGAGATCTATCAATCTGAAAAAGATTTTAAAGCCATTTCTAAAGCTTTGGGACTCCAGTGAACCACAGTGAGAGCAATTATCCACAAATGGTGAAAACATGGAACAGTGGCGAACCTTCCCAGGAGTGGCCGGCTGACTAAAATTACCCCAAGAGCGCAGTGATGACTCATCCAAGAGGTCACAAAAGACCCCACAACAACATCCAAAGAACTGCAGGCCTCACTTGCCTCAGTTAAGGTCAGTGTTCATGACTCCACCATAAGAAAGAGACTGGGCAAAAATGGTCTGCATGGCAGAGTTCCAAGATGAAAACCACTGCTGAGCAAAAAGAACATAAAGGTTCCTCTCAGTTTTGCCAGAAAACATCTTGATGATCCCCAAGACTTTTGGGAAAATACTCTGTGGACTGACGAGACAAAAGTTGAACTTTCTGGAAGGTATGTGTCCCATTACATCCGGCGTAAAAGTAACACAGCATTTGCTGCTTCAGGACCTGGAAGACTTGCTGTGGTAACTGGAACCATGAATTCTGCTGTCTACCAAAAAATCCTGAAGGAGAATGTCCAGCCATCTGTTTGTGACCTCAAGCTGAAGTGCACTTGGGTTCTGCAGCAGGACAATGATCCAAAACACACCAGCAAGTCCACCTCTGAATGGCTTAAGAAAAACAAAATGAAAACTTTGGAGTGGCCTAGTCAAAGTCCTGACCTGAATCTGATTGACATGCTGTGGCATGACCTTAAAAAGGTGGTTCATGCTCAAAAAACCTCCAATGTGGCTGAATTATAACAATTCTGCAAAGATGAGTGGGCCAAAATTCCTTCACAGCGCTGTAAAAGACTCATTGTCAGTTATCGCAAACGCTTGATTACAGTTGTTGCTGCTAAGGGTGGCCCAACCAGTTATTATGTGTCGGCGCCACACGAGTTGGCTGCCTTTTGCAACGGCGCCTCAATTATGAGTCTTTTAATCTTCCTTCTTCTTTCTGATCCCGTGATAACTTTCTGATCCGGCACACCTTTCACTCTATATATATCACGGACACACAGATCGCTCCAAAGGTCTCCCGAGTCGGCGGACGGAACCTCTGTTTACAGCAGGAGACAATACAGCAGGGAAGAGCTAGCTAGCAATCAACCGCCACTCGGTGCTAACGGAGAAACTCGGCATACCGGGAGAACTGAAGCGAAAACGACGTGGGTGCCGGGCTGGAGTTTAGGCGGCGTGCAAGAAATATAAGACAGAATAATAAAGAGCGATGGCAAGAACCAATCAGACCGCCCGCAAATCTACTGGAGGAAAAGCCCCCAGGAAGCAGCTGGCCACCAAGGCTGCTCGGAAAAGCGCTCCGGCCACCGGCGGAGTGAAGAAGCCTCACCGTTACAGGCCCGGTACCGTGGCTCTGAGAGAGATCCGTCGCTACCAGAAATCCATGGAGCTGCTCATCCGTAAGCTGCCCTTCCAGCGCCTGGTGAGGGAGATCGCTCAGGACTTCAAGACCGACCTGCGCTTCCAGAGCTCCGCCGTCATGGCTCTGCAGGAGGCCAGCGAGGCCTACCTGGTGGGTCTCTTCGAGGACACCAACCTGTGCGCCATCCACACCAAGAGGGTCACCATCATGCCCAAAGACATCCGGCTGGCCCGCCGCATCCGCGGAGAGAGAGCTTAGACTTTCTGCTGCACATCCACCAACCACAATGCTCCGCACTGTGTGTCTATATATATATATACTGTATATATTAATATGTACATATGTATACTAGCTGCTCTTGTTTTTTCTTGCCTTCTGATTGTTGCTCTGAGTGTTGCTATCCCTGTGCTGTTGCAATCCTGGAATTTCCCCACTGTGGGACTAATAAAGGCTTATCTTATCTTATAAAGGCTTATCTTATTAGGTTTAGGGGGCAATCACTTTTTCACACAGGGCCATGTAAGTTTGGGTTTTTTTTCCCTTAATAATAAACACCTTCATTTAAAAACTGAATTTTGTGTTTACTTGTGTTATCTTTGTCTAATATTTAAATTTGTTTGATGATCTGAAGCATTTAAATGTGACAAACATACAAAAAAAATGAGAAATCAGGAAGGAGGCAAACACTTTTTCATACCTTTGTATGTATCATCACGTACCATGTTCACTGACTAGAAGCCAGGGAGGAGATGTATGAAAGATGATGACTAACAAAATAATGTGTGTGTGTGTGTGTGAGAGTGTGAGAGAGAGAGAGAGAGAGAGAGAGAGCGAGAAAAGGGTGAGAGTGTGGTGGAGCTCATTGGGTGCTCAGCACCCCTAAAGCTCTGATCCTAGAACTGCTCCTGGCTCTAACCCAATGAATGAAACCAATAATTAGGGTATGTAGGTAGAAGCTAGTGTATTTACTAACATGAGAGCTTTAGCAAACCCTGTTAAAAATATAAGTAAATAATTAAACACATAAGATAACATAAGATAAACCTTTAAAGCTTACCTTTGGATCGTGTTGAGATTTCCATTTCTTCTGTCACTGTCGTTTTTTCAGATTTTCCGTCTTCCTCCGCCAGACTGATACACACAAAATATAACATATATGCCAGTCAAATACAACTTACAGCTAAACTTGTCCTATTAACATACATAAAATATATTACTCACTATGGAAACAATAATTTTAAAATTCTACAACAATATGATCAGAAAATTGATATTCTAATATCAGCCAAAGAGATACAGATGTCTTGCTGTATACACATCCCTATTTTTCAAGTATTATGTTTCTCCTACCATTATATTGGCGAGGCAGGGCGTCCCCCAACGGACCCCCCGCCCGCATAGAGTATCAAGTTAATCTTCTATCTATAAATGCAAAGAATCTGTGTAGAAAGGGTAGTCCCCACAAGTGATGATAAGAAAATTGGTCTCCATCAAACACGAAAACCAGTATGCGTGTGCTTGCATGTCTTTCATATGCTACCTAGTGAGGACCATCTTAAGTTTTTAACTAACACAGTGAGGTCATTTTTGGGAAGTGAGGACATTTTGGGTGGCCCTCACTTTGTTTCCATCTAAATTGCTTTCTGAGGCAATAGAGATACTACCCTCTCTTTTTCTCAAAAGGTCCTCTATTTGAGTGAAAAGTGAATTTTCTTACTCTAATTTATCACACACTTTCTGCTCTCTGCATCCCCCACACTTGGCTGTGTGGAATTTTATTTTCTGTCCCTTTTTTAGGCTTACAGTTTGAAATGTTTTTTAATACTGAAAATATAGTATAGAGGCAGACTTTGTTGTTGACGGTGCCCCCCCCCCCCCCCGCCCCCCAAGGCTGTTAGCCTAGGGGAAACACTGTTAAGGTATTATAGAAGATACAACATTTTTTTTAGCCTTTATCATCTATAGGCATGTTGGTTTTTTCCTTTTTTCCTTCTTGCTCCATACACCCACTGTAGAAAGGTTGGCAAAAGAGGACCAAAACCCCAACATGTTAATTTGGACAAAATTGCAACAGCAAAGTACACATGGGAGCTTTAACTTGGGGATTAACAACTACCCAACCATAGCATCAAACTGATGGGTTAATAAGGTAACAGAATTTATACATAAAAAATATATGTAATTCATAAATGTTTGTGGAAATTCAGAACTTCTACGGTTTTCATACCTTAGAAGGAGCCAATCAGTACAAATTACCAAAGGTAAACAAATACTGTTTAGTCTCCTGGAGTTGCTGTGATCTAAGGAGGATTTACATGCTTCCCATTGTGATATCGCCAAGGTGTTAGACGGTTGCTGGAATAGATGTACAGCGGAGAAAATAAGTATTGTGACTGAAAAGCCAAAGAATTATCAGAAGAGTTATCCAAGAGCCAAAGACCACTCATGGAGAGTTCCAGAAACACCTGGAGTTAGCAGGTACTGCTGTTTCAAAGAAAACAATAAGTAATGCACTCAACCGACATGAGCTCTCTGCCCGCTCACCTCGCAAGACTCCATTGTTGAAGAAAAAGCATGTTGAAGCTCATTTAAAGTTTGCTGCATAGCATTTGGGCAAGCCAGTAAAATATTGGGAGAATATAGTCTGGTCAGATGAGACCAAAATTGAACTTTTGGGATGCCACAACACACAGCATGTTTGGAGGAGAAATGGCACTGCACGTCCCATCATGGTGTGGGGGTGTTTTTTTAGCACATGGTACAGACAGACTTCATATAATTGAAGGAAAGACAAATGTACAGAGACATCCTTGATAAGAACCTGTTGTCATCTGCCAAGATGCTGAAGATGAAACAAGGGGGGACATTTCAGCAAGACAATGATTCCAAACACACAGCCAAGGAAACTCTCAACTGGCTCCAGAAAAGGAAAATAAAGCTGCTAGAAGTCAGTCACCTGAACTGAATCCAATTGAAAATCTATGGAACAAACTGAAGCTCAGAGTTCACAGAAGACACCCACAGAACCTTCAAGATTTGACAGTTTGTGTGGAAGAATGTGCTTAAGATGAGAGAGATTAAGAGATGGTGACATCCTACAAGTACCTGGGTATTCATCTGAACAATAAACTAGACTGGTCACACAATACTGACGCACTCTACAAGAAGGGACAGCGCAGGCTGTTCCTGCTGAGGAGACTCAGGTCTTTTGGTGTACAAGGGGCGCTGCTGAAGTCATTCTATGACACGGTGGTGGCATCAGCCATCACTTTTGGAGTGGTCTGCTGGGGCAGTGGCATTACTGCAGCCGATAGGAAGAGACTGAACAAACTGATTAAGAAAGCTAGCTCTGTCCTGGGGCAACGCCTTGATCCGATGGAGGAGATAGGAGAGAGAAGGACGGTGGCTAAACTGTCATCTCTGCTGGAGTCCGAGTTCCACCCTATGCAGGACATACTGGATGCACTGAGGAGCTCATTTAGCAGCAGACTACATCATCCCAGGTGCACAACCGAGAGGTTTCGTAGGTCCTTCCTACCAACGGCTGTCAGACTGTACAACCTAAGCAGGGCTGCTCGCAGAGATAGCAAAAAGACGTAACAAACTAATAGTTTTTTTTGAATGCAAAAGATGCAATAGACTTACACAATGGTCCTCTCCGGCATACAACTAGGAACATACCGGTCGCTATGGAGGGTGAGAATATGTATGGGCACATAATCATACCATGTAGGATAACTAAATAGACGGTTATGCTGTTTCATCCCACCTAGCAACAATGCTCTGCACTGTGTGTGTTTATATATTTACATATTTATTCCATCTAGCTACAATGCTCTGCACTGGGTGTGTTTATATTTATATATCTATATATTTATTCCATCTAGCTACAATGCTCAGCACTGGGTGTGTTTATATTTATATATCTATATATTTATTCCATCTAGCTACAATGCTCCGCACTGTGTTTTTATATATCTACATATTATTCCATCTAGCTACATTGCTCCGCACTGTGTGTGTTTATATACTTGCATATTTATTCCACCTAGCTGCAATGCTCCGTACTGTGGGTGTTTATATATTTACATATTTATTCCATCAAGCTACAATGCTCTGCACTGTGTGTTCATATATTCATATATTTATTCCATCCAGCTACAATGCTCTGCACTGTGTGTGTGTGTGTGTGTGTGTGTGTGTATATATTTTATAGTAATATGTACATATGTATATTAGCTGCTCTTGCTTGCTTGTTTTTTTTCTTGCCTTCTGATTGTTGCTCTGAGTGTTGCTATCCCTGTGCTGTTGCAATCCTGGAATTTCCCCATTGTGGGACTAATAAAGGCTTATCTTATCTTATCTTATCTTAAATTACTCCTGAGCAATGCCTGCACCTAGTTTCTCCATACAGGAGGCATCTGGAAGCTGTCACTACCAACAAAGGCTTTTCTACTAAATATTAAATGAATTTCACCAACCGTATTCAATACTTATTCCCTGTGTCATTCCACTTTATTAAATATAACTTGTTTTGTGAACACAGTTGCCTTGATTTCTTTGTATGTAAGGATTACTTGGGTTGTTGTATGTAAGGATTACTTGGGTTGAAAAGCGCTATATAAGTGCAGGTTAGTTAGTTAGTTAGTAGTTGTTACTGATATTTGGTGAAAATCTCAGGTCAATGGCTCCATCAGAAATATGTTTAATGAGAAAAATGTTGACGTGTTCAATACTTATTTTCTCCACTGTATGTTTGGGAAGAAGAAACAAAATTAACTTTAAACAGCTAGAAACACTTTATTTAAAATCTGGCTCTTTTGTTATCTGTATGGCAGTTTATTGAGTATATTAAATCTGGTTGCTGCTGTTGCTGCTAATTGCATATATCAGCTGTCAGGTTAATGCAACCTTTACTGCAGCTTCCCCAGGTTATGGCTATTATAATATAAATACAGTATGTATCTGGAAGTTATCTGGCTAAAGACTGAGCAGCCTGTTGATGTATGGAAAAAGTTTTACAGGGCTATGGAACATTGTTGGCGAAAGCATGCAGGAAGAAGCTAACTAATTAGCAAGTGCTCCGGAATTATGACCAGAATAGTCATCACACTTCTCATGTTACGGGACCATCAGATCTTTGCACTACATCTCAATTAAGGCCTAATTAATGTCACTGTACTTATTGATAGAAAAATTCTATATTATCCACATTATTATTGTTATTAATAATGTATTATTATTTTTGAGAAGGATCATGCCTTTCATATGTCATGTTTAATGTTTATATGTGCATTCCATGTAGGATAAGTTCATATATTCTTGGCATGTGTCTGTGAGCAATTATTGGCCTTCAGAGAATTCAGACTGAAGGTCAGTACAAGCGTAAAGGATGATCTAAGCTACATTGATAATCTCTTTGACATGCCCGGCTTACTTTATGTTCCAGGAATGCACAGGAACTCCTAGCTTGTGTAGATTAGATTTATAGACACCCTGTCTCCAAAATGTCTGTGACATTTGTTCATTTGCTCATTACCCAGGATAAGCTCTCATATGTCATGCTGACCTGCTTATCAGGACTGACTGTCTCTCCCTTCCTCCTCCTACCCCTCTCCTCCCCCTTCTTTCTTTTACCCATAAATACCAAAACCTAAAGAATGTACCTTCAGAGATTCTTTGTGTGTGCGGAAGGCCATGCTTTGTAATCTCTCCCAAAAAATGGCCATTTGAGGTCAAATTTGAACTGTAACTTTTCTTTTATTTATTTTTATAATAAATGTACCTAAATCCAATATCCCGCCTGATCTTTGACATTGAATAATTTAAACTCAAAATTATTCTAACACTTATCGCTTACAAGCAGGAAGGATGACGTCAAAATGGCGTCATAGCGTTACCATTGCCATTTATAGTCATGTTTGGGGTGCTTTGGACTTGCATCAGTTTTCATAGGTAAGCAACAATTATTTTATCTATTATTTTGTATGACCAAATTGAAAGCAAGTACATTTATCTTGATTTTAGGCATTTTTATTGCACAAACGTTTTCATTTTTGTACTATATTTTTTGCGCTATATCAACTATGCTTCACTGCTGCAATTTCTGCAGCAGTGAAGCATAGTTAAGTCCCAGTAATCGTGGTACCCTTTTGCAAGGAAATCCAACATCAATACTCCATGCTTGTTCCAAAAGACCGTGGGCATGACCATGCCTGCCAAGGTTTGGACACATGCCCTCTTCAGAGATGGTGAATCATAATGTTTCCATTGCTTCGACTGGGCTTTAGTGTCTGGATCATAGTGATGGACCCATGTTTCATCCTGCGTATGTTGAAGAAGTCTTCCTGATTTTCTTGGCACATGGCCAAAAGTGCCTGGGAGCACGTGACTCATTCCTGCTTCTGGAAAGGTGTGAACAACCAGGGAATCCATCACGTAGACAACTTCCACATGTGCAAAATGTTCATGAATGACTTTTTTCCCCCCACAGACCTCACACTGGTCTTGACATCTTGGGCTAGTTCAATTCAATTCAATTCAACTTTATTTATATAGCGCCATTTCACAACAACAGTCATCTCATAGCACTATCAACTGTAGGGGGAACCCCCACAGTTGCAGAAAGACCCCAGCAATCAGGCGATCCCCTGTGAGCAAGCACTTGGCGATGGTGGAGAGGAAAAACTCCCTTTTAACAGGAAGAAACCTCCAGCAGAACCAGGCTCAGAGAGGGGCAGTCATCTGCTGCGACTGGCTGGGGGGTGAAGGGATAGAGAAGATGAAAAGAACAGACATGTAGAGAGCAAACAGCACGATGGGGACTCAATCTATGGGAGAGAACAAACAGATGTTAATGACCAGCAAAAAAAAAAAAAATTTCATTGAGAGTGAAGAAAGGAGTGAGGCCCAGTGCATTACTGGAGGTCCCCCGGCTGACTAAACCTATTAGTAGCATAACTAAGGGAGGGTTCAGAAACACATGATCCCTCCCTAGTTGTAGGCTATATCAAAAAGGTAGGTTTTAGCCCTATTCTTAAGAGATCGAGTCTGACTCCCGAATCCAGATTGGCAGCTGGTTCCACAGGAGAGGAGCTTGATAACTGAAGGCTCTGCCTCCCATTGTACTTTTGGAGATTCTAGGTATTACAAGTAATCCTGCATTTTGGGAGCGTAGTGCTCTGTTAGGATAATACGGTAGTATCAGATCTTTTAAATAAAAAGGAGCCTGATTGTTTAGAGCTTTGTAAGTAAGAAGAAGGATTTTAAACTTAATTCTAAACTCTACGGGAAGCCAATGAAGGGAGGCCAGAACCGGAGAGATATGATCTCTCTTTCTAGTACCTGTTAAAACTCTTGCTGCAGCATTTTGGATCAGCTGAAGACTTTTTAAAGATGTTTTAGGACAACCTGATAATAAAGAATTACAATAATCTAATCTCGAGCTAACAAAAGCGTGGATCAGTTTCTCAGCATCATTCTGAGACAAGATGCTCCTAATCTTGGCAATATTACGCAAATGATAGAAGGCAGTCTTAGAAACAAATTTAATATGTGAATTGAAGGACAGATCTTGATCAAAAATAATTCCAAGGTTCCTCACAGAGCTATTAAGAGAAAGAGTAACCGCATCCAAACTGAAAGTTTGATTTGGAAAGGAATTTCTAAGGTTTTTTGGACCAACAAGAATGACTTCAGTCTTATCTGAATTTAATAGCAGGAAATTACAAGTCATCCAAGCTTTGATTTCCTTAAGACAGGCTTCTAGCTTGGCTAATTGATTACTATCATCTGGCTTCATTGACAGGTATAAATGTGTGTCATCTGCATAACAATGAAAATGTATACAGTGCTTTCTAATAATGTTGCCTAACGGAAGCATATATAAACTAAAAAGGGTAGGGCCTAGCACAGATCCCTGTGGAACTCCATGACTAAGCTTTGAGTTGAAAGAAAACTCATTATTTACATGAACCAACTGGAACCTATCAGATAAATAAGATCTAAACCACTACAATGAACTTCCATTAAGTCCAACATAGTGTTCTAATCTATCAAGTAGAATATTATGATCGATAGTATCAAAAGCTGCACTAAGGTCTAAAAGGACAAGTACAGAAACCAGTCCATTATCAGATGCGATGAGGAGGTCGTTAGTGACCTTCGCTAAGGCTGTTTCAGTACTATGATGGATTCTAAACCCAGACTGAAACTCTTCAAGTAAACCATTTCCCTGCAGGTGGTCAAATAACTGCGTAGCAACAACTCTTTCTAAGATTTTTGAAATGAAAGGGAGATTAGAGATTGGTCTATAGTTAGCTAAAGCTCCTGGATCTAGCGTTGGCTTTTTGAGTAAGGGTTTAATTACAGCCGTTTTAAAAGCCTGCGGTACATGGCCTAAAGTTAATGAAGAATTGATTATATGAAGAATAAAGCTACCAATAAGTGGGAAGACTTCTTTAAATAACCTGGTAGGAATAGGGTCTAAAAGACAAGTTGAAGGTTTGGATGAGGAAACTATTTTGTCTAACTCACAAAGGTCGATTGGAGTAAACTCATCAAGACAGACATCAATTGAAGGAGTTGTAGTAGTTACAGTATTTAAGTTAACTGTGGGAAGAATCTGATTGATTTTATCTCTGATGGATGAAATTTTATTATTGAAAAAGTTCATAAAGTCCTGACTAGTAAGCTCTAAGGGAATGCTAGGATTGACAGAGTCCTGACTCTTTGTCAACCTGGCTACAGTACTGAAAAGAAACCTGGGATTATTCTTGTTCTCTTCTATTAATGCAGAATAATAACTCGTTCTAGCTTTTCTAAGAGATTTTTTATAAATTAAAAGATGATTTCTCCAAGCTAAATAGATTTCATCTAAATTGGTGGAGCGCCATTTTCTTTCTAATTGACGAGCCTTCTGTTTTAAGCTATGAGTTTCTGTGTTGAACCAAGGAGTTAGAAATCTCTGATTAGACTTTTTCTTTTTTAAGGGGGCCACCAAGTCTAGAGTCTGATGCAGAGAAGCTGTAACACTATCCACCATGTTATCAATTACAGAAGGAGCAAGCTGTCTATAGCTTATTTCCGTTGTGTTGACACATGGCATAGAGGAAACAATCTGCATAAATTTGGTAACAGCATCATCTGAGAGGCATCTACTGTAATAATATTTTTCTTTAGGAGCCAAATAGTCAGAAATAGTAAAATCAAAGGTTAACAGACAATGGTCTAACAGTACAGGGTTATGAGGAGACACTACAAGATTTTCTATTTCTATGCCATATGTCAGAACAAGGTCCAACGTATGATGGAGGTAACGAGTAGAATTTCCTACTTTCTGAGAAAACCCAATCGAGTCTAATATTGAATTAAATGCCACATTAAGGCAGCCACTATCTACATCCACATGTATATTAAAGTCCCCTACTATAATTATTCTATCAGATTTCAGCACTAAATCAGCTAAGAAATCAGCAAATTCGGATAAAAATTCTGAGTAGGTTGATGGGGGACGATAAACTATAGCAAATAAAATTGGGTTTAACCTAAAATCGCTAAAGTGCCCAATACTGAGGACCAGGCCCTCAAAGGAATTATAACATGTTTTTTGCTTTACATTAACTAGTAATTTGGAATGGTAAATTGTTGCTACTCCTCCTCCACGACCAGAACTTCTGGGATTTTGACAGTTTAAATAACCAGAGGGAGTTGATTCATTTAAACCAACATAATCCTCTTGCCCTAACCAAGTCTCTGTAAGGGATATTTAATCAATCTGATGATCAATTAACAGATCATGGACTAACAGAGACTTGGGAGTTAGAGATTAATAAACCACATTTAATTTTTAAATTATGAGGAGGAACAGAGGCCAAATCATTCAATTTAGAGGCTTTATGTTTAATTTGAGTTTTATCAATATTTTGCTTAATCACTTTGGGATGCTTATATATTATATTTTTATTTACTTTGGAGGGAGCAGACAATGATTCTCTGATGGGGAAGACAGGGGCTAAGCTGAGGGGTGGCAGACATTTGGCGGTTGCCAAATGGTTAAGTGGCAATTCTCCAAAATGGTGGCCTCCACTTGCCGAATGGTGTCTTCATCAGTAGTGCACTGTGGTCACTCAGGTATGGGTGCTGTTTCCACTGATGTCCAACCACACTTGAACTGTTGATGCCAGTGCTTGACTATGTTGTACGATGGGGCATCCTCCCCATGAGTCGCTTTCATCTCATTGAACATCTCCCGTGATGTGTGACCTCTCTAGTACAGGAACCTGATGTCTGCTGTACATTCAACTGGCTCCATGATCACACCTTACTCCACCTTAACACCTATAAAAGAGAAACTCTTAGGAGCTCAGAGCTGCAAATTACCACATGACCTATAGAGATAGGTATTATTATACATGTGCAATTTCAGCCTCCAGCAATAACTGGAAGTGGGTCAGGGGAAATCTTTGATGAGCAGCCCTCATACACATGCTTAGATGTTAGAAAACAACTGAGGGAAAAACAATGTTTATTCTCCATTTCATTAAATGGGCTAGCTGCACTATGCATGCCAGGTTACAAAAATCAAGGGGTATGCGACCAGCCACAACAGCATGAAAGCAGGTCATGTTGTAACAGATCTGATGGCACTTTTGTAGATGTGAAGGGACTAGGACAGCACCACGAATTTCCCTCTGGGATTAGTTACAAACAAACAAATGTTGGGAATTGATAAAACCTTTGCTATAAAGTTTTGCGCTACCTTGGGGGAAATGGCTTGTTAGTGTGCTGTCTGTTTGTGTGAGATTTAATGCAATAATTAGCCTCATTATCTATAATTTCCACAGTCTTCCTGCTCCAGTGACACAGAACAATGAAGACTGGTCAGTCTTTTGCTAAGCTTTCATATCTAGGTCATGCAACGTCACTCGTAAACATGCCTTAGCCTAGCAAGTAATCATTCTGGACCAAATATAGTTAGTTTTTATTATTAATATAATAAACGCATGTTTAAAACTCAAAGCTGCTTAAAATTCCAGAAAACATAAGCTCACATTTATTTGATTACTTTGTGTAGTAAGCTACAATACATTTGTGAAATTGTTCTGGTTTTCTCATATCAGTCTGATGAGATTTGGGTTAGTACATGGTTTTCTAAAAATGTATATTTAAAACACATCTTACTACATTCTTTTCCAAGAAATACAAAGTTTAAAAAAGGTAAAGCTGTTTAGACGGATATCTCTATAAACATATTTCTACCAAAGAGAAAAAAGTTTTAGAACAAAATTAAATGTATGATGTGGGCACCCAGCACAATGCAGACTGATAATATTCACCCTCAGCAGGGATGGCATACGAACAGAGAGCCCCTCGGGGGACAACCAGAACAATGACTATTGTTATACATCCCCGGATTAAGGAGAGGAAGTCCGACCCCAGTTAATCACGTGATGGATATGTATTGATATGTAGTGACTGATATGTATATCAATATGTAAATGTGCCATGCATTCTCTTTTGTCTGTATAAAAGAGCTGACTTTCCATGCCTCACAGAGCACACACACACACACACACACACACACACACACACACACACACACAGAGCACTACAGTGTGTCTCATGATGATGGAGGAATAAAACTCTGAAACCTTCAGCTCGTTGCATCTCGTCTGAACTTATTTTGTTCCTCCACACTGGTTACCCTTGATGAAGAATGGAACACGAGGCGAACACCCCGGTGATCACCCCGACCAGGAAAGCCTCAGCACCCGTCATGGTGCACTCCTCGCCTGACGCATGACCGTCTGCTCCCTCTCACCGCACTGTGGATCCCAGAGGACCAGAGAATGCCTGCAACCTCTTCATCCTCACCAGAGCGCAGCACTGGGACCAAAACGCACCATAATCGACATGAGCAAACGAAGGAAGCAGCCTGAATGGGGACAATCATCAACGCCGACTGCACGGATTTTCACCGAGCTCCCCGACTCTGACTAAACTCTGGACAGCGCAACTGCCAGCTATGTGGTCACTGCGCCAAGCGCGCGCCACGCACGGGACAGAACCGGCTCCACAGACTGATACAGCGTCCTCCGCCGCTGCACATGCCCGAGAAAAACAGCCGATCACCACCCTCGGAACCTTCAGGGCTGCTCACGCACCTGGAGCAGACGTGCAGCCCGCACACAGGACTTTGTATGGGTTTCTCAGCCGCGGCGCACAACGGGAATTTAGCCAATTGCTTTCCCTGATGACTTTAGGGCTGCTTCCCACACCTAAAGCCAAACTGCCGAGTCCCTGACACAGCTTCAGTTGTTTCACAGCTGCTACGCATCCTCGGGGAATTTGGCCGCTCGCTTTCCCCACATCCTCGTTGGATCGAGCCGCAGGAGGAGTCAGATAAAATGTTTTTTTTCACAGCCACTGTGGATCTCCGCCAGGCTTAACGGGGAAGTCCCTCACCATCACGGATCCACACACAATTTTTGTGCGGCCCAGACACCTTTGACGTCCCAGGCTGGCACTCGCTTACTCCCACCCCCTCCCTCTCCTCCTGCACAGAGCTTTTCCCGCACCTCACTCCCTAAGCCGGCTGATCGCCGTCTGGTTCCATTACGCACGACTGCACACCGGCCCGTGCGCCCACGAACCACGGCCGTTCAACGTGCTGGAACTCGGAGCGGAGCACACTGCCCTTTTCCACCCCTCCCCCATTCCCCCCACGGACTGACATGCCCTCCGACAGTTCTACCGGAGCTGGAGCCAAACGACGTGTGTGTGGGGGGGGGGGGGGGGTCACAGCCCCTTCTGACCATTCTGGGGGGAGCCATGTGGGCACCCAGCACAATGCGGACTGATAATATTCATGCTCAGCAGGGATTGCATACGGACAGAGAGCCCCTAGGGGGACAACCAGAACAATGACTATTGTTATACATCCCCGCATTAAGGAAAGGAAGTCCAGCACCAGTTAATCACGCGATTGATATGTATTGACTGATATGTATATCAATATGTAAATGAGCCATGCATTCTCTTTTGCTGTATAAAAGAGCTGACTTTACATGCCTCACAGAGCACACACACACATAGCACAGCGCACAGCGCTACAGTGTGTCTAATGATGATGGAGGAATAAAACTCTGAAAACCTTCAGCTCGTCGTACCTCGCCTGAACTTATTTTGTTCCTCCACAATGAATATGAAAAACCAAGTTCAGCAGAATTGGTTGTGTTTTTAAGAGTCTTTCACTTTAAAAAATAATTTCTTCCCAATTTTCTAATCCACCACCTTGACAGAACTTACAAATAATATAGAGCATTTTACATAAATCATCATCAACTTGAAGACAACATGTGCACATCGTTGCCTCAACTAAACAAACATTAAACAATACTTGGGCAACAGCATCTGGAGAAGTCTTTCTCCACCAGTCACCTCTGTCCACTGGCCTACAGATCGCTCCACAGAAAACAAAAAACTCCACAAGGAAATCTAAAACTCCTGCTTCTTCTGACATTGATAAACCATTGTTTAAAGGGGTCACTGACTGCACGTTTTCCAAATTTAACAGCTCACACATGTATTAATGAATTGTTTGTGGCATATTTTGTTCACATTTTCTTTATTTTTTTAATTATGGAAGCAATTTTTTTTTCCTGGCTTTCTTGAAAGGCTCTGATTTAAAGTCTATCATTTTAAGATAAGATAAGATAAGATAAGATAAGACTTTATTAATCCCATACTGGGGAAATTCATTTGCTACAGCAGCACAAAGTCAGATAATCAAAACAGAAACCAAAAATTAAAAAAAACAATAAAAATCTACTAAAAACACAAGATCAGTAATCTTTAAAATATATACAAATTGTACTATATGCATCAGTAAAAATAATACACATACATGCATGTTTATAGCAAGTATTTATCCTATGTGTATATTGCACAGTCTAATAACTGTCGGGATGAAGGACCGACGGTAATGTTCAGTCCTACACAGTGGCTGTAACAGTCTACTACTAAAGGAGCTGCTCAGAGCCTCCATAGACTCATGTAGGGGATGAGAGGTGTTGTCCATAATAGACATTAGCTTAGCTAACATCCTTTCCACCACCACCTAAATGGAGTCCAGGGGACCAGCCAGGGCAGAACTTCCCTCTTGAGCAATCTGTTCAAACATTTCCTGTCCCACTCCGTGCTACCACTACCTCAGCAAACAACTGCATAAAAAATTGCAGAAAGTTCTTAATAATGACCTACAGACCCCAAATGACATCAGTCTGCCCAACAAATGGAGCCGACTTTGGCCCTTTTTGTACAGAGTTTGGGTGTTATCTGACCAGTCCAAATTATTATTGAGGAGAACAGCCCGGATTTTATAACTATCCACCACCTCAATGTCCAGACCATGGATATTTACCCGTGTAGTTGTTAATGGTTTCCTCCTAAAGTCAACCACCATCAACTTTGTCTTGTTGGAGTTGATGTAAAGGTGGTTGAGTTCATACCAGATAATGAAGTCAGAGATGACCCTCCTGTACTCCAGATCGTTTCCCTCTGAGACACATCCAACGATAGCTGTAACATTGGAGAATTTCTGAAGGTGACAGCTAGTGGAGCTATATCTGAATATCTTTAAGAAATATCCTTCAACTATTCAACTCTGCCCTCCTTCTTATATCAGTTAGTCATTAGCTGACTAGCTTCTAGTGTCCTTCTAGCTTGGATGAGCAGTGTTGGTTCACTGATCTACAGTCATTTGTGTATCTCACATCACTCCGGCCCATCTCCCAACAACCTCGCCGGGATGCCACAACAAACTGCCAGCACTGTGCGCCGGGTGACCCACCGATTACTGCAACCTGAGGCTGTTGACCAAGCCAAGCTGCCAAGCCACGTTATCTTAAAGGGCAGTGTCTCGTTCTGCAGTACTGTGCTCCTCTCCCACGGTCAGCTGGGGGATGCCCCATCACAAAGCAGCTCCCCTATGTTGCCTGCGAGAGTAAAGCGGAGTCGCATGGCGCCCCGGAGGATGGTGAGGGGAGCTGGCCGTGACAGCCAGCAGCTCCAGCCAGCAGTATCGGGTCGTGGTGTAGGCAGTTGCCATAATTAACATGCCAGCGCCGGTGACCTGCTGCGGAATTGGGGCGAAACCACTGGCAAATGGGCCGGAGCGATGCAAGGTATATTGTGGACTGTGGACCGGTGAACCAGATAGCAACAGGGATGGTTATTAGGGTGACTAAGATCTGAAGAAAACAAAACTATAAGCCACACTTGGTTCAAGCTTCCTGGTACTAGTGTTAGCTTGGGGGCTAATAGCTCAGGGGCTAATAGGCTACCTTTAGCACCCCTTCCATCTACATGACAGAAGTTAGGCAGGCCAATAATAGAGCAGAGGGCAGGTCTCAAAGACAGCGGTAACAGAGTTACGGAGTAACTCCCAACACAGTAACACACATTATTGTAATGCCACTATATTGCAGTAATGTGTTGTGTAATGAAATTACTGTTTAAAAATTCAGTAATGCGTTACAGTTACTGAAATTTGATCAGATGCGTTACTCGTTTTATTAATATGGATAGATATTTTTAGTGCAAATAAATAAATATACAAACTGACCCTACCATAGATGAGACGTTGCCGTCACTTGACGTGACCTGTTGCAAAGCACTGAGTCTTCATTACTGAGCGGAGGAAGAGATGAAGCTACTTTGTTTTTGTGCACATACACAGATGGTTTTTCCTTTGTCGTAGTTAAGGACAAAAGCATATTGGTGGGTTGCAAACTAAGTGCCGGTTGAGACCTACAGCGATCTTTAGAAGCACTTGAAAACAGCAACAAAGCTCTGACAAAGCTAGTGCTATGCTATGCTAACAACACCATGTTAGTGGATCTACTGTATTCTGAACAGCCACGGCTGGATGTAAAGTGGAAATACTCTTGTCTCCACACCCACAGCTGGATTTCAAGCACAGGTATGCATCTGGACAGTGTGTGACCCAGACCCTGGACCGTGATCCACAGAAATTAAAACACATTTACTTGCTACCTGGATAAAGATTACTGAAAAATGGATTTTGATCTCCAAAAGGAATTTAAGGGACTGGATCAGGTCTCTGTCACAGCAGACATTTGGACTGTGGATAATGGGCATTTTCTTTGCATCACTGCACATAGGATTCATATCATAAAGGTAAGATAAACATGGACAGTTTTATGCAGAGAAAACTCTCACTCTTGTGGAGTAATTCTCACTCTTTTTCCCTCTTTCACTCCACAAACCCTGTTTCTCACTCCAAAATGAAGAAATTACTGGCAATATCTTGTTGATTTTCATCAGATTTTTCCCACAATAAGAGCTCTTAAGGCAGGATGAAGCAGACTGAACATGTTCTAAAAGCTCTGTCTGAAACAGTCTATTTTCAGCCTGACATTAATAAGCCCATAATGTAATCCATTAACTAAATTATCTTGCTATGTGTGCAAGATGATTTAAGTATGCATTTAAAAGTAACGTGAAAGTTACTTTTCCAAGTAACTAATTACTTCAATCATGCAGTAATTGTAAAGTAAATCCATTACTTTTGAAAAGAAGTAATTAGTAACTGTAATTAGTTACTATTTTTAGTAACTTGCCCAACACTGATCGTGACTATGTGATTTAGACAGAAGAGTCAGAAATGTTTTGGGCATTTCTGGGAGAGAAAAACAAAATAAAGGCTGTATGGGTTTTGTTTTGTTTTTTTTAAGATAATTGAGAGTTTTGAATTCTTTTTATAATTAGGTGACCAGTAGATTCATCTCAGACGGTTAAAACCTACAAACACACCATTTTCAGTCAATGACCTCTTTAGGTCTCCTAGCAGTCAGTGCGTTATAATTGATTGCACAATCGTGGTACCCTTTCTGTGAGGAAAAGCTTGAAAAGCATGCAACAGTGAGCTGCCAGGCTTCATCTTTAAAAATCTGCCCAACAGGTTTGTCTTCGTGTCAGCCCAATGTGATCAACCTTGGTTTTCAGGTGTCCTGTTGTCGATCCTATTGTTAACGTTTCCTCTGACATCACTGCAAATGCAACTGCCTGAACTCAGCTTTGTTGGTGTTCATTTCATCCACACCTGAGGAAAGTCTAATTTCTATGCATCTTTTCCTTCAACAAGAATCCTGCTTCCATTTCAGCCATCCTGCTCACAGCACATGGTTAAAAACAGAGAGACAGTGCATCTGCAGACACAAACAACTGTGCAGTGAAATGGCTTCACTGCTCATGTTATCTGTACCTCTGTGGACAGTTCACCCACCAATGTCCTCCCCTGTACAGACCAGGAAATATCGCAACAAGAAACAAAAGGAAAAAGAGAGACGGGATGAGGAGCAAAATCAACGCTACCAATCAAGGAAAACGTACTTTTAAAATAAAAGATCTGAAAACATCCAGTTCAGCCTACTATAATCTACTGATACTCCACACCCAACACTGCCACAGCAATCATGCCTCAATACAGGAAATAAACAGCATACCTTGTTTTTTGCTTACTCACACACAGATTCTTCAGCCTATTCTTTAATCTTTATCTTTATCATTTGAGGACGTTGGGGGATGAGGGAAAAGATGGGTCCAGGTTTCCCAGAAGGCCTTCTCTCCCTGCTGCTCTCTCCTGCAATTGACAATCTTTAACCTCGGCTGCAGGCTGACGATTGGCTCGAGCACCACACGGAGGTACCTGATTGGATGCTCGGCTCAGTGTGCCACACAGCCTCTCTTCTCCCCGCTCTCCTCAAGCACAGTGCTGCAATGCAGAGAGGACTGAGCCTTGCAGTCACCAAAAGAATCCTAAAAACCAAAAGCCTCTCTTCTTTAAAGCCATATAATGGCTGTATACCATTTTTTAAAGTCACACATGTGATGTGAGCTTTACAGGAAGAGGAGCGGATTCCCTTCCTTGCTGTGCGTTCATCCAGCGTATGTGTGTGGCTTCCATTTTGAAGGTACTCTCTCTCCTTCTGTCTCTGACCACTGTGCACACAGCACTCGGCATACACACATGGCTCCAGTCAAATCTGCCGAGCAGGACCGCTTTGCAGCTTATGATGCACGTCGTTGTGCAGACACACAGAACAGGCCCTGATACTGGACACGCAAACGGGCTGAAAATGTCACAGGCCTCCCAGATGGCATTGACTGCAAAACCTGCTCTCTCTATGCTTTCTCACCATATACTGTCATATCGCTAGTAGTGCTGCAATGATTAGTCGACTAATCGATTAGTTGATCATCAGAAAATTAATCGACAACTAATTTGATAGTCGACTAATTGCCTGTGTGCCCTTTCCAGGAAAAATTCTAAAAAATATGAATGTTTCAGGCTCTAAAACATGAAAAACTGCCACTTTTCTTGCTTGTGTATTATGAGTTAAATAAATTATGGTTTTGTAACGTCTGACAGCTGTGTTGCTCCAAACATTCTTGACTAATCTGTCAAGTTTCAAACTCATGTTTGATGGGTCATTATTTTTTATTTAGCCATGGGGACTGCTTATAAAACATTATATTAAAGGCAGAGACTGAGAACAAGGTGATATTCTCAGGTGTGCAGACTTAACCAGGTGAGGTAAAACATGACCTGGAGCCCTGAACAGGAGCCCTGCCAACAGGATGCAGAGATGGCGGACACGATTAGTCGACTAATTGAAAAAATAGTCGTTAGATTAGTCGACTACCAAAATAATCATTAGTTGCAGCCCTAATCGCTAGGTGATCTGAGCAAACACTGTAAGTAATGCTGGTCATTTTTGGTAGACAAAAATGTATTTACTTTTTATACAGGTAACACAAAATTAAAAGGTGTGACTCCCCGAAATGCTGGCACATGAATCACAGTGGCAACAGACACAGAGAAGCTCTGTCAAACAGAAACACGCAGGTTTATAACAAAGGCTCAGAAAGCTGCTCAGTCCACACTGTTACTTCCTTTAGACTTTTAACCTTCACCATGAAGGACGGACTTAGAGCTTGACATGAAAAAAAAAATGTTCTCAGATGTGCAATCAGTAGTTTGGGTTAGCTGCAAGTTCAAGAATTTCAAACCAGTCACTTGAAATATTTCAACTGTGATCACATCAGAAGCAAATCAGCAGCTTTTATACATCAATTCAAACGTGTCAGGAGGGGGGGGGGGGGGCTTTAAATATAGATGCCTAGCTAAATGCCTGGTGTGTGTGAAGGTGTAATGCAGGTTTTAGAGTGTCTGCATCAGTCCCACACACTGCAGTGGAATGAAAGGATTAAACACATTACCAGGAACCATTCACAAAGCACTGAATGGTGGATTGGCTTTTTTCACTCGGTGCAGACCACTCCTGAATCCTGCTCAACTTCGTGCACACCATTATAGCAAGGCCACATTAACCATGGTTACGTTTTACCCTCTATGAAAGATACAGTCCACCAACAGCACACATCCTCCAACAATTATTTTTAAAAAATACTTCCGATTAAACCATTTTTTTTTCTAAAAAATGGTACTAAAAAGGCTAAAATTGTGACACTCTTAATCTGATCCATGCACACAGAAGACACCAGTGTATAAAAACAGATCCAGTCTAACCTGCTCGACTTCAGAAAGGATATTCAAGCCTCTCTGGATGAGATGAGATGTTTGTGAGGATCCTTTTCAGAGGAAGTCCTTCCCTTCTTCTTTCCTTCTCCCTTACATACAAATACCCAGTGTGCTTGGAGCAGAGGGACAGAAAGGGGAAGCTCTATAAAATGGCTGACACTCAGCAGCCGAGAACAACACTGGGAGGCAGTGCACACCATTAGGCTGAGGCAGGTCCTCCAGCCCGGCAATAAATGAGCAACTGCAACGTATTTGGTCTGCACATAATTGGTATTTTAGAAAGCTGGACATATGGCTTGCAGGATTAGGCTCTTTAGAGGTGCATTTCTTAACCCCCAGTTAAAAGGGCATCATTCTGGTGTAACTACTGACTTAGATGTAGAAAACTCTGGCAATTAAATACAGATTAATATAGTCTTTTCTTCATTGCCGTATTTGTCTGGCAAACAATTGCCAGCAGTGCCATGCTGCCTTGCTCCCATTCCTGTTTGAGGCCTAAATTAAACTTGCTGTGCTGTCAGTTCACCATCTGTTAATTCCTCTGGGAAGTCCTCTCTAAACTGTCTGTCTCTTCCATCCTGCCCGTTTCCCTCACAGGGCCAGTCATCTTGGCAACACAGGCCGGCTGACAGCCCCAAAACCTGAGTTCTGCTGTGAGCTTGACAAAAAGAAGAAGGTTTCTCAGTGAAAACATGCAATGACCTTATATTTGACCCATGGGCCTCAACTCTCCACAGAGTCGCCCAGTAAGCAGAGGCTGGCAGCTTCACTGCACCACGCTATGCTCTCCTTCCACACTCCACTCCTACGCTGTGGGGTCACAAATGCTCTTCCCCCCTCCCCCCTCAAGTCTGTCAGACAAACCTGCATTATTACTCAGGAACAGATCACACAAGGTGGGCCAGTGCCTTATTATCAACAGTAGTAATACATGTGGAAATAAAGATGAAAATAAGGCTTACCTCTGTGGATGCATGGTTTAAAAAAACACTCTGTGTGATATGTCAATGCTTATTAAAACATGGAGGACAGCCCTGTCAGCCCTCAGCCTACTCACAGCACAGTCACGGCTCTCTAAAGCCGTCCGACTTCACTGCTCTGTTGAAAGCCTCGCTCAGACTGGTCCCGTGCGCTGGCGAAATGTAAGGCAGCTGCTGATTGGCTCCAACATTTCCTGGCTGCTTGTCTTTTGTTTAGCGCAGGCAAGCTGAAACGCAGTACTCAGGGCAAGCATGAAGGGCTAGGCCCAGAGCAACAGAGCACCCATTTACTGTGCAGATGTGGTCAGAGGAAGGCTATATGCAGTTAGTGTTTCATAAACACCCATGGAGGAGAGATTCAGTGTAGCTCTAAGTGGTAGTCAGAGCCCATGTGTCCCGAAGAAGGTGTATGACTCACAAGCCTCCACATTTAGCTTAAAATAACAATCACAGGTAAAAAATGAAGAAGCTGCGAGATAAATAAAACAGAAGGGTGGGTTGGCACTACGTGGGATACAACTTGTCTGTTCTGTGAAGGTTTAATAGTAGTGCTAAACATGCAGATTAAATAACTGTCATGTGAGACATCTGATCCTGGCCTTTTAACTGCCTGGGGTGTAAATCATGTGACTTCAGATTAAAAATCTCAGTTTCTGTTGTACTATACATCCATGGAAAATAATTCATCATTATCAACACAAGAGCTCCTGTTGATCAAAAAAACAAAAACAAAACAAAAAACATAATACTTTATGTTACATTTTAAGGGGATGTATGAAAATTCCATTTTTTTCAGTGGTTTTGTGCATGTCTATTTGGATATCTGGAGTTTTTACTAATGGGGAAATTCCTTCAACCCTGTCAGTATTAGGGTCCACCTTGGGCCAAGTGTTGGATATTATATTATATATGTATTAGTATGGAGGTGCCCTGAGGTAGAGAGGGGGTGACGCTCCGCCTCCGGGGGGTGGTGTCACCTGGGGTATAAAAGGCCACAGCGGGAGACATTTTGTCTCTTCACTGTGGCTCTCATGCAGAATCAGAATCAGATTTATTGCCATTGTTCATGTGATACACAAACTAGGAATTTGTCTCGGTGCCATGCTGCAACATTAAAAACATAATGAGAAAAAGGGATAAACTAAAAAACTAAAGGACTAGAAACGTGCAATAAGTGTAGAAAAATAAGTAATAACAAGTAATAATAATAATAATAATACTAGTAATAATGAGTAGTACTAGTCAAGGCAGTTTTAAAAAATTAGCATGTAGCAGATAATGTGAAGTACCACATAGTGCAGTCAATAATGCAACAGAAAAACAGTGATGATTGACACGAGTCTGGTTGAGCTGCTGTACATAGTGCACGAGAGTCAAAAGTCACTTAGTGTTCAGCAGTCTGATGGCAGAGGGGAAAAAGCTGTTCATGTGCCGGGAGGTTTTAGTCCGAATGGACCGAAGCCTTCTACCTGAGGGGAGGGGGGCAAACAGCACGTGACCAGGATGTGAAGGATCGGCTATGATCCGGCCAGCACGCCTCCGGGTCCTGGAGATGTACAGGTCCTGGAGAGATGGGAGCTTGCAGCCTATCACCTTCTCAGCAGTGCACACGACGCGCTGCAGCCTTAGTCTGTCCCTGGCAGTGGCTCCTGCGTACCACACAGTTATGGAGGAGGTGAGGATGGACTCGATGATGGCCGTGTAGAACTGCACTAACATCTTGGTGGGTAGCTTGAGCTTCCTCAGCTGCCGCAGAAAGAACATCCTCTGCCGGGCCTTTTTGATGAGGGAGCTGATGGTTGGCTCCCATTTGAGGTCTCGGGTGATGGTGGTGCCCAAGAAGCAGAAGGAATCTGCAAAGGTGATGGGAGAGCCTGTGATGGTGAGGGGGGCAGGGGGGATGTGACTTTCCTGAAGTCCACAATCATCTCCGCTGTCTTCAGAGCATTCAGCTGCAGGTTGTTGTGGCTGCACCAGGACACCAGCTGGGCCACCTCTTCCCTGTAGGCGAACTCGTCACCATTGGAGATGAGCCCGATGAGGGTGGTGTCGTCCGCAAACTTAATCAGCTTAACAGACTGGTGGGAGGAGGTGCAGGAGTTGGTATAAAGGGAGAAGAATAGGGGGGAAAGTACACAGCCCTGGGGTGATCCAATGCTGATGCTAACAGAGTCTGAGACAGACTTCCCCAGCCGCACATGCTGTCTCCGGTCCGTCAGGAAGTCGGTGATCCACCTGCAGAGGGAGTCAGGCACGTTGAGCAGGGACAGCTTGTCCTGGAGCAGATCGGGGCGGATGGTGTTGAATGCGGAGCTGAAGTCCACAAACAGAATCCTGGCGTAGGTTCCCGGGGAGTCCAGGTGCTGCAGGATGGAGTGGAGGGCCAGGTTGACTGCGTCGTCCACAGACCTGTTAGCACGGTAGGCAAACTGCAGCGGGTCTAGGAGGGGTGTGGTGATGGACTTGAGGTGAGACAGGACCAGGCGCTCAAAGGACTTCATGACTACAGAGGTGAGCGCTACAGGTCTGTAGTCGTTAAGTCCAGTAATCCGTGGCTTCTTGGGGACAGGGATGATGGTGGAGGATTTGAGGCAGGTCGGCACGTGACATTGCTTAAGGGACATTGCAAGGGACATTGCAAGCGTGGTGATTCCTGTGTTCCTGTTCACGTGTAATAATAAAACTACAAAACCTCACCTCAACTCCTCATTAATTAGAGACATAGCATTTGGCGACGAGGATACACGGCATGGAGAGGGCTGCTACCACATTTTGTCCATTTTTGGAGGCTCCAGGTGAGCTGCTGGTCCCTTGGGCCAGGTGGTATGTGGCCTTTGAGAATTATCTCACAGCACTGGACCTCGGCAACCTGGACGAATTGCGTGCAAGGGCTATTCTGGTCCACAACTTAGGTATGGAGGGCCAGAGGATCCTGAGCACACTTGGAGGAGGTGACACATTCGGCGATGTGGTGCGGCTCATGGCGAGCTACTTCCGCACCCCTGAAAACACCATAATGCGGAGCATCCAGTTCAGACAGTGACGCCAGCGACCAGGGAAATTGGTTCAGCAGTTTGTGGCAGACCTTTGGCAGCTGGCGAGTGAGTGCAGGTTCGGGGCCTTGGAGGAGGAGATGGTCCGCGACCAGCTAGCGGAGCACATGGCGTATTCCTCCACGAGGGTCCGTCTGCTAACTCATGCTGGTGAGCTAACGCTGCTAGCAGCCATGGAGCTAGTGCAACAATACGAGGCAACGGATAAACTCACAAGGAACCTTGGCGACATGGAGGTCCCGCCCAGGAACGATAAGCAGTGGAAGGCACTGGCCTTGGATCTGGATGACGGCAGCGACGATGAATATGCAGCTGTTGTGAAGATTAGGTCCGCCCCTGGGACGTCAAGATGCTACGGCTGCGGATCCAGCAGGCACCGCTATAAAGCGAGGGAGTGCGCAGCAAAGGGGAAGCGTTGTGGACAGTGCGGTTTGTTCCACCACTCACCAGGGTCTGCCGAAATTTTGAAAAGGAAGACCGGGGGCCAGAAAAGGGGGCTCCGGCTAAGAAGACACCCACAGTGGTCCACACAGTTTCGCCCAGCACAGACGGACGTATCCTGTGTAACATCACGCTAGACGGAGTGCCAATCCCGCTGATGGGATTGGCACACGAGGTCAGCAACTTCCATCTTAAATTGGATGACGGTGAAGACTTTCTTCCCAAACTATAGGGTGAGCAGGACGGACATCGCCTGTTATGGCTATGGTAACAACCCCTTGGATATTGTGGGCTCGGTGTGGCTCTCAGCGAGGTACAAGTCGGCCTCTATGTGCGCAACCGAGTTCATGGTGTCTCGCGAAGGGAACAGCCTGATGGGCTGCGACCTGTTGTACGGGCTTGGGTTTTCTATTGCCTGCGGTGTTGTGAGGAGTGGTCAGGCAGTGGACTTTGGGACCGGCCCTTCTACGTGGGAAGCGGTGAAGAATCATGGGACTCGGGCTGGCCCAGACCGAGTGGGGGGGGGGGGGGGGGGCCCACCAGCACTAAGATATGGCACCATGGCGGGTATCCTGTGCCAATGTTTGCGGTACCCTGGACGAGGGACCCGAACAGCACGGTTTGACGCCCATAGAGTTGGATGGATTCACTGAGCAGGCGCAGCGTGGTTCCGGTGGCCAGCTGAGTGCCACTGTTAAGCCGGATGCTGACATGGCCAACTCAGCGCAACGAATGAAAGCGATCGGGGCCTAGACAAGTCCTAGACGTGCCCAAAATAAAAACCAGGGATAGAGCTCAGGCTGGATCGGTGGGACGCTATGACACCGTGTGGGAACCAGTTCACTACGACGTGGACACATGAAGTCAGTGAGTGCTCCCCTGGGTGTGGGTGATGACGTGCGCCCTAGGGTCGGGTCTCGGCTTGGACAGGTCCATAAGTCAAGGGAGCAGTGGAGTGACCAGGGTGATCTGCAGGTGGTATGGACCGGTGATGACGGTTACCTTGAGCTGACCGATGGGTCCAGATGGCACCCGAACGAGCTGCAGTGTTTGGAGAAGGGGAGACGCCAGGGCAGCTTGTCTCCGGTGAAGAAACGACAGAGACGCTCTGGCAGCGGGCCGTGGGACGGACGCTCCAGGGAGGAGTTGCCGGAAGACCGGTAGTGGGACTTTAGTTTCTATGTTAACGGGCTGACGGTGTGTCTTATTGAGGTGTTTTTATGGCTTATATTGCTAATGTTATTGGTTTGATAAAAAAAAAAGAAGAAAAGAGATGACCACCATTGTGTGTGTGTGTGTGTGTGTGTGTGTGTGTGTGTTAAATGGGGTCGCACAGAGGTGTGAACACGGTAATTGAGTGTGTGATATGCAAATGTGCCCTGTATTTTCTTTCAAGGTTTGCCCATGTTGTGGGGTGGGACTGTTTTAGTAAGGAGTCTTGGGACCACCATTGTGTAATGTGTATAGTTATTTGTTGTTCGTAATGTCTATAATGTACATATTCTCTCGGGATTAATTTATTTTTTGTGAGTGGCCCTTTTATGTTCATTGACTGTCTTTTTTTTTACTCTGATGGTGGAGTGGTCCGCCGGGCCAGTGTGGTATGTGTGGATAGGTCTGTATACTTCTGTGTTTAGAGTGTGAGTCGGGTGTAAATTTTGGAAGGGATGATGACAAGATTAGTGTGTCTGCCTTTTTTTCAAGGGGGGGGGGGGGTGTAGAATGTTGGATATTATATTATATATGCATTAGTATGGCGGTGCCTTGAGGTAGAGAGGGGGTGACGCCCCGCCTTTGGGGGGTGGTGTCACCTGGGGTATAAAAGGCCACAGCGGGAGACATCTTGTCTCTTCGCTGTGGCTCTCATGCAAGCGTGGTGACTCCTGTGTTCCTGTTCACGTGTAACAATAAAACTACAAAACTTCACCTTGACTCCTCATTAATTAGAGACGTAATACCAAGTACTACTCATGAAATGAGTGGTTTTGATTTGGCTCCAGTTGTCCCTGCTGGAAAAACCAGCATAGACCAGCATGCTGGTCACCAGCATGATTTGTTGTGTTTTGAAGCTGGTCATACCAGCATACTATGCTGGGTTCGTGTTGGTTTAGCTGGTGGACGAGCAATAAAATGTTGGTCTACACTGGGTTTTCTATGCTGGTTTTTCCAGCAGGTGTGACATGAGAACCGGAGTTCACTAGAATGACACCACCATCCCCGCTTTATCTCCACCCATTTGTGGGACTTTCTAAACCTACATTGACAGTGCTACTATGACTACTACAAAGTTAGCTTAATGACCGGGGTTTTAATTGCTAATTTCTTTAGAGGGGTCATTGACTGTGCTTTTTCCCCCATTGTAACAGCTCACACGTGTCTTAATGAGGTGTTTGTGACATATTTTGTTCACATTTTCTTTAATTTTTTTTAATTATTACAGCAAATTAGTTTTTTTTTCTGGCTTTCTTGAAATGCTCTGATTTAAAGGCTGTCACTTTAAGAAACTTCTTTCAGCTGTTCAACTCCGCCCTCCCTCTTATGTCAGTTAGCCATTAGCTGAGTAGCTTCTAGCCTCATTCTAGCTTGGATGTGCAGCACTGGTTCACCGATCCACAGTCGTTTGTGCATCTCACATCACCCCAGTCCACCCCCCACCAACAACCCCGCCGAGATGCCACAACAAATCGCCAGCACCACGCGCCGGGTGATCCACTGATCACCGCAACCCAAGCTGCTGGCTGAGCCATGGGATCTCAAAGGGCAAAGTCTTGCTCCACAGTACTCAGCTCTTCTCCCATGGCAAGTGGCTCTCCTACGCTACCCTCGAGAGTATGCCTGGAGGATGGTGGGGGAGCTTGCGGTGACAGCCAGCAGCTCCAGGCAATACCCCCAAGTCGCTGCAACTGCCTGCGCAGCCCACCCAGGGATGCTGCCTGGAGCTGCAGGCTCTCACAGTCAGCTCCCTGTGACCAGCATGCCAGTGCCAGCGACCCGCCGTGGAACCATGCCAAAACCACTAACAGATGGGCTGCAGCAATGCAAGGCACACTGCAGACCGGTGAACCAGGTGGTAACAGGGATGGCTATTAGGGTGACTAAGAGTTGAAGAAAATGATATAAGCTACGCTCAGTTCGAGCTTCCAGTTACCAGTGTTAGCTTGGGGGCTAATTGCTCAGGTGCTAATAGGCTACCTTTAGCACCCCTTCCATCTACATGACAGACAGCTTGGCAGGCCAATAACAGAACAGTGGCAACCCACTGCCACTGCCACCCACCCAACGCCAACCCACGCCAAAAGCCAACCCACCGCCGTCTCAAGGACGGCGGTGGATTGGCCGCAGAGGGGTCCGGGGTCCGGGGCAGAGCCCCGGTAGGGGGAGCAAGGGGGGGCGAAGCCCCCCGAAGCTCCTGGGTTTTTATGATTTTTAAGTACCAGAACTGTGCTTAAATGACATAAAACAAACAGCTGAATGCCACTTATTACTGTATAATACCGCTGCCAATAGTGCACATACCTTGTCGGGGTGCAGCGACTTGCGTGCCTCAGCAACCCCCGGAGCTATGTCGACGGGAGCCTAGTGGTCCCAGAAGGTTCAACCATGTCGAACAGGTCCACGTGGGGTAGAGGCCAGACTAAAGAGTGCACCCTGGTCCTCCAGGTTGGGGGTTGTGCAGCATGTAACAAATCACTCACGTAAAACCCAAGTTTTGTTACAGCAACAAATGTCCCAATGGCGGAACAGGCGGAGAGGAGAGCGAACTCCCAACGGCTGTGAAGGCGGAGGAGGACAGACAGTTGCACGGGAAGAAGGGTCTCGGAAAGCCTTGGCAGGCAACCTTTCTACAGGGTGGACCAAGCTCTCGACAGCCCAGCCATGGAAGGCAGTTGGTCTAGGGGAGGGACCCCAACAAACGTCCATGGCTGAAGACGGACATGCAGGACCCCTGTGGTGCCACAAACCTCTGCATCACGCATATTTGCTTCATGATGAGTCATGACCATCTAGCGATCGACGAAGAAGAAGACTGTATAATATTGACTTATGTTCCAAGAAGATAGCATTCCTAAAATATTCCAACAAGCATTATCCATCACATGCTTTAACACTTGATCAAATCAAAATCAGTTAATTTTATCTATTCCATAATAGAAATAAAATTCCAACATACCATTACTTTTTATAATTTCAGCATTCATTTCAGATCACCAGTTTCAATCTCCATTGAGTCGTGAGCGGTTCATTTTGCACAATCACTGATGTAGCCAAGTCTTAGAAATATTCAAAAGTTATGAGTCAATGTCCACTGTGCACTGTCAATTTCAAATTGTTTGGAATCATAAAACTAATCTAATTGTTTTGCTATTTTTTCTCCTCAACATCAATGTCAGGACGCTGCAGGAGTTTCTGGGGATGGTTAACTTTTATAACCGTTTCCTCCCCCGCGCAGCCCAGCTCATACAGCCGTTGTACGCCGCACTCTAGAAACGGAAACCGGCGGACAGAGTCGACTGGACTCCTCAGCGGGAGCAGGCGTTTTCTGCGGTTAAAACAGCTCTGGCAAACGCTGCGCTACTGGCGCAACCAGATCCGGTGGCTCAGATAGCACTCACTACCGACGCCTCGGACATGGACATGGGGCCGTAGTGGAGCAATGCGTCGCCGGTTCTTGGCAGCCGCTCACCTTTTTTAGCAGGTCTTTGCACGACAGTGAGCGTAAATACAGGGTGTTCGACAGAGAGTTACTGGCTCTCCACCTGGCCATACACCACTTCCAGTTCTGGCTGAAAGGGTGCACCTTAGGCTCAGACTTCTCGCACATGCGCAATACACCTACAGGAAGCAGTGCCGATTGCCTTTGTTCTAAATTTAGATACGATTCCTAGCGATCTCGTGTTTGGAATTGCTTTCGTGTTTTTTTTTATGATTTAAAATTTTTGACTGAATTTAGTGAAAAAACGTAATTTTGATTAATAAAGCCGTAACCCGGAATGGGGTCTTGAAAACCGGAACCATTACGGCAAAATGACCTAAACAGCTTTTACTGCAGGTTTGAAAAGAACCTACAGTTCTCACCTCCCACCCACACAAAAGGATTATCTGCAGCCCCAGGAACTCCATCCCTCCTCCACTCTGACCTCCCACCAGCACTAATGATCTGTGAAGAGGAGGTGCGCCGGGTCTTTCAGAGACAAAAGATCAAGAAGGCTGCAGGACCTGATGGTGTGTCTCCGTCCTGCCTGAGAGTCTGCTCCAACGAGTTGGCCCCCATCTTCACCCGGATCTTTAACAGATCACTGGAGCTGCATGAAGTGCCTTCCTGCTTCAAACGCTCCATCATCATTCCAGTTCCCAAGAAACCCTCTATTACAGGATTAAACGACTACAGACCTGTTGCCCTGACCTCTGTGGTCATGAAATCCTTGGAGAGATTGGTGCTGAACCACCTGAAGGTCATCACAGGCCCCCTGATGGACCCACTGCAGTTTGCCTACCGGTCAAACAGGTCAGTGGATGATGCAGTGAATATGGGACTACATTACATCCTGCAACACCTCGACTCCCCAGGGACGTACGCCAGGATCCTGTTTGTCGACTTCAGCTCAGCGTTCAACACCATCATCCCAGGCATTCTTCATCAGAAACTCCTCCAGCTCAAGGTGCCCCCCTCCACCTGCCAGTGGATCTCCAGCTTTCTGACTGACAGGTGGCAACAGGTGAAGCTAGGGAGATTTACATCCAGCTCCCGAAAAATTAGTACTGGCGCCCCCCAAGGATGTGTCCTTTCCCCACTGCTCTTCTCCCTCTACTCCAACGACTGCACCTCAGAGGACCCTTCAGTGAAGCTCCTGAAGTTTGCGGACGACACCACAGTCATCGGTTTGATCCGGGATGATGATGAGTCTGCATACAGGCGGGAGGTGGAGCAGCTGATCCTCTGGTGCAGCCAGAACCATCTTGAACTTAACCCAGCCAAAACGGTGGAGATGACTGTGGATTTCAGGCGACACCCCCCTTCATTCCCCCCACTCACCATCCTCAACAGCACAGTGTCCACTGTGGACTCCTTCAAGTTTCTGGGTACCACAATCTCCCGGAACCTGAAGTGGTCCTCCCATATTGACACTGTCCGGAAAAAGGCCCAGCAGAGGTTGTTTTTTCTGCGTCAGCTCAAGAAGTTTGATTTGCCTCAGGAGCTGCTGGTTGTCTTCTACACCGCCATCATCCAATCTGTCCTCTGCTTTTCCATCACTGTCTGGTTTGGATCTGCCACTAAACAGGACAAGACCAGACTGCAGTGGATCATTAAGTCTGCGGAGAGGATCATTGGTACCGACCTACCCCCCATTGAGAACTTATATCGGTCCATAACCAGGAAACGGGCGGGAAACATCTGTGCTGACCCATCACACCCCGGCCACAAACTGTTTGAACTTCTATCTTCTGGTCGTCGTTACAGATCACTGAAGGTCAAAACCACCCGTCACAGGAACAGTTTCTTTCCTCAAGCCATCACTCTGATGAACTCCTAACATTCACCTAGTCCTACCTGTTGCTGTACTCATGACTTTTCATCCATTATTACATTGCACATAACTCTCACACTGCTTTTTACTTAATTCACATTATATCACTGAATCTGAGTCCACATTGAAATACTGTGTGATTGTATATTTTTTCATACATTTCTGCAAAGTGTGGTTAGTCCGAGTAAATAACTGCATATATTCCTGTATATATTTGCATCCTTTTATAGAAACGTGGACAGACTGTAATTTACTGTACATACTCTGGTTGTCATTGAATCCTTATTTAAATCCTTCACCTGAACAACGAGAGCAAGTTTTTAGCCAAAGTCAAATTCCTTGTATGTGTTGTGCATACTTGGCCAATAAAGCTGATTCTGATTCTGATTCTGATTCTGAAAACTGGAGTAGCTGGCAGGTATGGATTAGGGCCAAAATACATTTCAGATCTGTTGGTCCATTACGAACCACCCGGAGCCCTTGGGTCATCAGGGTCGGGCCTACTATCTGTGCCCCGAGTTAGAACCAAATATGGTGAGGCAGCATTCAGTTTTTATGCTCCTCACATGTGGAACAAACTCCCAGAAAGCATCAGGGCTGCTGAAACTCTCAGATGCTTTAAACCCACGTTAAAAACTTTCCTATTTGGCGCTGCCTTTCAGTAAAACAATTGTTAATTTCCTACAATGTACTGTAACTTACACTACCGTTCAAAAGTTTGGGGTCACCCAGACAATTATTTTGTGTTTTCCATGAAAAGTCACACTTATTTACCACCATGAGTTGTAAAATGAATAGAAAATATAGTCAAGACATTAACAAGGTTAGAAATAATGATTTGTATTTGAAATAATAATTTTTTCCTTCAAACTTTGCTTTCGTAAAAGAATCCTCCATTTGCAGCAATTACAGCATTGCAGACCTAACATGATTGCACAAGGGTTTTCTAATCATCCATTAGCCTTCTGACACAATGAGCAAACACATTGTACCATTAGAACATTGGAGTGATAGTTGCTGGAAATGGGCCTCTATACACCTATGTAGATATTGCACCAAAAACCAGACATTTGCAGCTAGAATAGTCATTTACCACTTTAGCAATGTATAGAGTGTATTTCTGATTAGTTTAAAGTTATCTTCATTGAAAAAAGTGCTTTTCTTTCAAAAATAAGGAAATTTCTAAGTGACCCCAAACTTTTGAACGGTAGTGTATTTCTTGCCCTTTTTCTGTCTTATTCTGTTTTAACTTGTTTTTGTTTCTCTTTAATTTATTTTTTAGCTTGCTTTTAAATTCTTATGTATTCATTTTGCAACTTGCTGTAATGTTTAATGTTTTATGTAAAGCAATTTCACAGCACTTTCACAGGGCTATAAATTATAAGGCAGTCTTTGAAAGATATGTTGCATAATTTACTAAAAGTTTTTAACATTTTTTCTCTTTAAAAAGAATTTGTTTTAGTGTGCATAAATACGATTGCATTTGAATTAGAACATAGGATCTATCGATTTAGAATTAACACAATTCAAGTGTAAAAGTTTATAATGCAACAAACTAAACGTTTTGAAAGAACCGTGTCAAATTACATGTTTGCACATGTAATTTGTGCACACCGCACATGTGGTGCACACCGTGCACCACTGGGCTGCACGGTGGCGCAGTGGTTAGCACTGCGGCAGCACAGTTTACCCTTGGCCGGGGGATTGTGGGGATCGTGGGATCGTGGGTTCGATCCCAGCCCCCGACCAACAGTGATCTGTGTGGAGTTTGCATGTTCTCCCCGTGTTGCGTGGGTTTACTCCGGGATTTCTCCGGTTTCCTCCCACATGCCAAAAACATGCATGTTAGGTTAATTGGCTGTTCTAAATTGTCCCTAGATATCTGTTTCCTATAGGCCCTTAGAATAGAGGGTTAGTATTAATGAAAGCGCTTTGAGTGGTCTTTGTGACTAGAAAAGCGCTATATAAGTGCAGGTTAGTTAGTTAGTTAGTTAGTTTCCTGACCCATGTGGTAAGTGGAGGCTGATCAGCTTCATGTTAGTTAGGTTAAATTTGAGGGTAGTCCTTTTCTCCAGTGGATTGTCCATCTCTGCTCAAAAGCCCCGTGCTCACTGTCAATAATACACACATTCACAACATGTCTTCAACTAAACATTTAACAGCACTAGAGGTTATCAGTCAACTTGGGGGCATAAAACCAGACCATCGATCAGTTAGCTCATTCTGGCCTGACAAAATCACCATGAGAATGCTCAGGCCTTTTTACCGTTGACCCTGACCATGAGCGCCGACCCACCTGAGGATCCTTGTGAGTGAGTTTGGCGAGCGTTGAGCCAACTGCCTAGGAGGCGCAGTGATTTTTTTTCTGAAATCATCTAGGTGCCCAGATCTCCTGACCTTTGACCTTGAGCACAACTTGGATGCAGACTAGAGGTGGGAATTCAATTCAATTCAATTCAACTTTATTTATATAGCGCCATTTCACAACAACAGTCATCTCATAGCACTATCAACTGTAGGGAGGACCCCCACAGTTGCAGAAAGACCCCAGCAATCAGGCGATCCCCTGTGAGCAAGCACTTGGCGACGGTGGAGAGGAAAAACTCCCTTTTAACAGGAAGAAACCTCCAGCAGAACCAGGCTCAGGGAGGGGCAGTCATCTGCTGCGACTGGCTGGGGGGTGAGGGGATAGAGAAGAAGAAAAGAACAGACATGTAGAGAGCAAACAGCACGATGGGGACTCAATCTATGGGAGAGAACAAACAAATGTTAATGACCAGCAAAAAAAAAATATTTCATAGAGAGTGAGGAAAGGAGTGAGGCCCAGTGCATTACTGGAGGTCCCCCGGCTGACTAAACCTATTAGCAGCATAACTAAGGGAGGGTTCAGAAAACACATGATCCCTCCCTAATTGTAGGCTATATCAAAAAGGTAGGTTTTAGCCCTATTCTTAAAAACAGAGATCGAGTCTGACTCCCGAATCCAGATTGGCAGCTGATTCCACAGGAGAGGAGCTTGATAACTGAAGGCTCTGCCTCCCATTGTACTTTTGGAGATTCTAGGTATTACAAGTAAACCTGCATTTTGGGAGCGTAGTGCTCTGTTAGGATGATACGGTAGTATCAGATCTTTTAAATAAAAAGGAGCCTGATTGTTTAGAGCTTTGTAAGTAAGAAGAAGGATTTTAAACTTAATTCTAAACTCTATGGGAAGCCAGTGAAGGGAGGCCAGAACCGGAGAGATATGATCTCTCTTTCTAGTACCTGTTAAAACTCTTGCTGCAGCATTTTGGATCAGCTGAAGACTTTTTAAAGATGTTTTAGGACAACCTGATAATAAAGAATTACAATAATCTAATCTCGAGCTAACAAAAGCGTGGATCAGCTTCTCAGCATCACTCTGAGACAAGATGCTCCTAATCTTGGCAATATTACGCAAATGATAGAAGGCAGTCTTAGAAACAAATTTAATATGTGAATTGAAGGACAAATCCTGATCAAAAATAACTCCAAGGTTCCTCACAGAGCTATTAAGAGAAAGAGTAACTGCATCCAAACTGAAAGTTTGATTTAGAAAGGAATTTCTAAGGTTTTTTGGACCAACAAGAATGACTTCAGTCTTATCTGAATTTAATAGCAGGAAATTACAAGTCATCCAAACTTTGATTTCCTTAAGACAGGCTTCTAACTTGACTAATTGATTAGTATCATCTGGCTTCATTGACAGGTATAATTGTGTGTCATCTGCATAACAGTGAAAATGTATACAGTGCTTTCTAATAATGTTGCCTAACGGAAGCATATATAAACTAAAAAGAGTAGGGCCAAGCACAGATCCCTGTGGAACTCCATGACTAAGCTTTGAGCTGAGAGAAAACTCATCATTTACATGAACAAACTGGAACCTATCAGATAAATAAGATCTAAATCGTGAGAGACCTCACGACATGATATGTATCATGGTTCAGGGGTCATGAGGCAATACTATCACAATACTATGATTCATGAAGTATCATATACTGTATTTCACTCCCCATTCAATTTAAAATTTTATTCCAGCTTACAAGAAGACTGGTAGAAGATGATACACAAATAAAAAAATAAAGCCTTTCTGGTGTTTAAACCAGATAAACAAAAAATAAAACAGGTAAATGAAACAGGACTGAAAAGGTGTAGACTGAAGCCGTAGCTTATTTCAGATAAGTTTTCAGTCTTTTCAACTCACCGCAGCCGTTTTTGTTTTGGTGGCTGTCTAATGGACTGAAAAGTCAGTTGGTTTTTATTACTCTGGTGCCTAAATAGGTAAGTTTGTATTTGTAACATTTGCTAATAATTTTTACTAAATGTGTCTCTGAATCAATACAGCGTCACCACGACAAAGTATCACGATACTATGACACTATATGATACTATGATCATCCATTGACACCCCCCACCCAACCCCTAATGCAGACCCACCTGAGGATCATTGTGTGCGAGCTTGGTCACCCTTGGGGCAAAAGCCTAGGAGGAGGAGTGATTCCAGTGACATGTGGACAGACAGACGGACGCCACATCACCACATTCGCTCCTTTTGGCATTGCTGGAATGAACGAAAAATTTTGTTTTCATTGCAGGAAGAATTATACTAAATTATCTTGAGCGGGAAATGTAACATTGTCTCCATCTACCCAACCATCCATCATCTACTGCTCATCCCAGGGTCCGGGTCGCAGAGACAGCAGTCCAAGCAGAGAAGCCCAGACTTCCCTCTCCCTGGCCACCTCCTCCAACTCTTCAGGGAGAATACGAAAGGAATTCCAGGCCAGATGAGAGACGTGGTCTCTCCAGCATATCCTGGGCCTGCCCCAGGGTCTCCTCCCGGTGGGACATGCCAAAAACACTTCACATGGAAGGAGCCCAGAGGCATCCCAATCAGATGCCCAAACAGTCTCAACTGGCTCCTTTCGATGTGGAGGAGCAGCGGTTCTACTCTGAGCCTCTCCTATATAACTAAGCTCCTCAACCTTTTGCTTAAGGTGGTGTAGTGGTTAGCACTACTGCCTCACAGTAAGAAGGTCATAGGTTTTCTGTGAGGAGTTTGCATGTTCTCCCCATGCTTGTGTGGGTTTATCCTGGGTGCTCTGGTTTCCTCCCACATTCCAAAAACATGCAAGATAGGTTAACTGGAGACTGTAAAGTGGCCCTAGGTGTGAATGTGTGTGTGAATGGTGAAGAGACTGGCGCTGCACCATCCAGGTGGAAGCCCTTTAATTTCCCTCTGGGATTAATGAAGTATATAATTATGTAATAAATGATGTGTTGGCAATAAACATTAGTTCATTCAACTTTTAATAAGAGATGGTTGCTGCTAAAAATCATCTGCCTGCGATTGCGTGGTCCCACGTGAAAAAAATACAGCACTGACCTCTGGTGGGGAAATACTGTATATCCACCACACACTGGACCACTGTCAGTGGTGACAGTGACATGATCCAGAACTACCAAAGAACGGTGCATCTGGCAACAGAAGACCTAAAGTCACCTGCTTGTATCACAAGTCTTCCACATTAGAGTTAAATAAAGATGTTCTTCAGCAACAAAATGATGGCAGACTGCTAAACCCAATCCAATTTTATTCAAGCTGTAGCAGCTCAGCACACTACAGCCTCGGCAGTTATATGAAGTGAATTATGTGCAATGACCGATCCTAGGTTATAATATTCTGCCTTTCTAGACATTTATTAGGCAAATGGAATCTCTATTTAATATCAAGGACTTTCAACTGAGCAATACCAGAGGCCCATTGTGAGGCTTTTCTTATTTGCATAAAGATTTGCTACCAAAAGCAGGCATGAAGGCATGTTGTATTTGTAGGTGGATAATAATGGGTGAGAGCTTCACCAGTGTAGTGGTTAAGTATTAATTCTCTATGTTAAGTGTAAAGTGTTGTTCCAAAGCGATTTAAAGAGACTAATCTTCATTTTGCCAATAGACTCTTGGACATAACCATATGTAGCTACTTGGATAGAAACTGGCTCAATGGGCCTGACATACAGTCATGTGAAAAAATTTGGACACCCCATTAAATATTCAGTTCTTCATTTAAAATAGTTCACATATCTATGTCTAACCTTGTTTTTGTTTTTATTCACATTTTTTAACATTTATTTTAGCCATTTTGGAATGAATGTGGGAGTGTCCTAAAAAAGATGGGGGGTGTTCTAATTTATTCCTCACCATTTGTTTAGAATTACATTTTACAGAAAATTTGAAAAAAGTCTTTAATTCATTTTTAATTGTTTAGTTGTATTACGTGAATCTCCCAGTATTTTTAACATTGATATTAAATATCCATACATCCAAATATGTTAAAGAAAACACACACACAGGCTTATACAGGGTGTCCTAATTTTTTCACATGACTGTAACATACTGTATATGACTACAGGCAGACAACCAAATGCATTTCAAAGATTATCTTGAACAGATCCATGAGAGGGTAGAATATGGTGTGGATCCCAATAAAAATCTGGATCGATCATTTCGGTGTTAGCAGAGGTCTGGGCCCTCTGTGTGCTTTCTTAGCACAGCGGCGAGCACTGCTGCCTTAAAGGTAGAAGGTTCAAGGTTCAAATCCCCAGGCTGGCAGGGGTGCGAGCCTTTCTCTGTGCTGTGTAGGCTCTGTTTTCCTCCCACAATCCAAAGCCATGCATGTATGGTTAATTTATGACTTCAAATTCTCCCTGGATAGGGCCCTTAGACTAGAGGGTTAGTATACTGTAGCTAGTTAAGTGCTTTGAGTAATTTTGTGACTAGAAAAAGCACAAAATAAGTATAGACCTTTATTCTTTCTAGTTGTTTATCTTTTGAAATGGAAAACTATCTCGCTGGATTCTTTTAAATACATTTTCCACAAGTGTAATGGAGTTCAGTGGCTAAACTTCATATGTAGGCTAATCATCTCACAGGCTGACAGACTATGAAGGACCAAGATGTGTTTCACTGACCAGCAAGACTTTACACACAAGTCCATTTTCCCCTTTAGTTAAATCTTGAATAATCAATTAAGAACTATCACAAAGCATCTGAATGCCTAGCATAGCTCTTTGGCTTGGCTTAGCTTGAACTTTTTTTTTTTTAGCTTAGCTAGGTTAACTAATTAGCTAAATGTGGCTGAGGGATGATACATTCAAAGCCTTGAAACATTTGCTAAATTTGCTGTTTTATCCTCAAAACTGACTAGTGTTAAACAACAAACACTGTCACAGAACTTGCCCACCTTTCACGGTCCACCACATCCTGGGCCAGCTGGTAATGAGGCTGACATTCCTGCAGATGGCGCCCTGCTCAGACGTCGTTTCGGCCTCGGTGCCCAACGCGTTCAGCGCTTTTTCTGATGCAGACAATAAATACATGCTGCAGCTGCTTTTAATGCCCATAGATAAAGTAGTATATATCTTATACTGAGAATACCTGAATATGTCTGTTTGTGTGTTTTCATGTTTAATTATTTAATTTGGAACGTTTAGATTATTTTTCTGCATTTAAAAAAAAAAGATGTATAATATGGGGCAGTTAATGAACATTATTCCTTTATATCAGTTGAATAACTATTTAAAACACGAAATAACTTTACGACACTGAACAACGGAATTTGCAGTTTATTTTTCCACATTTTATTGATCAGTTTATAGTTTGTTAAACCAAATATGAAGTTTATACGGGGTTTGGAACATGGAAATCATCTCACATTACATTTGCAAGTTAAAGTTCATGACCATTCTGGATAGCTGTTTTTGTGCTTGGTGGGGGATGGGGACAGATGGGGGAAAGGCAGGCAGGCTGCTGGCTGTTTGCAGGTAAACCAGTCTGAAGGCATTAATGATTATGAGGCCATCTCCTGTCCTTTCAAAGTGGAGAAGGGGACAAGTGTGTGTGTGTGGGGGGGGGGGGGGGTGTCCAGTTTGCCATGTTTGGTGGGGGAGGGGACACCAACAGAGGACCACTGGGCCCCTTGGATCTCCATGGAATGCAGTGAGGCTCCTTCACACCAGCAGGCCTGCAAACAAGCCACACACCACAGATGTGCAGTCCTACCTTTTCTGCTGTCTTACCCCCGCAACACCTTGACTGTGAATGAGTTCTACATTACAGGATGGCATATAAACGCAACCTTACAGGTGTGCAGAGGAGACAAGAAGGCTCACCTGGGTGTATGGTCTGATAACTCATGCAATATAGCATATTGTCCTGCACTGTATTAATGGCTTCTTTTTTATCCCTAACCAGCTGTAAATTTCACCAACTTCTTAGCAACAGCATCAACCAGAAAAGCTGTTTGAATGCATACTCTCCTGTTTTTTTTTTTTAAGATCTTAAACATAATTCTGTTCAGACAAAATAGGTGATCTCACTTCATTTGTGGTCCCCAGTCGTCCCCCAATAAATAAATAAAAGCTGGTCTGAATGGATAAGAGATGTTCTTGACACAGGAACCAAGAGTCTGTGGCTCTCCTACTGCGCATGTCATTTATAAAGTGGTCATTTTGTAACTCAAATTTAAAAAAAAAAAGGCTAAAACATGATGCAGTGAATAATATAGCTGTAAATAAATATTTTATTTTATTTTGTCGACATTATTGCCTGAGAATATGGTTATGATATATTTTTGCGATCTCATCTTCAATCTAGCACGCAAATCAATAGCACCTTTATGCTTCATTGGCGCAAACGTGGTCCTCGGGTCGCCCATAAATGAAAATTTAAATATCGGCCCTAATGATATCGGTGACTGCGCGCATGTTACCTGGGGGCGATCGGAGAGCGTGTAGTTCGTTTTCATGACGTGCTGCTTGGATTGGTTCGGTTTAGCAGAGGCAGGCGACTACATTACCCAGAAGCCCCGTCGCTCGGCTACAAAACTGGCTCCCTGTGCTCCGAGTGCTTCCCATTTAAACAAACACGGCGTCGCCGAAGATGGCGGAGAGTTTGTAGAGGCGTAAAACAAACTGCTGCACTCAGTGAAAGCGTCGAAGCCGGTGAGTTTGCTGGGATTAAACAGTTTTAAAGCAAATGGTGGACATAAGCGTCGCTGTGTGTTTGGTTTTGAGTGTTTGTTGGGTGGTAGTTGGTGTCGCTTCGCTTTCGAGCAGGCTGAGCTTTTTTTTTCCTTTTTTTTTTTTTGACGCTGCCGTGATAAAACGATTGCTCTCATACTGTCTGCTTGTTATAGACCGTTACAGTGGTATTAACGCCCTCAGCTGTGAGTATGATGAAGGTTTACACCAAGCTTGGCTCACTAATATGTCATTATTTCCAGTTTTTACGGTTGTTGGCGTTTCCATTATCCGCTAGCTGCAAAGTTTACGAGAGGCAGGCTCTGATTCACTGGCGTTTAATAGCCTAGCCGTTAACACTCGGCGCTGCTCATGAGTGAACTTGGTTGTATTTCAGCGTGGAAATGTTGACTTTTGCTTAACTAAAGTAATTGTTCGTGGCTGGACGCGCAGCCGGGTGTCCGTGCTCGCTGTGCTTTCGGTCAGACGTCCCGCCCTGCTTGCAGTTTCACTTCAGCCGTGGGTCGCCTGTGTGCGGTCAGTGTCGGCGCTTCGTTACGGCGGCTGCCCCGCAATACAACCGCAGGCTCACCTGTGAATTTAGCAGGGATTAACGCGTTCACCTAGTGTAGAAACTTCCTGATACATGTCATTTAATATTGTGAGAGACTGCACCTTATAACTAAAATCAAATCGCGATGGTGTAGAAACAACACAAAAACACGTGTTTGCTTTTTCGCTGTTCCTTTCATTAACCACCTTGCTGAACTGCCTCCTTTCCCTCCTGCTCCCCATCCCGATTTGAAGCCGCTCAGCGTGGCCGCTCTTCACGCCGCTTCCCACCTTTGCACATTCATCCCCCCCCCCCCCCCGGTTGTTTTGCACCGCCGATAACTCCGTCTCCACACGCAACTGTACGCATGTGTGCTAGACGGGCTGATTCACGTGGATTTGTGTCGGTGCAGAGGAGGATAAAGTGGCCGCTTCGCTTTGCCGCTGCTCCTGACACGGTGTCTGCTCAGCTCTGTCTCACTGAGGTTGCAGGAGGACATTCTTGGAGAGCTTGCTCATGAGCAGGGAAACAATGAGGTGCTGGGGTAGGTGTGCTGTGGCTCTTCTTGCCAGGAGCCTTCCCTGCTGATACTTGCAGGTATTTACATATCAATGCCGACATCTACCCAGCATTGTCTTAAGTTGGCATGTGGCGTAGCTACAGTGAGGTGATAGGATTTGTTTAGTTGTGGCGGTTTTTTTTGTTTTTTTTCAGTAGCTCCAGTTTTTGGCATTAAATGGAAGGTAGTATGAATGAACAAGCCAGTGAGGGTGTATGTTTCTTTAAGTCTGACAGAATGCAATTACTCAAGCATATGTATTTGGTGTTTTATAAGTGGTAGGATGGCCACTGTGGGAACCTGTCCAATGGACTGCTTCTGCTCATATTCTTTGCAAATGGAGCCCCCTGTCCCCTATTCTGTGTCCCTTTATCTACCACTTTCTTTCTCCCTCTCACAGGGTGTCAGCCTGTGTTAACAATGAATCAATCTTTGGGGGGATTCTTTGACTACAGATGGGGTGCAGAAGTGACTGCAATGCATGGCTTTCATTCTTTGTCTGCCGGCCTCTGCATGCGCTCTCAATAATTCATTAACTTATCACTTTTTCTCATGGGCCTGAGAGGGAACACTCCGTGGAGGCAGATTTCGTGGTTACATCACCTGGGCGATGATGAAAATGAGCATGCCTTTACTGATATTTGAATATGCCACAGGTTACTTGTAATTTTCAGTGTTGTTGTTCTGTTCTCTGATAAAATTATACTTGTTAAAATGTTTTTGAGACTGTTCCCAAATATTCTTTAAGAAACCTAATGAAGACTGCATGTGAAATTGCACCTGAAGATTGTAAACGATGCATAATGGTAGATTAAAAGTACGATATATTAAACAGACTGGTTCCATACTGCTTTTTTGGAATCTTTTGCTGGGCTCAGTCTAGTATTTAAAATCTTTTGTTAACTAATTTTGTTTTTACCTCAATACTCGATTTTTTTTGTAGTATTAAGTAAATATTTAGTGACCACCTAAATACAGAGGGCTTTCAGTCAGAAGGAAGAAAAATAGGCCAAAATGAGCTTCCCTCTTTTCTGCACCACTTTTTGATCACTGTCTAATCTGTCTCTGTCAAACTGCATTTTTTTTTTTTTTTTTTTTTTGTCCCCAGCATCTGAATAGATGGCATTCTTTGAGAGTTTCGTCAGCTTGCACGCCTTAAGGGAGCCCAGGGAACAAAAATAATTAGTTTAGTTTTGAGCAACTGCCAATCTGTCATGTTGTGTGTTCAATTTAAGATTAATAGCTACGTAGATGAGTGGCGATTCAGAGAGTGCTCTTGATGACGCAGAGCTGAAAGAACAGTCTGATTGTCTCCCCCTAATTGAAATATGACTCCTTTGGTCTTATCGTTTTGTTAGCCAATAGAACAGAGAGTGCAGGCTTAGCAGAAGCAAACTGTTGCTCTTTCACAGTGATGTTATACAACTTGTGCTTGTCATTTACTGAACTTGTTCATCTTTTTATGTCACTGGGATTTCACCTGCCCTGCTACCAAGTCAAATTTGAGTGTTTAATGCCTCATTTTGTGACACTTAATACTAGTTAGACTTCTCTTTGACTTGTCACCCAAGACTGATTTATAACTAGGTTTAGATATTCAGTACATTCCTGTGGTCAGCACAAGGCTATTGAACACATCCTGTTTAGTCCCCGCAGCTCAAGGTCACTCATACAGTGACAATGATCTGAATTTTTGTGTGTTGAACACGCACACGTCACACACTGTGGGACTGGCTGGACTCAACAGATAGGTTTGCCTTTTCTGCCTACCTATGCTCCGTAGAGCTAAATATAGAAATCGCTGCTCAACAAGACAGTCATGTTTCTACTGCTGAAATATTTAGTTTCTTTGTTTAAACAAGTGAGAGTGAGTGTATGAAACAAGAGCGGCTGAAACCAGATAAACCAGGGAGAGACTGCCAGCTCACCAAGACCCAAGTCAAGTGGTACAGTTGTGCACTCTTCACACTATTTAGTCACACCATTCATCTTTTAGGTCACCTCTCCCTCAACTTTAAAGTAAAGAGCCCACATTTTAGTCTAGCTGAGCCATATGTGAGCCTTGCACACTTCTAAAAGCCAAACGGGCAGCCTGAAGCAATCACTGCGCTGAATTCTAGTTTATAACCAGCAAGGATTTGGAACAGTCCTCTTTCTCCAGTCCTCATTGATTGGGTGAGGGAAAGAGTTTATTAGGGTAGGGAGTGCCAAGAGCTTTGTCCCCCTCCCCTCTTTGCCCTTCCTCTTTAACTTCAACTCCCCCTTTAACTTTCGCTCCCCAGCTGAAGAATGCTCATAAAGTGGGTTCACCTGAACAAGCCAGTGGGAGGGTAGAGCCCTGCTCTAGTTTTGTTACTGTTGTAAAATGTTAGTAAGACCTTGTTTGTGTTTTGTTTAGGGCTCTCTTTATAAAGCTGCTTTAGGGAAAGACAGCAAGGGTGGAAAAAAAAAAAAGTTTGGTTTGTGAGATAACTGCTACCAGATGCTCCCTCTGTCTGTTATTCAGCATAAAGGGAGAAAAGAATTGACGGGGAAAAGAGATTCTGTCATTTCTGAATGAACTTTTCAACTTGTAGATGGACCCTTTACACCCAAATTCTGTCTGCAAGTTTTTTTTCTCCTAAGAATAGAATTTCCATCAAATGGACAAGATTTTAAAAAAATCCGTATAACTTCAGCAAGCCGTACCTGTTATTTGAATGGGTTTATTTTACATTGTGTTCCTCTTTCTCTATGCATCTCCAAAATACAGAAGTTAAAATGCATATGGATATAGTTTGATAATGCATTGCATAAGGCATTTTTAAAAAATGAAAGCTGCAAGGTTTGCATCTCTGACTACAATTTTCAAACCACTCACCCCAGCACCTTCGCTCCCTCTCAATTGACTAGCGGCTCATGTTCTGCAAGGTATACTGGGTTTGTCATTGGACGGTGTGAAGAGAACAAAGTATTGGCTTCAGTTCTGTGTTTTCAGAGGGGCTTTCTTCATCGGGGATCTAAACTACAGTATATTGTACTGCCTACCCAAAGCAGTACAGTGCTTTTATTTTCCATGTCGGTACTCGTGTCTGCTTGGAGGTGTGCCACTGAATAAAACAAGAACAACAGAAAAAGGGCATAGCCATTCTAAGCATTCATGGATCAAAGCCCTACTAATGGTGAGATATAATTCCTGAACCGCATTGACCAGCCTTCGTTTCTGGGTCTGTCTGGATTGAGAAGCAGCCATGGCTGGCATGGCACTGCTGTCCAAAGTTGTAAGAGGATATCTGATCATGCAGGCACGGTCTGTTGCAGGCAACGTCTCCTAGTTCATGTGCAATTTGACCTCTCCTTTCATTAAGTAAATTAAAACAGGTTGAGATGAGTAAGTAGACATTTGCTCACGGCACTGTGCATACCACACTTTTATTTTCCACTGCACATTTGACTTTATTGCAGCTTTGAGTTCAAAGAAAAGTCAAGTCATGAGTGAGACTTCCACGCTGTCGTTAAGGGCCCCAGACTTACTACAGCATGTCAACACTGGCAAGGCCTGTGTTGATTAATTTATTACTCTTATTTCTTCTTTTCCTTCACAGGGTAAAGTGGAAAATATTTCTTAGACGATCACTGTTCATTGCTCTTTGGTGACGTCACCCATGCTTATGTGCCTTGCTTGTCGTTAAGGCAAGATTCTAATGAGAAGGTTGCCGCTGTAAAGCTTTTTGTTGTCCTTAGGATAGCAGAGATGACACTTTCCACTTTGAAGCTACATCAGTTTGAGTTTTCTTGAAGTACCAAATAATTGTTTAAGTTACTGAGTACTTTTGTGATCCAGTTTTCAGTGGTTTGACTGTACTACTATTCCTTTACTTTTGTTTTTTTATCGTGCTTGAGGTGTTGCTGAGTGTCTGATTGCTTTAGGGACAAGTGATAGCATTTGATTATGGTATGGCAAAAATAGTTAATGTTCCTTTTCATTTACAACTAGTCTAATGCCCCTTTCCCACTGACCAAAAAAGGCTTGTAAAAATCACCATCAGTCAGGTTCTGCTGGCAGTAGGAACACATTCACCTGCTATTCCCTGTCGGGTCAAATGACTTTACAGTAGACATGGGTTTAAACTGCTTCTCCTATGATCTGCAGTGTTGTGAACATTACACCGAAGTGAACAAATGAATCAAAGCGACAACATAAACATTGCAGTGGAAACTGAAGACCAAAACAACCCATAGAAAACTTATAAAAAAAAAAATTATGACTCTCCAAGACTCATGTAACTTACCAAATGTTATTTATTTGTCCATCCTTTTTAACATATTCTTTAAATTATTATCCACCCATCTGGATGCACACTTTGTTTTCTTTTGACTCCTCCACTAAAGTGGACAGTGTAAAGGAGCAGGATTTGTGAAAATCAGCCTGTCAGCACTGAGTTTGTATTATTTGATGAAGACAGGAAAACAATGCGGCTTTCATTTGTGACATCATCGGTATTTCAACTGTACATCATCAACTGTAATTTCCCAGTTTGGGATCAATAAAGTACATCTATCTATCTACATGAAGACGACAAACATGCTGTCCCAGTGGGGGGGTTCTACCAGAGAGCCCCTCAGCACAAGCCATAATTTCAACAATGTGTTTTGGGCGACATCAGGTCCGTCGGTCCAATAAGTATTTGCAGCCTATGCATACAGCCAGCTAACTGCTTCAGAGCATCATCCAAAACTTAGCAATACTAAAACAAAAAACTCAAAGCAAACAGGTGATTGCACAAATATGACATGTTCTATATATTGTTGACGATGACAGCAGTGTTTCCTCTGGCTTAAAGACCTTGGTGTGGTGGCAACATATTTTTCGGGGGTGGGGGGGAGAAAACATATGTATGAAGAATGTTAATTTTATACTATTTATTTCTTTTTTTAATTTTGCACAGTAACTTTGCATATAATGATAATGCATCAGATTTATACAGTGGTACCTCTACTTACGAATTTAATTCGTTCCGGAAGAATTCTCGTAACGTGAAAAATTCGTAAGTAGAGGCGCGTTTTACATGTAAATGCCGTAATCCGTTCCAAGCCCCCAAAATTCGGGCATAAATTTTTTATAAATCGTAAAAACGCATCAAAACATGTAACAAATACATGTTACAATTAGATTACTGCACAATAAACATAAAATGAGAGAATAATAAAAGAGAATAATAAAAGAGAATAATAAAAATTATGTTCATTTACCCTTTAACTGCTATCGTCGTCGACGTCGTCACCGTTTGCCTTCTTTGGTTCATGTTCTGATCCAAGGACGTTTGCTTTTGTCGGCTTGTAAGTGCTTCGTTTTGTTTTAATACCGTGCTGATCGTTGATGTATTACGGCCATATTCTTTGGCGAGATCAACCAAACGCATAAAGTTTTGGAAAAAAAAAAAAAAAACTTCGTGGCCAATGGGATACCAGGAAGATGCTAGGCGATAGCCAATGGCAGAGCAGCTACAGGTATGTTTACGTTCGGTAAACTACGGAAGCTGCGAGGAGCGCATACTTTTTTGCCTTTCGTATCCTGAAATTTCGTTCGTAACTAGAGGCAATATTTTCCCGTTGAGGCGTCTCGTAACCTGAAAATTCTGTATCTAGAGACGTTCGTAAGTAGAGGTACCACTGTATAGCGCTTTATCATAGACACTCAAAGATGCTTTTTACAGATACATTATTCATTCACTCCAGACAATGGTAGTGGCAAGCTACTACTATAGCCACAGCTGCCCTGGGGCAGGCTGATGGAAACGTGGCTGTCAATTCGGGCCAACGGCCTCTCCGGCCACCACCGAACATTTATACACATTCATATCCAGTGTTATGGACACTGGAGGCAAGGTGGGTAAAGTGTCTTGCCCAGGGACACAACGGCAGGATATCTGGGGAGAGCGGGATTCGAACCGCCAACCATCCGGTTATTGGACGACCTGCTCTACCTCCTGAGCCACTGCCGTGCATATGGAACTTACAATTTGAAGTATTGTACAACCAAGGCTTGAATGTTGGAATATTGGGCCATTTGGGGTCCCACCCAGACGTCCTGTATTTGGACTTTTTTACTGGTGTCATCCTTCTCTCCTTCCTCTGCTCTCGCCTCTACTGGACCCTCTGCCTGAACACTTTCCTCTCCTTGGCTCCCCTCTTCTGTCTCATCTTTCCCTCTCTGAGCTCTGTCAAATTCAGGTTCTCTCTGTCTATGGTGGTATAGAAACAGGTTAGAAAATATCAAGTGCCATGTAAATTAAAGGAGACAACCAAAAATTTCTAGTTAAGGGTACAAAGAACACCCACTTAAAACTTGAGTAATGACTTCAGTCTTGAAGGTTTGACGTTTTTCTCAAAAATTTATAACAATTTTCTTAGAATTTTCTACTTTTCTCTGTAAATGTATCTAAATTTGAAACCATTTTCTTCAAATTTGTAATTTCCTCTTGTAAAATTGACTTTTCTTGTACATTTGAAACTTTATTATAAATCTGTGGATTATTTTATGGCTTATTTTTGTCTTTTTTTTTTTTAAATAAAATTACTGTTTTTTAAATAAATTTGAAACAGACTGGTCGTTTTTTTTTTTTTACTTTTTCATTATAACAGTTTATATTTTTGACCATAATTTTGCAGTCAGAACAGAACAATAATTTAACTCTCATTACAAAGAAAAAAAAATTAATTTAAATCATTAAATACAATTTTATTAACTTAAATGACCAAGGGTGCCGTTATTTCTATATATTTATAGTTGTTTTTGTTTTTTTTTTTTTAAGAAATCTCCTCACCGCCAAGCAAAATCTCATATTGAAATCCAAACTGCTGGCACGTTCAGTTTGTCTGAAGGCTGCTGACGGATTAAAGCCATTGACTTTGTGAATTTCGGTCATCTTAACTTTCCAGGTACATAATTGGGAACATAACTTAATATTGTAGTGGCGGGTGAAATATATCCTCAGCAATTCATCAGTCCTCCTTGTCTTTCCCTTCATTTGAAGCTGGCTGCATTTGAATTCTAACCACATCTCTTAGCTAAGCAACTTTTCCGTTATTGCTCCCATTTCCAGCGGGTTAAAACTTTGATAAACGCCTCTAGTGCTTACATACCTCTTCTGATTTTTTTTTTTTTTTTTTTTTTTTTCCCCACGTTTAAAGTACTTTAATAAACTGTTTCTGTCCGACAGTCAAGCCTGCTTCATGCTGCATTTCCCCTCTAGTCCGCCTTGGTCCACGTACGCTTTGGTTGAGCCCGGCACGCACGTGGCGCTGTACATGCTCACTTTTTTCATCTACCCAGGCCAAGCAGTTGATGCATGCACACAACCATCATTTGTAGTTTCACTCCGGCCTGACGGTTAGCGCCAAGATTTTCACCAACAAAGAAACAGCAGACTTCTTCAGTTTCTCTTCAAATAGAGTTAATTTCTGCTTTTTGACTTCCCGGTTTTCACTGTTTTTCCACGAAGATGCTGCTGCCGTTAGCGAGACACTGCCTGCTGACTGACTGGAAAGCTTGCGTGGGTGGGGCGCTTCTAAACTCCGCGCGGATGACGGCCATGTGCGTTGTTCGTGTGCGTGCTTGTGGAAAGTCATTGCTTCATATATATTTTTTTTTTTTTTTTTTTTTTTTTTTAAATTCATGTCTCCTTCTTGGCATGGCAGTAAATTTTCTGGCGAGGTAGCCCGCCACTGAGAAATGTTACCAGAGGAAACCCTGCAGAATGATATTGATGTGCACATGTCTGCCATTTCAAGAGGACAGACGTCTTCATATTACAGTGATCCCTCACTTATCGCGGTTAATGGGTTCCAGAACCGACCGCGAAAAGTGAAAAACCGCGAAGTAGCGTCACCCCAATGACGTCATCCATAAATAATACGCATGTTCATTCTCTCACTCTCTCTCTCTCATATGATACGTGTGTGTACGTGTACATACATACGTAGATGTAAATAAAGTGTACATAAATATGTTTTTAGAACTCTTTTATTCTTATAACAAGATACGTAACTCAAGATGAAGATGATTTACTTCACAGGTTAATGAGAGCTTTACTGCTCCTCAGGTGACGCCTCATCGTCAGGTGCTAGAAGCGCAGGATCGTCGAGGGCAGCTTCCGATATAGCTGGAGAAGCTGCAGGAGGCGGCGTAGTGGCTCGACTGGAAGACTTTCGCACAAAATGGCACAAGAGAACAGCAAAAAGTTCCACGCTGCGAGACTACGTAACACGAGCGATAAAGAGCAATGAATGCGGTCTTCCTTCCCTTCATGGGCGCTTGGCAGGGAGAGGAGGTGGGTGAAACGTCTCGGCCAATCAGCTTGCGGGGTGAAACGTCTCGGCCAATCAGCTTGCGGGGTGAAACGTCTCGGCCAATCAGCTTGCGGGGTGAAACGTCTCGGCCAATCAGCTTGCGGGGTGAAATGTCTCGGCCAATCAGCTTGCGAGATTGCCGAGCCAACACGAGAACGGCGAACAGAGGTGGATTTTTTGAGCTGTGCGGCTCTCCGTGTTGATACCTGATGGTCTAATGTAGTCTCCCTGCCTTCTGCTAGCGCCCGCCCATTATTTCTCAATTTTGAATTTTTGATGAATATTTTTGAAAAATCCACGATGCACTGAGGGCGCGAAAGGTGAAGCGCGAAGTAGCGAGGGATCACTGTAGTCACTGACTTAAAATAATGTTGCAGAGGAGCATAATGTTTTGACCCATCTGTCCGTTTGACGGTTTCTGTTGTCCTCATTAAAGCTTCTGCATTTCTGATTGGATTGATTTCAATTTATAGAGAAGTGTTAACTCATCAATACCCTGGATGAGTTTGATTTTGAGATAAATCTAATGAGGGGTTCTATTTTTTTGGGGGGGGAGGGGGGCCTTGTATGGGGCATACGGTAAACACAAGTTGAAACATCTCTTGACATGGCAACATGGGATAAAATGAAAGAATGCAGTGTGTTCGACAGTCTACGAAGTGTGCCCACACCTGAATCCCAAACAGCAACACCTCCATTAGGGACGTTAATATTAGCTTATCGTTTGTGGAATATTAGCACAATGTTAGCAGCCTTGCAGGCTAAATTTAATCCATTTTTTAGCTCACAAACCCAGCTAAAAACATCTGATATTTAAATATGACCTTGTGGCGGATCAAATAAGGGTCACCCGGGTGTGGAGGCACGGAATAAGTGCAGGCAGGACACGGCGAACTGAAGTTTAAAAGGGTGTTTATTTCATCCTCCAGCACGAGGGTTCACCCCAGCGCTGTGGGAGCACGCTGGAGCGAGCCCTGTGTCTCTAGTCAGCAAACAGGCACTGCGTGTGATCAAAAAGAGAATAGGAGAGCTAGCGATATGCAGTTGGCTTATATACCCAGCTACAGACAATGCATGCACAGCAGTAAAGCATGGACATTTGCATTAGAGTCACACACATCAATAGCAGGATTACTGGCGCCGGAATTAAACAGAGAGGCTGCCTATTGATATCAGTCCGTACATCTCACTGTTCTGCTAATTGCTCCAGCTGAGTGCTCTGCTTGTCCGTAGGCTGTGGGGGTCGCCCCCCCCCCCCCCAGAGGGCTCAGCAGGGGGCTGAGGCCTCGACCGTCTGGCTTTGGTAGCGAGCTGCGGGAAAAGCTCTGTGCAGGCGGAGGTGGAGGGAGGGGGGGTGGGGTAGCAAGTGCCGGCCCGGGACGGCGAAGTTGTCTGGGCCGCGTAAAAATTGCATGTGGATCCACGATGTTGAGGGGCTGTCCCGTTGAACGTGGCGGAGATCCACAGCGGCTGTGAGAAGAAAAATTTGTCTGACTCCTCTCGCGGTTCAGTACTGCGAGGACGCGTAGCAGCCATGAAGAAAAAACAGGAGCTGAAGCTGTGTGAAGGACTTGGTGTGTTGGCTTTAGGTGTGCACGTGCAGCCCTAAAGCCCTCGGGGACGGCTGACGGCTGGATTCCCATTGTGTGCCGTGGCTGAGACCCATACAAAATCCTGTGTGCGGGCTGCGTGTGTGCTTCAGGTGTGTGAGCAGCCCTGAAGGTTCCGAGGATGGCGGTCGGCCGTGTTTCTCGGGCGTGTGCAGCGGCGGAGGACGATGGCGGTCTCTGGAGCAGTTATTGTCCCGTGCATGGTGCGCTGCCCTCGTAACCCCCCCGGTGTGCGTGGGTGGTCTGCTGTTGAGAGGTGGGTCAGGGTCAGGGAGCTTGCTGGAGATCAGTGTCGTCGGCGCCGATGGTCCTCCCTGTTCGGGCTGTTGCTGTCGTTCGCTCGTGCCGGGTCATGGTGCGTTCTGGTCCACGTGCTGCGTTCTCCGTCCGGCCCTGGAGGTCGCCGTCGTGGATAGAGGACGAGGTGCGTGCGCGCTCGTGTGGATGCGGAGGAGCGGTGAGAGGGAGTAGACGTTCTGTGTCCCTCGGCCGGTCCCAGCGTGGATGTCCTGATCTCAGGCGAGGGTCGCACCATGACGCTTTCTGCAGCTTTCCCAGTCGTGGATGATCTCCAAGGGAGTTCGCCTGGTGTCGGTTCTGCGTCGAGGTCTCCCATGTGGCAGAAGGGAGGGCAGTCCATTTGCGTCAGGCAGCTGCGTTCGCTTGTCGTCGGAGTCACCGCCGGGGGCTGCGTTCGTTCGGGGTCACCAGTGTGGCGGATCAAATAAGGGTCACCCGGGTGTGGAGGCACGGAATAAGTGCAGGCAGGACACGGCGAACTGAAGTTTAAAAGGGTGTTTATTTCATCCTCCAGCACGAGGGTTCACCCCAGCGCTGTGGGAGCACGCTGGAGCAAGCCCTGTGTCTCTAGTCAGCAAACAGGCAATGTGTGTGATCAAAAAGAGAATAAGAGAGCTAGCGATATGCAGTTGGCTTATATACCCAGCTACAGACAATACATGCGCAGCAGTAAAGCATGGACATTTGCATTAGTCACACATATCAATAGCAGGATTACTGGCGCCGGAATTAGACAAAGAGAGGCTGCCTATTGATATCAGTCCATACATCTCACTGTTCTGCTAATTGCTCCAGCTGAGCGCTCTGCTTGTCCGTAGGCTGTGGGGGTCGCCCCACAACCTCATTCTTTTTAGACAATGAGAGCAACAGGTAGCTCTGAGGTTTTACCAACCTGCTCGCTCTCCGTGCCTCTCCAGGAAAGCCCACTGCACATGGAACTCTAATGAAGTTTGTATTTCAAGGCTTGCATCCATTCATACCGTAAAGTTGCTGGAGTTTGGTTAGGTGGTACATATAATGTAGGTTACAGATTAATCTGAGCAATGTCTTGAGGTTTTACCAGTATGTTAATATGCAGTTGAGTATTTTATGCATCTGGGTGTATATACACTGCGCATACAGCGGGGAAAATAAGTATTGAACACCAACATTTTTCTCATTAAACATATTTCTGATGGAGCCATTGACCTGAGATTCTCACCGGATGTCAGTAATAACCCAAGTAATCCATACATGCAAAGAAATCAAGGCAACTGTGTTCACAAAACAAGTGGAATGACACAGGGAATAAGTATTGAACACACAAAAAGAGGTACAAAACATGATGGGCAGAAGCAAAGAGTTCTCTCTCGACCTTTGCAACCTTATTGTTGCAAAACATAATGATGGCATTGGTAACAGGCGCATTTCTAAACTGCTGAATGTTCCAGTGAGCACTGTTGGAGTCATCATTCGGAAGTGGAAAGAACATAATTTTACCAAAAACCGGCCATGACCAGGGGTAGGGGTGGGCAATATGGCCTAAAAATATTACGATATTTCTGTGAATTTTCACGATAATGATACTTTTCACAAATTGCAGAATACTTTTTTTTTTCTTTCTTTTAAATGTATGCAAAAGACAGTTTCACAGGCCAGCATTATTTACCTTCAACATATTCAGGAAAAACAAAACAGAAACTCATATTTCTATAGTTTATAAACAGCAGCTCAGATTTAGTTTAAAATATTTTAGTTCTGTATCAAATATTACAAGAAAATAATACCATTACATCTTAACTGCACACAAATGTCAGGTTTTATGCTGATTCACTTTACCTGCATGACTCTGGTTGCATGGACCTGTCTTGGGGCTTTTTGGCTGTCGTTGCACTGAATGGATGTTTTGGATTCTCTCTCCCCCCCCCCCCCCCCTTGGGTGGTTGAATAAATCAAAATGAAGCAGCCAAAACTGATCTAAAATACAACTACAGCCACTTCAAGCAGCACATTGTCCAACATTAATACTGCTCCACCGGTGTTGTTGACGTGTGGGGAAAAATGCAGGCAGATTATCCACACTGCTGCACCATTATTATTATTTTTTTTTTTTTTAAACACGACAGCAGTCTGAAACAGTGAAACTTAAAAATGTCCTCAACTGGATGTAGACGGCCTAACTTTGGAGCTGCCTCTTCCCGCACCATGTTCGTTTTGCCATTTCTATGCTAACACGTAATTTACGTCGGTAGCGTAATGGTGTGATGTTGCCATGCAGCAGACCCCAAATATTGCGATATTTAGGTTTACACTGGTATCAAAATCAGGGTTTCCGCTGGTAACATTTCCGCGTGGCAAGCCACCACCCCTGAAACTATGCTGCCACGCTAAGGAAATATAAATTTAAGAAAAACAAATGAATGATGCTCTATAAGCGCACACACGAACAATGCGTGCAACAGTCATCTGCACATCAGAGTTCAGAAGCACCCCACCTGCGTGACCGTTCCAGTGGGAAGGCAGAGTGTCTCTCTAGCGTCACTGTGCGAGAGAAGCATGAGCTTATTAAAGTACTTTAAATGCGGAAAAAAGGAGAAAAGGTATGTAAGCATTGGAGGCGTTTATCATGGTTTTAACCCACTGGTAATGGGAACAGTAATGAAGAGGCTCTTAGCAAACAGGTGTGGTTAGACTTCATACAGTGCATCCTGAAAGTATTCACAGCGCTTCACTTTTTCCACATTTTATTATGTTACAGCCTTATTCCAACATGGTTTAAATTATTTTTTTTCCTCAATTCTATACACAATACCCCACAATGACAATGTGAAAGTGTGTGTGTGGGGGGGGTGAGAGTTTTGCTAATTTATTAAAAATAAAAAAACTAGGAAATCACATGTACATAAGTATTCACAGCTTTTGCCATGAAGCTCAAAACTGAGCTCAGGTGCATCCTGTTTCCACTGATCATCCCTGAGATGTTTCTACAGCTTAATTGGAGTCCACCTGTGGTAAATTGAGCAGATTGGACATGATTTGGAAAGGCACACACCTGTTTATATAAAATCCCACAGTTGACAGTGCATGTCAGAGTACAAATCAAGCATGAAGTCAAAGGAATTGTCTGACCTCCGAGACAGGATTGTCTGGAGGCACAAATCTGGGGAAGGGTACAGAAAAATTTCTGCTGCTTTGAAGGTCCCAATGAGCACAGTGGCCTCCATCATCCATAAATGGAAGAAGTTCAGAACCACCAGGACTCTTCCTAGAGCTGGCTGGCCGTCTAAACTGAGCGATCGGGGAGAACGGCCTTAGTCAGGGAGGTGACCAATAACCCGATGGTCACTCTGTCAGCGCTCCAGCATTCCTCTGTGGAGAGAGGAGAACTTTCCAGAAGGACAACCATCTCTGCAGCAATCCACCAATCAGGCCTGTGTGGTAGAGTAGCCAGACGGAAGCCACTCCTTAGTAAAAGGCACATGGTAGCCTGCCTGGAGTTTGCCAAAAGGCCCCTGAAGGATTCTCAGACCATGAGAAACAGAATTCTCTGGTCTGATGAGACAAAGATTGAACTCCTTGGCATGAATGCCAGGCGCCAGGTTTGGAGGAAACCAGGCACCGCTCATCACCAGGCAAATACCATCCCTACAGTAAAGCATGGTGGTGGCAGCATCATGCTGTGGGGATGTTTTTCAGCAGCAGGAACTGGGAGACTAGTCAGGATAGAGGGAAAGATGAATGCAGCAATGTACAGAGACATCCTGGATGAAAACCTGATCCAGAGCGCTCTTGACCTCAGACAGGAGCAATGGTTCATCTTTCAGCAGGACAACGACCCTAAACACACAGCCACGATATCAAAGAAGTAGCTTCAGGACAACTCTGTGAATGTCCTTGAGTGGCCCAGCCAGAGCCCAGACTTGAATCCAAGTGAACATCTCTGGAGACATCTGAAAATGGCTGTGCACCAACGCGTCCCATCCAACCTGATGGAGTTTGAGAGCTGCTGCAAAGAGGAATGGGTGAAACTGCCCAAAGATGGGTTTGCCAAGCTTGTGGTATCATATTCAAAAATACTTGAGGCTGTAATTGCTGCCAAAGGTGCATCAACAAAGTATTGAGCAAAGGCTGTGAATGCTTATGTACGTGTGATTTCTTAGTTTTTTATTTTTAATAAATTTCCAAAAATCTCAAACTTTTTTCACCTTGGCATTATGTGGTATTGTGTGTAGAATTTTGATGGGAAAAAATAAATGTAATCCATTTTGAAATAAGGCTGTAACATAAAAGTAACATAAAATGTGGAAAAAGTGAAGCACTGAAGACTTTATGGATGCACTGTATGCAGGGAAAGGCAAGGGTGACTGAATCGCTAAGGATTGACTTCACCAGCCACGACAATATTAACTAATTTATGTTCATAATTGTATACCTGGCAAGTTAAAATGATCGAAATTCACAAAGTCAGTGACTTTAATCCGTCAACATCCTCCACCTTTCAGACAAACTAAATGTGCCAACATTTGGATTTCAAAATAAGGGAGTTTTTTTCCTGCTGTCTGGTTGGTGGGGAGAGTTCTAAAAAACTTTAAATATATAGAAATATAACACATAATTGCATCTTTGGTAATTTAATTTATTTCATTAAATATAATTTTATTAACATTTTTTCTTTGAAATCATAGTTAAATTATTGTTCTGTTCTGGCTCTACAAAATTATGGTCAAAAGTGTAAATTGTATAAGGGGAAAAAAAGTGAACTTGATCACAATCTGTTTCAAATTTATAAAAAAAAAAAAACTATTTTTTTTTAATTATCTATACAATAATCCACAAGTTTATAATAAAGTCTCAAATATACAAGAAAAGTCATAATTTTACAAGAGGAAATTACAAATGAGGAAAATGGTTGCAAATTTGGATAGATTTACAGAGAAAAGTAGACGACTATAAGAAAATTGTTCTAAATTTTTTGACAAAAACCTCAAACCTTCAAGAATGAAGTCATTACTCAAGTTTTTACAGCAGAGAAAATAGGTATTGAACACGTCAACATTTTTCTCATTAAACATGCACTACTCACAAAAAGTTAGGGATATTCAGCTTTCGGATGAAATTTCAGGATGCACCTAACATGTACTTTAACCTTTACAGGTGAACTTAATTTGACCTTCTCTAACCTTTTGAATGCACATTTCCAATTGTTCAGTGTTTCAGTACTTTTTGCAATCCTGGAATTTCCCCTTTGTGGGACTAATAAAGGCTTATCTTATCTTATCTTATCTTATAACTTGCTGTTCTCTAACAAGATGCTTTACAGCAAAATTCATAAGGTGTTTGATCCATGACTCGACCAATACATTTTCTGGTTCAATTAGAATTGATATTTAAACAGTCTTCTTCATCATGCTAGTAGCAACTTGACATCATGAGACCAAGACGACACCTAACAATTGATCAACAGTACCTCGCCATTGCGAGGCTTCAAACAGGATGTTCTCAGAGAAGTGGCCACTGAGCTTAGTGTCACAAAGTGTCATCAGCAGGTTGCAACAGAGATACAGAGAGACTGAAAGAGTCACAGAAAAGCAGCGAAGTGGACGTCCTTTGGCCACATCCTACGCCGATGACCGCCTCATTGTGAACAGTGCCCTGCAGAACCAGCTCATGAATGCCACTCAACTCCAGGCACATTTAAGGGAGGCGAGAGGCACCCAAGTGTCACGTCGGACCATTCAAAACCATTTACATCAGCATGGTCTGCGTGCTAGATGACCTGACCACACCACCAGTTACAGTCGTCATTGTCTTGCATGGGCCAGGGAGCATTTACGCTGGAAAAGAGACCAGTGGGTCTCAGTGCTATCATTAGGGAACGGCTGCTGCAGGCTGGGGTACGTCTAATGGATTGGCTTGCACTTTCTCCAGACCTGAATCCCGTAGAGAACCTATGGGATCAGCTGAGTCGCTGTCTAGAGGCTTGTCACCCTGCACCCCACAACCTGAATGACCTGAAGGCCGTCCTTCAAGAAGAGTGGAATGCCATGCCTCAGCAGACAATAAGTCGACTTGTGAACAGCATGAGACGTCATTGTCAAGCTGTAATTGATGCCCAAGGACATCGGAGACATTGACATTTTTTGTTGTGGTATACCCACCACTGTTGTTGGCTTTTGTTTCAATAAATTGTTTGAGATGAGGAAATTACCATTGCATGCTTCTACTTAAATGCCCTGCTTTCATGATGCAATATCACTGTAGTGCAAACTTCTTACATTTTCCATAAATTTGACCTGAAAGCCAAATATCCCTAACTTTGTATGAGTAATGTATTTCTGATGGAGCCATTGACCTGAGATTTTCACCAGATATCAATAGCAACCCAAGTAACCCATACATACAAAGAAATCAAGGCAACTGTGTTCACAAAGCAAGTTATATTTAATGAAGTGGAATGACACGGGGAACGAGTATTGAAGACTACTTCGGACAGACTGAGAGACCTCAGTCTGTCCGGGTTGGAAACAACATCTCCAACTCTGTCACGCTGAGTACCGGAACCCCTCAAGGCTGTGTACTCAGTCCACTGTTGTTTACACTTCTAACACATGACTGTGTATCCAAACACGAGGGGAATCAGATTATTAAGTTTGCAGATGACACCACGGTGGTGGGACTTATTCAGAGGGATGAGGAATCAATGTATAGGGAAGAAGTGAGACCTGGAGGGCGGGTGCAGGGAGAACAATCTGGTGCTCAACGTGGACAAAACACAGGAGATGATTATCGACTTCCGGCGGTCACAGCCTGAGCACGTCCCCCTCAGCATCGGTGGCCATTTAGTGGAGAGAGTAGAGAACATCAAGTTCCTCGGAGTGCAGATCTCGCAGGACCTGACCTGGAGCAAGAATTCCTTGGAGATCAGGAAGCGAGCTCAGCAGAGACTACACTTCTTGAGGAAACTCAAACAGGCCTCTCTCCCCATCTGCATCCTCAGGACCTTCTACAGAGGTGTGGTGGAGAGTGTTCTGACGTACTGCATTGCTACATGGTACTCCAGCTGCAGTATGTCAGACAAAAAAGCCCTGCAGAGGATAGTCAAGGGGGCGGAGAGGGTAATTGGAGTCTCCCTCCCCTCTGTCCAAGAACTTTTTCAGAACCGTTGTAGGAGCAGGGCACTGAACATTGTCAAGGACTGTTCTCACCCTCTGCATAAACACTTTGAACTTCTGCCATCTGGTAAACGATTCCGGAGCATCAGAGGCAGAACCACCAGACTGATCAACAGCTTCCTCCCACAAGCTGTCAGGATGCTGAACAGCTGACCCGGAATCTCACATACACACTACTGCACCTATGGACATTTTGTATATTATAGTTAGTTATTCTTTTTTCCCCAAGTATGTCTCAGGGATGTGTGAATGGATGGGGGGGGTGGGAGCTATGTGGGAGTGTGTCTTAATCATGCTGCTGCTTACATGGATGCCGAGAGAAACGCAATTTCATCTTGCCTGCACTACAGTTGTATGTACAGCAATATGACAAAAAGTTTGATTTTTTTTTTTTTGATTTGAACACATGAAGAAAAGGTGTAAAAAGGCATAGAAAGCAAAGAAATCAGCTGAAATCCATCAGAATTTAGGAAGCCATCCCCCATCAGTGCAAATTAATTTCAGCTGGTTAAGTCCTGACTAATAGCCTTTAAAAAGGTCTGTGAGAACCAGGTTGTCACACCACAAAGAACTCATGATGGGTAGAAGCAAAGAGCTCTATAGACCTTCACAACCTTATTTATTACAAGCACATTTTTAAACTGCTGAATATTCCAGTGAGCACTGTTGAAGCCATCATTTGAAAGTGGAAAGAACATCATTTTACCAGAAACTGGTCACGACCAGGAGCTCCTCGCAAGATTTCTGACAGAAGTCAAAGCGCTTCATGCATTGAATTTGTTTACTGATTCTGGTTTGTTAACTTGACACTACACACCCTTTACACTAAAGAAAGCACTTGTTAGCACTTTGTGAAATCATAAGTTAAATAATAAAAAGCAGGGTTTCCTCTGGTAACATTTCTGGGTGGCGGCCTGCCTCGCCGGAAATATTACTGCCACGCCAATAAGGAGATATGAATTTAAGAAAAATATATGAAGCAAGTACTTTTCGCAAGCGCGCACACAAACGACGCACGTGGCCATCATCCGCGCTGAGTTTAGAAGTGCCCCGCCCACGCGCGCTTTCCAGTCAGTTAGAAAACAAGAATAAAAACATACATGAATCATACTCTAAAGGAAGAAATACTCCAAACATATATACAAGATTACATGTAAAATCACATAAGGATTATCATATTCAGTCTGTGTTGTGGTGTTGCTTAGTTTTTTTGTCACGTTTTGGCTTTGTTCTGAATTGTAATCGCTCTTGTTTTGTTTTTCTTTTGAATTCTTGGATGGAACATGGGTGGGCAATATAAGCTGCGGCTTCAGCCATCACCCATTTCGGATAACTTATGTTGAGCTGTATAATCAGAGTTATTGTTTGATTTGACCTTGTTGGATTTTTTCCCCCCTTTGTTGTTTCTCTTTTTTTAATCTTTACTTTTAATCTATCCGAAATATCTGAAATAAAGGTTCGTTCAGTCATACATAGATACTTTCTTTCACAGCGGCAGCAGCATCTTCGTGGAAAAGGAGTGAAAACCCAGAAGTCAAACAGCAGAAATGGACTCTATATTTGAAGAGAAACTTTGTGAAGAAGTCCACCGTTTCTTTGTTGGTGAAAATCCTGGCGCATCAGTGCCTTGGCGCTACCTGTCAGGCGGGAATGAAACTACAAATGATGGTTGTGTGCATGCGTCAACCACTTGGCCTGAGTAGATGAAAAAAGTGAGCATGAACAGCGCCGCGTGTGTGCCGGGCTCGTCCAAAGTGTATGCAGACCAAGGCGGACTAGAGGGGAAATGAAGCAGGCTTTACAAGGCAGAGTGTCTCGCTAAACGTGACTGACAGAAACATGAGTTTATTAAAGGACTTTAAATGTGGAAAAAATCAGAAGAGGTATGTAAGCCCTGGAGGCATTTATCATGGTTTTAACCCGCTGGAAACGGGAGCAGTAACAGAAGAGTTGCTTCGCTAAGAGATGTGGTTAGAATTCATATGCAGCCAGCTTCATATGAAGGGAAAGGCAAGAGGGACTACTGAATTGCTGAGAATATGTTTCACCAGCCACTACAATATTTATGTACCTGGAAAGTTAAGATGACCAAAATTCACAAAGTCATTGACTTTAATTTGTCAGCATCTTTCAGACAAACTAAACGTGCCAACATTTGGATTTCAAAATAAGGGAGGTTTTTCTTGCTGTCTTGGTGGTGAGATTTCTTAAAAAAAAAAAAAAAAAAAACCCTATAGAAATATTATAACAGAAGTAATGACATCCTTGGTCATTTAAGTTAATTTAAATCATTAAATACAATTTTATTGATATTTTTTTCTTTGTAATGAGAGTTAAATTATTGTTCTGTTCTGACTGCAAAGTTATGGTCAAAAATATAAATTTTTATAAGGGAAAGTTTAAAAAAAAAAAAAAAAAAGACCAGTCTGTTTCAAATTTATTTAAAAAAAATAAAACAAAAAACAGTAATTTTATTTTAAAAAACAGGGGAAAAAAGGCATAAAATAATCCACAAATTTATAATAAAGTTTCAAATTAATCTTCTTCCGCTTAATCCTTTTCGGGTTGCGGGGTGGGGGTGGGGGGCTGGAGCCTATCCCAGCATCTTTGGGCGAGAGGCAGGGTCCACCCTGGACAGATCGCCAGTCCATCGCAGAACCAACACTGAGAGTGAATGGTTGTCTGTCTCCGTCATACCTAAGGACAATTTAGAATCCCCAGTTTTTGATGCCAGTTAACCTAATTTGCATGTTTTTGGCATGTGGGAGGAAGCCGGAGAAATCCCAGAGTAAGCCCACGCAGACACAAGGAGAACATGCAAACTCCACACAGATCACGGTTGGTCGGGGGCAGGGATCGAACCCAGGATCCCCTGGCCAAGGGTGAGTTGCTGTGCTGCCGCAGTGCTAACCACTCCGCCACCGCGCTGCTCACATAATCCACATTTATAATAAAGTTTCAAATGTACAAGAAAAGTCAATTTTACAAGAGGAAATTACAGATTTGAAGAAAATTGTTTCAAATTTGGATACATTTGCAGAGAAAAGTAGAAAACTATAAGAAAATTGTTATAAATTTTTGAGAAACTTCAAACCTTGAAGACTGAAGTCATCACTCAATTTTTTAAGTGGCTGCTCTTTGTACCCTTAACTCAACTAGAAATTTGTGGTTGTCTACTTTTAATTATTAATTTCAAAGCCCTGCTTTTACATGAGCAGAATATCTGGCTACTATACCCACCTCTGATCATATAATTTAAGTATGCATGAGTACATTACTATTATGAATGTGTTTTCCTTTCTCTTTCCTACTTTTTCTCAATGGAAGGGAACACCACAATAAAAATACAAAAAAAAAAATGTATTTTTGTCATTTATGTAAACCATGGCAAAAAAAAATTCTGCAGGACAAAACGTGACACTTGATATTTTCTAACCCGTTTGTATACCACCATAGACAGAGAGAGAATCTGAAGCAGACAGAGCTCAGAGAGGGAAAGATGAGAAAGAAGAGAGGAGCCAAGGAGAGGAAAGTGTTCAGGCAGAGGGTCCAGGAGAGGTGAGAGCAGAGGAAGGAGAGAAGGATGACACCAGTAAAAAGTCCAAACACAGCACATCTGGGTGGGACCCCAACTGTTCCAATATTCAAGCCTTGGTTGTACAATACTTAAAATGGTAAGTTCCATTATGCAATATTACTGTGCAAAATTGAAAAAAAAAAATAGTGTAAAATTAACATTCAGGTTACAAGTGTGTCATGTGTCTCTTCTCCCCCCCCCCCCCCCACCGGAAAATACGTTGCCACCGCACCAAGGTCTTTAAGCCAGAGGAAACACTGAAAAGTGCATTATTGTAATTGATTTTGGGTCAGTTCTTTATGTGAGAATTTATGTATTGGTACAGTTTGCAGCATTCCTGGTAAGTAAAATGGCTGTTAAAAGGGGAATTTCCCAGATCGAATTGGAATTGAATCAATAGAATCTCAAGAATTGGAATCAAATCGATTCTGGAAATTAGGGATTGTTCCCAGTCCTAAATGTTCTGTATTTGCTCCTATTTTTATAATAGTTGTTCAAAAAAATGCACCTGATAGTGTTTGTAGACTATCATTACAGATTGCAGCTCTTTGCATGTTTTGCTTGTTGACAGTAAAATAAAGATGGAGTCAGCTGTGAAGAATATGTACTGAAATCATAATTATTTTAAATACCACAACATTCGTTTGTGGCAGACAAACAACCCGGTTGAAGGGAACGGATTTCCGTTTTCAGTCCTGTCCAGTCAATGAGCTGGATTTCTCTTCTTCGCTGAGATTTTTTTTTTTCTTCCTGGTCAGTGGTGGCTTCGGCTACAGCGCCACAGACGAGCAGCTGCTGTAACTGCATGACAGGTAGTTTGGTCCACTTGAGTAAAGTGCTGTGTGAATGTAAACCAAACGATGGTGTGAAAATTCTCACCATTCCCCGCCCAATCAAACCGAGACCCCCGGACTATCCTGGCCTGAATGCAGCCTTGCTGATTACCCAAAAGTTAATTTCAAGACAAGGCATCACAAAGTAAATGAGTTCTTGTTTTTTTATCCAGTGCCGGTGTTCTGCCACTTTACCATACTTTATCAGAATACCATACCCACTATGGCAGACTGGTTTAGCATACTTTGTCAGAATCAGTTGCACTGCAAAGATGCCACTAACATTACATAATTGTTTACCTTCCATCAGCTGTATTGAGTAATTTTTAACAGGAAATATCTATAATGTATATAAATAGATGCACACTGAAAATGTGACACATTTTTGAATCAGCTAATCACGGTGCAGTGCCATCAGCCGTTTCTGTCAGCTGTATCATATGCTGAAATTGAGTGGAAGCGTATTTCCTGTTACTTGCGTAGTAACCCAGGGTATGGCCTTTCTGATAAGTATGGTAAAATGTCAAAGACCAAAGGGGTCATAGACCGAAGGGACATTATGTCGCGGGGCAGTCAGGCCATCTGTCTTTCTGTCCATCCAGCAGTCCCACTATTGTGAAATTAAGTCCTACAGTTCCAGTTGTTTTGAAAGTGTCTACCAGGGTTTGATATACACTGATGTGCATATTGTAATGTGGCTCCGATCGGATGATTTTTGTGAGCGTTTTGGAGCAAAAGGTCAAATGTCAAGGTTGGCATTCCCCTTGCTCTATTACTATAGAATGAGTAAAGGTAGAGTCACCAAACTTTGTACACAGGTACACCCCGAGACCCTGAACTGTGACACTGAGTTTGGGATAGCAAGGTTAAAGGTAAAGATCAAAATGCCATATAAACTATACCTGAGCAACAAAGACGGCTAGGGTCACCAGACTTGCTACAGAGGTTCACCTTGGGACCTTGACCTACATTTATGGGTTTGGGGTCAAAGGTCAATGTTAACATTCCCTTTGCACTGTTACTATAGAACAAGTAAAGCTATGGTCACCAGCCTTGGTACACAGGTTCACCCTGAGCCTTTGACCTCTGACTATGGGTTTGGGGTCAAAAGGGCTAAGGTCAAGTTTGGCATTCTTTATGCCCTATTACAGGGGTGTCCAACCATGTGCCATGGAGAGCCAAGACCCTGCAGGTTTTACCTCCAACCAGTGTCTTCAACAGCAGATTTCTGTGAACTTCTTCCCACTGATTGCTGATAAGTGAAAACACCTGCTGAAGAGACTGGGTAGAAGAGAAAACCTGCAGGGTCTTGGCTCTCCATGGCACATGGTTGGACACCCCTGCCCTATTACAATAGAATGAGTAAAGCTAGTTTCACCAAACTTGCTACACAGGTTCACGTTGGGATCCCGACCTGTTCATGGAGGATAGGTTTATCATAATTTGGTTCTGCCCCAATAATTCTGAGTTGAAAACTGCTCCTTCAGTAATATAATAGGATCTTGAAAGAAAATGGAGGCAGGGGATATTGCACTCCCCCTCAGAGTGCTCTTGTGATTCTTTTCATGTAGTGAGTGCTTGGACAGTTTGAACTCCTTTTCTAAATTATTTGATTTAATTTAAAGCAGTATGTGGGCCCATGCAGACATTGACCCTTATTTTTTTGAAGGCTGAAAACTGTTATGTGTTCATGGGCTGTGCTGTCCTTTGCATGGCCCCTTGAAGAGCAAAGGACTTGATTAGCAGTGCAGGCTTAATCACTCAGCAGATGGGACAGAGTGCAGTGTCACCAAGACAAAAACAAACCCACAGTTGGATTATAGCTCTGTGTGTGTGCGGGCGCACATGTGTGTCCAGTCAGACTGAGCTGATTTGACATCGTCTCAGGTGTGGTACGAATGCACCAGGGTATCTTGATTCTTATTTTGTTCATTTGAGATCTCTGTAGCTCAACAGCTCATCTTTGCAACGGTGTTCTGCTTTACCACAAATTTGATGTGTAATGCATATAGGAACTTAAGTTAAAACTGAAAAGTCGACTTTACAATGCACATGAGGATTAAGGTTGTCTTTATTTTTTACTGGTATTGGATCAGCACAAACTAATGATCTCTATTTGTTGCCTATATAATGATCCCCATGTGATTGTTGGATTTATAGGTAAGTTGTGTTTCATGTCAAGGTTAGCTTCACCCTCAGAGATCAAATAAAAATGTTTTAATGTTGCTGCACTTTCCCTGTCCCCATGTTCCTCACTTCTAAAGTCTTTTTTCACCTTGGCTTTGTCAACACACGAAACTGGCCAGTTGAAATAAAGGAAAATGAGCAGCAAGGGGAAAAACCGGGAGATGGGAGGGGCTAAAGTGAAACTGGCGTCAAACCCTCTTTTGAGTGGAATTCTTTGCAGGGGTCAGAGTTCAGGCACTGCAGTGTGGCACTGTGATTGGCTGAGGAAAGGTGAAATGAAAACCACAGTAAACTTTTGACCCCAGCGCAGGAGCGCTGCAGGAACGCCCAGGCTCAGCGCTGGCGTGGTGGAACAGAGCCCGCTCTCTTCCTATGTTTACTCCACCAATCCAACAGGGACAGTGAGGAGAAGAGAAGGAAGAAGAGGGGGAGGAAGCATGCATAGAGGGACGGGAGGAAAGCATAGGAGGAGGAGGGAGCGAGAGAGAGTGGAAGGGAATAGAAAATTGTCAGCAGCATGGTGAAAATGGGCTGCACGGTGGCGCAGTGGTTTAGCACTGTGGCAGCACAGTTTTACCCTCGGCCGGGGGACCACGGGGATCATGAGATCGTGGGTTCGATCCCAGCCCCCGACCAACAGTGAGCTGTGTGGAGTTTGCATGTTCTCCCCGTGTTGCGCGGGTTTACTCCGGGATTTCTCCGGTTTCCTCCCGCATACCAAAACATGTAGGTTTAGGGCGCTCGCGCACGCAGCGACCAGCAGCCGGTGGCTTGTCACCAGACTGCAAACCATGTCTACCTACGGGTACAAATAAGTAACAAAAAAAATGTGCATGTTTCTGAACAGTGAAACGGCATAATTTTTTTTTATCAACATCAAACCATTCAGTAATATTACTAGAGAGGATTACTGTGGTTAACTTCACAGAAAATTATTTGTTGCTGTAGAAGATTATTAGTTCACTGCGTTTGCATCAGTTGCGGGTAAAAGTGTGTACAGTTGAGTGTGCGTTATCAGACTGGCCAGCAAGGATGCAGATCAGACCTCTGTGTTCTGGCTCCCCAGATAAAAGGCTCTTTAGCCATTGATGAATAAACTAATTTCCATAATATTAGCCTTGTGTGATCACAGCTGACTGCAGTTTGTTGGTCACTGGCTGATCACCTCTATATATACAGTGTATATATATATATGCACTAAAATGTCAAGCTTATAAAATAAAAGCATTGTTAGATGTGCACAATTAGAGTCGTGCTCTGGGATGAGTTGGCTGCATGAATCCATGCCCACACAGGTCCCATCTTTTTTTTTTTTTTTTTGTCTGTATTGATGATGGATGGCTATAGGAGATGCATATGTGATGCGTGTACGCACGCACACACACAGTGGTATCTGCCATCTCTTTGTTTTCACCTTCATTTATTTTCTCGGGTTTTCTACGCGGTGTACTTCGCGTGGGGAAAAATGGGGAGATGTGTGCACACTGAGCATGTCCGGGCTCTTGTGTGTCACATGCTTTGAGCTGTGGTGGGGGATTTTTTTTTTTTTTTTTTTTTCCTTGAGACTCATGCCACCCCATGAAGGTATTTTTTTTTTTTTTTTTACCGTTCTTGAGCTACAAATCTCATCACATCATGTATTGTTATATACTTCTGCATTTCCTTACAGATGTTTCTGATATAAATTACATGAGCAACATTTTGTTTTCAGTTCACAACTCACACTTTCTCTGAATAGACCTTCACATGAAGGTGTGCAGAGAAATGAGAATAACTTTACCACCAGCCACAGGAAGCATAAATGAAACACTCAGCCTGTGTCTTTCAGTCTGGTTTGTTAGACTTGGAATTTCACTGCTACTTGCCATCTGAGTGGAGGCTTTCTTACAGCAATTTACAGCTTTACTTTTTTGAAATCCACACTTGGACACACATGCTTCACATATGTGCTCTTCATTTCCATGCCTGAATTTCATTGTGTGGCAGCGCACACACAATCTCACCATCAGAACCTCAGTCTTCAGTTTTTATCCCCTGGCAGTCTTCGCCCAAAGGGCTCTTCAACCCGTTTGGGCTTCGACTGCCGGGGAAATTATGTTATGGGTCAGTCAGTCCATCTGTCCGTCCGTCTGTCCCACTTTTGTGAAATCAACTCCTCCTACAGTTTTGGTCTGAATGGTCTGAAACGTGGTACCATGGTTTGATATCGACTGATGATGCACATGTTGCAATTTGGTTCTGATTGGATGATTTTTCCAGGAATTGTAGCCCCTCAACTTTGACCTCCTGTTTTGCCTCACTTCAGTAACTGTCTTGTGAAATCAACTCCTCCTACTGTTCCAATTGTTTTGAAACTTGGTATCATGATTTGGTATACTCTGATGTGTATTGCAATTTCACTCTCATCGGATGACCTGGAGGTCAAAGGTCGGAGTTAACATTGCAGTTTAGGTCTGCAACGACTAGATGGCAGAATTCGTCAACAGTTAATTTACTAGTTGATGTATTAGTGGTGTCATCGTGTGTATCCCACGGCATGCAATGCCACGCTAAACAGTGTTTCAGCGTAGCCAATTGTCCCAGCTCTTTGGTGCACTGACAGAACATGCGTGCTAGTGACCAGGAACAGAGCAGGGGAAGCTGCACCATGAGCTCATGTGACGCAAACATTCTAAAGTTTGGGAACATTTTGTGCGTGACTCAGCCAACAAAACTGCTCAATGCAAGCTCTGTAAAGTGAGCCTTGTGTACCATGGGGCCACTATGGCGATGCACGAGCATTTGAAGAGGAAATGCGTTTTGGAAGCGTCGGATACCCCTCAGTAAGATAATTAGCTACCATGCTAATAGCTAGCCTTTTACTGTAGGTGTGTGTGAAGGATCATGACAGTTTAAAGAGTAACGTCATTTTGTCTGACATTTTCATTATAAAATTTATGCAGCGTAAAGAAGAGGACCAGGACCATGGGTGGCTTTTTGCAGAAAAGGCAGACGTGTACTCACAACAAGCTACCTCTGTCACACAGTCAGTTCTAAACATGATGGTCAAAGACATGAGGCCACTTTCCATAGTTGACGGGGAAGGATTTCAACAAATGATTTACCAGTTCAACCCTGAATGAGTAATTATGTTATGCATTGTTTATTCACAAAATGCACTTTAACTAAACATGTTTATTTTATTGCTGATTACAATTATTGTTCACCAAATGCTCTATTTTTTTTTTTTTAAAGGAAAATGTTTTATTTTTCACAAAGAGTTAAGAGGGTTTTTTTTGTACAGTTCTTAATGTGTAGCGCTGCCACATATGTTGTTGCATCAACCTTTATGGATAAAATGTTAAATACATAATAGGTGTACCTAGTTGTCATAAATGATGAGGTGCAATCTTTAAAAACTCCATTGTTTGTGCCCTTTTCCTAACTAAGTTTCACAATCTGGTTGCATTTATTTATGTTGGAAAATAAAACAAGCTGTCAAAACGTCAGCGGGTCATGGGATGGGCAATCAGCTGACTTCCAGCAGCTGGTGGCAGGATAAAAGGAAGGCGGAAGACGCGGGCGAGGAGAGAGAGGCCATTTCTCAGATGACTGGAGGAGCCAGAGGAGTGCCTGACCACAGGGAGACTACGTGAGACCTGCGGGAGTCGGCTTATCCACTCCAGTGAACATGGAGTTGGCTTTGGGTAGGAAGCAGGACGCTGGGAGTAGCAGAAACCCACAGCGCACCCAGACTGAGGGGCGACGGGGCTGCAGGCTGGTGAGAGCGTTCCTATTTTTTTTTTTCTTATTTACGAACTGCACTTTGCCTGAGCTCAGGGGTTTTCTTTTGTGGTGACTGAAAGACAGTGACGTCCTGTTATTTTTGGGGGGATATTATTTGGACTCTTTTTGTGCCCGTGAAGATTAGGACATTGCCACGGACGGTTTAGCGCAAAAAGGACTGACTATTGTATAGGAAACTTGTTTGGCTTAACAGTTTGGGGTGTGAATAATTTGTAAGCAAATTTGTTGTGTAATTATCATTGGTTCACCTGGAGTTTCAATAACGACCCACTAAAAATCATATTTGCTTGTCTATAATGAAATCATTTCAGACCTGTTTTTTTGGTAATAGTTCCTATTTAATAGTGGAGTGTTGCATATGGTGGCCAGTATGGGGAAATGATTTATTACCTCCGCCAGGCCGCAGGAGGTTATGTTTTTGCCAGCGTTTCTGTCTGTTGGTTAGCAAGATAACTCAAAGTTTTGGATGGATTTCCATGAAACTTTCAGGCGTTGTTGGAAATGGTACAAGGAAGAACTGATTAAATTTTGGGGATGATCCGGATCACCGTCTGCATCCAGGAATTTTTTAAAGGATTCTTTAACATTGTGCGATACGGCCATTTTCAACATGTGTGCAGGCGCAATGGAGGGCACTGGTCGTCGTGTCTGACGAACACGAACTCCGCGTTCTTCAAAGTTTTAGGCACAAAAGCACGCGGAAAACAATGGTGGGCCAGGCCCGGCAGCGTGCCTGTGTTTGTGCTACGCTGCAAAAGCTGAGACGGGCAGCTGTCCGACGCGGGATTATTTGGCAGAAATTCCCCGGGCAACCATAGGGGCTGCGCAAAAGCAAGCTCTCTGCCGCGGAAGCTTCCAAATCCTCTTTTGCCGCGGAGCACAACCCCAATATAAAACCCACGGCAACCTGTCTACCCAATTTGCATCCGTCAGTGAAGCCCTGAGTGCTGCTTTCAGTGATCTATGAAAACGCTCGCATAACCCATTGGCCTGTGGGTTGTACGCGGTTGTGCGATGAATTGCAACGCCCGCAGCCTGGGAGTTTGGAGTTGGAGGAGATGGACACAACGGCAACACTTCAGTTTATTACCTCCGCCAAGGAGGTAATGCTTTTACTACTGAACCACTAATCCTATCATTGTGAATCCAATTGCTAGTCATACGTTTTCATGGTCAAGGAATCTGAAAATGTACACACAAACACTGTATGGGGGGGGGGGGGGGGAACTGTGGCGCTTGGCAGAGGTCTGCGCTCTCAAAGTGCTTTTCTAGTTGCTTTATGGTTTAGTTGTGGTGAATTGATTAGTAATGGCAACTGGAAAATATGTTGAAGCTGCTCAAGGTGGTAGGCCTATTGACCCAGATTTCACTATGGGGCCTTTTGTTACAAGGAGGAATCCTCCAGGAGAAATTTCCGTCTTTATTGAGTACTTTGTACGTGGATGATGATGATTATGGGGATGAGGTCTGCAGAGCTAGATGCTGACAATGAAAATGTATGTGGTGATTTAGAACAGTATGATGAAAATGGTGAAATGAGAGGATGTGGCACACCCTGGACAGCATGATGGAGGAGCTAAGAAATCAGGTGGTAATTTTGACACAGCAGTTTATCCAGCTTGATAAAGTAAGACTTTATCAGTACTGTTAACAGAGAAACAAATTTCTGACAGTATGTTGACCGTAGTTTTGGAAAATTTAATGATAAATTTGAAACATTGGAAAAAAGTATTGTAAATTGCCTGTTATGGAGGGATGAAAAATGGAAACCGCAGCTTAGCCAGTTAAGACTCGCTAGCACTCCCAGAGTACAGAAAGCAGTTTCAGTCTCTACTGATGCTAGTCCTGTAGCTCCCATTCCATCATTTGGTCTGCCTGGTGTACCCGCTTACTACCCCAAACCTCCCATGCACCTGGAATTTCCTACATTTGTCACCGCCAGTAACTCCGCAGATGTCCTTTATTTCATTGAGCAATGTGAGAACTTTTTGAGTCTCAGGCCCCTTTCCAATCCTGAATTAATGGGTGCCCTGGCCACAGTTTTAAAGGGCCCGGCACGCAGTTGGTGGAAGGCGGCAAAAGATCAAGTCACTGATTGGCCATTCTTCAAAGAGTCGTTCATGGGAGCTTTCCTGTCCATGGACTATATGGTGGAAGTGGAAGAGAGATTGAGGGACATGGTGCAGAAACCAGAGCAATGCCCGAGGGATTTTGCCTATGATTATCGTGCCCTATGTCTCAAGTGGAAACCTGATATGCCTGAAGAGGAGATGATGTGTATTTTGAACAACATTAACCCAATGATTGCAGGGTGCTTGAGAGGCACGGTGTTGACTGTGGCACAGCTGGTAAAGGTGGGTTCTGTGGTGAAGGACTACTCTGGGGCTAAGGGGTACTGGCAAAGGGTCCATGCAAATGAGGACAAGTCAACAAAGAAAGTTCCAGACAAGAGCAAAGAGCGCGGTGGAGGTTACCTTGATACACCAAGAACACCAGACCGGCAGAGCCCAGACCTCTTGCTGGTTCCAGTGACCATTAGAGGGTTCCAGGGGGTTACTGTTTTGGACAACGGGAGTACCTATACTCTGCTCAAAGAGTCTGTGGAGGCAGCTGGCAATGGTTGAGACCCTCCGTCCTGCCGAGGAACAAACATTTGTAATGGTGGACGGCACGGCTCACCCAGCTTTAGGCAAGATGAGGCTTCTTGTGTACTGGCATGGTGGAAAGTGGGCTGTGGAAACCCATGTAATGAAGGACCGCCATCTTGCTTTCCCTGTCGTCATTGGGTTGAACTTCCTCTTACAGACTGGGGTGATCTTAAATCTGGCCAAGAAAGTCTATGGGCTGAAAGCAGGTGATGGATATGGCTATCATTCATTCCTCCACCAGCCTCGTGATACTAGCAGGTGGTTTAAAACACCCATGTACACCTCCCAAAAGGACATTTGCCTTTACTTCGCCTTGCCAGTAGAGGGTGCCATACCCTGTTGGGCATCGGCCTCAAGCACGGAGCCCTCACCCACCTATGACACTGACTGCCCAGAACTCCCAACAACTCATCTAGGAGTGGCCCACCGTCACGTCTGACATCTTGGGAAAGACCACTGTGGAAAGGCGCCACGTTTTTACCCAGGATGAGGTACCCATGAGGCATAAAGCATATCGTGTGTCTCTTTGGAAAAAGCAAATGATTGAGGAACACGTGGAAAAAATGCTTAAAGAAAACATCATTGAACCATCCCAGTCAGCATGGGCCTCACCAGTGGTGCTGGTAAACAAACCAGATGGCTTCTACAGGTTCTGCGTGGATTACAGAGGGGTAAATGCCAAGACCTTACCTGATGCATACCCAATGCCCATTATTCATGACATTTTGAAATCACTGGATGGCGCCTCCTGGTTCAGCACATTGGAGCTGCAATCGGGTTACTGGCAAGTGGCTATGGCGAAGGAAAGCAAACATAAAACGGCTTTCACAGCATCTCTCGGCATCTTTCAGTTCAACTGCATGCCCTTTGGTCTCCGTAATGCAGCTGCGACCTTCCAACGACTGATGGAGAAAGTGTTGGCAGAACTGAGAGGAACAATCTGTTTTGTGTACATAGATGACATCATAGTGTACTCACGCTCACGTGAACAACATCTCTGGGATCTGGCAGCAGTCTTCCAGAAGTTGCGGGCAGCCAACCTTAGCTTGAATATGGGAAAAAATGCCACTTTTTTTAAAGGCGGCTTGAAATTCCTGGGCCACATTGTGTCACATAAAGGGGTTGAGGTGGGCCTAGCCAAGACGCAGGCAGTGAGGGATTTTCCTGCTCCACATGATGTGACGGCCCTACAGAGGTTCCTGGGGTTGGCCGGCTGGTACCATAAATTCATACCCCACTTTGCAGACCTAGCGGCTCCATTTAACCATCTTAATTGAAAGTGGGTTGAATGGAACTGGACCAAAGAGTGCCGGACTAGCATGGAAGCCCTGAAGCAAGCATTACAAAATCCTCCTGTGCTGGCACAGCCCAACCTATCCTTACTCTTTCAAATCCATACTGATGCAAGCGAAGTGGGGCTTGGTGCGACCCCCTCCCAAAGCACACAAGAGTGAGAGCATGTGATCGCGTATGCCTCTCGAGCTCTTCGAGGTCTGGAGCTGAACTATTCCACCTCTGAAAAAGAATGCCTTGCAGTTGTACGGGCTGTGGAAAAGTGGAGAAATTATTTGGAGGAGCTGGAGTTCAATGTGTTCACCAATCATGCAGCATTGTCGTGGGCTTTCAACTGTCCGAAAACAACCTCAAGGCTGACTTGATGGACACTGCAGCTGTAGCAGTTTAACTTCAAGGTTCACTATCACAAGGGGTGTCTAAACGTGGGTCCTGATGCCCTCTCCAGGGCGTCTGAACCTCTTTTCGTCCAGCCTGCATCATGCCTTATAGTCTCTGCCCAGTGTCGGTCTGAGCTCCCCACCTCCTTAGCAGAAATTGCGGCAGATCAGGAGAAAGACCAAGTGGTATGTGACCTTAAACAGCATAAGTTGAATAGCTCACAATCAGACCACATCAGTTTTGTCATGCACCGGGGGTGCTGTATCGATGAGTCCCTTTAAAAGACCAAGGAGAGAAGCACCAGTTGGTAGTACCACAGTCCCTAGTCCTGGAATTCCTCTGGTACTACCATGACAATCCCCTGGGTGGGCATCTGGGTCAGTTGAAGACCCTGTTGAGTTTTGGAGGTAGCCTGGTGACCTAGTGTCCAGAAAGATGTCTGGAGTCATACCAAAACCTGCATAACCTGTCAGCAATACAAGGCAGACAATACCAAGCCAGCTGGGTTACTGCAGAGCACGGACATCTTGGCTCCTGGGGAGATGATGGGAATTGACCTTATGGGCCCCTTTCCACGAAGTAAAAAGGCCAGTACTTACCTACTAGTGGTGGTAGACTACTTCACAAAGTGGGTTGAAATGTTCCCCTTAAGAGACAGTAAAACACCTCGTCTCGTCAGGATTCTTCGAGAGGAAATTTTCACCCGCTGGGGAGTGCCACAATACCTGGTTTCTGACAGAGGACCACAATTTACTGCCAGTCTCCTGACAGACCTCTGTAAATCCTGGGGAGTAGTGCAGAAATGAACCACAAGCTACCATCCTCAGACTAATCTCACAGAATGTTTTAACAGGACAATAAAGACCATGATTGCCTCTTTCGTGGGACAGTACCATAATACCTGGGACCAGTGGATTCCGGAGTTCCGCTTTACTGTCAATACTGCCCAACAGGAAACGGGGAGAACCCCAGCGGAACTGGCCTTGGGCAGAAAACTACAGGGACCACTGCAGAGGCTTATTCACAAACCACCCTCAGCTGACCAGTAAACGGCATACAACGTGGTGGAACGACAGCAGGCCAGACGAGTTAAGTTTTATAATTCCCGCCATAAAGATGCGTACTTCCAGCAGGGTGACTTAGTCTGGGTCAGATCATATCCACTCTCCAAAGCCAGTGACAAATTCTCGGCCAAGTGAGCACCTAAATGGCAAGGTCCAGCAAGAGTTTTAAAAAAAATTAGGTCAGGTCAACTATAAAGTAGGATGGAGTAACCCACCTGATAAACGGGATAATATAAATGTGGTCAATCTAAAAAGATATTATGGTGTCTTACCATAGAAGCCTCCGGCTGGAGAGGGGATCAATACAGCGCTGCCACATATTGCATCGACCTTTACAGATAACTAGGTACACCCTTTATGTATTTATCATTTTATCATAAATGATGAGGTGTAGTCTTTAAAAACCCCCATTCATTGTGCCCTTTTCCTAGCTAAGTTTCACAAACAATCTGGTTGCATTTATTTATGTTGGGGGGGGGGGGGGGACAAGCTGTCAAAACGTCAGCGGGTCAGGGGATGGGCAATCGGCTGATTTCCAGCAGCTGGTGGCAGGATAAAAGGAAGGCGGAAGACGTGGGAGAGGAGAGACGAGAGGGGAGAGGCCATTTCTCAGACGACTGGAGGAGCCAGAGGAGTGCCTGATCACAGGGAGGCTACGGGAGACCTGGGGAGTCGGCTTATCCACTCCAGTGAACGTGGAGTTGGCTTTGGGCAGGGCGCACCCTGACTGAGGGGCGACAGGGCCGCATGCTGGTGAGAGTTCCTATTTTTTTCTCTTCTCATTTACGAGCTGCACTTTGCCTGAGCTCAGGGGTTTTCTTTTGTGGTGACTGAAAGACAGTGACGTCCTGTTATTTTTGGGGGATATTATTTGGACTCTTTTTCTTTTTTTTTTGTGCCGGTGAAGATTGGGACATTACCACAGACGGTTTAGCGCCGGTATTTTGGTTATATATAAAAAAAAAAAAAAAGACTGAATATTGTATAGGAAACTTGAGTTTGGCTTAAAACAGTTTGGGGTGTGAATAATTTGTAAGCAAATTATTTGTTGTGTAATTATCATTGGTTCACCTGGAGTTTCAAGAACAACCCTGCTGCACCCTGGGCTGCATGGTGGTGCAGTGGTTTAGCACTGTGGCAGCACAGTTTTACCCTCGGCCGGGGGATCGCGGGGATCATGAGATCGTGGGTTCGATCCCAGCCCCCGACCAACAGTGAGCTGTGTGGAGTTTGCATGTTCTCCCCGTGTTGCGTGGGTTTACTCCGGGATTTCTCCGGTTTCCTCCCGCATACCAAAAAAACATGTAGGTTTAGGGCGCTCGCGCACGCAGCGACCAGCAGCCAGTGGCTTGTCACCAGACTGCAAACCAAATCTACCTATGGGTACAAATAAGTAACAACCCCCCCCCCCCCCCAAAAAAAAAAAAAACCACTAAAAATCATATTTGCTTGTCTATAATGACATCATTTCAAACCCATTTTTTTGGTAATAGTCCCTATTTGACCCTTTAACTGTCCACACTAAATGGATGGCTCGCGCACCCCCAGTGGCACAGTGCAGCAACTGCACCTGCCAACTTATTGATGTCCCCCAGCTATACTGAGAATTTGTATTGATCTGACAGTTCAGAAGGTGGCAGACACGTGCCGGAGGAATCATGGCTGACATGGAATACAGCAAAGAAGAAGAAATCCTCATTGTTCTTCCTTTTTCCGCTTTGAGCTGACATCGCCATGATCGGTCATCGCGGTGGTGATTCTGGCTGAAACTGCATGAAACGGGAAAAATAACCGCGTAATGCAAACTAAATTCACGTGGGATAATAAGAGTTTGTAGAAGTGGTAGAGGGTGTAAATGACCGACCAAACACAAAACATCGACCGCGATGGACAAAAACGGACTGGCCACGTGGTTGAGCGAGCCCCCCCCCCCCCCCCCCCCCCCCGCCAACAGGTAAGAGAAAAATGTTTTTTACATTTTATTGATTTTCTGGTTCATATACTTTGAAGATTAGATAGAAACATACCCCTGTAGACAAAACAGTGTCAAAAAAACTGAACCATTCTTTGTGTAAATGTGTCCAAAGTCCACTTTTGACTGTTATGTAATTTATATAGCTGTCGTGACATTATGCAAATTAGATGCGTAAATTTATTCCTATCTGAAACTTTGGATCGTATCCTACATCTTTCTAATTGTCAGTAAGCCATTATCTCTTGCAACTTTCAAGTTGTAGCCTTGGGAATCTGAACTATTTTGACAAAAAATTTTTACCACTCTTGACCACTAGGGGCCTTGACCACCCTTTAACCATTTCTGTCGCCATATGGCGCCTGGGCCAACTAAAGGGTTAATAGCAGAGTGTGACAAATGACTAGTCGACTGGTTGTTAAAATAGCTGGCAACTAGTCACTATTGAAATAGTCGTTAGTTGCAGCCCTATTGCAGTTGCACTATGGAGAATGCTACATTTACTATTACTATAAAATGAGTAAAGCTAGGGCCACCAAACCTATTATACAGGTTCACCTTGGCATCATGACCTCTGACTATGGGTTTAGGGTCAAAGGTAAAGATTAACATTCCTTATGCCTTATTACTGTACAATGAGTAAAGTTCAGGGATTGCAATTTTCCGCAGATTTCCGCCGATTTATTTTCAAATTGTTAATTTCTGTGAATCGTCTAAATCCGTTGAGAAAATTTTAGGGGGGGTAAGGTACCTTATTGTTACCGATTTTTAGCGAAAATCGGCACGATTACATAAGCGCTCAGCGCTTCCCCGGGTCAAGTCTCCCGCAACAACCCAGATGTGTTGTGTTCAAGCTACTGCTGTATTGTAAACAGCCCTGCGATTGGATAGTTGCAAACAGTTGGTCCAATCAAATGGCTCGTTGTATGCTTTGTCAAAAATTCATGGTGGCGTGTTCTCAGGGATGTGATTTTCTGCTAATTCACCGAATTCCGCTTTTTTATCTTCCAGGAAGATGAAGTACGTTAAGTACGTTAGCGGCTTGTGGTCCACGAACACAGTGAAGGTGCGCCCTTTCAGGCAAAACTGGAAGTGGCGTATGGCCAGGTGGAGAGCCATTAACTCTCTGTCGAACACGCTGTATTTACGCTCACTGTCGTGCAAAGACCTGCTAAAAAAGGTGAGCGGCTGCCAAGAACCGGCAACGCATTGCTCCACGACGGCCACTATGCCCATGTCCGAGGCGTCGGTAGTGAGCGCTATCCGAGCCGCCGGGTCTGGGTGCACCAGTAGTGCAGCGTTTGCCAGAGCTGTTTTAACCTCAGAACGCCTGCTCCTGTTCAGAAGTCCAGTCGACTCTGTCCGCGGGTTTCCGTTTTTTGAGTGCGTCGTACAATGGCTGTAAGAGCTGGGCTGCGCGGGGGAGGGAACGGTTATAAAAGTTAACAATCCCCCAAAACTCCTGCAGCGCCCTGACATTGATGTTGAGGAGAAAAAATAGCAAAACAATTTAGTTACATTACTTTTATGATTCCAAACAGTTTGAAATTGACAGTGCACAGTGGACATTGACTCATAACTTTTGAATATTTCTAAGACTTTGCTACATCAGTGATTGTACAAAATGAACTGCTCAAGACTCAATGGAGATTGAAACTGGTGATCTGAAATGAATGCTGAAATTATAAAAAGTAATGGTATGAATGAATTTTATTTCTATTATGAAACGGATAAAATTAACTGATTTTGATTTGATCAAGTGTTAAAGCATGTGATGGATAATGCTTGTTGGAATATTTTAGGAATGCTATCTTCTTGGAACATAAGTCAGTATTAAACAGCTGAATGCCACTTATTACTGTATGTCATTTTTAATTTTAATTTTTTTTTTCGGCGCAAGATGGCGGCGCGTGCACAACGCGAGGCTCAGCGTCCTACCAGATTCTGGGGACTAGCAGTGTTATTTCTGCTCATTTCGGGTATGTTCGTTCAGAACAGCTCTGCTTTTACATCTTGCACCCGAGATGAGCTTTTGAATATTGGTTTACAAAACAACGATAACGACCTTTTTATCAGCAACCTACGTCTGAATCTACGTCTCATCCCGGAGCTCTGGAGAACTCCCGACGCTCGGCAGGCTTCCCGACCGACCGGAAGTGCTCGCAGGCGGCGTAAGGAACGTAAACAAAGGAGGGGTAAGCGCGGTGGGCTAAGAGCTAAGCTAAAGCTAACACCGCACCGGCTATCGCTACCCAGTATTTTCCTTGCTAATGTACGGTCTCTGGCGAGCAAAATGAGTGAACTACGGCTTCGGATCACCAACAATAAGAAACTTATGAACTGCAATATCATGATTTTTACGGAAACATGGCTTCACAGTGGAATACCCGACAATGCTATCGAGCTAGCCGGCCTACACACGCTCCGGGCAGACAGAGCAGCAGTTGACTCCGGTAAGACAAGAGGGGGGGGATTGTGCATTTATATTAACAAGGCTTGGTGCACGAACTCTCACTGTTGAGACACTGCTCAGCTAACCTGGAGTTTCTCATGGTTAAATGTAGACCTTTCTATCTGCCACTCGAGTTCACTTGTACCATCATAACAGCCGCTTACATTTCTCCGGATGCTAATGCTAAGCTTGCTATGAAAGAACTGCATGCAGCTATTGGCAAACAACAAACTGCACACCCAGAGGCAGCATTTATTGTGGCGGGTGATTTTAACCACTCTAACCTCAAGACAGTGCTTCCTAAATTCTACCAGCATGTCTCCTGTCACACAAGAGGGGACAAAACATTGGACCATGTTTACACCAATATTGTGGGAGCCTACACAGCAACTCCCCTCCCCCACCTAGGTCAGTCTGATCATTTATCCTTGTTCCTTACCCCCAAGTATGTACCGCTTATCAACCGGGTGAAGCCATCAGTGAGGACCATCAAAGTGTGGCCAGAGGGGGTTGACTCTGTACTCCAGGAGAAGTTTAGGAACACAGACTGGAGTATGTTCACCTCTCAGGCTACCTGTGGCTCCCACATAAACATCAACTCTTACACCCACTCAGTCCTGGACCATATCAACACCACTATTGACAGTGTCACCACGGAAAGACAGATCACCACGTACCCAAATCAGAAGCCGTGGATGAACAGAGAAGTGCGACTTCTGCTAAAAGCACGTAACAATGCCTTTAGATCTGGTGATGCACAGGCCTACAGTTCATCCAGGGCAGATCTGAAGAGGGGCATCAAGAAGGCCAAGCACAGCTACAAGCTGAAGGTGGAGGAACATTTTGGGGACTCTGACCCCCGACGTATGTGGCAGGGCATTCAAGCTATCTCTGATTATAGGCCCAGCAACTCCATACCTATAGCCATGACTATGCCCTTTCTCAATGAGCTAAATAACTTCTATGCTCGTTTTGACAAGGACAACAATGAAAAGAACATCAATTTCCCACCCTCTGACCTCCACCACCTCACGCTCACCCACACCGACGTCCGTAATGCACTGAGTCATGTCAATGTACGTAAGGCTGCTGGCCCTGACGGCATTCCTGGGTGTGTGCTGAGGGCATGCGCTGAGCAGCTGGCAGGGGTCTTCACAGACATCTTCAATCTGTCCCTGGCCCAGGCCGTGGTACCAGCGTGCTTCAAGACCACTTCAATAGTACCAGTGCCAAAACATTCAACACCATCGTGCCTAAATGACTATCGCCCTGTGGCACTGACGCCCATAGTCATGAAGTGCTTTGAGCGACTGGTCTTGGCACAGCTCAAAAAAGGCCTGCCCCCTACACTGGACCCTCATCAGTTTGCCTACCGGAGCAACAGGAGTACAGAGGATGCGGTTTCTACAGCGCTGCACTATGTACTCACACCTGGATGACAAGAACACCTACGCAAGAATGCTGTTTATTGACTTCAGCTCAGCATTCAACACAGTTATCCCCTCCAAGTTGCTCACCAAACTTGGGGACCTGGGAATCAGTACCTCCACCTGCAACTGGATCATGGATTTTCTGACCAACAGACCCCAGCATGTTAGGTCAGGCCCCAACCGTTCTTCCGTCATCACACTCAACACTGGTGTACCACAGGGCTGTGTGCTCAGCCCATTCCTCTACTCCCTCTACACCCATGATTGCAGGCCTATGTATGGATCCAATTCAATCATAAAGTTCGCAGATGACACCACGGTGATTGGACTCATCAGGGACAACGACGAGTCAGATTACAGGGCAGAGGTTGAGCACTTGGCTACTTGGTGCGCTGACAATAACCTGCTCCTTAACACCAGCAAAACCAAGGAGCTCATAGTGGACTACAGGAAGGAGAGGGAAGAGACACATGACCCCATCCATATCAATGGCATAGCTGTTGAACGTGTCCCCAGCTTCAAATTCCTGGGGACCCACATCTCAGAGGACCTGTCCTGGTCAGTGAACACCACCAGCCTGATCAAGAAGGCCCATCAGCGCCTCTTCTTCTTGAGGACACTGAAGAAGAACCATCTGTCAACTGACATCCTGGGCAACTTCTACCGCTGCGTGATAGAGAGCACCCTGACCAACTGTATCACACTCTGGTATGGGAGCTGCTCTGTAGCTGACCGCAAGGCGCTGCAGTGGGTGGTGAAAACCGCCCAACGCATCACAGGGACTCCACTTCCAGCTATAGAGGACGTCTACAGGAAAAGATGTCTGCGCCGGGCACGCAGCATTCTTAGGGACTCCAACCATCCTGCTCATGGACTGTTCCAGCTTCTCCCCTCCAGAAGACGTTTCAGAAGCCTTCGGACTAGAACCAGCAGGTTTAGGAACAGTTTCTTTCCAACAGCTGTCACGTTATTGAACTTAGTTCCCCGCTGACTCTCTTACAATCATCTTTTACCATCCTCACCTGTACATAACTGCATAACTACAAAACTACATCTAACTTATTGCACATTATTTGCACATAACAGTACTTTTAACTTTCTGCACTGCTGCATATATTTGCATATATTTGCTTAAATTGCACATACTGTTAATTACCGTATATACTGCACTGCTGTCCTTTGCACTTTTGATTGGATGCTAAACTGTGTTTCGTTACCTTGTATTCATACATGTGTAATGACAATAAAGTTGAATCTAATCTAATGTTTTATGTCATTTAAGCACAGTTCTGGTACTTAAAAATCATAAAAACCCAGGAGCTTTGGGGGGCTTCGCCCCCCTTGCCCCCCCACCAGGGCTTTGCCCCAGACCCCGCTGGGGGACTGCGTCCCCCAGACACCCTGCTAAATTTTCAGATAATTTCCCCAACCCCAAATCACATCCCTGGTTCGTGTTGGAATTCTGACCTTTCGGTATTGTTTTCAGCAGAATTATGAGATTTTTATCGAAGGATCAGGAGCCATCAGTGCTAGAAATAGACAAGTGTCAAAAATAAGTTCCGATGGAATTGGCTTGAGAGAAAAGTGACTGTAAAGGTGAAAATTGGCTCAAAGTTCGACGAGGTAACAAACACTCGGACAGTTTCTGAAGAAACCAGAAAAGGAGATGAAGTTCAAAGTTCAGAGACTGACACAGCTTGCTGCCAAAAGGAAGAAAGTTTCACATTAGAAGTGACTTGGTGACCAGTGTAAATAGTGTAATAAACTCTTATAGAACTGTTAAATATGTTGGACTAAAGACAGTGAGACAACATTGAAGAAAAAGTAAGTTAACTTTTCATTAAATTTAATGATTTATCTAAGTCTAGTATTTTTTTTTTTAATCATTTTTTTCAGTCTAAATTACTTCAGTTTTACTGAAAACCTCCCAGCTTCAGGGGGGCTGTGCCCCCCCCCCCCCCCATAAGTCATTCGACCAAATTAGATTTCAGCTGAAATCAGAATTTCCTGTTGCCATCCCTGAAAGTTAGGGTCACCAAACTTGGTACACAAGTTCACCCTGTGATCCTGAAGTGTGACTATGGTTTTGGCATCGCAAGGTCAAAGGTCAGCATCAAAATGGCTAATAAACTATATCTCAACAACAAAGAAAGTCAGGTTCACCTTGGGATCCTGACCTCTGACTGTGGGTTTGGAGTCAAAAGGTCAACATCAGAATGCCTTTATAAAGTATATCTCAACAACAAAGAACGCTAGGGTCACCAAACCTGGTGCACAGGTTCACTCTGAGACCATAACCTCTGACTACAGGTTTGGAGTCAAAAGGTCAAAGGTCAAGGTTGGCACTCCCTATGATCTCTTACTATAGAATGTGTAAAACTCTCTAGGGTCACCATACTTGCTACATGGGTTTGCCTTGGGATCCTGACCTACAACTATGGGCTGTATACTTTGTTGTATATTTGTGGATGATGGGCTTATCATAATTTGGTTCTGCCACAGTAATTATATTGAAAGTTGAAAAGTGCTCCCTGTCACTAAATATTGGGATCTTCAAAGAAAATGGAGGCGGGGGATATTGCGCTTGCCTCAGAGTGCTCTTGTGTTTAGAGCAGGCTCCGTTAAAAGCATGTGTAATGTTGGCAGAGAAAATGGTAAGCATTGTTCACCAGTGAAAACTAGTCAATGAGGTGTAGTCCTCTGAAATGTCAAGATGATTAGTTGAGTAACTACTAGAAATGTTGATGATTAATTGACTTTTGAGTAGTTAAGAGTTTAGTCAACTAAATTAGTTGCCAATTAATAACTCAGCTGTTCTTTTCAGTTGTCGTTTTCAGTTCTATGAAATGTAGCGGTGTCGCCATCCAGGCGGGGGTGCACGCGATCACCCACTGGCGCATTTCAATCAAAAAAACAGAAGAGGGCGCTAAGCCCCCAAAGCGCATGCACTGTGCAGGGCGAAAAAAAATTCACCCTTCTGGGTTAGGAGAATCACAACAAGTTCTAACGGAACATTCCAATGTCCACCCATCTACTTCAAATCAACAGGGTGGACAAATGGACTGCAGCGAAGAAAGACTACACAAGCTCAAAAACCTATTCCCGTGGCTAGCAGACCGGACTCAAGTTCCCACTGAGATAAAAGACAATACAGGGAGCCCAGATCATATTGGGTTTGTCTGGATTGCCGGGGTACTGTGATAATGTTTAACATCCAACAGATGAAGCAGCTCACTATGCATTTTCCTGTTAAAACAGTCTACCAGTGCATCTCACTAAATTAGAACGTGAAAGTTTTTTTTTTTTTTTAATATAACTAAAAAAGATCAATTTTATGATATTGGTAATAGCTTTTAAAATGAATAAAAAATCATGACATTTGTAATTTACTCAGATTACCAGCACATAGTACATACTATACAGTGCAAAATTTGTTAAACTACAAAAAATGCCATTGTCTGTAGTTTAAAAAAAAAAAATGGTGCAATAAATCATTGAGGAATATAAAGTTCATGTTTTATTCAGTATACAAAAAAACCCAACTTTATGTTAGACCGTATTGTACTGAGAGAAATTCAGATTCTCAGGAAAAATGCCGCTTATCAATTAATCATTAATTGATCGATAACGTGAATCAATTATCATTAATGAATTAAATGATAACTTGCATCCCTAGTAGCTACACTATGAAGATATCTGAAAGAGTTGTTGAAGCCAGGTCAAGAAGATGGGTAACAGTCAGCGAGCAGCAGTATGGTTTTATGCCCAGAAAGAGTACTGCAGATGCAGTGTTTGCTTTTAAGACTGTTTCATTTGATTCAATAAATAGGATGTACATATAATGTATACATTATATAAATTAAGATAATGCAATAAAGTGCTAGCACCTGTTTCCACTGTGGTTGTGAAACACAGATTAAAACTTGACAAGATTAATTAACAAAATTTAACTAAATACAATGGAGCTTTCCTCCTGACTATTAAGTCCTGAAAATGTTTTTTCACCAGTTTCTTGAAGAGAGGATTGCTGTTTACTCATTGAATTTGTTGGAGTAAGTCATTCAACAGAAGAGTGTCGGTATATTGAAAAGAAGTTCTCTCAAAAGATTTGACAGTTGGGATTTGGAAGGACATGGTGCCTGATCTTGTGTTGATATGATGATGGTTTTGTATCCAAACAAAAAATGAGAAGATAATTTGGAGCTGAACTATGAACAATATGAAAGACCTGATTTAATTTTATTGTTTGACATGAAACTCAACAGGTACCATATCCATCATCTCAAATTCACGAGCTCCTACGTGTGTTCTGGTTGGTGCGTTTCACTGAAACCATAATTTTATTTTAAGAACATTGTAATCTAGTTTTATATTTTTTGGTAAGACCAATTTACCATGAAGTGCAAACATAATCAAAATGATTGCGTGAGGGCTGATACTACCTGTTCTGATAGGAAGTCAAGAGTGGCAGAGAAGTATGTGAGGGTGGTGCAGGACAACGTATACAAGGACAGTGAGACGGTGGTGAAGTATGCTGTAGGAGTGACAGATGGATTCAAAGTGGGGATGGGGTTACATTAGGGATCTCCCTGAACCCCTTCTTGTTTGCCATGGTGATGGACAGGCTGACAGACGAGGTCAGGCAGGAGTCTTCGTAGACCATGATGTTTGCAGACGACATTGTGATTTGTACTGAGAGTAGGAAGCAGGTGGAAGAGAACCTGGAGAGGTGGAAGTATGCTCTGGAGAGGTTAGCTTTAATTGCTTGATACTGATTTGCTCCACTGCAAAAAAGATCTAAGCTAAAGCTAGTATGTCACGGAGCGGCAATTGCTGACAGATGTTGCGATTTTTGGGTTTCCTGGGGGTTTCTAAAAGGGTGCAAAACGGTTCCGTTTTTCTTGGCGCATAAATTTCTTTGCAAATTTCTTTTTCCACAAACGGTTGCAAACATTTGTAAAATGGGTGGAAACATTTGCAAATGGTTATAATACAGGTCAATCACTAAAGGTTTTTTTTTTTTTTTTTTTTTTTGGTTCACCAAGTAGTGAACACTAGCAATTGATGAAGAACCTTTATGAACTCTTGAAATTTGAGTGCTGCGGAGGGTTTGCTTGCCTTTTTTATAAGGCTGGGTTCAAGAGTCGCCTGACAATTGCCTGGTATTTTACCTGGAGTGGCAAAAGATGCTAAACGTTCCCAAACAGTGGCAAAAAAGTGGTAGTTGCTAAACATGGTAAATACTGTCGCTAACATTTGTAATGGTCACTGTTTGCCAACTGTTCTTCGCAAACATTTGCGCAAATGTTGCTTATTGTCGCTAAACGTTGCTAAATGTCCCTAATGAGAGGCAAACCCTGATTTTCATGAACATTGGTCAGGAAAAAGTTTGTGAATCCAAAAATTGCAAAGTTCATCACTATTTGCTGCTCCGTGAAATTCTAGTTTAAAGGAGTAACAAAAGCACAGGCAAAAACAAAGAAAAACAAATATATTTATGATGCTGCCTCCGTAAATGGCTGAATTGTTGGTACCCCTCTGTTAATGAAAGAAAAACCCACAGTGGTCACAGAAATAACTTGAATCTTACAAAAGTGGTAATAAATAAAAATTCTATGAAAATTAACCAATGAAAATCGGACAATACTTTTGAATTGTGGTTCAACAGAATTATTTTAAAAAACAAACTCATGAAACAGGCCTGGACAAAAATGATGGTGCCCTTAACTTAATATTTTGTTGCACAACCTTTTGAGGCAATCACTGAAATCGATTTCTGTAACTGTCAATGAGACTTCTGCACCTCTCAGCAGGTATTTTAGCCCACTCCTCATGAGCAAACTGCTCCAGTTGTCTCAGGTTTGAAGGGTGCCTTCTCCAGACAGCATGTTTCAGCTCCTTCCACAGATGTTCAATAGGATTTAGATCAGGGCTCATAGAAGGCCACTTTAAAATAGTCCAATGTTTGGCTCTGAGCCATTCTTGGGTGTTTTTAGCTGTGTGTTTTGGGTCATTATCCTGTTGCAAGACAGACCTGTGACTGAGACCAAGCTGTCTGACACTGGGCAGCACATTTCTCTCTAGAATACCTTGATAGTCTTGAGATTTCATTGTACCCTGCACAGATTCAAGACACCCTGTGCCAGATGCAGCAAAGCAGCCCCAGAACATAACAGAACTTCCATGTTTCACAGTAGGGACAGTGTTCTTTTCTTGGTATGCTTCGTTTTTGAGTCTGTGAACATAGAGCTGATGTGCCTTGCCAAAAAGTTGCAGTTTTGTCTCGTCTGTCCATAGGACATTCTCCCAGAAGCTTTGTGGCTTGCCAACATGCAGTTTGGCAAATTCCAGTCTGGCTTTTTTATGATCTGTTTTCAACAGTGGTGTCCTCCTTGGTCGTCTCCCATGAAGTCCACTTTGGCTCAAACAACGACGGATGGTGCAATCTGACATTGATGTACCTTGACCTTGGAGTTCACCATGAATGTGTTTAGAGGTTGTTCTGGGCTCTTTTGTTACCATTCGTATTATCCGTCTCTTCCATTTTTCATCACGTTTCCTCCTGCGGCCACGTCCAGGGAGGTTGGCTACAGTCCTGTGGATCTTAAATTTCTGAATAATATGTGCAACTGTAGTCACAGGAACATCAAGCTGCTTGGAGATGGTCTTATAGCCTTTACCTTGAACATGCTTGTCTATAATTTTCTTTCTAATCTCCTGAGACAACTCTCTGCTTTGCTTCCTCTGGTCCATGTTTAGTGTGGTACACACCATGTCACCAAACGGCACAGCGACTACTTGTCACCCTTTAAATAGGCCGACTGACTGATTACAAGTTTGTAGACACCTGTGATGTTAGAACACATCTTGGTTGAACATGTCCCTATGGTCACATTATTTTCAATTTTTTCTAGGGGTACCATCATTTTTGTCCAGGCCTGTTTCATGAGTTTGTTTTTAAAATAATTCTGTTGAACCACAATTCAAAAGCATTGTCTGATTTTCATTGGTTAATTTTCATAGAATTTTTTTTTTATTACCACTTTTGTCAGATTCAAGTTATTTCTGTGACCACTGTGGGTTTTTCTTTCATTAACAGAGGGGTGTCAACAATTTTGTCCACGTGTGTAGCTATAGCCCCTCTGTGGCTTGCCACCTTATTGTGATAGAGGGTTTGTGTGCCCTAATGATCCCAAGAGCTATGTTGTCAAGGGCATCTTGCACCTGGTAGGTTCTGCCTAAGGCAGACTGGTCCTGGGTGAAAGGCCAGACCAAGAGTGGTCCAGTAAATCCCCATGAAAAGGTTACAGCAAGGATCCAATGTACTTAAATGAACCCCTCCAGTGGGCTCATCACTGCTCACCACTTACAGGAGGGATCATGGAGATCATGGTGCTATGTGAACCGGCGGCACTAAGGGCTTCTCTGCTTAGACTGCTGCCCCCGTGAACTGGACCCCTAGATAAGTGGTAGAGGATGGATGGATGAATAAAGTTCTGTAAATTTCTGTGTAACATTAATGCTGATCCAATGCTACTGTATACATATACTTAAGTATACTTAAGTATATGTATACAGTAGTATACTTACATATACTACTGTATACATATACTCTTAACTTTCTGCACTGCTGCATATATTTGCTTAAATTGCACATACTGTTAATTACCGTATATACTGCACTGCTGTCCTTTGCACTTCTGATTGGATGCTAAACTGTGTTTCGTTACCTTGTATTCATACATGTGTAATGACAATGAAGTTGAATCTAATCTAATTAATTGTAAACCAAACACCTGAGAACAATGTGTAAAAATCTGCAAAAGAAAAGTTACACCATAGCTCATTGAAGATGCCATCGACTGTGTATAAAGGTGGACAATGTGCTGTCACTTACCTCCATTGTAGAAAATGAAACTCTACTTCCTGAATTTAGGGCACTGCCATCTTGCACTTTTGGAGCCAAAGGCTGCATTCACACCAGGATAGTCTGGGGATCTCGGTTCGACTTGGCAGGGAATGGTGAGAATTTTCACACTTTTGTTTGGTTTGGTTTGCATTCACACAGCACTTCATTCAAGCGGACCAAACTGCTTGGACAACATCATGCAGTTACAACAGCTGCTCGTTTATGGCGCTGTAGCCTAAACCACCACTGACCAGGAAGAAAAAATCTCGGCAAGGAAGAGAAATCCAGCTCATCGATTGGCCAGGACCGAAAAGGGAAATTCCGGTGTTGTGCCAAGAATTGATTGCTTGCCAAAAATTACATCCCATCCACCAAAACTATAAAATAGAACACTACAGCCAGGCTTGTAACCATTTGTGGATTTTTAGAAGTAAAAATTACCTCTTGTAAATTATCTTTAAATTATGTTTATTCAGCAGACGTTTGTTTCAAAGAGGGTTAGAAATCATAGTGATCCAACTCCATGTTTTACAATCTTCAAAGTTGACATTTTGCATTTATGCATTATCAGTAAAAAGGGTAATCACTTTTTCAAAGTTGTATTGACTTTGACTAACACTAAACTCCTGCTTGCAATGATGGGATGCAATTCTCGGCAAGCAATTCTTGACATAACACCGTTCCCTACAGCCGGGTTGTTTGTCCGCCACAAACAAAAAAAATAAAAAATAAATAAAAAAAAATAAATAAAAAGCTCCACTGTCTGTATAAACCTCCATGCCACCATCATGTCACTAAACATTTTAAAAACATCAGTATTCTTGCGTGTAGCCACAAGCAGCTGAGAAATCTGGTCCTCAGACCAAATATCTATCAGAGCTTGCATCTCCTCACTACTCTAAGTCTGTCTGCGAGACATATTTTTTTTTTTTTTTTTTTTTAACTTTTCTCCTCGGCTTTCTCCGGTAAAAGTATTTCTTGGATCTGTGCGGTTGTCTTTATTTTCTACCCAAAATGGAGGCAGGACCGGGAGCTCTTCAGCTGAATCGGGATGTTGGATTTATTTACCCATGGATTCCTGCCACGGGTGTGCTAACAAGGCTAGCAAGCTAGCAACGGAAACGCATCAAGTTTTCAAGGCAGGAACAACTTTTTCAGGCGAGTGGCAACTTCCCCTGTCTGCATCTCACTCAGACGGTGAATTCATGTCTTTTGATGTATTTACATTGAGTTGTAATGTAATCATGCTGCGTGGAAAAATTCACCTGTTCGCGTTTGATGTGAAGGCACCTTTACTGTAAACGCCACTTTGTCTTCTCACTGTGTTGCTGTGGTTACACAAACGCCGAGGGGCACGTCCACCCTTTAGTCCGCTGGATACGCCGTTTGCATTCACACGGCAAACAAAGCGCTCCAGACTTCGTTTGCAAGCGAACCGAGACCCCCGTTTTCAGGGGGACCAGAGTTTGCTTGTCTGGTGCACACCAGAGTTCCAACGCGCGTTCAGACAGCACGAAATGAACCGAACTATCCACAGAATACACTCTTTGGTCCTTTAGTCCGGACCAAACCATGGCCGTCTGAATATGCCCAAAATCTGCACAGTAGCAACTGTGAAGCAGAACTGCAGTGCCAGGTTTCAGAGCAGCAAATAAATAATTAAAACTGAACTGATATGAAAAAAGGGAATACTGACACAAAAATCAGCATTAGAACTCCCCAGGGACCAATCTTTTGGGAGGGGAAAAAAAATAAAAAAATTTTAAGGAATATTTGTAGTAGGGGTTTTGGAAAAAAAAGATCGATTCACATAAGAATCTAGATTCTCATTTTAAATGATCCAGAACCAATTCACAAAAATTAAGAATCAATTTTATTTATTTATTTTTATTTTTTTTTTTTGCGGTGGTGCTGGGGTCCCGTCACGTGACGCATACTGCTGCTTCATGATACGCAATTACACACTGACGCTGCCAACACAGGAGAACCACGCAGAGTAGCTTACTAAGCTAGCAGCTGGATGAAACAGTTGGAATAAAGAAGAAATGAAGCGGCAAGAAATTCAACACAGGTCCGTCTGCAGCTTGCAGACTCCGTCAAGTACACCCCGTCAACTTTACGCTCCCTCAACAAGTTACGCCCCCACATTATGTCACTCCACAAAATGGCTGGCCATAGCGGACCATGCAGGTATGGCTGAGCCAGCACTGGGCTGATCATACACAAATTCAGGTGTTGTAGCCTTGTAGACCGGCCGACGGTGGCCACACATTTTGAAGGACGAATGTAAAAGAATCTAAAAACAAGATTTTAGTCCATAGACGGTAAAAAAAAGTTTATGGTCTAGTCTTTGGATGACGTTTGTTTGCGGGACCACGTGCTACCTCGTTGCCCAGCAACCCTGACAGCTGCAGTTGATGGGTTTTTTTCCTAACATTTCTTGACAGCGATGGAAGCAATGTTTTGTTCAGTGAATAAAAACCAAATCTTATTGACTAAAAGTAGACGAAAACGATTGATAATGAACAGACTAAAATAAAACTATAAAAATAAAATTATCACAATAAATCTGGACTCAAATTAAGTGTCAAAACTAAAATGCATTAAAGGTAATTTTGTTTAATTTCTAGCTTTGATGGATGAAAAAAGTCTTAGTTGACAAAATTGACACTGGATGGAAGTTTATTTTTGCTTTAAATTACTGCATTTACTTAACCTTTTACTGGAGAAGCTTCACCAGGCAAAGGACCATGACCAGATTAATCACCCAGAGTTGAAAGAAGTGGAAAAAGTTGGAAGTCCTCCTGCTGAACAACGCACACTCCACCACTTTAACAAACGCCCAGCAAATTCTCAACAGGCAAAAAAAAAATTGTGAAAACTTGTAACAGCACTTTAGTTTGTTTTATAACTTAATTGTTTTGTTTTTTTTAAGTATCAGAAGAATTTAGATATTTGAGTTTATATTTGTACAGGTTTAAAACTGCATGTTCTCCCCGTGTTTGCGTGGGTTTACTCCGGGTACTCCGGTTTTCTCCCACAAGGCTGAAGACATGCAGGTTGGGCTAGTTGGCATCAACCGGGGATTCTGAATTGTCCTTGGGTATGAATGTGAGAGTGAATGGTTGTCTGTCTGTTGGCCCTGCGATGGACTGGTGATCTGTCCAGGGTGTACCCTGCCTCTCGCCCAAAGATGCTGGGATAGGCTCCAGCCCCCCGCCCCCCGCCCCCCCCTTTCCCATGACCCGAAAAGGACTAAGTAGTAGAAGATGGATGGACTGTTTAAAATTAATGTTGCTTATCTTATGCATCAGTTGCATTCAGTTCTTGTTGAATTTGTTCATTGCATTAAGTTACTGTATAGGTAACTGTACATTAAGTGCATACAGTCAGGTAGCACTACTAATTAAATGGATATTCAAAGTATTTGTGATAGAATTTACTTTTGTTTTTAAATGACTAGCCTATATTTCTAGAATGCTGGAGGGCAACCAAACCTACACACTGTGGAAAAGCTGTTAGGAATTGTGATGTGCTGAAAAGGAACATTTTCAAAATTCATTTCACTTGTGAAAAATTTCATTTTTTTTTTAAACTTAGAAGTTTTCAAAAAATAAAGCAGTTACTAACCTAAGCCTACTTTTTTCATTTCACAGTATTTTATTGCAAATCGGTTGATAAAATTTTTTTAAAAATATACCCCCCCCAAAAAAACAAAACCATCAACACACTGTACTCAGCTTTCAAGCTTACCTCAACATTTTTTGCAATGCTGTGGACTTTTTTCCTGAGATTAGTGGGTTTTTGTACTGAACTGAGAACAAATGTGAATCGAAATTTGTTTTGAACCGAAAATCGATTCTGAATTGAATTGTGACCCCAAAAATCAGAATCGAATTGAATCGTGTAACTTGTAAAGATTCATAGCCTTAATTTGTAGTATTCAGTTTGTCAAAGTGATGAACATAATAGTGGGAGGGGCTTATCATCTCACTGCAGCCAGCCACCAAAGGGCTTTTGGAGAACTCTCATGCCATCCATCTTTATTTACGTACTGTCATATTTAAGTTGCTTCTAAAAACAAGCTTCTTATTAAAAAGAAATCTCCATGGAGAAATGCCAAACTAGTAAGAGCTGAAAAAAGAGAGCATTGAAAAGCTGAGCAGAAGTGGTGAAAAACTAAATTATAGGTTCATTAAGAAATCTGAGATTGAGCATTTATAATATGGAGCTGAGATTTTTCTGACATCATTGGTAAAAACAATAATGCACGCACCTTGTCAAGTACTGTTGACAGGCTAACAAATCCCCCTGTGTCAGTAGCTCCTGAACTTCTATCCAGCCGTGCCTGTAATGACTGTCTTTTTCTTTACTGACAAAATTGAGAAAATTAGACAGACAGTGCTCCTATGCCAGGTCAGTCAGTCAGAAGTCTCCATGGACCATGTTTGCAGATGACATTGTGATCTGTAGTGAGAGTAGGGAGCAGGTGGAAGCAAACCTGGAGAGGTGGAGGTATGTGCTGGAGAGAAGAGGAATGAAGGTCAGTAGAAGCAAGAGAATACATGAGTGTGAATGGAGGCAGGTGTAATGGTGAAGATGGAAGGAGTAGAGGTAGTGAAGGTAGATGAGTTTAAATACCTGGGGTCAACCATCCAAAGCAATGGAAAATGTACAAGACAGGTGAAGAAGAGAGTGCAGGCAGGGTGGAGTGGGTGGAGATGAGTTTCAGGGGTGATTTGTGACAGGATAGCAGCTAGAAAGAAATGGAAGATTTACAAGACGGTAGTGAGACCTGCTATGATGTATGGTTTGGAGACGGGGGTGCTGACAGAAAGACGAGGTGGAGCTAGAGGTGGCAGAATTTAAGATGCTAAGATTTTCATTGGGAGTGACTAGGAGGGATAAGATTAGAGATGAGTGTATCAGAGGGACAGCTCAGGTTTAGCGGTTTGGAGATAAAGTAAGAGAGCCAAGGCTGAGATGGTTTGGACATGTGCAGAGGAGGGACAGTGGATATATTGAACAAAGGATGTTGAAGATGAAGCTGCCAGGCAGGAGGAAAAGAGGAAGACCACAGAAGATTCATGGATGGAGTGAAGGAGGACATAGAGAGGGTTGGTGTTACAGAGGAAGATGCAAGGGATGGGGTGAGATGGAGGCAGATAATCCACTGTGGTGATCCCTAAAGGGAGCAGCAGAAAGAAGACGACGGTCAGTGCTCCTATGCCAGGTGCTGGACATGTGCTTCCTTTATGTCTATGTAGAAAAGATGTAAACACTATGGCAAAATTTTTTCCAATCATAAAAACTTGGGTGACATTATACACTACCTGAAATTCACTACCTGCTGCCTTGATCTTCTCCCAGCAGGGATTTTTTTAAAAAACATTTAACATTGTATGGCCTCAGATCTACTACAGATCATAAATGCGTCTCTGCATTCAGGTCTCTTCCCTTGGTGCTTAAAAACAGCTGTTATCAAGCCACTTTGACAAAAGAGCAACTGAGACACCTCACTCATGAACAGCTGTCGGCCCATATCAAACCTCCCCTTTCTTTTTAAAATGATAGAAAAAAGCTGTTTTTCAACAATTGTACAACTTCCTGACATTAAATAACTGTTTTGATATCTTCCAGTCAGGTTTTCAGCCACACCACAGCACTGAGACAGCTCTAGTTTTTTTTTGTTTTGATTTTGTATACTTTATTGATCAGGTCCTTAATGACATCTGCTCCAATTCAGATAATGGCAGCATTTCAGTCTTGGTTCTGTTGGATCTCAGCGCTGCATTCGACACGGTTGACCATAACATCTTAGTAGACTGGCTGAAAAACTGGATTGGACTTTCCGGTACAGCACTTAGCTGGTTTGAGTCCTATTTAAAAGACGGGGACTATTTTGTGTCTATAGGTAACTACAAATCTGAGCAAATAAAAATAATCTGGAGTTCCCCAAGGTTCCATTTTGGGACTGTTCCATTTCAACATCTATATATTTTTTTTATTTATTTTTTTTATTTTTTTTTGGGGGGGGGGACACACTGAAAAGTTCATAGTGGTCAAATGTTGTTTATTTTTCAACCGCAGGGATGCATGCAAGTGCTGCAACACAGATGGAAGAAGTGTGTGGACCGAAGGGGAGACTATGTTGGAAAAATAAACCACATTTGGTCAAATTTGACCACTATGAACTTTTCAGCCTATGGACTTTTTAGCCCCCCTCTCGTATATGGTCCCACTAGCTAAATTAGGGCTGTGCGATATGACCATAATTTCATATCACGATATAAGTAATCTTATTTGACAATAACGATATATTGTGTACAATATATATCATATTACAAAGGTGTACAAACCCCTAGTGCACAGACAACCTCCGGCCATGCACACTGTGGAGTTATGGTCTGAGGAGACAATGGTCACTCTAAAGGGCTGTTTTGAAGCCACCGCCTGGAAGCAGCTCTGCGATCCACATGGTGAGGACATCGATGGCCTCACTCACACCTTCAGGGGCTACCTCAACTTCTGTGTGGACAAATCCGTTCCCACCAAGACCATACGGCGTCACTCAAACAACAAACCCTGGATCAACCCTGAGATAAAAACACTTCTGAGAGAGAAGAGGCTCTTCAGGTCGGGGAATAGGGAGATGCTGAAGTCCATACAGAGGGAGCTGAGGAGAAAGATCAGAGTAGGCAAGGACAGCTTCAGGAAGAAGATGGAGGACAAGCTGCAACAGAGCGACATCAGCGGGGTCTGGAGAAACCTCAAAACCATCTCTGGGCTCCAGAATACCTCCCCCCAGGCCACGGGGGGCAGGGAGTGGGCGAACAACCTGAATCTGTTTTTCAATAAGTTTGACCAACCGCCCTCCCCCCTGTCTGCACAACAACCACTGCTGCCTCTAAAGAAATCAAGTCCTGCTGCCCACCCCCCACTCCACCAACACCCCCCCACTCCCAACACACAGCCCCCCATCCTGACCCTGACCAGGACCCAGGTGAGGACGGAGCTGAGGAAGATCAAGGCGAGGAAGGCGTCGGGACCAGACGGCATCAGCACAAAGCTCCTCAAGTCCTGTGCAGACCAGCTGTGTGGGATTGTGACGTATATCTTCAACCTGAGCCTGAAACTGGGGAGGGTACCACAGCTGTGGAAAACATCTTGTGTGGTACCGGTACCAAAAACTTCCCACCCCAAAGACCTGAACAGCTACAGACTGGTGGCCTTGACGTCCCACTTGATGAAGACCCTGGAGAGACTGCTCCTTGCTCACCTCCGCCCCCTGGTGGAACCAGCGATGGATCCACTCCAGTTCGCCTACCAGCATGGCATTGGGGTGGAGGATGCGGTGATCTTCCTCCTTCACCGTTCTCTGTCCCACCTAGAGAAGCCCGGGAATATGGTGAGGATCATGTTCTTTGACTTCTCCAGTGCTTTCAACACCATCCAACCAATGATCCTGAAGGACAAGCTGCTGCGCGCAGGGGTGGACCAGCACCTGTCATCATGGATCCTGGACTACCTCACGAACCGGCCTCAGTTTGTGAGAACCCGGGACTGTGTGTCCGACATGATCATCAGTAGCACGGGGGCCCCCCAGGGAATGGTGCTGGCTCCCTTCCTGTTCACTCTTTATACTGCGGACTTCTCACACAACACAACACACTGCCATCTACAGAAGTTCTCTGATGACTCTGCGATTGTTGGCCTCATCTCCAATGGAGATGAAGCTGAGTACAGAGGGCTTATCCAGGACTTCGTGGACTGGTGCCATCGGAACTGCCTCCAGATCAATGTGAGGAAAACTAAGGAGCTGGTGGTGGACTGTCGCAGGCAAGGACAACCCCTCACAGCACCAGTAAATATACAGGGAACAGACATCGAGATGGTGACAGCCTATAAGTACCTGGGTGTTCATCTGAACAATAAACTAGACTGGTCACACAATACTGACGCACTCTACAAGAAGGGACAGCGCAGGCTGTTCCTGCTGAGGAGACTCAGGTCTTTTGGTGTACAAGGGGCGCTGCTGAAGTCATTCTATGACACGGTGGTGGCATCAGCCATCACTTTTGGAGTGGTCTGCTGGGGCAGTGGCATTACTGCAGCCGATAGGAAGAGACTGAACAAACTGATCAAGAAAGCTAGCTCTGTCCTGGGGCAGCGCCTTGATCCGGTGGAGGAGATAGGAGAGAGAAGGACGGTGGCTAAACTGTCATCTCTGCTGGAGTCCGAGTTCCACCCTATGCAGGACATACTGAATGCACTGAGGAGCTCATTTAGCAGCAGACTACATCATCCCAGGTGCACAACCGAGAGGTTTCGCAGGTCCTTCCTACCAACGGCTGTCAGACTGTACAACCTAAGCAGAGCTGCTCGCAGAGATAGCAAAAAGACGTAACAAACTAATAGTTTTTTGAATGCAAAGATGCAATAGACTTACACAATGGTCCCCTCCGGCATACAACTAGGGAAATACCGGTCGCTATGGAGAGTGAGAATATGTATGGGCATATGTGTTTACATATGAATATGTAAACACAGTACGGAGCATTGCAGCTAGGTGGAATAAATATGCAAGTATATAAACACACACAGTGCGGAGCAATGTAGCTAGATGGAATAATATGTAGATATATAAACACACAGTGCAGAGCATTGTAGCTAGATGGAATAAATATATAGATATATAAATATAAACACAGTGCAGAGCATTGTAGCTAGATGGAATAAATATATAGATATATAAATATAAACACACACAGTGCAGAGCATTGTTGCTAGGTGGGATGAAACAGCATAACCGTCTATTTAGTTATCCTACATGGTATGATTATGTGCCCATACATATTCTCACCCTCCATAGCGACCGGTATGTTCCTAGTTGTATGCCGGAGAGGACCATTGTGTAAGTCTATTGCATCTTTTGCATTCAAAAAACTATTAGTTTGTTACGTCTTTTTGCTATCTCTGCGAGCAGCCCTGCTTAGGTTGTACAGTCTGACAGCCGTTGGTAGGAAGGACCTACGAAACCTCTCGGTTGTGCACCTGGGATGATGTAGTCTGCTGCTAAATGAGCTCCTCAGTGCATCCAGTATGTCCTGCATAGGGTGGAACTCGGACTCCAGCAGAGATGACAGTTTAGCCACCGTCCTTCTCTCTCCTATCTCCTCCATCGGATCAAGGCGCTGCCCCAGGACAGAGCTAGCTTTCTTAATCAGTTTGTTCAGTCTCTTCCTATCGGCTGCAGTAATGCCACTGCCCCAGCAGACCACTCCAAAAGTGATGGCTGATGCCACCACCGTGTCATAGAATGACTTCAGCAGCGCCCCTTGTACACCAAAAGACCTGAGTCTCCTCAGCAGGAACAGCCTGCGCTGTCCCTTCTTGTAGAGTGCATCAGTATTGTGTGACCAGTCTAGTTTATTGTTCAGATGAATACCCAGGTACTTATAGGATGTCACCATCTCGATGTCTGTTCCCTGTATATTCTGTTCCCTGTAAGAACATATAGTTTGGGATCAATAAAGTACATCTAGCTATCGATCGATCCATTTATTGATCAATTGATCTACCCTTCACATACAGAGCCAGAGACTAATATGAAGGACAGATGTGTCATTTGGAAATCGGAAGAAGTTAATTTTTCAACATGAGTCCCACAGGTGTCAAAATTGATAAAATCTTGTCATTTTTATTGGTAAACATACTATAAATGTTCTCATAAAAACGCAACACTTTCTGAAATCATTCAAACAGGGTGTCCAGTGCTTTAGCAGTTCAGGATCCATACTGTAAGAGCATGCTGCTTATTTACAGTGATTCCTGATTCACGTCCCAGCTAGAGTGATCCTTTCCTCACGTCTCTTCCTCTGTTTTTCACCCCATTTCCTGTCTCTCTTCACTGCTTCTCCCTGAATAAAAGAAGTGAAAAAAGGCCAAAAATAAAATAAAAAACTCCTTGTCAAAGTCCATTAAAAAGCACCATATTAAGACCCACACCATTCTTCCACTAGATAATTTTGTTCATTTGCTGAGTCAAGTAGATTGTTAATGCTTAAACTATACTTACTTTTTTTATTTTTTTAATCTGTAGCGGTATACATTACAGTGCATGGCCTCATTTAGTTAGACGTGTGAGTGGCTGCAGCTTGTGAAGACTGGAAATTTGTCAAGACCTGGATAGTGTAGAATTGTAAGCACAAAGTTGAAACCCCTTGAAAACTAGCATACATTGATGATTTTTTTTATAAATGGTGTCTTTAAGTGTGTAGGATGCCCAAACCATGGCACTTTCACAGTTGTGTATATATTTATTTGTTTATTACCTCCGCCAAGGGAGGATGGAGGTAATGTTTTTAGTTGGTGAGTTGGTTGGCAACATAACTCAAAGTTATGAATGGATTTTGCTGAAATTTTCAGGAAAGGTGTGTAATGGCACGAGGAACAGATGATTAGAATTTGGTGGTGATTCGGATCGCGATGTGGATGCAGGAATTTTTTAAATATTACTTTATATATTAATATGGCGCTTTTCATGTACTGCCCCTTTAAGACGTGTCCACTCAGTTACTTGTGTGGTCATGCCAATGGGCCACGTGCCTCGGCAACCTGGCAGCCAAACACTGCAGAAAAAGTATTAGGGGGCGTGTCCACCAAACTCTCTATTTTTTTTCTGCTGTGGGTGACTATTTTCTATTCATCCTCTATGTAGTCCAGCGTTTACAGTGCTGAGCACCCTCGGTGCTGAAACGCTTTGAGCCGTGGCCGCTTTTTTGTCACGGTGCTCAGGGCAGAAAAAGGTTCAACTTGTCAGACTACTGTACAGCTGCACTCGTCAATGTCAGGCCTGTCTAAGCAGCCAATCAGAATTAAGGAAGGGCGGGACATAGGACGCCGGTACAGGAAGATGAGAACGAGTTGTGACGGACGGTGGAGAGGCTGAACTTTGCTGTATCAAACAACCTGGTACTCTTTGATCTGACACTAAAAGGATATCATGATCAAAATTTGAAAGCAAACATTTGGAGGAACATGTCCGCATCTGTCTGTGTGCCAGGTGAGCATTTGTGCCTTTGTCATGGTCATATTTCTTGCAAGTTTGTTGCGGTAGATAATGATACTGTGTGAATTTGTAGTTAACTGCAAAAAAAATGGTATGATACCACACTGTTGAGTAATATTGCTTAATAATTATGAACCTTGTCAGTAAACTGTAATGGAGAAGAGAGGAGGAAAAAAGAAACGAAAACTGACCTGAAAGATTGAATAAACCATGGTGTTGATTTAAGGTGGAATTGCCCAGCCCCAGTGTTTGGTCAATACAATTATGACAGTCTTGTTGTTATCATTATTATTGTTATTATTATGTAGTCATATTGTTTTTGCTGTTGGTTCTCTGTTAATAATAACAATAATATTTATAATGGATTGCATTTATATGGTGCCTTTCATTCATATTTTCAGGAAAGGTGTGTAATGGCACACTGAACACATGATTAGATTTTGGTGATCTCAAAATGCATACCTCTGCCAAGGCTCTTATCTTCTCAGTTTTGGCAACAATACTCCAAAACTACTGGATGGATTTGGATGAAATTTTCACCAGCAGTGGCCCTTGGCCCAAAGATGAACTCCTTAGATGTTGGAGGTGATCAATGAGTGCATACCTCCGCCAAAGCCCTATCTCGCAATGTCCAGATGGATGGCAATATGAACGGACAAAGGGAGGGAGGGACGAAGCCTTGGCACAGGTATGCACTCTGAGTGCCTTCTAGTTTATTTTATTGTTGATTATATTAGATAAAAAGAAACTGTGCGTTATTGGCTAGTAATATTGTATGACTTTATTTTTGTATCCTACAGAGCCTGTGTTTGTATCGGTTTAATTTAAGAACGGGTGGGGTGGCCAGATTTTTTTTTTTTTTTTCCTGCCACGGTATAGAGTATCGAGCTATTATTGAGCCAATGTTGAGCTTGGTGTTAGCGGATGTTCCCGTTACACTCAGTCCCAGCTTACAGCTGGTTTTATATCTGGGAGGAGGTGCAGAAGTTCTTTGAAGAAAACAGGAAGTCCTTCTGTCCTTTTGTTTCCTTTTTGCACTTGATGTCCCAGACTCTAATGGACACCTTTTGTTACTTTTATTACATTGCCTGTCATGTGTGAGCATGTGTGTCTGAGAGGGAGAGTAATGTTCATAAATGTTTTTGGTTGCCAGATGTGCCATAATTTGAAGTGGACTGTTTCAGACTCTCTCATGAACATTCTGAACTCTTATAAGCCTTGGATATGCTTTTTTGGGGGGACTGTAATTGTGCATATGTGCACCCCAGTTTGTCTGATCTGTGTTTTGGGTGGGCCCAAGTTTATTGTCTGGCCGGCTACCCTTTGTCTCAGGGAGCTCAGATTGCAGGCTTTATTTCAGGCGAAGCAGGAATGTTCTCTTTACTATTCTGGTCCTGACTGACTGACACTGCTGCTGCGCTGGCCTTTAGCTGATTTTCTGCATATCAGAATCCTGTTTTGTTTTTAACTGAATTTTTTTAACTATACAGAGTGCAGGAAGAAAAAGAGTAAGGTATGTTAAGCATCAAATGTAAAAGCATCAGTGTTTAAAGATGAGAATGCCTTTACCACTTTTTTTGTTTCTTAAGGTTTGTTGGATTTAGAGTAACAGAACTTTGTACTTTGCTCAGCTTGGCTCCTTGTGTAGGGGCAGGAAAGTGGCTCTCCACATGGAGCAGAGCACACAGTGAAATGACAGCAGAACACAGAAGTTATGCCACCATAAAAAGACTCGGATAAATTACCATTTGTCCATTTATTGGGTTGGTCCAGAGTGACACAAAATCAGAGGCTGACTGACTTTACCTTTGAGGCTATTAATTTTACACAATTTTATGGTGCAACTGATGTCACGCTTGATGAGATTTTCATTATAACAATTCCAGCTGTGGCATTTGTTTTTATTACTCATAAATGGTGTAAGACAGGGATGGGCAACTGGCAGCCCATGGGCTGCAGACAGCCCCCGCCCTCATTCACTGTACCCTGCCGGTCTGTTTCCAAGAATTATTTATTTATATCACATTTGACCGTATTTGGAACTGCATTCTTAAATACAGTTATGGAGCCCGCCAGCAAACCTTGGTGCCGCTCTGTGCGAGTGGTCAAGCAAGAGAGGAAGCCACAGAGATGGAGAGGGAGCAGTGTGCACCGGAGTATGTGTTGTAAGATATGTGCTGCATGCTGAGACCGCATTAATAGGCTGTAAACGGCAGTAAATGTACAAAGTAGGCTGCTTTTAAACAACAATAAATATTACAGCTCCTCAGTAGTGATGGGCAGGTGAAGGCTCATGAAGCTCAGAGGTTTTCCTTCTGATTGTGCTGAAAAAGATTCAAAGCTTTGAGGCTTCATTCTAAATAAGAACAGTCACATCTGGTGGCCAACTCAAGCCATAACAACCTCTCGAGCGCCACTGAAGCACTGACACTGTTTCAATCCCATGTCAGCAATAAACGTTCAGAGACTGTGGTCCTTTTAATCTGCTGATTTTTTTTTTTTTTTTTTCTTTCCATTTATACCAGTGGCGCTTAAAAAAAATTTTTTTTATTCCCCACTTTGGGGAGGCAAGTGATTACCAAGCCCACCTACACACAGGTCTTTCTCTGTCCCTCCACACCCACAGTGAATCCAAGCGCAAGCTAAGCCTCGTCATATTTCCTTTTCTTCTTGGCCCTTTTGTTAATTATCATCTGGGATTTCTCTTTGCCCATCATTTTGATGGAGAGTTTTAAAAATTAGGTCATTATATAGTTTTATCAATAATTTTAATTCTAATATGATAAAACACTGAGTAGCTTTTATTTTCATTTTCAGTTTTAATTGTGAAACTTTTGACTTTGAAGAAAATTCCCCCTCCCATCCCTGTGTAAGAATAGAAGCAGTGTTGGTAAGTGGTTTAAAAGTTACAAGACACAACATCCTTTCAGGAAGCCAGTATTGCTTATTAGTATCATATCACGTCAAACAGGTTCATTTTGTCTTCTTTCAATTATTTATCCTTTTTTTTTTTTTCCTTTGAAAGACAAAAGTAAAATAGAAAGATGTCTTTACCTTCTTTACATGTTTCAACTGCACTGCAGCCTTCATCAGAAGAGCTCTTCTGATGAAGGCTGCAGTGCAGTTGAAACATGTAAAGAAGGTAAAGACATCTTTCTATTTTACCTTTGTCTTTCAAAGGGAAAAAAAAAAAAAGGATAAATAGTATCATATCATTTCTATTTCCTCAAATGTATGTCTGTAAAACGTAAGTCATTTATGAGAGAATACAACAGTTTAGTGAGTCCTCTATCCACGTGGATTATAAAACTGTTGAGAAACTTTGATTTAAATATTGTCTACTGAGAGACAGTGAGTTGTAATCTCAGTTATTTGTTTATACCAATGAGGGACTAAACAATGAAAGCAATAGGTAAGGGGGTTGCTGCAGCCAATTTTTAAATGAATTTAATTCAGGAATATTGTGCAATGTTTGTGTCAGAGAGGTGAGCTCTTAGGCTGCGTTCAGACCAGGATAGTCCAGGGGTCTGGGTTCGACTGGGTGGGGAATGCCAAGAATTTTCACACCTTTGTTTGGTTTGAGTTTCATTTTTTGAATTGAATTACTGAAATGAATCAACTTTTCAATGACATTTGAATTTATTGAGATGCACCTGTGGATTTTACTATGGAGTTGATGTGGGGATCTCAGATGTTTAAATTGGTGTCTGCAGACCACGGCCACACAGAGACAAACCGTTAAGACTGCCAGTGAGACCTGCAGAGGTGCTGCAAGGACCATAACATGAGCAGCCAGTGGGTGCATGACAGTACGGCAGAAATCAGCTCATCATGTCTCGTACACTTTTTTCCTAAAGTCACATTTTTTTATTTATTTTTTTTAATACAGTGTTGCTACACAATTCTTGTCAAATGAGGCATCCAGAGTTGTTGGTTGGCTCCAGTTCTTTTAAGTGTTAACTATTAGACAGATTGTTGAGTTTTAAATCTAGGTTGGTATAGTAGAATTTTAAAAAGCCCACAGCTATTATTGAAAAAGTGCTCTGGAAGAATGAGCTGTACCACTTCAGATGAAGAAGACTGCAGTACCTCATGTTGAGCCTGTGCAGAATCAGGCCCTTTGTAGTCCTTTTAGGCACACAATGTAATGTAACTTGAATGTTATTAAATTTGGCTGGTTTAAAGGAGATTAATAATAATTGTGTATCAGACTTATATAGCACTTTTCATAGACACTCAAAGACTCTCTACAATGGATACATTATTCATTCACTCTAGACAGACATTGATAGTGGTAAGCTACTACTGTAGCCACAGCTGCCCTGGGATAGCCTGACAGAAATGTGGCTGCCAATCCATGGCAGCAGCCTCTTCGACCACTACTGAACATTTATACACATTCATAACCAGTGTCATGGACACTGAAGGCAAGGTGGGTAAAGTGTCTTGCCCAGGGACACAACAACAGGATGTCCGGGGAGAGCAGGATTCGAACCACCAACCCTTCAGCATTAGACGACCCACTCTACCTCCTGAGCCACTGCCACCCACATTTCCCTCCTCGTTCCATTTTTGCTGAGCAACAGGCTGGATGGCAGGAAGTTCCATTTTTATAAGGTTTTTGGTATGACTGGGCCAGGACTTGAACCCCGATCTCCCAGTTGTAAACTGGTGTATTAAATAAAATCTATGAAAGTCAATGACACATTTCTGAAGGTCTGAACCCTGTTTTCCGTCACCTTTCTTGCTCCCCGTGCATAGTTGTTCCCCCTTTTATTCAGCTCACTCTGCATCAACTCCATAGAGTCCATAATTGCTCAGATGTTTGTCAGAATTACATTTCACATCCAGAGACTACTCATGCCTTCTTTGTTTTCATCATTAAACCCAAACAAGATCATAAAGATGCGTAATATTAGATCTAACGTGCTAAGTGTTGTACAATTACAAATTGATTTGCAATCATCACTTCTGTAAATCATTGAGCTTTTAACTGGCTGAACTGATCAATACAATTATTAAGCTTTGTTCAGACAGTTAACACAGAACGCTTTCTTTCTCCCTTTGTCTGAATAATTCAGCTGCAGCATTAGCTCTGTTGTCTCTCTGCATTTAGAACTGATGTAGTCAGAATGATCACGCACACTGGGCAAAATGGCAAGCTTATGGTTCATAAGGGAAAGAGCATCTGACAGGCTTATCTGTTGCTGTAGGATGATTGTGCTAAAGGCCAGTGATTTTTAGGACTAGTTTGTAGCCAGCCGTTCATGACCTGGCATTCCTTGCATCTGGGCTGGATCTAGTGGAAATTGCAATTCACCAAAGTGTCTTTTAAGCCTCTTTCTGACATGCACTCCTTTCCGTTAATCTGTCTGAAACTGAACAGGTCAGTGTCATGAATAAACAATCGAGGTCAAGTCCTTAGTTATCGGCACAAGTCTTAATTAAACAACTAAATGCATTTGCAGTGATACTGTAATATGATTAAATAAGATTTTCTAATCACACAAGCTGCAGATACTCTGTTCACGTGACATGCATGCAGGAGTAGAGCAGCTGGTTAAAACTGGAAGCAGCAGTTTGGCACACCACACTTTGACCTGTTGAACAGTGGCCTCAGGTCTGTCCAAAAGGAGCGGTACATCAGTTGTGTGGAACTATTTTGGCTTTAAAAAAGACCTACCAACATTACTAATCTGTATCGGCTCGTGGAGAGTAATTCAGAGGATAAGAAACTCAAAAAATAATTGCATAGTAAGTCAAAATTACATAGATTTTTTTTTTAATCAGTTGGATTTCTTTCCAAATCATTCAGCCCCGGTCTTAGCTACTGTACATACACAGGTATGTACACTCATAAGTGGGACATTCTACCATCAGATCCTGTTACACTCTGTGGACATTGCCACCGTCTAGAAAGTCGTGCTGTTACAACTGCGACATCACTGACATGGATTAAATAGTAAAGCCGCTGAAGCAGTTCTCTTTTGTTAATTTCCAGTATTGTAGATGGAAATATGTCACAAAGTTGGTCTGAGGGGTAAATAAAAGAACCACCATAGAAATCATTCCCCAGATAAATGGAAAAGATCTTTTTACTCATGTGTCACGTCACTGCATACAGAGTCCATCCTTGTGAATATGGCGGATATCTGCAAGTCTTTCCATCACTGCCTCATTACGTCTGAATGAAGCCATGATTAGGGGTGGGAAGTTTTAGGCGATTCAGGCTAATTACGATTCAGGGGGCTCTGATTTGATTCTAAAACAATTCTCAATGCATTTGGGTTTTTTTCCATTCAGGGTTTTTTCCTCCCACTGTGTGACAACGTTGTTTTGAAGCAAAGTATTTGCAATGGCCCATGACTTTACTTCCAATATCTTTTAATAAAAAATGGAATACAGATGTGACACGTCACATGGAATGTTGCCAGCATATATTCCAGCACTTCAGAAAACCAACACGAAAAGTGCACATGTAGCAGGATGCTTGTTGTAGCCCAGACTTCAGAGTGCCCCGAATTTAACAAACTAGTGCATACCCGTAGAAACCAAGTATAAGCAAGCACATCGGCACTCATTCAGTGTAGCCTGCCTTTGATCTTTGATGATGTCATAGTGAGTCCTATGATCTTTGATGTCATAGCGAGTCCTATTATGCCTGCAGTTGACTTTGTCATAGCAAGCCCTGTGATCGTGAGTGATGCCTGCATTTGATCTTTGATGTCATAGCAAGCCCTATGATCTTTGATGTCATACCGAGTCCTATGAGTGATGACTGCCTTTAATCTTTGATGTCATAGAGTCCTATGATCTTTCATGACGGCATAGCGAGTCCTATGATGCCTGCAGTTGCTCTTTGATGTCATAGCGAGTCCTATGATTGTGAGTGCCTGCCTTTGATCATACACACCCACAGATTTTCTTGAATCACTCTATACTATGGTGTCTATATGACATCATGTAGACATCATAGCAATCCTATGATCTTTTAGCGAGTCCTATGGTCGTGACAGACATTGATGGGCAACAAGTTAACACAGTCCTTCAGTCAAATGTACTCAGAATTTCTAATGTATAGATATTAGACTTCTAATGAAAAGTAGAGGCAAACTTACCCGCTGTGTTCAGTAATTCCATGACTCTGGTTTTGTTCTCGTAGAATTTGGGGGTAACTGTTTCCCTGGGGGGTCTCTTCAGTGGGGCATTGTGCTGTGGCTCTGGTCAGGTGTGGGCGTGGGGGCCCTGGTTCTCGACAGCAGAGCCACACTATTTGGGTATTTTGGTTATTTGGGTATTTTGGTTTGTGTTTTGGTGGGACTTGGCAGCACCCTGTGGCTTCATGGCAGCCGGGGTGCTGCCAAGTCCTGCTCCGCTGCCACCGTGATCTTGCGCTTTGTCACACGTCTTTTTTGTGCCACGCCATAAACTGGACAGTACAGAATGCACATTTCTGAGTCCACTTTTTTCTTTTTGTTCTGTCAAAGTTAATTACTTTATTAATATTGAATTTGCGCGTCAATGCAGAATCATTGACGTCTGCATGCATTGCGATGATTATTTCCCCCACCCCTAACCATGAATGTCTTAAATGGCACAGTGGCATCAGTGCTACGGTTGAAGAAGGCAGTCATATTCTGTATTACTTGTTTGAAACTAGCTTTATCTGGAGTGTTGGAACTTTAAAAAGTCTTAATTTTATTTATCCACAATTAAGGCCTCAGTTATCCTTAAACATCAAAATGAATCACTAAATTTGTCTTTCAAGTGTCCTGAAAATACCAGAGGCAGGCAAAACACGATGTGATATCTTTGTAAGATGAACTGTGTTCAGTTTTGTGAATTTGTAATTACTCTTTTGCATACAGCGTAGTGGAAACTGAAGTAAGCAAAACAAACAGCACTGATACAGTTAAAGGGGGAGGGGTTAGTTTGCATGTTAGACGTGTCTTAAATAATTTTCTCATTTCAACACTGATCTGAGAGATGTGTACCGTACATTTTAAAAATGAAAACATGAGCTGAAATAATAACCCAAAATGTGCACAAATTTCAGCTTTAGTGCTAATTTGGGCAAAACCATTTTTAGTATGGTCTCATACTTTTTGGCATTTCGTGAATGAAATGTCCTAAATTTGGTCATGTGACCTGGGAAAGGTCTCAGAACATCGTAAATGTAACTGCCCTGTGCCTGCAAATGCCATCTTTAAGATGGTTATTAAAATCATGACTCTTAAGCACTGAAAGCTAGGAATGCTTTCACATCATATTTACCAATAATTAATCACAATCTATAAGTGAAAGGGGGCATGAACTGTCACTCTTTGACACATTAAGTAGCACATGTTTAAATTCAGTGTTGGCAACCATTAACTTTCCACCTCTGGGGACTCTGGGAGGCAACAAGTGTGAATAAAACAATAACAGGGAACTCCACTAATAAACAGAATATGAAAATAGAGTAGATGAGAAATCACATTTCCTGGAAAAGGAAGTAATGATGCAGTGGAACAGGCTGAGGAGGGGGAGGGGCAACAGGATGACGTCTGTGGCGACTTCCTGTGCAATCACTTTTCCAAGAATTTCTATGAAAGAAAAACCTATTTGCGCTTGTCCTATTTTTGTCAGAAGGAGAGGAGTGCCATAAGCAAGTTGAGACAGCCAAACATGAAGTGTGAGCCAAAGATCATGACCTTCTTCCTTTCTCTTTGTTTCCAGGAGATGTTGAGACGCTGAAGTGAAATTAGACCCTGAATGGCATTTGACTGGGGCACGTACTGGCCAAAGTGAACATGGGGTAAATCCAAAATCAAGCACACACACATACTCACTGAGACACACACACCAGGTAGACAGTCGGTTAAAGATTTAAGCCCTTTTGCTTTTGTCACGTTACATTTCTCATTTGAGCAGCTTTTGGATTTGAATCTGTAGATTCTAGCAAGATCTCAACTCAGAGCAAGTTTCATATTGTCTGAAACTGATTCAGGTCACTGTTTTGCCAGGCCTGCTGAGACACATCTGTGGTTTTGAGCTTTTTTTGTATACAGTATAATGCATATGTGAGCAATGGTCACATCAGGTATCAACTAGGAACAGCTGACAGCAATTTCTAAATGAGATCCCTAAAGCTGGATTCATGCTGCACCTCCACTGTCTGCGTACGTGCAACCGGAAACCTTGTGTGACAAAGTTTACATCATCGTCTCCAGTCCGCTAGTGTATGCAGGGCTCTACTGCAGACGACCGTGTGCAGCCCAAATTTTATGACTCTGCGTGGCCTGCCCACGACCTGAACGCGCTGACAGAGCATGCGCAAGACTGAACATCCCATTCACGAGGTGGCCCTACCAACACAGCAGACAAAGTAGACAAGGAAGACAATGAGGTCACCGAGGACGAGGATAAACATACATGAATCCTTTTGCAGCAGCTTGAGCGGAGAAGAGCTCTGGAAAACCCTAATGAGTCCTTTTCCTTGAAATGATGCCATTTTTGTTGCTACAAAAAAAATGTGCATCACTCTTGTGTTTATGGCCGGTGAACAAACTGGCGTGTTAGCACATTTGCGCTACCCATAGGGCTGGGGCGAAACTACAAGTAACAGTTGTGCGCATGTGTCAACTGCTTGGCCTGGTAGACGAAAAAAAGTGTGCATGCACAAAGCTGCGTGTGTGCTGGGCTCATCTAAAGCGCACACGGACCAAAGCGGAAATGCAGCATGAATAAGCCTTTAATAGGCCAATCAAATTGGTTCGCTGCTGCTCAGAAACTATTAAATTGATAAACATTAATTAATCGAGCATTTAAAGTATTAAAAGAATAATGAATTAAACAATCAGTCAATGAATAAATCTATGCCAGACACTATGCTGGGTTTCCACTCTTGAGGTCTTTATGAAAGAGCATAGTGTGTGGTGTTTTTAACGTGCACTACATACCTGCCAACTACTCCGGTTTTGCCGTAATGGTTCCGGTTTTCAAGACCCCATTCCGGGTTACGGCTTTATTAATCAAAATTACGGTTTTTCACTAAAAATTCAGTCAAAAATTTTAAATCGCAAAAAAAAAACCACAAAAGCAATTCCAAACACGAGATCGCTAGGAATCGTATCTAAATGTAGAATAAAAGCAATCGGCACTGCTTCCTGTAGGTGTATTGCGCATGTGCGAGAGGTCTGACCCTAAGGTGTGCCCTTTCAGCCAGAACTGGAAGTGGTGTATGGCCAGGTGGAGAGCCAGCAGCTCTGTCAAATGCACTGTATTTACGCTCACTGTCATGCAAAGACCTGCTAAAAAAGGTGAGCGGCTGCCAAGAACCGGCAACGCATTGCTCCACGACGGCCCCTATGGCATTGTCCGACGCGTCGGTAGTGAGCGCTATCTGAGCCACCGGGTCTGGGTGCGCCAGTAGCGCAGCGTTCGCCAGAGCTGTTTTAACCTCAGAACGCCTGCTCCCGCTCAGGAGTCCAGTCGACTCTGTCCGCCGGTTTCCGTTTCTTGAGTGCGGCGTACAACGGCTGTATGAGCTGGGCTGCGCGGGGGAGGGAACGGTTATAAAAGTTAACCATCCCCCAAAACTCCTGCAGCGCCCTGACATTGATGTTGAGGAGAAAGAAATATTCAAAAGTTATGAGTCAATGTCCACTGTCAAATTCAAACTGTTTGGAATTATAAAAGTAATCTAAATTGCTTTGCTATTTTTAAGACTTGGTTACATCAGTGATTGTGCAAAATGAACTGCTCAAGACTCAATGGAGATTGAAACTGGTGATCTGAAATGAATGCTGAAATTATAAAAAGTAATGGTATGTTGGAATTTTATTTCTATTATGGAATAGATAAAATTAACTGATTTTGATTTGATCCCCAGTGGGGTCCAGCTAAATTTTCAGATAATTTCCCCAACCCCAAATCACATCCCTGGAGCCATTGTTTCCATTTGGATTTGCGAAGGAATTAGGTCAGCATTGTATACGTTTTCATCATGGAATCTGCCGGAGAAAAATCACAAATGAGCGTGAAAAACAAACGAAAATTACAGTCTTTTCGTGAGGAATACTCCAAAGCATTTCCAGGAATTATTATTCGCTCAAGAAAGGGTGAAAATTATGTCAACTGCACTTTGTGTAGGCAAGATTTTTCAATCGGACATGGAGGAATCAGCAATGTAAAAGACCACGTGGGAACGAAAAAACACAAGTCGAATGCCAGTGACACCAGCGGCAAACTTTCTACGTTCTTCGTAAGAAAAATAGAAACATGATTATTGAAGAAATATGAGGTTGTTAGCCACATTTTAACTTGATTTAATGCCAATATTTGTTTGGCGTCGGGGGGCTTCGCCCCCCTGAACCCCCCACCAGAACTTTGTCCTGGACCTACCAGGGCCTGCGGCCCCTGGACCCCGGCTAGCTACTAGGCTTTTCAGGTTTTAAAAGTTGGCAGGTATGGCACTAGGTGTAGCTCTCCAGTACATAGGCCATTGTATGGAGGTCCCATCAGAGGGGCAAGAATTTTGAAATTAAGTGGAATCTGCTGCTTCTTAGTCAGTCAGTCCACTCTGCTGTTGTTCCCACATCTCAGTCCAGCTTTCACAGATTTAAAATGTTTTTAAATATACTCTTTAATACTCTATCCAGTCATGCAGAACAGGTTGTAGGAGTAATTTCTTACTGGCACATGCTTACGTGTGCTCAGCAGTCGTTACCATACCATGTATTCTGAGTTCTCAAAAACACTTCTAGCAGCCTGCCACTTTGCTGTTTGTCCGTTTCAGGATGTAAAGCTGACTGAGGGCTGATGTCATCTTTCTCCACTGCTGCAGAGGTGAGCCTTAGGACAGAAACCAGGAAGGAAGGAAGAGAGAAGGGAGGGCAGCTAAAGCCATAGCTGGAGCTTAACAGGCAGTTTTAAAGAGGAGTGCTGAAAGGTAGAGAAACAAGAAGCATGCGATGCAGATTTATGGCACATAGTGTGTGTCTGAGACCTGTGCTCTTCTTGTAGTAATGGTGGTGGTGGTGGGTGACAGAGCTGCATGTCCTAGCCTGCAGTTGCCGGAGCAGGAGTTGCATAATGGCGCCCATCCGTTCCACACTTTTCCTCTCTGGAATGAACTCCCTCTCTGTGCTTGTGTGAGCGCAGGCGGACACAAAGTCCAGATTGGGATTGGATTCAAGCAGTCTCATCGTACAGCCAGACGGCCATTCGTGTGTGTGTGTGTGTTTCTGGGTGGGAATAGGAAAGAGCAATGACCTTAGACACTGGCTACAGGGGTTTCCTCTAAAGTGAACTCTGAGGGGTCAAACATGGGACAGTGGCAAAGCAAGAAAACAAGGGTAGGGTCTGCATGTCAGCGCTGCGACGGAGGAATGGAAACAAGGGAGAGGTTGTCTGAGGATGGTATAGTGGAGAGAGACGTTACAGTCCACAGAATATTGTAGAGATTGCTGATAAGGATTGTTTCAGTTGTCAGAACACACTGGAGTCTCTTCATTTGTCTTTCAGGGGTGTGTATACATATATGTATGTATATATATATACATTTTTTTTTTTTTTTGCTTGTGCAGCTCCAGGCGGTTAGACAAACAGGCTGGTGAATCTGTGGCTTGCTGGTACAGTAGCTGCTGCTGCTGTGCCACAACATGTCTTAGCATGCGAGTGTGCTGAGAATGGTTTGTGTAGTGTGTGCATGTGTTACCGCTGCTAGCAGAGGGGTATCATTCTAGCGGGCAGTCTGGCTGAACGCAAGATGACCCATCTCCCCCAAGGCTCCAAATCACTACATCATCATCAGTCGCTCCTTGCAGTGGAACAGATGAGATTTCCCTGCCGTCAAACACAGTGCAGAAACCAAGGCTGTTTTGCTAACTGAATAGTCTAACCATATAAATCTATTGGACTTGACAAACTACAGTTCCCTTGGAAGTCACTTCATTTATGGCATTAATGCCTGAGTGGACTTGAACATAAACTGCTCACTTTTAAGTGCATTATGGTGCATTTTTAATTAGATGGTACCACACAGGTGTTCATTTTTTCTCTTCATGTGTATATGACGTGTGGGTGTGTTCTTTCAGGTGCTGATATGCGTTGAAGATGAGTAGCATTGGAGACCATTCGCTGGAGCCTCTGTGTTCCGAACGCAAACGGAAGCTGTCCACCTGTGACACACCAGGTTTAGGGTGAGTGCTTTGAATTCTGTTCAGTGTACTCTTTTAGGATGTCACTTTCTCCCTGGTCAAGTCCCTGCATTAAACATGCCTCTGCTGCTAACGAAACACCCAAAGTGTCTGAGCCCCATGTGGCAGTGCGGCCTGCATACGGATAGGGCATGTGGAGGTGAGGTGGGGTTGTCATGGCAACATATCTAATCCCTCTGGTGCCTCGGCAGGTGTGACAGGCGTCGGAGGGAACAGGAGAGCAAGTACATCGAGGAGCTGGCTGAGCTCATTTCTGCCAACCTCTCAAACATCGACAGCTTCAACGTCAAGCCTGACAAATGTGCCATCCTCAAGGAGACCGTGAGGCAGATCAGACAAATCAAAGAGCAAGGTAGCACCTCTGTACAAATCACCCCCATAAACCCCTCTTCACCAGCACAGACGCATCAGAAAGTATAGTTCCCTTCATCTTCTTTGTTCTATATAAATGGTGGCTAGAGTTGAGCCTGTCAAGTACCCGCTGCAGGACAGATGAAGCCAGTGATGAAGTGGTGTGTTTGGTTCATGGCCAGGCCTCCTCAGACCAGCAGCCAGTCTGACTGTATTGCTGGGGGTAAATGAACACCAGTAATTGAGACCAATCCTTGGTGGTCATGACTCAAGGCTCTAAGTGACAGCGTGTATCTGTTAGTGCCAAACCCCACTCCTCACTGGGGGGCTAATGACATCAGAGACTCAGAAATCAGACCTTCTAGAGAGTCCCTTCTATCCCGGGGCCATTTCCCATTCATTTTTGTCTGTTTGACATGATTAAGTGGATATTTTCCTCCACCTGTTTTAAGCTTGTTGGAAATTAGATCTCAGAGGATAAGTTGGCTTTTAAAAGGGGAGGGGGAGCAGCAATCATATTGGAATGTACCCAGAGGGTCACAGCTGGCTCCATGGGTCCTGGCGTTGCACAGCCAGGTTACCATAGTGACGGGATGAGAACGACGAAGGGCCTCCCTGTTTTCTTCATCGGTCTGTTGTCTATTTAGTACACCTTTTCCCACCCCTCCTCCTGTTTACACATCTTTCCTTTTTGTGGTCAGTTCTGTTTTTTTAGTATATTTCTTATTTGTTTGGATGTGCAGAGACTTCAGTTTAAAATAGCGCTAAATCCAATGGCAAACTGTTTCCAGTCTTGCTCGGTGTCTCTCACACCACAAGTGACCCAGCTATTTAAAGTAGTATCTAACAAAGCCCCAGACACATGCTGATCATAAAAATAGAAAGGCATGCATGCCATGCATTAGGGGTTTCTGCTGCCATCTGGTGGCCGCTAACATTATTACCTTCACCAAGGAGGTCATCGGGGCAGTTTATTTTTGTCTGTTGGTCTGTTAACCGGATTATGCAAAGTGAGTGAGAGCGCATACCTCCCCCAAGGCCCTATCTGACAGCGTTAAAGAAAGTGGAAAAAGTGAGCCAGAAGCCGCATCCTGATCCGGACCACCTCCAAACTCTAATGGGTTTATCCATAGTTCACGGGCCACCTCAGACGATAATTTAGTCAAAATCCATCCAGTATTTTTTCCCATAATCCTGCTCACAAGCAGATAAGACTGACCCTGTGCAGGTGTGCGCTCTGAGTGCTCTGTAGTTTTATTAAGGCAGGGGGCAGGAAAAAGTCTCAAATTCACAAGAAATATATCAAATTTCTAAGGGGGAAAAAAATGCAAATTTAAGAGGAAAGAGTCACAAGTTAAAGTTGTTAATATACAGAGAAAAGTTGCAAGTTTAGGAAAAAAAAGATTCCAATGGAAAAAAAAAAAATACAAATTGACATGAACTAGTGCATGCCCGGAGAACCAAGTATTCCTGTCTGAAACGGGGATCCCAATCAGGCTTTCCAGGCCCAGATGTAGGCTGTGTTTGAAAGTGGAACACAGAGGTGTAGCCTATATGTCAGCAATCACATGTTAGACTTTGACAAATATAAAAGGGACTAAATGGCACTAAGATTTATTTGACTGTGTGAATATTAATTACAGAATACCTAATAAGAATGAATGGGACATCCAATATTAGCAGCTGTTTAAGATCCCTCGTTGATTTGTTTTTCAGATCACTTATTTGTCTGATCATTTATCACTTACATTCATCATAGTGTATCTTGCATTTTGGGGAGTGGGAGTTGTTCAGTCATCATTCTAATTATTTTAGTTTCTATCACTGTTCAGTGATGGAGTTCAGTGGAATATTGATTTTCTTCTGTGTATCATCAATAAACCCATGCTGTGCTATAACAGGACACGTTTACAAATATTTAAGACCCATTGTATTGCATCATTTTATATCTTAGCAATATTTTATCAAGTTTTTTTTAAAACTTTAATAAACTGAATTAACTACAAAACACCCAACATCAATAAAGTACATCTATCTATTATTCACAGCAGAAGGACCCGTTTGACTGCAGCTGTTGCATCAGTGTTGCCCATTTGTCAGTAAACATTTAACTAAAAATGATTTATTTCATTATTTGGGTGTTTTTGTGTCCTGCATTTGGTCGTTAAGTCATCCTGGCCATTTAATTTTTAGATACTCGTGCGTGAGGGGGGACTCGGAGTCCTGCAGAGTACAGTGGAACCACACAGGTGAAGCAGAAGCAGGTACTCCCGTCTACCACTGACTGGGCAGGCTGGGCGTGCCTCCCCGCGGAGGACTGTGGTCTGCCCGGTTAGGCTGCTGCTTCTTGTTGTGTAGTCAGTGTGATATCAGTGTGTGGCCCATGGGGCTTGCCGTACCCGCCCCTGGCATGGCATCAGGCCGGCACGGCCCACTGTATATAGGTCTGTGTGTGTGTGTTAATAAAAGTGCAGTTGGTTGAGTCTGCTGCACGGGATGACCTTGACTCCGACTGCCTTATTCAGACATAACACTGCTCCCGGCATGTTCTGTGTTGATACACCGGTATTCTTTGGCAGACCCGCGTCCCCACTGACGCTTCGCCCAGTCTGCTTGTGCACCTCATGTTCTCCACATATGCCGAATTATCCTTTAGACCTACGCAATCACGGTAACTTCAGTATTATCTTTTTCTGGTCATATTTGTCATTTTTCACTTGTTTTGTCCAGGGAACACTGTGGTGACTGACAGGTTTGTGACACCACGGGTCCCTGGCAGCAGCACCTCCCCTTCCCCCCCGGCACCTTGCGTTCTCTATGCTGAGCCCCCAGCAACTCATGTTCTCTATGGCGAATATATCCATTAGACCTACGCAATCACAGCAACTTTATGGTATATGTTTTGACTGAGCGGCTCCATACTGGTGGATGCACACCTCAGCAGCAAAGCACTTCTAAAATCTTTGTTTGCAGAGCGTTGTGGTGACTGACAGGTCATGATGCTGTGTTATCCAAACAACATGGTCGTGATGCGGCGTATTCTCCATTGAGCACGGAGTCAATCCGAAACCCCGCCCGCACTTCTTGAAGCCAGGGGGGTGAAGACATAGAGCGGTCACACAGCGGTGGCTAAACTTTTATTGATGAAAATTACATATTTTGACTGAGTGACTCCATATTCATGGATGCACACCATGATAGCTTCAGCAGAGCACGTTTAAAATCTTCGATCAGTGTGACGAGCGGTTTGAGAGCTATCTTAGGAACGAACACACACACACACACACACACACACACACACACACACACACACACACACACACACACAAACGGACAGATCCCTTGAGTTTATAGATCGATAGTCAGCAAGTCATGATAGAAAAGCTGCATTTTCAAGGACAGGCTATATTCACATGCTATTTTTTTTTCTTATAGTTTGGCTGTTTTAGCTTAATTTCAGGGCTCAAATATGTTTTGTGGTTCTTTACCAATTTTCTTTAACCCCAAATGATCTCTTCCCATAATTGAGGTTTCATCCCCTGCATTAGGAGAACTTTTTTAGAAGGGTTCATTTTAAATTGGGACTGTCAGCATCTTATCACAATGTTACGAAATCAAAATTGTTGTCGTAAAGAGAAAATTATATAATGGTTTCTTTATAAACTGTATGTGTTTCATCTTCCTGTAGGAAAGGGTTCTTGCAGTGATGATGATGTTCAGAAGGCGGACGTGTCCTCCACTGGTCAAGGGGTCATTGACAAGGACCATCTGGGCCCACTGCTCCTACAGGTCAGCTTCAGGACAGTCACTCCAGGGCCCAACACTGACGCCAATTAACTGCCCTTCCATATGTTGAGTTGTGCCTTTCTGTCACAGTCCCAGTGAAGAGGGTTAAAATGTCTCCACTGGGGCCTGTAGCAGTCAGATTGTTGCAGCAGCCTAAACCGAATGTTGCTTGCTTTAAGAAATCTTTTCTCCACTCTTGTTCCCTTGCTTCCTTCTGTTCTCAGGCTTTGGACGGCTTTCTGTTCGTAGTTAACCGTGAGGGCAGCATCGTGTTTGTATCAGACAACGTGACACAGTACCTGCAGTACAAGCAGGAGGAGCTGATCAGCACCAGCGTGTACAACATCATCCACGACGACGACCGGGAGGAGTTTCACAAAAATTTGCCCAAGTCTCACGGTGAGACAGGTTTCCAGTGTGTGCACTGAGCCGCACATTTGTAACTGTGTGAACGCGCATACGTGAACACTGCCTTATCCGTGTCCTTAAACGGTTCCCAGGACCAAATGGAGCATCTTGGGGCACAAAGTCGCAGCGTCAGAAGAGCCACACCTTTAATTGTCGTATGCTGGTGAACTTTGGCCATGGGCTGTCAGAAGAAAGAGCTGGGGGCCACCGCTATGAGACCATGCAGTGTTTTGCCCTTACTCAGCCGCGGGCCATGATGGAAGAGGGAGATGGTAAAGATAATGTTAATGCCTTTGTAGTGTATTAGTTTTTAAATAACAGAACCATGCATTTACATTTTTCTGAAAAACGGGGCTCATTTTTATTTATCCTTCAAAAATCTGACTTTTAAATATTTTTATAGCCACCACAACAACCACATCTGGTGGAGACATTGATGTTAAATGTACCCACCTCCTCACAAGAACCACCAAAAAGAGGATTTAAAAATGTTTTTCCTTTGAATGTTCAACCTAAAACCACCGACCAAACCAAAAGAAAATATTCTGAGTAAAAAGGAAAGGGTGTTTAACTGATTGGTTAACTGGAGGTAGAAAGGTCAAACCCATTACAGCTTTAGGGAGGCTAGCTTTTAATGTTCTTGGTCATTGGAACCAGTCAGCTCCTTGCGACCACACTCGTCAGCCCAACTCACCTGCATCTCATCACAGCAGCCTCGCCTCCAGACAAGATGTATAACTGCATAATTTACTGTGTTCATTGTGTTGTAGAACAATGTTTTAACATTACACCACCTCTCTGTTCAGATCTGCAGTCATGCATGATCTGTGTGGCACGACGTATCATGGCAGTGGAGAGGACAGAGAGGTTCAGCACTCGCCATGAACTGACCGGTAAGCTTTTACGCCATCACATATAATGGGCACAGGTGAGAGGAGTGCATATTTACCAACGGTTTGTTTAGCTGATATTGTTTAGGTATGTGAAGAATGATTTCAAAGTCAACTACAGTAGTGTGAAAAAGTGTTTGCCCCCTTCCTGATTTCTCTTTTTTTTTTTTTGTTTGTCACACTAAAATGTTTCAGATCATCAAATAAATTTAAATATTAGACAAAGATAACAAGTAAACACAAAATGCAGTTTTTAAATGAAGGTGTTTATTATTAAGGGGGGAAAAAAAAAAACCTACATGGCCCTGTGTGGAAAAAGTGATTGCCCCCTAACCCTAATAACTGGTTGGGCCACCCTTAGCAGCAATAACTGCAATCAAGCATTTGCTATAACTGGCAGTGAGTCTTTTACAGTGATGTGGAAGAATTTTGGCCCATTCATCTTTACAGAATTGTTGTAATTCAGCCACATTGGAGGGTTTTCGAGCATGAACCGCATTTTTAAGGTTATGCCACAGCATCTCAAACAGATTCAGGTCAGGACTTTGACTGGGCCACTCCAAAGTCTTCATTTCGTTTTTCTTAAGCCATTCAGAGGTGGACTTGCTGGTGTGTTTTGGATCATTGTCCTGCTGCAGAACCCAAGTGCGCTTCAGCTTGAGGTCATGAGCAGATGGCCGGACATTCTCCTTCAGGATTTTTTGGTAGACAGCAGAATTCATGGTTCCATTTACCACAGCAAGTCTTCCAGGTCCTGAAGCAGCAAAACAGCCCCAGACCATCACACTACGACCACCATATTTTACTGTTGGTATGATGTTCCTTTTCTGAAATGCTGTTACTTTTACGCTGGATGTAGTAGGACACACACCTTCCAAAAAGTTCAGCTTTTGTCTAGTCAGTCCACAGAATATTTTCCCAAAAGTCTTGGGGATCATCAAGATGTTTTCTGGCAAAATTGAGACGAGCTTTTATTTTCTTTTTGCTCAGCAGTGGTTTTTGTCTTGGAACTATGCCTTGCAGGCTACTTTTGCCCAGTCTCTTTCTTATGGTGGAGTCATGAACACTGACCTTAACTGAGGCAAGTGAGGCCTGCAGTTCTTTGGATGTTGTTGTGGGGTCTTTTGTGACCTCTTGGATGAGTTGTGGCTGTGCTCTTGGAGTAGTTTTGGTCGGACGGCCACTCCTGGGAAGGTTCGCCACTGTTCCATGTTTTCACCATTTGTGGATAATGGCTCTCGCTGTGGTTTGCTGGAGTCCCAAAGCTTTAGAAATTGTTTTATAACCTTTTCCAGACTGATGGATCTCAATTACTTTGTTTCTCATTTGTTCCTGAGTTTCTTTAGATTACAGCATGATGTCTAGCTTTTGAGGATCTTTTGGTTGGCTTCACTTTGTCAGGCAGGTCCTATTTAAGTGATTTCTTGATTGAGAGCAGGTGTGGCAGTAATCAGGCCTGGGTGTGGGTACATAAATTGAATTCAGCTTTCCAAAGATGTGATAAACCAGTTAATTTATGTTTTAATGGGGGGGTGTCACTTTTTCACACAGGGCCTGTAGGTTTGGATTTTTATTTTTTTTTTCTTCATTTAAAAACTGCATTTTGTCTTTACTTGTGTTATCTTTGTCTAATATTTAAATTTGTTTGATGACCTGAAACATTTAAGTGTGACAAACATACAAAAAAATGAGAAATCAAGAAGGGGGCAAACACTTTTTCATACCACTGTAATTGCAGTGCAACTGTCACCGTTGGGAAGAGCTTGAAAAATCATCTTGAATGATGCCCAAACCTTTGAGGTAGTTTAATTTATAGGGAAATTACAGGTATTTGATGGTTGTTACTTAGCCCTATTTTTTTTTTTTAAAGGTAAATTGATTCTGTGACTGAATACCTATTGTTCTTGCATAAAAATGCTAGTAGTCTCCTTGTTTCTCAAGATATCCAAAAAATCTTTCAGACAATATGTAGCTCTTTGTGTTATACAAACTGAAAGAAAACTACCTGAAAAGAAAGTGAAAACTAAATTATTCAAGGTGAATAAGAAAATTATGATTCCTAATAACATGTAAGGCATAAACTTCTAATCTCCAAGGTGGCATGATCATCAGAAACGAGGAAAAAGGCTGAAAAACAGTAACGTCACACATGAGTATGTGGTATTGTTTTGTAAACGCCACAAACGGACCAATGAGGAAGTGTCCTGCAGTCACGTGACTTCAGTCTCAAATGTTGAGTGCTCTTGGACCTTGTCAGATAAATGTTTTTCTGGTCCATAAAATGTCGTGAAACTTGAGTGCAAGAAAGAGGACATATGAAACGGCATGTCTACCTACCTTTCAGCGGTGTTCCATTTGCCTTTGAAGTGTTTTTTGTATGTCCAAAATGAGTGCAAAATGTTCACTGAACTGGACAATTCACCATGGAGGATGAAGAGCAGTCTCCCAACTACGTTACTGAGGGAATTACAAGGAACGTCCCAAAGCTAGCCAATAAGAACGAGTATTATCTCGGATGTCCCCCAGTGCCAGTGCTGTACACCCAGTCACACAAATCTAGCAGAAAAAAGTGCCCGTGAGTGGTGCTGATCTTCACATACCTAAATTATTGTTGCATTTGTTTGTCAGGATGCGCATTAGCTACAGCAGTGCAGTTGTTCTTTCTGATGTCCAGACAAACCTTAATATTTTTGACAAAGTCCCATAACATCTTAAAAAAATAAAGCTTTGCTGGTTACTTATGTTCCTTTATACAGCTGTAGTTATCCGTTAATTATGCCTCTGTGAACGGAGGCATACAGTAATCACTCAATGCGTCTGTGGTTGTATCTGTCTGCCTGTCTTGTTTGTTTCAGCTCGTCCAGTCAAAATTGAGTGTAACTAAAGGCTTGTGTCATTGTATAGCCATATTTTCTTGACTTTTAATGTTCCAGAATTTCCAGAAAAGGCTTTGTTTTCAAAATAAGCACAAATTTAACTCCCTGTTACCATTAATGGAGCTGGGGAAAAAAAGTTATTGTAATAACTATGGTGGGCCACTAGAGGCAACAGTGACTTTTTTTTACAGCACAGGGATGTCTTCCTGTCAGTCTTAGAGCTGGGCGATATACTGAATATATTTGTTGTATCGGTACATTTGGCCACCCGCAATACATAAATCATTATCTCGCGGATACTCGAATATTTATCACATTAAAATGAGCTGCTGCTGCAAGACAGGTTTGTCTGCAGCTTGCCTGCTGACGTCTGAAAGTGGAAGCTCCCTAGCTCACCGCAGCTGCCCCGCCCCGTGCATGCTTCCTGCAGCAAGCAGAGATGAAAAGGAAGATAACAGAAGAAACGTAGGCTCACATTAAGCGCAGGAAACGGTGTGTGGGGGGGATTAACATTTCAAGTCTGAACTCTGCCAAGTGAACAAACTTGGCAAACAAACTTTCAAAATAAGAGCTCCTATCCGGTCTTGCAACCTTTCAAAATAAGTGCGAGTGGCTCATCAAATAAGCAACTGATGGAATCTGGACACATTAAAGAAAGTGAACTGTGTGGTAAACAAACATTTCTGCCCATGTGGATAAACTTGATAAAGTGAGTTCTGTTAAACAAAGGAGAGACACTTTGCTCAGTTACATATCGTTGTGAAGAATTTTCTCCTACCCAAGTTTTCATTTTATTATTCAGCTTTTTCATAAGGAAAATGAATATATACATAAATTTCTAATAAAAATGCAAGTAAAACAAAATTTTAAAGGGCATTCAGTACACAAAATGCATATCATATGTCATGCATTCCACTAGAAGTAGCAGTGTGACTTTACAGCCGCCCAGGCTACCATGTCACAGCACTGAGGCATCAGCACCGGTGCTTTAATTTAAATTGGTTTTGCCTTGATTGAATCAAAACACCCTCCTCCTGCTCCCTGTCTGATGGATGAGTCATGCATGTCTGATCTGAAAAATAAATATCTATATCTATACAATACACATGATATAAGGTATGGCATTTTTGATGAATATAAACGATGTGTGAAGTCATCTTTTTTACACTTAAGTGTTTTTTGTTTTTTTACATTTGTGTATTGATGCAGAATTTAAGATTCAAAGATTTTATTGTCTATACTACTATATGTGCAGGACATACAGGAGAGTTGAAATGGTGTTTCTCTCTCTCTTCATTGGTGTGCATAATATGAAAGGAAAAGGAATAAGGCTGGACAAAAGAAAACGGCAACAACAGCAGTCTGTGTACAGTAATGCAACCCATAGTGCAAATGGTGACAAAGACCCAGACCTCCCATCGTGCAAATAGAGATAAGCGATTAATGGTGATAAAACCCAGCAATCCTGATAGACAACTAGAGATGAATGCCCGTAGTTGCAGTTCAATGCGGTAGTGTAGGTGCAGATAGTAACGGATAGGACTGCACGTGATCAGTATTGCAGTGACAGACAGCAGCAGATATGGCATTTGTGCAAATGGTTGTGGTTAATGTGCAGAGACATACAGCAGCAAAAGCATTACTGTTTGTGTGTCAGTCATTCTGTGCCAATGGCTGAGGTAGTTATTGTGTGGGTGGTGATTGTGTTACCATCCGGGGGGAGGAAGTGCACAGAGTTCAGGGTCCTGATGAATGAAACTGTTAAGCAGTCTTGTGGAGTGGGCCCAGAGGCTTCGGTACCTTTTCCCCCAGGGCAGGGGGCTAAAGAGGGAGTGTGAGGGGTGGGAGGTGTCGCCTGTGATGCTGATGGCTCTGTGGATGAGGCGGGTGAGGTAGATGTCTGGGGAGGGCAGAGGGGCACCGATGATCTTGCTGGCTGCTTTCACTGTGTGTTGTAGTGTCTTCCAGCAGGGGGCGGTGCAGCTTCCATACCACGCCGTGATGCAGCTGGTGAGGATGCTCTCAATGGTTCCCCGGTAGAATGAGCACATGATTTGGGGGGGGGAGACTCGTGCTCTCCTCAGTTTGCGGAGGAAATGGAGGCGAGCCCGAACTTTATTCTTTATTCATATCAGAGCAGTTTGAGGTGCACTGTTTACCAGTTGTAGTTTTGAGATATGATCCACAGTAGCATTAGACCACACTACTGGACAATAATGTAAGAACAGAAAAAACAAACCCTGAAATAAATGTTTCATCAATTGCTGTGAGTCTTTCATTATAGTTAGGATTCCATAACAGCGGCACAAACTGGATCGATTTTTGGTCACAAAACCTTGAAACTATCTCACATCAAATTGAAGGTCGAGTTTGAGTACAGAAGTCATTGCTGTTGGTGGTGGCCTCTACTTGATTTGCTTTTGTCTGAAAAGAAGTTCTTAAATGAGTAGTAAAATGTGTTTCCTTCACAAGTAAAATGTTATTTTTCTGGTATTAGTAGTTTAACAGATTCAGGCACAGAGGTTCCAGAGCTCATTAAATTCTCTGACGCATCAAACTTTAAGATAAGACTCAAAATTCCTTTGCTGCTTTCAGCCACGGTGTTTGTGAAAATTGGCTAACTGAAGCCTGCAAAACAGAGAGAGTTGTCAGAAGATACGAGTCTGCTTCCAGTTTGAAAATTCCAAATTGTGCTCTGGAAGATAAAGAAATTTTAAGGGTGAACTTTCATGTCTGCAGGGCAGAAATGCAGCAAAAATCTTAATGACTGAAAGAACTTGGCTCACACAGCACTCATGGGGCAGTACTGCAGAGACTCTTTTTATGTTTGTCTTTGCATTGTATGTTCTATATATTTGGTATTGAAAACCATGCTCTTCTTCTTTTAACATTATAAGCACATAGCCTTTGTATAATTTTATATTCCAGGAAAGCTGATTGAAATCGAACATCAGAGTTCTCTTCACACGACTATGCGTCCAGGCTGGGAAGACCTGGTGAGACGCTGCTTACAGATGTTCCTCAATCGAAGTGAAGGACAGCCGTGGTCGTACAAACGCCACTATCAGGAGGGTATGTACCTCTGCACCTCCTTATAATCATCACTGTTGGTAATTTCTGAAAATTTCACATCTTGTCAAGCATTAATGGCTGTTTGCAGTATTTCTTCCAAACTTCTTTTGAATGCCAGTCAAATTAGCTTTACTCTTTGACTTAGGAATGACTTGAACAGGCAGATTAGCATTCTTGAGAGGGCAAACAAAGGTACTCCGGCAATGTAGCAGCTCATAAGGCATCATATTAAAATGTTTGGTGTGTAGGACATGGCCCCTGAATGATAGGATAATACCTTTAATAACCTTTATTACTACACTCTTGACTTTGTTTGGTGGCCATGCTCCTTTAAGGTTTCTGGCTCCCAATAAACAGAAGGTGGGATCCACTCACAGCAACTTTACCAGTAACTAGAACTATGTACAGTAAGTTACTCCATTTCCCCAGTGAGAAAACAAGGAACCTGATTTTATAAACCTTCCTTAGAGAAACTTTTGTTTTTCGTCTTTCAGAGTAACAGTCAGAAAGTGAAGCAATAATCCAAAAAGGGATTTACTGTCAAGTCCATGCTTTTTTTTTTTTTTTAAGCTTACATAAAATGAAGACAACTCGGTTTAATTTTCAGGAGGTGGACAACTGCTTACTCTTGGAATAAAAAAAAAAAAAACACTAAATGGAAAGATAATGTATGAAAGAGTGCTGTAAAATACTCTTAATGTTAATAAAACAGAAATATGAGCTGTCCATGAAGGCTTGTCAGATAATTTTAGGTTTCCTCTGAGCTTACTAACCTGGGCATGCAGACAGTGAGTACAAGCACACAAAGAAGAAACTGAAACAGTTGCACAAAAGTGAAACTGCAGGAGTGAACAAACTTCCGTGCCCAGCTTCTCTGACAAACTGTTGAGCATCGTCGTTTTTGTCCACAACTGTGCAGCTTTTGTAGATCTTGCATCTGAAGCCTTTCAATTGAAGTCAGCATTCTTTGCAAGTTTGTCACGACTATAATTGTTACTGGAGGTATAAAACGTTTTAACACCTTATTCCTGGAAAGGTTTTTATGGTGCAGCAACAATAAGGGAATACAGTCATCATTTCCAGTGGTGATGACTAGTCCATGTGTTGAAATCTAATGTTGAATGCATTTGTCACCGACCGGTTCCAGAAGGGAACCTCGGTGACAAATGACAGGCCTGTTTGGCTCACGTTTCATACTGTGCACTTGAGGGAAGGCAAGTTTAGCTCAGCTGGTTTATTAGCTAATAATTTTCATGTTAATAGTTGTATAAATATTTTTGCTCCAGCTTTTCATAATGGCCATGCAGAGACACCATTCTACCGCTTCTCACTGTCTGATGGCACCCCAGTCACAGCCCAGACAAGGAGTGACCTCTGTAGGAATCCCAACACAAACGAACCACACTCTTTCCTGTCCACACACTTGCTACAAAGGTATAACTGAACTAACGATTAAAAATAACTGTCATCTCTCTGCTTTTTAAAGTCAAACTTCTGTTGTGCTTCACTTGGCTTCTGTTGTTTTTTGTAGGGAGCACAACAGTTATCGTGGAAATCAGTGTGGCGGCATGAGGACTCCCAACATGGCTATGAACAACCCCAACCAACAGATGAGCATGAGCAGGGGCTACGGCATGGCCGAACAGGGCAGCATGCCTCAGAGAGGAGCGCCTCCTTATGCTGGGGGAGGCCGCATGAACCAGATGAACCAAATGAATCCCACGCACCAGATGAATCCTATACATCAAATGAACGCCATGCATCAGATGAGCAACATGCCTCAACTGAATCAGATGAATTCTGTGCATCCAATGAACTCAGTGCACCAGCTGGGCCCCATGAATCAGATGGGCCATCACGGCATGCAGCAGCAGCCCCAACATCAGCAGATGGGTCAGTTTCATGGAGTTGGGGCCGTGGGGTACGGAGTGGGAATGAGTCCTCCCCAGGCCAGTCCAGGTATGAATGGACCACCTCACAATGTCATGGGATCACCCAGAGTCCGGGGAAGCCCCAAGATGGGTGCCAGCCCATTCTCTCCAGGAGGTAGGAACCAAAATTTGTTAGAAACCTTAAAGGCAACACGTTGACACAATTCCCAAAGGTCTTAATGAAATGTCTGAATTGCTTTGGTCATATATTGCTGCACAGTTTCCGCCCAGATTAAACACCCTTCTTCATAACAGCCCATTTCAGTGCATGTTTGTTTAAATGCTAATGAACCCCACTTCACACCACCCTCTCTGTTCCATGAGACGTATGGTTGATGCTGATGGTAGATGTTCACTCTGTTGTCGGATACTCCCTGAGCTAACTAAATAAAACTGGCTGAATACGAGAGGGTTAAAAGCCCAAACAAGGAATTATCTTGGACACGGGTGTGTGACTGTGTGGTCGATGGAACGGGACCAGGACCTAGGTTACAATAGCGTACAGTGCTTTGAAAATGTATTTGCCTCCTTCCGTATTTCATATATTTTTTGCATATTTGTCACAATTAAATTTTCAGATCTTCAAACAAATTTTAACATTAGACAAAGATAACCCAAGTAAATAACAAATACAGTTTTGTCATTGTCATCACCCCACCGGGCAGATGGGTGGCGGCGGTGGCATCAACACTGAACACGATAACTAGAGAAAGAAATGACGTGGGCTTTTGAAATTGATACCATGGGTGTATCTATGAAGAATCTTGGATGAGTTCGAATTTTGGTGACTTCTGACCTTTGGGGGACCTCTGACCTTAGGTCAGTTTTCCCTAAATCTTGTAACGTGATTACTACACAAAGGAATGATGTAGCCTTTTCAAATCAATACCATCATGTCTAAGGCAAATCTTGGCTCAGAACCTGACCTCTGACTATGGGTTTGGGGTCAGAAGGTCAAAGATCAATGGTAACATTCCTTTTACATTATTACTATAGAACGAGTAAAGCTGTGGTTGCCAAACTTGGTGCTCATGTTCACCCTGAGACGCTGACCTCTGAGTTTTGGGTCAGGTCACAGTTAAACTCCCCATGCCCTATATATGTCGCTACAGAACAAGTAAAGCTAGGGTCACCAAACTGTACACAGGTTCACCTGGCATCTGCCTGTGGTTTTGGGATTGCAAGGTCAAAGGTCAAAATGTCATATAAACTACATCTCAACAACAGAGGCTGTGGGGTACCACTGGCAGCCGCCACTATTTTTAAATGATGATTTCATTTATTAAGGGGGGAAAAAAGTGATCCAAACCTGCTTGGCCCTATGTGGAAAAGTAATTACCCCCCTTTGTTACATCATGAATTAACTGATTAACCACATGCTTTTTGAAAGCTGAGTTTCCCTGGCCACACCCAGGCCTGATTACTGGCAAACCTGTCGAATCAAGGAATCACTTAAATGGAACCTGTCTGACAAAGTGAAGTAGGATTAAAAAAAGAATCTCAATAAGCAACACATCATGCTGCAATCTAAAATATGTACAGAAAGATCTTTGAATGACTGAATGGCTAGCTCTACTAGCTGCAGCCAACTACCACTGGGGAAAGAGCCTTGATGGCCAGAGAAGAATAATAAACTAGTATAGTAAAATAACCAACATTTATGGCCAAAATTTGTAAAAATAAGACAGAATGGTGCAAGCTGTATTATCGACTGCGGAGTAATGAACCACTGGAAAGACCAATGTCCAATGGGATGAGTAGAATGTATTTATACTTTTATTTTTTTGTATACTTTATTGATCCCAGAGGGAAATTCAGAACATCCACCTGGATGGATGAGCCAGCCACGGTGTGGCACCATTCCCTTCACCATTCACACACACATTCACACCTAGGGCCACTTTAGAGTCTCTAACCTGCATGTTTTTGGCCTGTGGGAGGAAACCGGAGTACCCAGGGTAAACCCACACAGACACGGGGAGAACATGCTAAGTAAAGCCATTAATTGCACGGTAGATGTGTGGGTTCAAATGCCAACTTCAGTGAAATGGGCAGAGATAAAGATGGCATAGTAGTATCATTCCAGTGAGCTCTGGTTCTTGCATCACGGCCAGAGGAAAATCTGAACAACTCAGGTGGACCCTAACAAGTGACAGGGTTGGTTTTTGTTTTCTCTCTGTTGGTAGTCACTTTAAAGACATAAATTGTTGCACAAAATCAGTAACATCTTCATCATATGTTCCCTTTAAGACTTGGCTGTAACATTTAATGCGTTTAATTACATGTATACTGTGATGGCTTCTGTAATCATGTGCATCTTCTTGCGCCACTTTCAGGTATGAACTCTCCCATGAGCTCCACACACAGTAGCTCTGGAGGAGGAAGTACATACTCCAGCATTTCATTGAATGCTCTCCAAGCCATCAGTGAAGGAGTGGGCAATCCAACGCCTTCACCTCTCACCTCACCCCCTCCGCACAAACCCGACAGCTCTCCAAGCATCAATTCCACCAATCAAGCATCTGGGGGCCCATGTAAGCCTGGCCTCCCATCGTGCACTGATTCTAAGAGCCCCAGCAGCTCACTGGGGATGGGTGGAGAGCAGCAGTCTCAGCAACACCCTCACACCCCCACCAGTGAGAGTCTTCCTGACAAGCCAGACAGCCAGGCCAATAGAGAGACAAGTTTGGGTGGGGGCGAATCCAGCAGAAGGGTACCTTCTGACACCAAGTGCCACAAGAAGCTTCTGCAGCTCCTCACGTCCCCTACAGATGAGCTGGTGGCGCCTAATGACACGCCACGATCTGGGCCCAGTTCCACTCCTGAGGCTAAAGATAGCGTCACCAGTCCCTCATCTTCAACAGGTGTGACCTCCTCCACAAGCGGGAATCATGGAGCCGTGTCCTCCTCTGGTGGCTCAGGACATCTAGTGAATCAGTCACTGCAGGAAAAGCACAAAATCCTTCATAAGCTCCTGCAGAATGGGAACACTCCTGATGAAGTTGCTCGCATCACAGCTGAAGCCACCGGTAAAAGCAGCTTGGACTCGGGGGTACCAGAGCCAGCACCGACAGCCGCTGGAGGAGCTAGGGGGTCAGAATTGAAGCAGGACCAGCACAGTCCAAAGAAGGAGAAATCCAACGCCCTCCTTCACTTTCTCCTCAAAGATGACACTAAAGAAGGTGGAGATATGAAGTCAAAGACTGAAGATCTGGGGGTGGGGGTCACCAGCTCTGACACCCACTGCTTAGATGGCAAGGTCAAGCTGGAGCGGTCGGAGGTAGATTCACTTTCTTTTGCTTGCATATTGTTGGGTTCAGTTTGTGAGTTCAGTCCAACTTTTTTTTTTTTTTTTTAACAATTTAGTCAGAAACTCTGGAGACTATTCTTGGAGACCCGAGGAACAACTCTGTCCTCTACCCTGAACCAGACTCCAGAGCTGGAAAAGAACCAGGAAACAAAGAGGGAAGTATTCCTGACAGTTTACACGGTAAGTCAGTAAAGTCAGTTATCATATACTTATAAACCTGTGGTGCGTGTGAGCGGGGGAGAGGAAAAAAAACAATATTCTACGTGTTTCAGAAGGGGAGCGGGCCGCCATGCTTCCAGCGCAGCGTGCTGCCTATCAGAGAGCCCTGTCTGTGGGTGCCAAACCCATAGGGGAAGAGGGAGTGGTAGGTTGTGGGCTGGCTGCCAGGAGGAACGTTCACTGTCCCACGCTGCTCAAGCAAGAAAACGCCCCACTGATCCGACCTGGGACTGTACCCAATGGCTTTCCTGGGAGCATGGGCGTGTGTCCTCCACGGGGCAATCCAACAAGTAACTCAACCACTTATTTACTTAAGGAAGATGGTTCAGTTCTTTTGAAGTGGAGCTGTTTAAAATATCTGAGTGGTCACAGAATTTACTCCAGTAGTTGATGGTCTGGCTTCTTAGAGAATGAGGGAGGGAAGCTCCAGTTCACCATTTAAAAATACGGCACTCGCCACGATTTGATGATGCACTATGTCACTTATTCGTACGATTCACAGCTGCATTGGACAGCGCTTTACTGTAGGATATTTGTGTTGCTACGCAGCATTGCATGGTGGCCACCGCTGTATCCCTCCGCCAAACAGCTGAGTCTTCATAGAGGAGTCAACAAAGCAATGCTGTGTAGTAATCCTTTATCAGTTGAAATTATAGTAACATAAGTAAAGCAAGGGGTCGCTGATGCAAATGTGAAGTGGTATAAATAAGTTTGAAATGGCATGCTCTCAAATCATTATGAAGTTTTAATATTTTCAGCTTTAAAAACATGGCCCATTCCACTCCCACTGCAGCCCTGACTCTGGTCTGCTCTTCTCACTCATTCCCCAGGACAGAAGCTTGAGCACTGAAGGAAATTCCATGACTACTTAGAAGTATTTCAAATAGTTCACTTCTTTTGAACCCATGTTCTTCAGAATAAACTGCATGAGAACATTTTTTTCTTTTCATCACACCTTAAATCTTTAATGAGACAAGACGTTCAATGTTTTGTCTTGTTGTTGGTCAGGAGCTATGGGCAGAGGCATGGGCATTCATCAGCACCCTCCCATGGCAGGACCTGGGGAATGGGGGATGCCAAGGACCAGTGGCAGCCCTGGGACTGGACAAGGACACCCAGGCATGGCTCGCTCTGGCCCGATAGGAGGTCCTATGGTCAGCCGCTCAAACAGTTTACCTGCAAACCCGAGGTCTATGCTGCAGCAGCAACTCATGGATATAGGTATGTCACATCTGTATTCATGAATGGAAAATATGCACCGGTCAACACTTGTGTGTACTTGCCGTTCATGCAGACAAAAGTGGAAAAATTTTATTTGGGTTCATGTCCATGATTCCTGTACGACTGCAGTTCATGCTGGGGAAAGCTTGTATAATGTACGTTGACCCACAGGACGAAAATTGATGGGGGGTGGAATGCCTGGCGCATCAGTGTTCTGCATTTTCTCATTTGGGTTTAGTTGCCTGAACATTTGTTTTGCACACCAGTGCATTTTAAAGACGATGGATATAAATCCCCTATAAAAACAAATCTACATTGTTTAAAATGGTATCTTGTGCCATTTTTTTTTCTACAATCAAAACCTTTCATTGTCTTAGTTTTGTGTCAGATTTGTCACTCCCCCCTTAAAACGCCAGAATCTGTAACTAGACCCAACCCACATACCACAAGGCTAATAGTGGCTAGTGCTATATTAAACGGCATGAATGCTGTGATTAAAAAAGACTTACTAGGTGATGGACATGCCCAGTTGGATGCACGCCCAGGATAATGACTGAAACTGTATGGTCCATAAAAGCAGTTTAATAGTAAAACCATCTTAATTTGGGTCATGTTTTCAAAGCAGCTGCCCCAAAAAAGTGCTAACTGGCCATGGAAGCTAACTTCAGTTAGGCCAGAGAGTTGGGATTGGCTCAACACTACAGACGTGCCGCCACCCTGTATAGTCGTGCGTCATCAAACGCTGTCTAAACTTGCTTTTTTTCAGGGGGTGTGGCTTAAATGTTTAAGCTTAAAACTTTAAAGCAAAAAAAAAAAACCATGAGACATTTGAGTGATTTTGCTCTTGTCTTGTAAGTCATAAAAAAACATGTTAAAGACATGTTGACAAGGAAAAAACCCAATTTTTGGCAGTGTGTGACTTTAGGAATTAAAAGCTGTTTTCAACTGCACCACACCTCTGTAACGTTTGGCTCTGCATGAGCTAGCCTTCCATACTTGGTTACACCAGTACCGCCTCACCTGCAGATGGGTGCAGGTATTCGCATGTCCAGGCCTGAGTGACTGGGCCCTCAATGACTGTATGGAACATTTTCAGTGACGTTGCCTTTAGACGATTTAACTAATTTACTCTTGATTATTGTTACTTCTGTAGGTCCCAATGAACCAAATATGGGTTTAAGCCCATTTAGTGCCCATGGGCCTCCACCTGAGTCTCCCTCATGGCCAGACACTGCCATGGGAATGGAACGAGCACAGGGTAACACAAACAGGTAAACCTCATATTTTTGTGACTTGATCTGAATTTAGAAGCTTGACATAACAGCCTGCGGGGATATTCATCTTCTTGTCAACAACCTCTGTGTCATTTGTTGGATTAGGGACCAGTTTACCCATCTTCTTGATGAGCTGCTGGGGCCTCTGGCCAACAGTGAAGGCCCAAATGATGAACAAGCACTTCTTGACCAGCTGGACTCTCTACTCAACAATGCTGATGTCATTGCTCTGCAGGCAATAGACAGAGCCCTAGGCATCCCTGAAATAGCAGGCCAGGTAAAAAATCTACATCCACTCATACTGGTACCGTTGTTAAGTGTTAGTTTTAGTCTCCCATAGTTGAAGCCTATTGTTGTGTAGTCAGTCTGTTGCCCTGATCTCCTACTTCTTTGTCGTCTAAATGTGTGTTTACTGTACTCTGGCTGTAGTTAAATACCATTTGCCAGTTTATGTTGTGAGTGTGCAGAGCTGCTGCAGAAATGTTTCCTCACACATCTTCTCTAACGTCCAGGCACATGGACCTGAAGGTCACCAGCACAGTCGGGATCAGGGCCAGTGTCCACCATCTGAACCTTTCTCTGGGCCAAACTCCCCTATAGGCATGGACCAAAAACCCATGTACAACCAGGGCTACCCAGGCCCTCCAGGGCCCCCTTCCATGGGCATGCAGCAAGGTTTTGGCAGCAATGTAATGCAAAGCCAGTCACCTGCCGGCTTTAACCCCATGATGAGTCAGATGAGCCAGGGTGGGGGCTTCCCTGGCATGCCAGGCATGGGTATGGGCAACCCCCGGGCAAACATGACTAGACCTCGTATGATGGCTGCCAACAAGCCTCTTCGGCTACAACTACAGCAGAGACTGCAAGGGCAGCAGGTAATGACGCACAACTAATGTTCACCTTGAAGGTGCCCTAACATCCTGTTAAAGTGGAAAACAAAAGGTCGCATGTTCCTTTCTTGACTGTGCTTTGTTTCCCCTGGCAGTTTATGAACCAGACACGCCAGACCATGAAGATGGAAAATGCCCCTGGTGGGACCCCCCCCATGCGTCCAGGCATGCAACCTGCAAGCATGAGTGGTCAGGTATGAAGTCTACCCTTCAAATATAATTTAGTCTGTGGATTCACTTGAGCTGACAGCGGTGAAGTTGGGATGTTGTGTAAAATGTAAATAAAACAAAATACAATGATTTCAAAATCGTTTTCAGTCTATATTCAATTGAATACAAAGACAAGATATTTAATGTTCAAACTGATAAACTGTGTTTTTTCAAATACTTACTCATTTTGAATTCGATGCCTGCAACACGTTCCAAAGTTTTCCTGCCCCCACATGATAAAATCCTGTACAGAATGATGGTGGTTTTAATGCAGTGCTGCCTGAGGGATCGAAGGTCACGGGCATTTAATGTTGGTTTTTAAGCCTTGCTGCTTATGTGCTGAAACTTCTCCAGATTCTCTGAATCTCTTGATGATATTCATGACTCTGTGTGTGTGTGTGTGGCTGACTGTCTGCTACTGATACTTCGGTTTGTGGTTTTATTGTTTTTCACCTTCTGCACTCAACAAATCAAGTCTCTGCTGGTTTATGATCGCCAGACTCTACTGGATCTTCGAAGTTCTGTCAAAGATTTTGTTTCTTTTGAAACAAAAGAACTCGTGAATGAGACCCCGAGATACTTAAACTCCTCCACTTGGGCCAGGAGCTTATCCCCAACCCAGAGAGGACAATCCACCTTTTTCTGGCTGAGGACCATGGACTCGGACTTGGAGTTGCTGATTCTCATCGCAGCCGATTCACATTAAGTAGCAAACCATCCCAGCAAGACCTATAGGTCATTGGTCGATGAAGCCAACAGGACATCATCATTTGCAAACGGCAGAGATGAGATCCTGTGGTCACAGAGCGTGACAACCTCCGATCCTGGACTGCACCTAGATATCCTGTCCATAAAAATTATGAACAGGATCGGTGACAAAGGGCAGCCCTAGCGGAGTCCAACTCTCACTGGGAACAAGTTTGACTGGGTGTTGGCAATACAAACCAAACTCTTGCAATGGTTCTATAGGGACTGGATATCTCGTAACGAGCCCTATACTCTAACAGCACCCCCCACAAGAGACCATGAGGGACGTGATCAAATGCTTTCTCCAAGTCCATAAAACACAAGTGGACTGGTTGAGCAAACTCCCACAAACTCTCAAGGATTCTTGAGAGGGGAAAGAGTTGCGTATCATTTTTATTATTTTTTAAATCACAACTTCGTGAAAATGCCGTGAACACACAACCATGTGTGCAGGAATTTTGTTAAAACTGTCTTTCCTTCTGACCACTGCAATCCATTCCATCCGACGCCTCTTTGTTAGCTTGGAGACCCAATTCTCTCCACTTTTCTTCCAAGTCGGGAAATTAAAAAAGCATACGCCGTTATCAATCTTTTTCCACGCCAACGTGGGAGCACTTGTTGCATTTGATAACGCAGCAACACTTGCCCATTCTAATGTTGCGTGGTATTCGGAGAAATGATGACAGACTGAAGCAGCCCTCTTGAAAACTTCAGCTTAACCGCGTTTGTCGCTCACCACTTAATACAGACAGGCAGAACACTTTTCCCACGATTCCTTGCAATTTTTCCTTTGGGTGGCATTACACGCCCATTCTTAATAGTAGTAACTATGCTAGGCCACTAGAACTGGCAGTGTGCCTTTTTCACAGCCCTCCCATGCCTCAGGCACCAAGGCATCAGCACCTTGGTGCTTTCATTCACAAAGTGGAGAACCTCACCCCATTCTTGCTTGTGAATGATTGAGCCTTTCGGGGATGCTCCTTTTTTATACCCAACCATGACACTCACCTGTTTCCAGTTGATCTGTTCACCTGTGGAATGTTCCAAAAAGGTGTTTTTTGAATTCCTCAACTGTCCCAGTCTTTTCTTGCCCCGTTCCAGCTTTTTTGGAATGTGTTGCAGGTATCAAATTCAAAATCGGTGAATATTTGTAAAAGAACAATAAAGTTTTTCAGTCTGAATTATAAATATTTTTTCTTTGTAGTGTGTTCAGTTGAATATAAGTTGAAAATGATTTTTATCCCCCGCCAGTCAAAACCTGAAGGGGTTGAAGAGCTCTCTGTGCTTCAGCCGAAGGGGTCAGTCAGTCTGTCTGTCTGGCCCACTTTTGTGAAGTCAACTCCTACAGTTTTGGTCTGATTGTTTTTGAAATTTGGTACCATGGTTTGATATACACTGAGGATGCGCATATTGCAGTTTGGTTCTAATCGGATGATTTTTGCAAGAATTGTCGCCCCTTACCTCTGACCTCCTGTTTCACCTCTCTTCATAGACAGTAACTCTCTTGTGAGATCAGCTCCTCCTACACTTATGGTTCGATTGTTTTGAAACCTGGTACCATGGTTTGATACATACAGAGGATGCACATATTGCAATTTGACTCTCATGACCTTCAGGTCAAAGGTCAGAGGTCAGATTTTTCCCTAAATCTTCTAAACACAGTAACGACTGGGGGGGAAAAAAAAGGATGTAGGCTTTTCAAATCAATACAGTAGTTGTATCTAATACACATCTTGGATGACTTACACCCTCACCTAGTTATGGGTTTGGGGTCAAAGGTCAAAGTTAACACTGCAGTTGTGCTATGGTAAATGCTACATTTACTATTACTATAAAACAAGAAAAGCTAGGGCCACCAAACCTGGTACACAGTGCATCCAGAAAGTCTTCACAGCACTTCACTTTTTCCACATTTTATGTTCCAGCCTTATTCCAACAGGGATTAAATTTATTTTTTTCCCTCAAAATTCTACATACAATAAATACCTCATAATGACAATGTGAAATATTTTTTTTTGAGATCTTTACAAATTTTTTAAAAATAAAAAAACTAAGAAATCACATGTACATACTGTAAGTATTCATAGCCTTTACCATGAAGCTCAGAATTGCTCTCAGGTCCATCCTGTTTCCACTGATCATCCCTGAGATGTTTCTACAGCTTAATTGGAGTCCACCTGTGGTAAATTCAGTTGATTGGACATGATTTGGAAAGGCACACACCTGTCTATATAAGGTCCCACAGTTGACAGTGCATGTCAGAGCACAAACCAAGCATGAAGTCAAAGGAATTGTCTGTAGACCTCCGAGACAGAATTGTCTCGAGGCATAAATCTGGGGAAGGGTACAGAAAATTTTCTGCTGCTTTGAAGGTCCCAATGAGCACAGTGGCCTCCATCATCTGTAAATGGAAGAAGTTCAGAACCACCAGGACTCTTCCTAGGGCTGGTCGGCCGTCTAAACTGAGCGATCAGGGGAGAAGGGCCTTATTCAGGGAGGTGACCAAGAACCCGATGGTCACTCTCAGAGCTGCAGTGTTCCTCTGTGGAGAGAGGAGAACCTTCCAGAAGGACAACCATCTCTGCAGCAATCCACCAATCAGGCCTGTATGGTAGAGTGGCCAGACAGAAGCCACTCCTTAGTAAAAGGCACATGACAGCCCACCTGGAGTTTGCCAAAAGGTACCTGAAGGATTCTCAGACCATGAGAAACAAAATTCTCTGGTCTGATGAGACAAAGATTGAACTCTGCCGTGAATGCCAGGCGTCATGTTTGGAGGAAACCAGGCATCGCTCATAACCATGCCAATGGTGGTGGCAGCATCATGCTGTGGGGATGTTTTTCAACGGCAGGAACTGGGAGACTAGCCAGGATAGAGGGAAAGATGAATGCAGCAATGTACAGAGACATCCTGGATGAAAACCTGATCCAGAGTGCTCTTGACCTCAGACTGGGGTGATGGTTCATCTTTCAGCAGGACAACAACCTTAAGCACACAGCCAAGATATGAAAGGAGTGGCTTCAGGACAACTCTGTGAATATCCTTGAGTGGCCCAGCCAGAGCCCAGACTTGAATCCAATTGAACATCTCTGCAGAGATCTGAAAATGGCTGTGCACTGACGCTTCCCATCCAACCTGACGGAGCTTGAGAAGTGCTGCAAAAAGGAATGGGCAAAATTGCCCAAAGATAGGTGTGCCAAGCTTGTGGCATCATATTCAAAAAGACTTGAGGCTGTAATTGCTGCCAAAGGTGCATCAATAAAGTATTGAGCAAAGGCTGTGAATACTTATATACATGTGATTTCTTAGATTTTTATTTTTAATAAATTTGCAAAAATCTCAAAACTTTTTTCATGTTGTCATTATGGGGTATTGTGTGCAGAATTTTGAGGGGAAAAAATTAATTTAATCCATTTTGGAATAAGGCTGTAGCATAAAATGTGGAAAAAGTGAAGCGCTGTGAATACATTATGGATGCGCTGTACAGGTTCACCTAGGCATCTTCAAAGAAAACTGAGGTGGGGGATATTGCACTTTCCTCAGAGTGCTCTTGTTAAATGATTGTATTTTATTTGTTTTACACACCGTCCCAGCCACCGGCATTGGGGTTGTGTTTTAAATCTTTGCATTTGTCTACAGCCCGGCTTCCTAAATGCCCAGATGATGGCTCAGCGCAACAGGGAGGTAATGACGACAATGAGGAGGCAACGCATGATGATGCTGATGCAGCAGCAGCAGGGCCAGGTGGCAGGACAAGGGTTCACCCCTCCTCCTAATGTCACAGCACCAGATGGCATAGACGGCCCCATGAGAAGCCCCCCCATGAACCAACCTGGACAGCAGGGCTACAACTACGTTGGCAACTACGGTGAGCTGACTAACACACCCTAGCTGTCTCTATTCTGAGCCATCGCTATGGAATTAGATTTGTGACAAAAGTTTTAAAGAAAACTTCCTGAATGTCCAACAAATGTGAAGCAAAAATAACAATCTTGCATAAAACAACTGATTCAGTGATTATTTATTGTAATTATTTCCATCAAATATGTTCTGTAGGGCAGCGCGGTGGCAGAGTGGTTAGCACTGCGGCAGCACAGCAACTCATCCTTGGCCGGGGGATCCTGGGTTCGATCCCAGCCCGCGACCAACAGTGATCTGTGTGGAGTTTGCATGTTCTCCCCGTGTCTGCGTGGGTTTACTCCGGGATTTCTCAGGTTTCCTCCCACATGCCAAAAACATGCAAGTTAGGTTAATTGGCATCAAACTGGGGATTCTAAATTGTCCTTAGGTATGACTGTGAGAGTGAATGGTTGTCTGTCTCTCTGTGTTGGCCCTGTGATGGACTGGCGATCTGTCCAGGGTGGACCCTGCCTCTCGCCCAAAGATGCTGGGATAGGCTCCAGCCCCCCCCCCCCCCCCCGGCGACCTGAAAAGGATTAAGCGGAAGATGATGAATGAATGTTCTGTTCAGTAGTCCAGTCTGGGTTCCTGCCAGTCCAGTCTTGTTCAGCACCTGTGGACCACAGAGAGACGAGCAATAGGAAAAATAAGTAAATCGCTGATCAATTTGAAAAAGGTGAAGAATTAAAAAAAAAAACATATACCATCTCAGCTGAATTCTGTATACAGTTGCAGTGTAAATTTTTTTTAACCTCTGTTACAAATTAGTTATTTTCAAGTTAATCGACCTAAGTGGTGGCCTAGAGGTAGAGCATCTGCCCCACAACCGGGAGGTCGGGTTCAAGTCCCGGCTGGGTCATGCCAAAGACCATATAAAAATGGAACTTCCTGCCGTCCAGCTTGGTGCTCAGCAAAAAAAAAATGGAACGGAGGAGGGAAATGTGGACGGCAGTGGCTCAGGAGGTGGAGCGGGTTGTCTAATAACCAGAGGGGTTGGCGGTTCGAATCCCGCTGTCCCCAGACATCCTGCCATTGTGTGGGTGAGACACTTTAGAAGAAGAAGCCAACTTTATTGTCATTCAATCCATACAGCCAGTCATGTACAGTAGAACAAAATTACGTTTCTCCTATCTACCGTGTTAATCACATGGAGAATCAGAGGGGTCGCTGCCATGCAGGGCACCGCCACAAACAACTTACCCACCTTGCCTCCAGTGTCCACGACACTGGGCATGAATGTGTATAAATGTTCGGTAGTGGTCGGAGAGGCCGTTGACGTGGATTGGCAGCCATGTTTCTGTCAGTCTTCCCCAGGGCAGCTGTGGCTACAGCAGTAGCTTACCACTGCCATTGTCTGTGGACTGAGTGAATAGTGTATCCATTGTAAAGCGTCTTTGAGTGTCTATGAAAAGCGCTATATAGATCTGATACATATTCAGTCCCTCCAGGATTTTGCAATGTTGCAATTGCATCAATTCACGCAAAATCAGCCAATCGGCGTGACTATTGCACAACCTGGCAACTTTGTCCAATCACCGCAGCTTTCCTGCAATTTTGGCCAGTCCTCGTCGGCTTCACTTCCGGTGCTGCACTTGTAATGCTTGATATGAGCCGAGAATTTTAAGCAAAACCATCAAAATAAGGACTTCTGTTGGCTACCAACAAACGTGGGGAATACCCTTACGACCCAGTGCTGACCTGGTGAAGGTTCTGGCAGATCTGGCTCCGTTTCGCCCCGTTTCCGACCTCTAAAGGCTCGCCTCTGATGCTAACCCAGATGCTAACCCAGAGTAACTGCAGCAGTGAGAAGGTATTCTTTACATCTGGCCATCTGGAGCCGAGGAGAGAAGGATTTAAAAGGAGGACGAACCAACCGAGGCGGCGATTGGGAGCTCGGGCGCGGCGTTGGTGAGAGACGGGGGCCACCTGGATCCAGCAGGACAGTGGTCTGAACCGGTGCCCAATTGCGAGGCCCAGCCGAGGAACTACCAGACTGACGGTGGTCGGTGACGGGGCCTAGACGGGGCCCAGCGGAGGAGCCGCCTAGCCAGACGGCGACGAGTGGCTGTGATCGGTGGATTCCGGCTGCGCCGGCGGTGCACGACATAACTGGCCAGGTAGACGGAGGCAGGCGCCGGCGATAGACGGCGGTGATCTGCGGAGCTGAGCAGCGTCACTCGGCGGAGAAGCTGCGCAGGAGCGGCGGGTCCAGTAGTGACCGAGCTAGTTGAGGCCTAGCCGGATTCTCTGCTTATTTCTATCCACAGGTCAGTAAAATGCCACCCAAAAAAGAGGAAATGGAAGAAATTAAAAAAACTCTGAACTTTGTGTTAGATGAACTGGCCAAAGTGACTAGCCAGCAGGACAAAATATTAGACCTAATACAGGAGGTACAAGCCCTACATTCAATAATAAAAGAAAAAGACAAAAAAATTATGGACCTGGAGCAACACGGGCGTCTTTTGGAGCAACGCGTTGAGGATCTTGAACAAGGTTCTCGCATTGATGACATAGTTATAAGTGGACTAGACATCAGATATCAGTCCTACGCCCATGCCGCTACAGGACTGAGTGGTGAACATGCTTCCATAAGTGAATCAATGTCCTTAGAAAACCAAGTGCTTCAGTTCCTTAATGATAAAGACATTAAGGTAGAAGCCAATGCGATCTCAGCCTGTTATGCTTTACCGAAGAAAGATAACAAAACAAAGAAATCAATTGTGATGCGCTTTGTGAACAGGAGGGTGAAAAATGGCATACTGAGGCAGGCCAAAAAACTAAAGGAAACTCAAGTTTACCTAAATGAACACCTGACAAAAAAAACGCTGAATTAGCACGGCAGGCACGGATGCTAAAGAAACATAATAAGATACAGTCAACCTGGACAAGAAATTGTAGAATTTGGATTAAACTAAATGGAACACCTGAGCAAGCAAAAAGTATAATGATCAGAGATGCTACTGACTTAGATAAATACAGATGAACACTGACTATGAAACACAGAGTGAGGAAACTCAAACTCTAAAAATATGCCACTATGCTGAACATAAACCACAAGAGATGGAGAATGATATTGATCCTGATAACCACTTTTTCAATAATATTCATAACCACTGTGAATATTACACTGAAAAGCAATTCAAAAGTCAAGTGCAATTAGATGGTAAACTGTCAATAATACACTTCAATAGCAGAAGTCTTAACAAAAACTTCTCACAGATTCAGGACTATTTAAAACAGCTAAACAGAAAATTCACAGCTATAGCAGTCTCTGAAACCTGGCTTAATGCAGACCAGGCTCCCCTGATGGCAATAGAGGGATATCAGATGTTTAACATTAACAGATCTCAAAAAAAGGGTGGTGGTGTTGCACTGTATATTGATGACCTATATAGATGTAAGCTTGTAAATGAAATGTCCTCAGCACTACCAGGGATTCTGGAATGTGTTACTGTTGAGATTGACCTAGACAAAACAAAAAATCTAATCATAAGCTGCATATACAGAACGCCGGGAACTTGCATTGAGACATTCAGAGATAAATTAGTCGAGCTGTACAATAATATTACTAGTAAGAAAATGGTAGCAATTTGTGGAGATTTCAATATTGATCTACTTAATCCACATCAACAAAATGTAGTTACAGAGTTCATGAACTCTATGTACAGCATGAGTCTATATCCCACAATAACACATCCCAGTAGAATCACAGTTCACTCTGCTACACTTATTGACAACCTGTTTGTCAATGTTCTCGACAAGAAAATAGAAAGTGGATTATTGATAAATGATATAAGCGACCACTTGCCAATCTTTGCACTTATCCATGGCCACACGGGGCCCAACCCAGAAAAAATCTCAAAATCGTTCAGACACAAATCACCAAACGCAATCAGTTCTTTTAAAGAGGACTTGCTGAAGCAAGACTGGACAGAAGTCTATGTATCAGATGTAAATGAAGCCTATGACACATTTACAAACATTGTAACCACTCTTTATGAAAAAAACTGCCCATTAGTTAAAAAAAAGCTTAAACACAAATTTACTGACAAACCATGGCTAACCAAAGGACTACAAAAGGCGTGTAAAAAGAAAAATTTATTATATAAAGCTTTCATAAAGAAAAGGACAAAAGAAGCAGAGCAGCGGTATAAAACATACAAAAATAAGTTAACATATATAATAAGATGTAGTAAAAGAGACTATTACAGTAAAGAACTGGAAAAAAACAAAGACAATATTAAAAATACATGGACAATAATCAACAGTATCCTTGGAAATAAAAGCAGAAATACCAGCTACCCAACTAACACTCCAAAAAATAATAAATCGACTCCGAATGTGAATATAGCTTCACCTGCAGATGAATTTAATAATTTTTTTGTTAACATTGGACCTAAACTGGCCCGAGAAATACCCACTACGGTGCCTACAGGTGATTCAATATGCAATAACACTGCTGTAAAAGACACCATCTTCATAAAGAACACAGACGAAAGAGAGGTCATTGAAATTGTTAAATCGTTCAAAAGTAAAACATCTACTGACTGCGATGGTATTGATATGCTACTAGTCAAAACTGTTATCGAATGCATAGTGAAACCACTGACGTATATCTGTAACCTGTCTCTCCAATCAGGTATATTTCCCAATGCAATGAAAATAGCTAAAGTAATTCCGATTTACAAGACAGGCGACAGAGGGGAACTCTCCAACTACAGACCAATTTCACTATTACCGCAATTTTCCAAGATACTTGAAAAAATATTCTATGAGAGAATTGACAACTTCATACTGAAGAATGATTTATTGTGTGAGCAGCAATATGGGTTCAGACACAAAAGGACAACAGCATATGCCTTAATGGAATTTACAGAAAAAATATCAACAGCCATTGAAAATAAAGAGTATTCAGTTGGAGTATTCCTGGATCTTAAAAAAGCATTTGATACAGTAGATCACAATCTATTATTAAAGAAACTACAAAATTGTGGTATCAGAGGGGTAGCACTGTCCTGGTTAAGAAGTTACTTAAAGAATAGATATCAGTTTGTATGTGTTAACAACAAAAACTCAGAGCTACTGAAGGTCACCTGTGGAGTCCCACAGGGTTCAGTTTTGGGACCATTATTATTCAATATGTATATAAATGATATATGTAAAGTTTCAGAAAAAATGGACTTAATATTGTTTGCTGATGACACTAACCTGCTATGCAGTGGAAACAACTTGGAACAACTTCTGGATACACTCGGAAAGGAATTAGGAAAGCTGAAACTGTGGTTTGATTCAAACAAATTAACACTCAATTTAAGCAAGACAAAATTTATAGTCTTTAACAACCATCACAACTACCCAGTACCCAAACTCAGTGTAAATGGTGTAGAGATTGAAAGGGTATCCGAAACTAAATTCCTTGGAGTAATAATTGATAACAAACTGTGTTGGAAGCCACATATTAATTATATAAAAGGTAAAGTATCCAAATCAATTGCAATATTACACAGAGTGAAAAATTTGCTGAATCAACCCACACTATACACCTTGTACCATTCATTAATACTCCCATACATGACATATTGTAATGAAGTATGGGGAAATACATATAAAACAAACATATATCCACTCTTTATGCTTCAAAAGAGAGCTATTAGAATAATCAACAAAGCAGCTTACAGGGAACCAACAAACCCACTTTTTCTTAAACAAAAAACTCTCAAGTTGAAAGATCTGATCGACTTTAAAACCGCAATAATAATGTTCAAAGTGAAGAATCTATCACTGCCCGCAAATATCCAAAAGTTGTTCCAAACAAGGGAGAAACGATATCACTTCAGAGGAACATGTATATTTCAAAAGCCTACAGTGAGAACAACTACCAAGCAACACTGTATTTCAGTGCAAGGAGTCAGATTATGGAACGATTTTGGACCTGAATTAAAATCATGTACAAAGCTTGGACAATTTAAACAAAAACTAAAGGAAGAAATACTCCAAACATATTTACAAGACGACATGTAAACTCACATAAGGATTGACATTTCCAGCCTGTGTTGTGTTATAGCTTAGTTTTTCTTTTTTCTCTGTGACACTATGTCTTAGATTTGTTTTTGAATAGTAACCGCTTAACTTAGACTAGCTCAGTTTTCTTTTTCTCTCAGTCATATTTTGTCTTAGCCTTGTTTTAAATTGTAATCGCTCTTGTCTTGTTTTCTCTTTTTTCTCCTTTGAATTCTTGGATGGAATATGGGTGGGCAATATAAGCTGCGGCTTCAGCCATCACCCATTTCGGATAACTCACGTGGAATTGTATAGTAGAAGGAGTCTTTGTCTAATTTGACCTTGTTGTTATATTATACAGTTTCTTTTAACCTGTAATGTACTATCCGAAATAAATAAATTCATTCATTCATTCATTCATTCATTCCACCAATTTCACAAATCAAATTTGTCTCTCACTGGCGCTGAAATGCTCACTCTGGCCAATCAAATGCATTGCTACACCACATTCACTTCTGTGTTTACAGGAGTATTAACAGAACCCAACACGGCGAGGAAATCTAACACTACAGCCAATGTTTGAACATTTTATACATCACTACATCTGGTCGATAAGCTGTGAATCTCCAGTCTTCTTTTGGAATTCTTCCCACAACTTTTAGTGCACAAAACACTCTTAAAAACATTGCAACTTTTATTGCAACTTTTTAAAAAAGCTCCCGCAAATTCAGGCTTTTTGGGCCGCAACAATCATAAAAACATCCCACGAAATCCTGGAGGGACTGGTTATTATTATTAAGCGACTCCATTTCAGAAAACATAAGAACGTATGTTAGCAAAATCAGAATGGGAGAGAAAAAAATCAATTCCAGTATGACTGACCACCTTTATACACGGCAGCTAAAAATGTCACCAGTGAAAGGCTGATAAAATATTGATGTTTTCTGCTCTGTCAGGGTTTTATTATTCAAACCGCTGCATAATTAAAGCACACAACTTACTCTGAGCCGATTTTCTTCGTCACTTCTCCCACACACTTCAGCTTGGCGTGATGGGGGGGCATTGTCACCTTCAGCGCACAGTGATGACCTCACCAGCCTTTATGATGGGACCTCTCAATTGGGCCAAACCGAATGTCACTCAAAAATGCTTTCGCCAATGGGGGCAAACGTCTAAATATCCCGCTCACCATGAGGAATGTGCCATAATGTCAAGCAAAAAAAACAGGAGTCAACCGAAGAAAATGAAAGAAAAAAGCAACAGTCTGGGCAGTGAAAATGAGCGAATGCTTTATCAAATGCAGAATTTCATCACTGATTTCTTTAGTCAAGATTTTTGCTTTTGAGATGAAATATTTTATGCAAGATTGTTATTTTTGTTTGACATTCAAGACGTTTTCTTTAAACTTTTTGTCACAAATCTAATTCCATAAGTTTCCTTCAGTTTTACACTTGTGACACTGCTGCATCTCCTGTCGCTGTGTTTGCAGGGATGAACCAGCAGGGGGATCCATCCTTCATGGGTCCAGGTAGCAACCCATCAGCAAACATGATGCAAGGGCGAATAGGTGGCCCCCCACAGAGCACCATGATGCCGGGGATGCAGGGAAATCCACCAGCGGGTCACATGTACCCGTCTGGAGAGCCGAAAGGCTGGCCACAGGGTGGCATGCCACGTAACAGGTACGTCTCATCAGACATCATGTAGTAACATTTGTGTAGATTTCGAAAAGTAAAGCTACAGAAGTAAATGACTTTTAAACAATATTTGTTGTTGTTTAGTTACCCCCAGCAACAGTTCCCACAGCCGGGCAACCAGGGCCAGTTTGGACCCATGATGATGAACAGCTCCATGGCCGGACCTGTGCCGGTTAGCGGGGCCGGTGCTGCACAGATGACTCAGATGCAGGGTCAAATGGGCATGAACCCAATGGGGATGGGCAGAATGCCAATGTGATCTCACCCAGGTATATGATACTTTAATTGGCAGGAAATTTAATTCAGGAATGAATAATGTCATGTGATGTGTTTGCATGAGCACAAATGCTATACTGAGCCTCAGTTTTCTGGGTTGTGAAGGTGGTTCATTGTGGTAATTTTAGAGTTTCCATTCCCTGGAAAGAAATTCTTGCACTTGGAGGTACACACTATTCTGCGACCAATGAAACGGTTTCTCAGACGTTTAGGTCTCTCCCCATGGCTGTAAAACCCATCAGCTACGACAGAATACAGAGCGGCGCATGAGACGATCCAGCTCTGCAAGTTGGACAGTGATCTCATTTACATGATCCAGTAACGGGGAGTAATCAGAGACCTGCAGTCACTGGATCTGACATGTTTACATGCACCGAAAAAATAAATGGGTGATTGGGCACTATAATCAGAATCTGACAGTGACTTATCTGATTATTTAAGTTAATCAGATTATGCTGTTTACATGGCTGCTTTATTTATTTATTCAGGTAATTCCAGAAATCTGACTGCATTTGTTTTCATGGTGTATGTGTAAAAATAGCCCATGCTTGCATTTCAAGACACTGGCTGTGCTTCCATGTGCACTAATAAACCAATTATCAGATATTCTGGAGTTGCCCAATTATCCAGGTTGTCATGTCAGCAGCATAATCCAATATTCATTATCAGATTATGAAAAATCAGCTAAACTCACCTAATTTATTGCCCAATAACTCATTTCTTCAGTGCATGCATGCATCTTTTATTCTGATTTTTTTTTTTTTTTAATTTGGAGTGCGAAGAAACTTGTATAATGCCAAATAAAATGAAAGACATGAATACTATTAATTTTCTGGATGGAATAAAACACAAATGCTGATGTTCTGAAGAGAGCATCTGTGTGGGGTTCAGAAGTAGTACAACCCTGAAGTGTGAAGTCGCACTGAAGACTCATGAAGTTTTGAAAACAACAGGAAACTTTAGTTTTACGTTGTCTACATGCGGGAAGAAACCGGATAACGGACTAAATGATGTAGATGTTTTTTTAACACTGAAAGGCATGTAAACACATTAAATCCCATTATTATTCCCAGTTATTAGATCATGTAAACAGCGTCATTGACTGTGATTTCAGCTGTGTTTGCTTTTCAGCAGACAGCAACACGGTGCACAGTTTCCGTGTGCAGCACGTCTGTTTAAAGCTACTTTCAGTGGTAAACAGAACTTCAGAACTGGTGATCGCTCATCAGGCTGAAAACAGAGATGCGATCACAGAAATCAGAGATCCAACTCTGCAAAGATTCTCAACCCCGACTCCATATTTTATCGGTCTCCCCAAAGGGATTTTGCACAAGACTCCACTTTTTTGTCTAGTAAAACATAGAATAAGATGAGTTTTCTTTTCTTTACCCTTATCTATTCTGCTTCTTTTAGATGTGACACATGTCTCCTAACAATCTTCTTTTTTTTTTTTTTGATTGTAGACGGGTAACAAAACAAACTCCAAGACAGTCATAGGTTTTTCTTCTTTGTATTACATGTTCATTTTCATTTTATTATTAGAAGTTTGTCATAGCAGGAAAACGCAGCATAACGACACCTTGTTGAAACCATGGATCCTGAATTGAGACAAACATACAACTAAAACCATGATTGCAGCCACAGAAGTTCCAGTTTCCTATTTTCAGGGGAACAGTGAATGCAGCCTGAGCGGTGCCAGCGCAGCTGCTCGCTGACCGGAACAGAACAGCCTCATCTATCTATCATAGTTTAGGTTTGCCCGAAACCTCCAGATCTGTCACTGAGGGGGATTTGAAATCCACTAAACATTGTGACAAAGTCACATTGGCAACATTGTCCTCGGTGGTGGACGGTACAGTGTGTGTGCTGCCTGAGAGCCGACCAATCACAGCAGACTGGACTTTTCAGGAAGTCTGCCTAGATTCAGTTTTTACAGGAAAAGGCGTGAATGCACTGAAGCAGTGGGCAAAACATTAGTGGTTTCACAGCAACTTTAAGAGCTTTGCAATGTTTAGTTTTTGATCAGAAGGTTTCCACATCTGACAGTTTTTTTTTTTTTTTTTTTTATCTTTTCAGGAGTGTTGCTGAAGACCTGCAGCTGACGGTAGAATTTGGACCTTACAGCTGTTTTTGTGGACAGGATACAAACACGCACATACACGCTGTAGGAGTTCTCCGGCATTTAATGTGACAGAAGGCTCTGCCTTGGAGGAAGTGGGCTTCAAGGACATACATCTGTTAGGTTTCATCCCCAGCTGAAGCCTTGTCCACGCATGCACATCACACACAAAAACAAGTGTGTTCTCGTGTGTGTGTTTACGAGCAGCCTGAAGCTGTCGGGCAGTATTCAGCGTCGCAGCCAGACTGCAGAACTATGGTACAACTGGCTGTGGCTGCACTTTACCAGGAGCCTTCTGTGTGTATGGAGGGTTAAAAAAAAAAAAAAAAGACTGATGCAATATTTTTTTCATCATTACAGCCTTATTAGAGATTCAATGCCTTCATTACAATGTTTTTTTCTTTTCTTAGCCCTCATTCTAAAGTCATTGGAAGCTATAAGCACACATTATGCAGATTGGAGCAATAACTCTGGCCTCTATGCTTTCGACTGTAACTGAACATCATAATCCCTGTTCTAAGCAAACGGTACTGCAGTATTAGTTGTCTGAAATGTCTGTGAATATGAATTGTAAATATTCTACAAAATATATTAGACATCCTTTTTAAGACCCCTTCTTGCACAACGTAAGAGACCTGGTTGTATTTTTGTGTCCCATAGGTCAATGCCGGTTTGGATTCCTTTTTAATGCTTTTGCAAATGTTGCAGGTGCATTTTTAGTTTCAGCTGAATGTTTTTTAATACAGCAAAAAAAAGATATATTTCATCTTTTAGCCTGGCACTTTTATCTGGGGCATGTGTCTGAGGTGTTAAATATTTGACGCCATCAGAGGTTTACCTTTAGGGTGGGGGGGGGGTGGATTAGCTGCTTGGACGAGGAGATAAAATGATGTGGTTTTGTTGGGTTCTGTGTCAGATTGAGCTGCCACCTGCTCGTCCCTTTATTGCAGTGTTCTGGCCCATTCCCACCAGCTCAGTTCATCAAATCCTGCTTCTTCTTTTTTTTTTTCTTTTTTTTTATTCCCACAGTTTTTCTCTTGACTGTTATCAGCTCGCTGAGTCTACCTTCTCAACATGCACAATCCAAAGATTTTTTTTTTTTTCCCCCACTTGTATAGTTTCTGAGCTCTCTGGTGTACATTTTATCTAATCCTGTATTGTTCTGATGGTAAATGGGTACATATCATGGATGTGTTAAAGTGCAGGATGGTTTTGGACGTGAGATGGGTTGTTCCACGATCGGAAAATCATCAGTGGAGGAAGGCCCACGTTGAAATGCACAGCAGATCTTTTTCTTTCTGCGGACAAAAACATGAATTTAGAGTGACGTGGAAATCTGAGGACAAATCCATCCCTCAGCTGTAGTTCAGGAAACAACTCCATCTTAGGTCCAAATTATGTTACTTCAGGAAAAAGAAACTTTGTAAAGTTTGAAGTGCAAAAAAAAAGTCAAGAGATGATTTGGTTTGTTTTTCCCTTTTTGTTTGGAGGTCACATAAGCTGTTATTTTACATCATGTATATTACAGATTTTTTTTTTTTTCTGTTGATGTTGATATTGATATAAAATACAAATTTCTATTTAAACACTTTTGACTCTGTGGCTCCAATTATCTGCTGACTTTCATGATGTGCAGTGATGTTTTTGCAGGTTCTGGTTTGGCAATGATGAATATTATCTGAACTGCTGCAAATAAAGATAAGTCTAATCAAACAATGCATGCAGGAGCGTTAGCAGAAAGGAACTGATAAGGCGATGTGTTCATGGATTCAGGGGCAAAGCCGCATTGATTTATTTTTTTCCTCTACTAGTGCATACCCGTGCATGCCTGTAGAAAGCAAGTGTAAGCAAACGTTTCTGCATGCCTGTAGAAAGTTGCTGTGGCAACAGCAACCATGGTGAAACCTGCCTTTGGATCTTTGTCACCACTAGTTCGTTGATGCCTGCCTTTGATCTGTGATACCTGCCTTTGATCTTTGATAATGTCCGAGCAAGTAATGCCTGCCTTTGATTTTTGATGATGTCATAGTGAGTCCTGTGATCGTGAGTGAAGCCTGCCTTTGATCTCATAGGACATCCTATGATCTTTTAGCGAGTCCTATGATCATGACATCACGACATTGTGACAGAGATTTCTTGAATTATATATAGAGTGATATTCCTTGTCTCCAGGGCATGGGTCCCAGCCCACATCCTCGCTTTAAGTTGGAATTTTCTGTATTTCACCTTATTATCCTGGGTTGTTATTATTATTCTGTCTTGTATATTTATTTCTTCATTGGTCTTCCTCTTAGTTTATCAGCATTATTATCATTATTGCCTTAGTCTTGTCTCCCCTCTGGTCTCCTGTGTGCGATTATCTGTGCAGCCCTGGCCATCCTGTTTTCTGTAACCATGCCCTGCCATCTCCGTTTGCCCCTGCTTGTTACTTCTTCTCCTGCTTGTTACTGTTCTGTTACGTTGATTACCTTCATTCACTCATCTTCTTCCACTTAATCCTTTTCAGGTCGCGGGGGGGCTGGAGCCTATCCCAGCATCTTTGGGCGAGAGGCAGGGTACACCCTGGACAGATCGCCAGTCCCTTTGTCTACATACAGTTAGGCCCAGAAATATTTGGACAGTGACCCAATCTTCATGATTTGGGCTCTGCATGCCACCACATTGGATTTGAAATGAAACAACTACAACGGAATTGAAGTGCAGACTTTAAGGTTTAATTCAAGGGGTCGAACAAAAATATATGATTGGACTTCCGGGAAGATGGCGGAGAGACATAACACTTAAACAAAGAGCTCTCCCTAGCCGGATTAAAAATCATCAGTAAATGGCCAACTCGACATAAACGAATCAATAAACTAAGGGATGAAAACACGAAGGAACCGGGCACAAGGACAAAAACAGGGTAAAATTGAAGAATTCCTCTCCAACAACGCAGGAAAAACCGCTGTACGCAAAGCCCAAAAAAACGAGATGTCCACAGCAGAGAAAATGGAGGACACCAGACTCGACAACATGAACGCTGGCATCGCCAGTTTGGGTGAAGAGTTGAGAGAATTCAAGCGACAGCTACAACAGGATTTAGCGGCTCTTAAGGAGGAACTGAAAAAAGAAATTAAGGAGGAAATCATGGACCTCCGAAGAGAAATGGAGCGTAAATTAACGGAAAACATGGAGGAGCTGCGCTCCCAGCGGGCGTGTATGACAGAAGCGCAGACCCGAATTTCGGAACTAGAAGATTGGAAAAGTGAGGCAAACGAACAACTACAGACCCTGACGACGCAAATGCAGAGGATGCAGGAGAAAATAAACGACTTGGAGAGCAGATCCCGACGAAGCAATATGCGCATCTTTGGAATTCCGGAGGGCATTGAAGGCAACTCAATGACAAAATTCATGGATCAGTTCTTAAAAAAAGAACTGGAAATACCCGGAGAAACGGATCTGCAGATTCAACGGGCGCACAGAACACCGGCACAGAACCCGAAAACAAACTCTCCACCCAGGTCAGTTGTGGTAAACTTTGTGAAATATGACATAAAGGAAAGAATCCTGACGCAAGCATGGAAAAAAAAGATACGAATCGGCGACAAACAGGTATTTTTTGACCATGACTACCCGACAGAAATCGTGCAGCAGCGGAAGAAATATGCCAATATTAAAAAAAACGCTGAAAGAGAAAAAAATTAGATTCCAAACGCCGCTAACGAAAATGAGGATTCATTGGGAGGAAGGCACAAGAACCTACAACACGGCCGAAGAGGCAGCGCGGGATATGATGGAGCGGGGCCTTGAGGTGAGCGTGCCAAAGGAGACGGCTGGAGCAGCGGCGGCCCTGAACGCACCACGACAGACGGAGTGGAGACGAGTGAACGGCGGAAGAAGGGGGAGAGACGTAGAGCAGCGGGCCCAGGACAAGCTACAAGGCTTTCAACTGAAAGCCTAGATCATAACAAAGATTAAGAAAGGCACAGAAGAAATGAAGGCCAAGAAGACAAGGTAAAAGAGAAACAGACGGCTAGGAGAGGTTTAAGTGATATTTGTTGGACATTTCTAGACTTATGACTATTACTTTGATAGTAATTAGAAGTCTAGGGAGGGCCCTTCACTCTGTGAAGACAAACCCCCCACCCACCAACAGGGACCAGTGGGCAGAAGAAAGGCCCAAAGTACGGAGGTCGAGTTTTTTTAATGTTTTTATATAAATATGTGTTATTTTTGTTGTTAAAGGGGCTAGGAGCACAAGTTAAAAAAATGGAAAAACATGAATATGGGTAAAAATCTTAAGATAATGACATTAAACGTGAATGGTCTGAACTCACCTGTTAAAAGGGAAAGAATAATAAGAAAATTCAAGAAGGAAAAAGCTGAAATTATATTTATGCAAGAGACACATTTGAGCAAGGCAGAACATGTGAAACTAAAGAGATTTGGCTATAAGAACTCCTACTACAGTTCATTTAAGGGAGGAGCAAAAAGGGGGGTTATGATACTAATCTCAAACAAAATACAATTTGAAAGTGAACAGGAAATCCAGGATAAAGAAGGCAGGTATGTAATAAAGGGAAGAATAGATGGTATGCAGATCACATTAGTGAACATCTATGCCCCACCAGAAAGTGACAAGGGTTTTTTTCAACATCTGTTTGATCTCATAGCAACACACAGTGAAGGAGTCCTAATTTGTGGAGGAGACTTAAATGCTGTCATGGATCATGAAGTTGACACAACAAGTGTTAAGAAGACAAAAAAACATGTAACAAAGTTCATAAGAACCTCACTGGCAGAAATGGGTATGGTAGACATATGGAGGGACCTACACCCACTCGAAAAAGACTATACACATTATTCAGCAGCCCATAAAGTACACTCTAGAATAGATTACTTCCTTATGAATGAAGGTGACAGACACAGGGTGAGAAATTGTTGGATTGGAGGGGCAGAAATATCAGATCATAATCCTATATACATGGAAATATATTTAAACAATAGAAAACGACAAACAACATGGAAACTTAACGTAGGACTGTTAAATGATGAGAAAATGAAAGAGAGAATAAAAATAAACATAAACGAATATATCCAAGAGAATGACAATGAAGAAGTGGACCCAACAATACTATGGGACGCACTAAAAGCCGTGTTAAGGGGTAAATTAATTGTTGAAACAGGAAAAGCAAATAAGACTAAACTGGAAGCGTATGAACAAAGATGTGAGAGACTGAGGGAATTAGAACGTAAACATCAAAGCACAAATGATCCAAAAATATATCAAGAAATTAAAGAAGAAAAAACAAAGATAAAAGAAACACAAATGGATGAAATTGAAAGGAAAAATAGATATCTAAAGCAAAAATATTATGAAACGGGGCCAAAAGCCACAAAACTGCTGGCAAAACGGTTAAGAAAACAACAAACAATGAATAATGTATACAAGATTAAAGACCCCACCACAAATAAAACCACAGTTAACCCAGAAAACATCGAAGAAATTTTCCATAATTTCTACCAAGAACTATACTCGCAACCTGAAGAAACAAATACTAAAGATATCAAAAAATTTCTAGACACATTGGACTTGCCATCAATAGGAAATCAACAAAATGAAAAACTAACAGCAGAAATAACAACACAAGAGATCAGAGATGTGATTAAGTCACTTAAAAACGGTAAATCACCAGGTAGTGATGGATACCCCTCTGAGTTTTATAAACTGTTTATAGAAGAACTCATGCCACAACTCCTAAAGTCATTTAATTGGATGCTGAACAACAACAAAATACCTCCAACATGGAACGAAGCAATCATTTCAGTTATTTTAAAACCAGGGAAAGATAAAGAACAATGCGGAAACTATAGACCAATCTCTTTATTAAATGTAGATTATAAAATATACACAACAATTATATGTAAACGAATAAAGACATTCTTGACGGAATTGATAGAAGATGATCAAACTGGATTCATAGAGGGACGCCAAACACATGACAATATCAGGAGAACAATACATATAATTAACCAAATACATAAAGAAAAGAAAAGCGCAGTAATAATGAGATTAGACGCAGAAAAAGCATTTGACAGGGTTAACTGGAAATTCCTATATAGTGTACTGGAGCGCTTTGGATTTAACGAAAAATCAGTACAATGCATAAGGACGCTATATCAAGAACCTGTGGCAAGAATCAAGATAAACGGTAGCTTAACAGACAAAGTAAATATACAAAGATCAACTAGGCAGGGATGCTGCTTATCGCCCACCTTGTTTGCTCTGTTCATAGAACCATTGGCTCAAGCGATACGACAAAATAAGAAATTAAAAGGTGTAACAATAAAGGGGGCGGAACACAAGATTGGGCTATTTGCAGACGATATTATAGTTTACCTTGAACAACCAGATAAATCAATAATGGAAATGATGAACTTGATAGAAAATTTTGGAAAATTATCAGGATACAAGATAAACATAACAAAAACACAAATACTGACATTCCACTATAACCCTCTAAACCAGATAACTGATAAGATCAAACTAAACTGGAAGCAAAAAGAAATAAAATACCTTGGAGTGAACATACCTAAAGACCTAAGCAAAATATATAAAGCAAACTATGATAGGTTGGAACAAGAAATAAAAAAAGATATTGATAGATGGTCAATCTTAAATATGGATCTGAATTCAAAAATTGAGACAGTCAAAATCAGCATACAACCTAGATTACTTTACCTCTTCCAGGCTATACCAACAGAGATTCCAGATGCCCAATTCTCAAAGTGGGACAGGATGATATCGAGATTTGTTTGGGGAGGTAAAAAACCAAGAGTGAAATATAAAACCCTCCAATTACCAAAAGAGAAAGGAGGCATGGGCCTACCGAGTCTAAAGGAATATTACTACTCAGCACAAATAAGATATATCATATGTTGGTGCGACGAGGGATATGAGGCAAAATGGAAAGAAATGGAAAAGGAAATTGAGGGACTCCCAGTACAAAGCATAATAGGGGATAAAGATGCATATAAGCAAATCAAACAAATAGACCCAATCACTAAATTTACTTTAGAACTGTGGTATAAAATAGTACAAAAATATAATATAAGGGAAGACATAAAACTATTGAAATGGGTAGCATTTGACAGTCAGTTTGAACCGGCAAAACAAGATAGGGGATACAAAAATCTGGTGAACAAGGGAATCACAGCATGGGGCAATATCGGAAAAAAAGATCTCGGGAGCTTTGTAAATATCAGGAGAAAATTTAAATTAGAAAGATCGGAATTTTTCAGATATCTGCAGATGAGAGATTACTATATGAAGAAGATTAGGCATAACCTCCAAACAGATGTGAACGAGATTATACAACTTATTTTAAGCTCATATACAGGAAATAAAATAAGAATTATTTCAAAACTATATCAGAAACTTATGACAAACAATCATACAAGTAACTATATAAAGGAGAAATGGGAGAAAGAGCTCAATTTAAACATAACAGAAGAAAGCTGGCAGGAAATATGGAAAACACAACACACATCAACAAATTCAAGGGCATGGAGGGAATTTGGATGGAAAAACCTGATTCGCTTTTTCATTACACCACAGATTCAAGGAAAATATTCAAATACCCAATCTTTATGCTGGAGGGGATGTGGGGCTCAAAATGCAGACCACTCACATATGTTTTGGAAATGCTACAAAATATCATCATTTTGGAAATCTATGCATGTGACAATACAGAGGATATTAGGATATAATATACCAATGAACTGTAACCTGATGTACTTATGTGATCTTAAAAAAGACAATGTTATACAGGCTGAGGACAGATATCTAGTTAAAATCTTGTTGATTGCATGTAAAAAAACTATCACAAAAAAATGGCGATCAGAAGTTCTTCCTGACCAAGAACAATGGACTGACATTGTTGAGGACATACGTATGATGGAAAAACTAACATATCGACGAAGAATGCAAGAAGGAATATGGGAGAAAAAATGGCGGAAATGGACACACTACAAAGTGCAACAACGAGACAAATATTGAAAGAATAACCAAAGACGCTGGAAAAACCAGAAGAATTAAGAGATGGAAACTAAAAACTTGATGCTCCAACATTTGTCCCCCCCCCCTTTTATTTTTTATTTTTTTTTATTTTGTTTATTTTTTTTTATTTTTCCCTACCCTAACCCCTTTGTTTTTTAAATGTAGAATGTGATCTGAATGCATTATATATGATGAAAAATGAATAAAAATCTAAGTTACAAAAAAAATATATGATTAAACATGTAGGAATTGTAGCTATTTTTATACAAACGCTCCTCATTTCAGGGGCTCAAAAGTAATTGGACAAATAAACATAACCCTAAGTAAAATGTTACTTTTCAATATTTTGTTGAGAATCCTTTGCAGGCAATGACTGCCTGAAGTCTGGAACCCATGGACATCACCAAACACTGGGTTTCCTCCTTTGTGATGCTTTGCCAGGCCTTTACTGCAGCTGTCTTCAATTGTTGCTTGTTTGTGGGTCTTTCTGCCTTAAGTTTTGTCTTGAGCAAGTGAAATCCATGCTCCATTGGATTGAGATCTGGTGATTGACTCGGCCATTGCAGAATATTCCACTTCGTTGCTTTAAAAAACTCTTGGGTTGCTTTTGCAGTATGTTTTGGATCATTGGTGAAGCGTCGTCCAATCAACTTTGCTGCATTTGGCTGAATCTGAGCAGAAAGTATATCCCTATACACTTCAGAATTCATCTGGCTGCTTCTGTCTTTTCACATCATCAATAAACACAAGTGGCCCAGTGCCATTGGAAGCCATGCATGCCCATGCCATCACACTGCCTCCACCATGTTTTACAGAAGATGTAGTGCTTTGGATCATGAGCTGTTCCAATTCTTCTCCAAACTTTCTTCTTCCCATCATTCTGGTACAGGTTGATCTTAGTCTCATCTGTCCAAAGAATGCTGTTCCAGAACTGGGCTGGCTTCTTCAGGTGTTTTTTGGCAAAGTCAATTCTGGCCTTTCTATTTTTGAGGCTGATTAATGGTTTGCACCTTGTGGTGAATCCTTTGTATTTACTCTCATGAAGTCTTCTCTTTATGGTAGACTTAGATACTGATACACCTACTTCCTGGAGAGTGTTCTTCACTTGAGTGGATGTTGTGAAGGGGTTGTGAAAGGATTCTGCGATCATCCACCACTGTTGTCTTCCGTGGACGTCCAGGCCTTTTTGAGTTCCCAAGCTCACCAGTGCACTCTTTTTTTCTCAGAATGTACCAAACTGTTGATTTGGCCACTCCTAACATTTCTGCTATCTCTCTGATGGATTTCTTCTTTTTTTTTTTTTTTTTCAGCCTCAGGATGGTCTGTTTCACCGCCATTGAGAGCTCCTTTGACCGCATGTTGTGTGTTCACAGCAACAGCTTCCAAATGCAAACGCCACACCTGGAATCAACTCCAGACCTTTTAACTGCTTAATTGATGACAGGTTAACGAGGGAAGAGCCCATGCAGCCTTATTTTTTTTGCAGCCTTCTGAGTCAATTGTCCAATTACTTTTGGCCCCTTGAAAAAGAGGCGGCTACGTATTAAAGAGCTGTAATTCCTAAACCCTTGCTCCAATCTGGATGTGAATACTCTCAAATTACAGCTGAGAGTCTGCACTTTAAGCCCATATTGATTATATAATTGTATCCTGAATGTTTTCGTAAACAGCTAAAATAACAAAACTTGTCACTGTCCAAATATTTTTGGGCCTAACTGTATACAGTGGGGCAAAAAAGTATTTGGTCAGCCACCAATTGTGCACGTTCTCCCACTTAAAAGATGAGAGGTCTCCAATTTTCATCATAGGTATACCTCAACTATGAGAGACAAAATGAGGGGGGAAAAAAATCCAGAAAATCACATTGTCTTGATTTTTTTTTTTAAAGAATTTATTTGCAAATTACGGTGGAAAATAAGTATTTGGTCACCTACAGACAAGTAAGATTTCTGGCTCTCACAGACCTGAAACAACTTCTTTAAGAGGCTCCTCTGTCCTCCACTCGTTACCTGTATTAATGGCACCTGTTTGAACTTGTCATCAGTATAAAAGACACCTGTCCACAACCTCAAACAGTCAGACTCCAAACTCCACTATGGCCAAGACCAAAGAGCTGTCAAAGGACACCAGAAACAAAATTCTAGACCTGCACCAGGCTGGGAAGACTGAATCTGCAATAGGTAAGCAGCTTGGTGTGAAGAAATCAACTGTGGGAGCAATTATTAGAAAATGGAAGACATACAAGACCACTGATAATCTCCCTCGATCTGGGGCTCCACGCAAGATCTCACCCCGTGGGGTCAAAATGATCACGAGAATGGTGAGCAAAAATCCCAGAACCACACGGGCGGACCTAGTGAATGACCTGCAGAGAGCTAGGACCAAAGTAACAAAGGCTACCATTAGTAACACACTATGCCGCCAGGGACTCAAATCCTGCAGTGCCAGACGTGTCCCCCTGCTTAAGCCAGTACATGTCCAGGCCCATCTGAAGTTTGCTAGAGAGCATTTGGATGATCCAGAAGAGGATTGGGAGAATGTCATATGATCAGATGAAAGCAAAATAGAACTTTTTGGTAAAAACTCAACTTGTCGTGTTTGGAGGAGAAAGAATGCTGAGTTGCATCCAAAGAACACCATACCTACTGTGAAGTATGGGGGTGGAAACATCATGCTTTGGGGCTGTTTTTCTGCAAAGGGACCAGGACGACTGATCCGTGTAAAGGAAAGAATGAATGGGGCCATGTATTGTGAGATTTTGAGTGAAAACCTCCTTCCATCAGCAAGGGCATTGAAGATGAAACGTAGCTGGGTCTTTCAGCATGACAATGATCCCAAACACACCGCCTGGGCAATGAAGGAGTGGCTTCGTAAGAAGCATTTCAAGATCCTGGAGTGGCCTAGCCAGTCTCCAGATCTCAACCCCATAGAAAATCTTTGGAGGGAGTTGAAAGTCCAGGTTTCCCAGCGACAGCCCCAAAACATCACTGCTCTTGAGGAGATGTGCATGGAGGAATGGGCCAAAATACCAGTAACAGTGTGTGAAAACCTTGTGAAGACTTACAGAAAACGTTTGACCTCTGTCATTGCCAACAAAGAGTATATAACAAAGTACCGAGATGAACTTTTGTTATTGACCAAATAAGTATTTTCCACCATAATTTGCAAATCTTTAAAAATCAGACAATGTGATTTTCTGGATTTTTATTTTTTTTTCCCTCATTTTGTCTGTCATAGTTGAGGTATACCTATGATGAAAATTGGAGACCTCATCTTTTAAGTGGGAGAACTTGCACACTTGGTGGCTGACTAAATACTTTTTTACCCCACTGTATGTCTTTTAGCGAGTCCTGTGGTCTATATGAGGTCATATAGACATCCTGTAGAGATCATGGGAACATCAGCCTTATGGTTTATCTGATGTCATAGAGACATCATGTAGACATCATTGGAACATCAGAGGCGGTCCTGTGATCATCGACATTATGCAGGCATCATAAGCGGCCAACCCCTGGCAAAAATTACAGAATCACCACTCTTGGGTCATGGTCATTCAGTTGTTTGATTTTGTTTAAAAAAAATAAACTAATCACTGATATGTCTCAAAACTATTTTTAATCATAATGCCAACCCTGGCTTTGACACTGCCTCAAAGTTTTGTTTTTTTTTTTTTTTTCTTTAACGTGTCTAACATGTTTTTTGTGACTTACAAGACATCTTGAGTGAAATTGCTCAAATGTCTTTTTTTTTTCTTTTTCTGTATTTTCACTGAAGCCCCACCCCAGCGTTTTTGATGACGTAACTATTCGTGGTGCTTGCACTAGTGTTGAGCCAATCAGGACATTATCCTCCAGGCTAGTTAGCATTTTTTAACAAACTACTTTAAAAACTTGACTCAATGTTTTGTTTTGTTTTTTTTTAACCATGAAACTGGTTTTAAGGATCGATGCATTTCATTGTCCTGGACAACTGTGCCTACAACTGGGCATGTCCTTCAACCGGTAAGTCTTTTTAAAACAGGATTTATTATTCTGATAATGCAGTGCTAGCTAGTGTTAGCCTTGTGGTATGTGGTTGGGCCTAGATGACCGGGGGGGGGGGGATTTTGACATAAAACTAAGACAATGAAAGGGTTTTTCTGTTGAAAAAAAGAGCATAAGATACCTTTTTACAGGGATTTATATTCACTGGACTGTGCCTTTAAGAAACATTTTTAAAAATGAAAGTTGGAAGCATCCCTCGTGGTTTTTTGTGGGGGGTGCTTCGGGAGTATGGGGTATCGGGCTTGTTACGAGCTATTCAGTCTCTGTACGACCGTTGTGAGAGTTTGGTTTGTATTGCCAACACTCGGTCGGAGTCATTCCCAGTGAGAGTTGGACTCCGTCAGGGCTGCCCTTTGTCACCGATCCTGTTCATAATTTTTATGGACAGTGTAGAGGAGCTGGGCAATGAAGAGGCGATTTGGTTTATAAACAAAGTTTTAATGTTCAGCTCTTCTATCAAGTCTCATCTGGTGCAGAGAGCGGCAGAAGGGGAAAGAGACAGAATCTCGCCGACTCACTGGTTATATACAAGTGTGACAGAGATCATCCTGCGCAGTTCGCCCCACACGGGACACGAACCCGCGACCTCTCAGTCAACTACACAGTTCGAGCATGGGAGACACAGCACGATCGCGCTGAGCTAAAGGTCCGACCGATAGCTCAGCGCTACCGATACTGTATGAGGCTTTGGGAGGGAGGTTTACTAACGTTCTACGCCGAACAGTACTAGTTGGCATCCGTTACACTCTCCCCCTTAAACCTCACTCCCATCCGGGTCACGGCACCAGTGTGACAGAGATCATCCTGCGCAGTTCGCCCCACACGGGACACGAACCCGCGACCTCTCAGTCAACTACACAGTTCGAGCATGGGAGACACAGCACGATCGCGCTGAGCTAAAGGTCCGACCGATAGCTCAGCGCTACCGATACTGTATGAGGCTTTGGGAGGGAGGTTTACTAACGTTCTACGCCGAACAGTACTAGTTGGCATCCGTTACACAAGCACACAACAAAAGACATGCATAACAAGGGCTGACATCCCTCATTATCTTAATCCCCCCATTGTCTTGGTATTTCCTCTCCTCATCTTGGGAGGTGATGGTAATCCTTCTCCTCGCCTTGGGGGGTGAGGGTGGCTCGTCCGGTTTCCCCCGCCACGTCCGGGAACGTCTTTGTTCTTCACTCGGCGGGTGAGATTCCTTTGTCCTTTCAGAGGTGTGAAGTTCCTTACATATGTAATCCCAAACATTTCCACTTGCTCTAACGTATGTAGTTATGGAATATATGGTTAATATAGACCACAGACAGGATTTCTAGGTGCAGCCAGGGAATGGAGGGTGTCATGCTTGGTGACCACAGGATCTCATCTCTGTTGTTTGCAGATGATGTTGTCCTGTTGGCTTCATCCAGCAATGACCTACAGTTCTTGCTGGGACGGTTTACCGCTGAGTGTGAAGCAGCTGGGATGAGAATCAGCACCTCCAAGTCAGAGTCCATGGTCCTCAGCCGGAAAAAGGTGGATTGTCCTCTCTGGGTTGGGGACAGGCTCCTGCCCCAAGTGGAAGAGTTTAAGTATCTTGGGGTCTTATTCACGAATGAGGGGAAAAATGGAGCGAGAGATCGACAGACGGATTGGAGCAGCATCTGCAGTGATGCGGACGTTGTACCAGTCTGTTGTGGTGAAGAGGGAGCTTAGTTCTAAGGCAAAGCTGTTGATTTACCAGTCAATCTACGTTCCTACTCTCACCTATGGTCACGAGCTTTGGGTAATGACCGAAAGAATGAGATTGCGGATACAAGCGGCTGAAATGAGCTTTCTCTGTAGGATTGCTGGACTCGCCCTCAGAGATGGGGTGAGGAGCTCAGTCATCCGGGAGAGGCTCAGTAGAACCGCTGCTCCTCCACATTGAAAGGAGTCAGTTGAGGTGGTTTGGGCATCTGATTAGGATGCCTCCTGGATGCCTCCCACTTGAGGTGTTTCGGGCATGTCCCACTGGGAGGAGACCCTGGGGCAGACCCAGGACTCGCTGGAGAGACTGTCTCCCAGCTGGTCTGGGAACGCCTTGGTATCCTCTCTGAAGAGCTGGAGCAGGTGGCTGGGTAGAGGGAAGTCTGGGCTTCTCTGCTTGAACTGCTGCCTCCGCAACCCGGACCTCCGGAAAAGCGGTAGAAGATGGATGGATGGAAGTTGGAAGCTGTGTTGGAAATGTTCACTCGTTCCCCACATAGTGCACTATATAGTGAGTCAGCCATTTTGGAGTGCTGTTCAAAATCTTAGCTGCGAATTTAATTCACTATATTGTGACGTTTGCAAGGTTCACACAAAGAAAGAGGATCAAGATGGTTGTGATGAACAGGCTTTATTTACACACCACCAACCCCCAACTTGGTTCTGAGCACAGACAGGAGGGGAGGTCATTCTCCCAGACCCCTGTTTGAATCATGGTTACACACACATGATACTTCTTGCCCTAATCCTGCTAAACACTGCTGGGTCATTATAACGCAGTTATAATGACACAGCAGTATAACTCAGTAATAACACATTTAATACACACACACAGAGTAACGTTTTCAACTGGCAAAGCATGCTGGGAAATCCCTGCCCCCCTTAAAATGGCCCCGACGTTACACTGCCCCCCCCCCCCCGGACTGGTTTCTGTCCCCAGAAAATTCAAAGTCCACTTTCAGAAATCCAACGCGAGTCAGCCTGGTGCCGGGGCGGCATGCACGGGCCATCTGAGTCTCGGTCGGAGTATCTGGTTATGGTAGGGTTCCGGTTTGGCCACCAGCGGGTGGATGGACACATCTGACAGCCTCTGTAGGACCACACACAGTCCCTTCCCTGGCAGTGGGAGTCCCATGCCCGCTCCGGCCGACTCCCACCGCTGCCAGGTCTCCCAGGCGGCCGCTGGCCCGCGTCCATGCGTCCAGCCCTTGCCGTGCCTGGAAAAATGGCCGGATCTCCGTCCTGCTCGCGTCGCTGCTGCGCCGAGGGCCTCCGTGACGTCACCGAAAGGGAAAGCATCTGCGGGTGGCGGTAGGACACGCACAGTTCCTCCTCTGGCAGCGGGAGTCCCATGACTCCCACCGTTGCCAGGACCTCCCAGGCGGCCGCTGGCCCGCGTCCAGGCGTCCAGCCCCTGCTGAGCCCGGGAAAAGACCGGATCTGTCCTGCTCGCTCTGCTGCTGCTGCGCTCCAAAGGCCTCTGACGTCACCGCCGGGGGAAGCATCTGCAGGAGGCGGCTTTTTCTCCGTCCATGCCACCTCGCTCTAATTTAACGTCGGCGAGGGGCCAGTTTGTCGTGCGCTGTGTGCGGGGCAGTACCATGCGATATACCCTGGCTCTGCGCAGCGGAAGCCCCACTTCCTCGCGTCGCCGCCGCTGTCTCCTTCGTGCACGTGCTGCTGTAGCTCCTCCTCCCACTCGCTCTCAGCACGGTGGTTTCCTCCGATGACCAGTCGTTCAGCGCGGCAGCCAACTCGACCTGGGCCAGGTGGTCATCCAACAGGTTCTTGCCGTTGTAGCGGGGAATCTTGGCCTGCTGCTGGACGGATGGGACGGTCATCTCCCGGTCAATCGCCACTCCTAATTGCTCTGGAATCGCCAGTCCGTCCTGCCCTGAAAAGGGCGGGAAACAGGGCTGGTTTGCTTTGCTCAGCCCATTCTGCCTTGAAAAAGGCAGAGCAGTCCCATCGAGTCCGCTGCTCCGTCCATCGCTGCGATCCACTCCAGGGGCCGGCGTCTCAGCTCTACGCTCCGTTCCCAGCCGAGCGATGAACCGCTCCGGCCGATGGACCTCCGCCTGGATCCTCCTCTTGCTCCATCCCCACTCCTGACACCAGTGTGACGTTTGCAAGGTTCACACAAAGAAAGAGGATCAAGATGGTTGTGATGAACAGGCTTTATTTACACACCACTGACCCCCAACTTGGTTCTGAGCACAGACAGGAGGGGAGGTCATTCTCCCAGACCCCTGTTTGAATCATGGTTACACACACATGATACTTCTTGCCCTAATCCTGCTAAACACTGCTGGGTCATTATAACGCAGTTATAATGACACAGCAGTATAACTCAGTAATAACACATTTAATACACACACAGAGTAACGTTTTCAACTGGCAAAGCATGCTGGGAAATCCCTGCCCCCCTTAAAATGGCCCCGACGTTACAATATAGTACACCCAAAATATCCCACAATGCAATTTGAAAAGTGGTGTACAACGGATGGTGACATTGGCCAATATACCCCATAATGCAATGCGCAGCCAACAGAGCAGTGAGAGGAGAGCTGCACAACAAACTACCTTAACTTATTTTTATTAAGTTAGCAAAAACGATTTGATTTAATACATATTTACTGCAAACTACATGCAGGTATTAATTTTTTTTTTTACTACTGTTAGTCTGTTACATTTTACTGTTTCACCATGGTGACGTAATTAACCGCGCCACGAAAACAAGCCCAGTAGTGTCTGAAAGCTAATTTAATTATGTTGAGTTTATGTAGTCCACTATATAGCCAGGAGGGGTGAGTGAACATTCCAAACACAGCCTAGTCAGTTGCAGTTTTTTTAAATTAAATCAAGCAGATTAAAAAAAAAAAAAAAAATATGGAATCACTGTTCTGACAAAAATATTATAGAATCATGAATGGAAAAAATGCTACACCACCAGTACTTTGATGCACCACCCCTGGCTTTTATCACAGTTTGAATTCTCTAAAGGTGCATTCAGACCAAACGCGAATGGGTGGCGCAAATACACACGTCATCAATGGAAAGAGGCGAGCACAGGCAAATCTGGTGCATTCACATCCAAGGGATAGCGCTAGCCTTGAGATTCTGCCGTCACTGGAGTAAAAGTATCAACAGTGGAGAGTAAACTTGTTTGAAAGTGATACCGACACTCACCTGGAGACAGAAGTACCGGGAGCTCTGCAGTTGAATCAGAGTGTCAGTTTTGTTTTGTTTTTTGTTTTTTTTTTACCCACAGACTCCTGCCCCGGACGTGCTACCAGTATAAACAATCCGTCATCCAGGTGAAATTTTGGAGGCAGGGACAATTTTTTCAGGTGATTTGTGTCTGATAATGTAAACCGAAGCATGATGGTGTTTTGGGAATTTCCACAGCAGGTTGAACATGGCTGCAGAAGTTATAAAGGCAACTTTGCCTGTCTGCATCTCAGACGGTGAATTCATGTCTATTTGTATGTTTACATTGAGTAAAAATATAATTACACCATCCACCCATCTTCTACAGCTTTTCCAGGGGTCAAGCAGAGAAGCCCAGACTTCCCTCTCCCCAGCCACCTGCTCCAGCTCTTCTGAGAAGATGCCAAAGCATTCCCAGAACAGCTGGGAGATGTAGTCTCTCCAGCGTGTCCTGGGTCTGCCCTGGGGTCTCTTCCCAGTGGAATGTGCCCGAAACACCTCCAGTGGGAGGTGTCCAGGAGGCATCCTGATCAGATGCCACCTCAACAGGCTCCTTTCGATGTGGAGGAGCAGTGGTTCTACTGAGCCTCTCCTGGATGACTGAACTCCTCATCCTATCTCTAAGGGTGAGTCCAGCAATGCTACGGAGAAAGCTCATTTCAGCCACTTGTATCTGTGATCTCATTCTTTTGGTCAATACCCAAAGCTCATGACTATAGGTTGAGGGCAGGAATGTAGATTGACCAGTAAATCGACAACTTTGCTTTAGAACTCAGCTCCCTCTTCACCATGACAGACCGGTACAACGTCCACATCACTGCAAATGCTGCTCCAGTCTGTCAATCCCTCACTCCATTCTCCCTTCACTCGTGAATAAGACCCCGAGATGCTTAAACTCCTCCACTTGGGGCAGGAGCTCATCCCCAACCTGGAGAGAACAATCCACCTTTTTCCAACTGAGAACCATGGACTCAGACTTGGAGGTGCTGATTCTCATCCCAGCCACTTGACACTCAGCATCAAACCGTCCCAGCAAGACCTGTAGGTCATTACTCAATGAAGCCAACAGGACAACATTATCTACAAACAGCAGAGATGAAATCCTGTGATCACCAAACATGACACCCTCTGATCCTTGGCTGCGTCTAGATATCCTGTCCATAATCACGTCACGTGAAAAATTAAAAAAAAAAAAAAAAAAAAAAGTATTCTTCATCAATCCAGTTCCCACTTTCTCCTGCTTCATACTGCATTTCCCCTCTAGTCCGCCTTGGTCCGCATACGCTTTGGAGGAGCCCGGCACGTACGCGGTGCTGTACATGCTCACTTTTTTCATCTACCCAGGCCAAGTGGTTGACGCATGCACACAACCATCAGTTGTATTTTCACTCCCACCTGATAAGTAGTGCCAAGGCACTGATGCACCAGGATTTTCACCAACGAAGGAACGGTGGACTTCTTCACAAAGTTTCTCTTCAAATATATAGTCCATTTCTGCTGTTTGACTTCCCGGTTTTCACTCCTTTTCCACGAAGATGCTGCTGCCGCTGTGAAAAAAGTATGTATGTATGTATGATTCATGTATGTTTTTAATCTCGTTTTCTGCCTCCTCATTGTCCTCTTTGTCTACTGATGAATGCTGTGTTGATATCGCCACCTCGTGACGTTCAGTCTTGCGCATGCACTTTTCAACGCGTTCAGGTCGTGGGCAGGTGGCGCGGTCACAAAATTTGGGCTGCACGCGGTTGCCCGCGGTCAAGCACTCCGGACACTAGAGGAGTGGAGACGATGACGTAAATTTTGTCACACGAGGTTTCCGGTTACATGTATGCGGACAGCAGAGGTTTAGCATGAAGCAGGCTTTAGTGTTGTTGCCAGATCAGCTTTGCAGATTGGAGCCTTGTCATGGACCATTTTCTTCAGTTGCTACCATAGATTTTCAATGGGCGTGAGGTCTAGACTATTTGCAGGCCATGCCATTGACATGTCATTTTTTGAAGGGACGTTTTCATGCTTTTTGCCCTATGGCAAGATGCCTCATCATCCTGGAAAACGGTGTCGTCATCAAACATCATTTCAGCTGATGGAATAAGTGTCCCAAACTTGTGCATTTATTGAAGCTGTAACTGCCTTTTCCCTCATACCTTTACCTGACACCCAGCCCCATATCCATTGTGGGAAGTGTTTTCTTCAGGCAGTCATTTTCATAATTTCATTGGAACAGCACCAAAAAAAAGTTCCAGCATCATCTTGCTCACTGAATATCACTTTCATCTAGTCGTCCACAATCCATGATTGCTTTTCTTTAGCCCACTGTACCCTTGTTTTGTTTTTTTTTCCTGTTTAGGTATTAATGACGGTTTTTGTTTGGCTTTTCTGTGCATAAATCCCATTTCCTTTAGGTGATTTCTTACAGTTCTATCACACACTGACTCCAGTTTCCACCTATTTGTTCATTTGTTGTACATGTTTGCATTTTCAAGATATTGGTTGAAGTTTTCTGTCTTGACACTGATGTCTTCCTTGGTCTATCAGTGTAAATTCTCTTTTACAACCTTCCCATTTTGGTTGTACTTGGTCCAGATTTAAGATGCAGCTGACTGGGAACAACCAACATCTTTTGCTACATTCTGTGATGATTTACCTTCTTGAAGAAGTTTCATAATCCTCTCTTGTTCCTCTTATTGGAGCCAGGGTTCATGTTTATGAGCTTGATGCAGCAGCTCACCAAGGTGTGCAAGCACTCTTAACTGCAGACCTAATTTGATGCAAGTCTTATCATGTTATTGTGGTAGGAAGATTCATAAAGTTTTTGTACAGGTTGACCTATAATCTTAGATTTTCATTTGATGAAACAATTTTGATTTATCAGCAATGGATAAACTTTTATAAGATAAGCCTTTATTAATCCCACAATGGGGAAATTCCAGGATTGCAACAGCACAGGGATAGCAACACTCAGAGCAACAATCAGAAGGCAAGAAAAACAAGAGCAGCGAGTATACATATGTACATATAAATATATAAACACACAGTGCGGAGCATTGTAGCTAGATGGAATAAACAGCATAACTGTCTACTTAGTTATCCTACATAGTATGAATATGTGCCCATACATATTGTCACCCTCCGTAGCGACTGATATTGTCCTAGTTGTATACTGGAGGGGACCATTGTGTAAGTCTATTGCGTCTTTTGCATTCAATACTATTAGGTCGTCACGTTTTTTTTGCCATGTCTGCGAGCAGCCCTGCTTAAGTTATACAGTCTGACAGCCATAGGTAGGAAGGACCTGCAAAACCTCTCGGTTGCGCACCTAGGATGATGTAGTCTGCTGCTAAATGAGCTCCTCAGTGCGTTCGGTATGTCTTGCATAGGGTGGGACTCGGACTCCAGCAGAGATGACAGTTTAGCCACCATCCTTCTCTCTCCCATCTCCTCCACTGGGTCAAGGCGCTGCCCCAGGACAGAGCTAGCTTTCTTGATTAGTTTGTTCAGTCTATTCCTATCGGCTGCTGTAATGCCACTGCCCCAGCAGACCACTCCAAAAGTGATGGCTGATGCCACCACCGTGTCGTAAAATGTCTTCAGCAGCGCCCCTTGTACACCAAAAGACCTGAATCTCTTCAGTAGGAACAGCCTGCGCTGTCCCTTCTTGTAGAGTGCGTCAGTATTGTGTGACCAGTCTAGTTTATTGTTCAGATGAACACCCAGGTACTTGTAGGATGTCACCATCTCAATGTCTGTTCTCTGTATGTTTACTGGTGCTGTGAGGGGTTGTCCTTGCCTGTGGCAGTCCACCACCAGCTCCTTAGTTTTCCTTGCGTTGATCTGGAGGCAGTTCCGATGGCACCAGTCCACGAAGTCCTGGGTAAGTCCTCTGTACTCAGCTTCATCTCCGTTGGAGATGAGGCCGACGATCGCAGGGTCGTCAGAACTTCTGTAGATGGCAGTGTGTTGTGTCGTGTGAGAGGTCCGCAGTATAAAGGGTGAACAGGAAGGGAGCCAAAACCGTTCCCTGGGGGGCCCCCGTGCTACTGATGATCGTGTCGGACACACAGCCCCGGGTTCTCACAAACTGTGGCCGGTTAGTGAGGTAGTCCAGGATCCATGATGACAGGATACTATGTATACTATGTGGTATTACAATATTGCAGAACACTATTCAGTGTTTCCTCTGGCTTAAAGACCTTGGTGTGGTGGCAACATATTTTTCCGGGGGTGGGGGGCAGAAAACACATGACACTATTGTAATAGTGACGTTGGCACATTTAATGTTAATTTTATACTGAAGCGGCATGAAATAAAGCAGCGTTGAGAGTTTTAAGCAGGTTTATTAAATCATACCGCCTTCACAGGATCCCCGCTCCGGTGCAAGTGTGAACAGACCGGAGCGGGATCCTCAGGCTCTCAGATGAGGGGACACAGAGTGTGTGTCCAGCAGCAGCAGTTGAAGAGAGTGAATGAGAGGATGAGCATGGATTACAGTGCAGTGTATATATACCCAACTACAACAATACATAAGAGCATTCCCCAGCAGTTGGTATGATCAAAGAGACTGCAGAACAGGCATGAGACATTTGCATTTGAGAGACATACATCACAATAGGCAGATTGCTGGCCTCTGCTCCAGCTGCAAGACAAAGAGGTTACAAGGCACATCTACATATTGATCTCAGTCTCTAGGTCACAGTAAGGACAGGACGCATGAACACAATGCATGAAAGGCACATTAACATCACAGTAGTGAGCCAGAAGAAGCGGGGCTGCCTGTAGACATTAATACACACATTTCACTGTTCTGTTAATTGCTCTAGCCGAGCGCTGTGTCTGTCCAGTCTGTTGTGGGGCTTACACCAACCCGCCACACGCTCCCTCCCAGAGGGCTCGGCAGGCGGCCGAGGTCTCGATCATGCAGCTTGGGCAGCGAGCAGGAGAAGCTCTGTGCAGGCGGAGTGGGGGGGGGGGAGTGGTAAGTGCCGGCCGGGAGCGGTGAAATCGTCCTGGCCGCGCAAAAATTGCTTGTTGTTCCGCGATGTTGAGGGGCTGTCCCGTTGAACTTGCGGAGATCACAAGAAGAAAAATTAGTCTCTGACTCCTCGTGGCCATGAAGAAAAGCAGGAGCGGCTGTAAGGGGGGGGGGGGGGGAAGGAACAAAAGCAGAGGGACTTGGCGTGTTGACTTTAGATGCAGGCGCAACCCTGAAGCCTCGGGAACCGCAGACAGCTGAATTCCCCTTGTGTGCCGTGGCTAAGACCATAAAATCCAGTGAGCAAGCTGCGTGCCTCAGGTGTACGAGCAAGCCTGAAGGGCCAGTGTGCAGCAGAAGGAAGGCGGTCAGTGGAGCCGTATGTGTCCCGTGCGTGGTGCGCCGTCCTCGTAACTCCCCGGTGCATGCGCCGGGGTTCCGTGATGGGTGGGCCAGCTGGAGAGGAGAACCAGGGTCAGGAATCTTGGTGGAGATTGGCGCAGACGGCGCCGATAAACATCTATGATGAGCTGTGGCTGCAGATTAGTCATGGTGCGTTGGAGCGTTGAGGGGAGATAGACGATCTTTGTTCCTCAGGCTCGGGTAGATGAGTAGGATCGCTGAGAGGGAGGAGTAGCGGTGAGAGGGAGAAAACGTTCTGTGTCCCTCGGCCGGTCCAGCGTGGACGTCCCGATCTCAGGCGAGGGTCGCGCCATGACGTTTTCTGCAGTTTTCCCGGTCGTGGGTGATGTCCGGAGAGTAGCTCGCCTGTGTTGGCTCCGCGTCGAGGTCTCCCTGAAGCAGAAGGGAGGGCAGATCATTTGCGTCAGGCTGCTGTGTTCGCTGGCAGCGTGTTTTTTTTTTTTTTTTTTTTTTTTTTTTTTTTTTTTTTTTCAGCGTCGGGTCGCCAGCGTGGCCATCCAGACCAGAAGGTTGCATTGCACAAAGCGTGTGCATTCTCGGGGTCACCAGTAAAGCGGCATGAATTAATGCGGCGTTAGTGAAGGTTTTAAGTAGAGGTTTATTAAATCATACCGCCTTCACAGGATCCCCGCTCCGGTGCAAGTGTGAGCAGACCGGAGTGGGATCCTCAGGCTCTCAGATGAGGGGACACAGAGTGTGTGTCCAGCAGCAGCAATTGAAGAGAGAGTGAATGAGAGGATGAGCTTGGATTACAGTGCAGTATATATACCCAACTACAACAATACATAAGAGCATTCCCCAGCAGTTGGTATGATCAAAGAGACTGCAGAACAGGCATGAGACATTTGCATTTGAGACATACATCACAATAGGCAGATTGCTGGCCTCTGCTCCAGCTGCAAGACAAAGAGGTTACAAGGCACATCTACATATTGATCTCAGTCTCTAGGTCACAGTAAGGACAGGACGCATGAACACAATGCATGAAAGGCACATTAACATCACAGTAGTGGGCCAGAAGAAGCGGGGCTGCCTGTAGACATTAATACACACATTTCACTGTTCTGTTAATTGCTCTAGCCGAGCGCTGTGTCTGTCCAGTCTGTTGTGGGGGTTACACCAACCCGCCACAATACTTTTTTATTTTTTATTTTTTTAATTTTGCACAGTAACTTTGCATATGGAACTTACCATTTGAAGTATTGTACAACTGAGGCTTGAATGCTGGCATATTGAGCCAGTTGGGGTCCAGATGTCCTGTGTCTGGACTTTTTACTGGTGTTATCCTTCTCTCCTTCCTCTGCTCTCACCTCTCCTGGACCCTCTGCCTGAACACTTTCCTCTCCTTGGCTCCTCTCTTCTGTCTCATCTTTCCGTCTCTGAGCTCTGTCTAATTCAGGTTCTCACTCTATGGTGGTATAGAAACAGGTTAGAAAATGTCAAGCGTCGACTTCCGGTCTGGACGCCATGGCGACTGCAGCTTAACACTGAAGCTCTCAGACCCAATCCAGGATAACACCTTGAAAATCAAACTTAACGGATTTTTGGAGGAGTGAAAATCAAAAGACAAAATCATCATGTCTAAAGGAAAACAGAAGAAACTGAAATTCTCCAGGCCAGGACACGTATCGGCCGGAGAATCTGAACTGGAAGATCTCCGTTCAGAAGACGAGGAACTGGTGATAGCTAACAAAAGGGTTAGCCTGAAATCACTATTTGAGGAGCTACGATGATTTCGCCGAGAAGTTACGGCCGAATTTCGGGAATTCAGAGAAGAATTGAAAAGGACAAACAGCAGAGTGGACCAGGCCAAGAACCGAATCTTGGAAACAGAGGATCGAATAAAAGTGCTCGAAGATTCTGTGCTAGACCTACGCAAAAGACAAGCAGCTATAGAGGCTAAGCTAACCGACCAAGAAGGAAAACAAAGAAGAGACAACATAAGAATTCATGGTCTGATAGAAGGAACCGAAAATGGTTTTAACTCAATGGCAGAATGCGTGGAATCCTTACTAAGAGAGAAATTTGATATTCCACAAACCACCGACTTGAAGATAGAAAAGGCACATCGTTCATTAGCCGCTAGGCCGGCGGCGGAAGCGCCCCCACGTTCGGTGTTGGTAAGATTTTCCAATTTCAAAATAAAACAAGAGGTTGTAAGACTGGCCTGGCAGAAAAAAGGATTTATGCACCAGGAGAGAAAAGTCTACGTGGAACACGATTACGCCCCGGAGGTCCTTAAAAAGCACAGGGAATACAATGACGCGAAAAAGGTGTTAAGAGAGAAGAAATTGCGCTTTCAGACACCATTTCCTGCGAAGTTAAGGGTCTTCTACGGCGATGAAACGTGTCTCTATAATTCGGCGGAAGAAGCAACAGCTGACATGGCGAAAAGAGGGCTCCCGGTAACGGTATTTAAACCCGCAGCAGACCCGAGTGAGAAGATCAAAGCGCAAACATGGACAACACAAAGACCCTCAAAATCCACGGACCAGCAGCGGGAAACCCAGCACCAGAGCGTCGCGGATAAACTATCTGTTTTCAGGTTGGAATAGCGACCTTTTTTTTTTTTTTTTTTCTTTTCTCTTGAATCAATCCGCACATCCAACCCCCCTCATACAAGGTAACAAACTTTAAAGGAGATGCATATTCAGCATGTGGTAAAACATTTCATGGAACAATCATATTATTTGAAACAAATAAGTCTTTGTGATAAAAAAAAAAAAACTTGTTAAAATAGAAATGTGACAATAATCCACATGTTCTCCTCATACTAACAAATACTGTTTTTGCGTGAATGTTTGATGTGATGGGGGTGGGAGGGTGCACACAATTTCACAGGGTTTAGGCATAAAAGGAAAAAAAAAAAAAAAAATCATTACAAGTTTGGATTGGGTTCTGAAACTCACGTTAAAAGCATGGGACTACTTTCAGTGGTAAGAGAGGGCCCTCAACACGTAACAGAGTTTGAGGAATTTCCCTCAGGGCCTTCACTCCATCAAGGCTCTTACAGGGTCTTTAAAAAGACCTCAGCTCAGGAAGTTCTTTTGACAGCTTTTTGTTTTAAAGTTTTTTACACTATGTTCTTAATGTTTTTCTTGTTTTTAATGTTCTTTCAGTTTCTGAGTAGCACAAAAGAGGGCCACCACACAGTTATACTAAACAAAACAACACAATGGAGAAACAGGGTGTAACCAAAATAATTTCATATAATGTAAAAGGAATCCTGAATCCAGTTAAAAGATCCAAGATTCTAGGCAAAATGAAAAAAGACAAAGCAGGAATAATATTTTTACAAGAAACCCACCTGACAGACGTGGAACACAATAAACTCAGTAGACAAGGGTTTAAAATGATCTCTTCATCTTCATATAAATCAGGGAGGAGGAGGGGAGTAGCGACATTGATATCAACCAAAATTACATTTGAAAAAAAATCAGAACACAGAGATAAAGAAGGGAGATACAGTTTGGTAACTGGGCGGCTAGAGGGAGAAGATATCACCCTGCTGAATGTGTATGCTCCCCCAGGGGCTAACTGGAAATTTTATAAAAATGTATTCGACCTAATGATAACTAAAGCTCAAGGTTTAGTGATATGTGGTGGGGACTTCAATCTTAGACTGAATCCATACTGGGATGCTTCTGGTAATTCCCCACATCAAAATAACACCCAAAACAGGAAGACTCGGATGCTACTAAAAGAATTGGGAATCTGTGACGTGTGGAGGGAACTCAACCCCAGTGTAAAAGACTATACATTTTACTCAACTCCACATTCATCTTACTCAAGGATTGACTATTTTTTTATGTTTAATAGAGACATTGGAAGAGTAAAAACATGTAAAATAGGACTGATGGATCTCTCCGACCACAGTCCGATCTACATGGACTTAAATATCCAAAAATACACAAATAATACATTTTCTTGGAGGTTAAATTCAAATGTCCTGAAAGGACCATTGAAAGATGAATTGGAATCAGATATTCTCAGATATTTGGAAGATAACGATAATGGAGAAGTATCCCCTTTAATACTGTGGGATGCATGCAAAGCTGTAATAAGAGGAAAGATTATTGCAAAACTGGCAACCCAAAAGAAACTAAGACAAGAAAAACTATCCACATTAGAGTCAGAACTTAGGAACCTAGAAAAAGAACACAAAGGCAACACTCATTCTACTGACTCGCTCAAGATTAAGGAAATTAAAAACCAAATAAATGAGATCTACACAATAGAAATCCAGAAGAAACTTACATTTCTGAAACAAAAATACTATGAAGCAGGCAGTAAATCGGCAAAATTGCTAGCCTATAAATTGAGGAAACATCAAACAGAAAGAGCAATCTACAAAATCAGAGACCCAGTATCAAAGGAAATAAAATTCAGAATTCAGGATATTCTTAAAAACTTCGAGAATTACTATAAGAACTTATACTCCCACAAAAAACATAAAAACGCATCCGAGGCATTCCTAAACACATTAAACCTTCCCCAACTTACGGAGTCACAAAATAAAACACTACTGTCAGAAATACATCCTAAAGAATTGGAAAAAGCAATTATGAAACTTAAAGCTAACAAATCCCCAGGAGCTGATGGCTATATAGCAGAGTGGTACAAAACCTTTAAACAGCAACTATCTCCTCTCCTCCTGAAAACATTTAATTATGTCCTCCACACAGGGGAAATCCCCCCTCCTGGAGAGAAGGGGTCATTGCAGTTATACCTAAACCTGAAAAGGATAAACTAGAGTGCTCCAACTACAGACCAATCAGTGTACTAAATCAGGACTATAAGCTTTTTACCATTATCCTTGCCAAAAGGTTAGAAAATATACTGACAGACCTAATTCATTTAGACCAAACAGGTTTTATAAGACAAAGACAGACACAAGACAACATTCGACGCACTTTACACATAATTCATCATATAAAAAAATATAACTTAAATGCAGTCATATTGGGATTAGATGCTGAAAAAGCATTCGATTCGGTTGACTGGTCTTTTCTATATAGAATCTTATCCAGTTTCAATTTTCATAACAACTTCATTAGAACTATACAGGCATTATATAAAAAACCAACAGCTAAAATAAGGATTAACGGTAATTTATCATCTTTTGAACTGGAAAGAGGATGTCGTCAAGGCTGCCCCCTGTCTCCACTGCTCTTTGCAATCTTCATAGAACCTTTGAGCCAATGGATAAGACAAAACCAAAAAATTCAAGGTATTACACTTGGTCAGAAGGAACATAAAATAGCACTCTTTGCTGATGACATTTTAATATACCTAGGGCAGCCGGACACTTCTTTACCAGAACTAACCTCAGTTTTTTCAGAGTATGGAGATTTATCGGGGTACAAATTAAATATGCATAAAACCCAAGTTTTAACATTCAACTATGACCCAAATCATTATTCACTAAGCAAACTCAAAACTAACTGGGAGTCGGATTCTATGAAATATCTGGGGGTCAATATCCCGAAACAACTCAACAAAATTATATCACTAAACTATGATCCACTGGTGACAAAAATAAAATCTGACCTAGCAAGATGGAAAATGATACCATTCTTGGGTACTGCACAAAGAATTGAAGCAGTCAAAATGAATATACTTCCACGTCTTCTATACCTTTTCCAAACAATACCGGTAGAACCTCCCAAAAAAACATGGCAGGAGCTGGACAGAAGGATCTCAAGATTCATATGGCAGGGCAAGAGACCTAGAATCAGATATAGAACCCTACAGCTAAACAAAGACAAAGGTGGGCTCGCGCTGCCAAATATCAGGGACTACTTTAAAGCCGCACAAATTAAAACTTTAGTAGAGATATGTAACCCAGTCTACACTGCACAATGGAAGGAGATCGAATGCCAAATAACAAGTGACATCCCCCTAGAGGCGATAATAGGGAACAATGCCTTACCTAAGCTTTTGAATAACACTAACCCGTGGATAGAGACCCCGCTAAAAATTTGGTTTAAGATAGTCAGAGAGAATCAAACTAAAGAGCCCTATCGACTTCTGCAATGGATCGCCTATGATCAGGACTTTACTCCTAATAAAACAGACACCAGATTTAAAAAGTGGAAGGAGAAAGGGCTGATAAAATATTACGATTTTTTTAAAGGGCAAATCTTAAGAAGTTTTGAAGATTTGAAAAAACAAGGCCTAATAAATCAAGACCTTTACAGGTTCTTCCAGCTTAGACACCACATAAACAATATACTTAAAAAGGAGGTTTTGGAAAGGGCCCAGTCAGGTGTTCTGAAGGTCTTCTTAATGGCATATAAAGGGATCCCAGGGATCAGATACATCTCTAAAATATACCAAGGTCTTCAAGACTTAAAAGGAGACAACACATCTTATGTGTTCCCCTCTTTTTCCCATCTCTCTTTTATATAAGAGAGATGGGAAAAAGAGGGGAATTTCACTTTACAACTGGAAATATGGGAAAAGCTAAATAAACAGCAATGGAAAAGTACCTCATCCCTGCAGTGGAGAGAATTTGGATGGAAAAACTTGGCAAGATTTTTCAGAACACCTGCACAAAACAAATTTACCCATAAGGGATTGAACTGTTGGCGCTTGTGTGGTGAAAAGACTGCAAATCATTTTCATGTGTTTTGGTCATGCCCAGTTATCCACCAATATTGGACCAAGGTACAGACAATATTGGGGAAAATATTCAAAATTACAGTTCCCTTTTCTTTTGTAACTTTGTATTTGGGTTTACTACCGGACTCATTGGAAAGACGAGGAGAAAAATACTTATTCAATGTTTTAATATTGGCAAGCAAAAAAGCTCTAACTAAAAAATGGATGTTGAAGGACTGTCCTACACCTGAAGATTGGACTAACGTGATCCAAGACATTTACTCGATGGAAAAGTTGACATTCGCACTGAGACAGGACATGGATGTGTTCATGAACTTTTGGCAACCCTGGACCACATATGTGTCTTCCATTAGATCTAATCTTTGACAAATACCATTTCAATAATGGTTCCGCTCTTTGTTCCAATGCTACTCAGATGCTCTTTTATCTTTATTTACTTACTTTTTCTTTTTGTTTGTTTTTTACTGGTTTTTTTTTTTATTTGTTTTTTTTTCTCTTTAATTTCACTTTTTCTTTCACTTTAAAAAAAAAAAAAGGGGTGTTGTAAGAATTAATCTTCCAATGTTGTCAGATATCAGAAAATAAGGGAACATGTGATGAAAATGTAAACAATGCATTGCTGTAACGACCTGTATACCCTTTACAAAAACTTAAATAAAAAAAAAAAAAAAAAAAAAAAGTCAAGTGTCATGTTTTGTCCTGCAGGATTTTTTTTTTTTTTGTCATGGTTTACATAAATGACAAATGGTTTTTTTTGTTTTTGTTTTTTTTTTTTTGTATTTTTGAGTTTCTTTTTTTCCCATGAGAGAGTAGGGAAGGGAAAAACATTCATAATGGTAATTTACTCATGCATACTTAAATTATATGATCAGAGGTTGGTATAGTAGTCAGAAATTCTACTCATGTAAAAGCAGTGCTCTGAAATTAATAATTAAAAGTAGACAACCAAAAATTTTTAGTTAAGGGTACAAAGAGCACCCACTTAAAAACTTGAGAAATGACTTCAGTCTTGAAGGTTTGAGGTTTTTCTCCAAAATTTATAACAATTTTCTTATAGTTTAATACTTCTCGCTGTAAATTTATCTAGATTTGAAACATTTTTCCTCAAATTTGGAATTTCCTCTTGTAAAATTGACTTTTCTTTTACATTTGGGACTCTACTATAAATTTGTGGATTATTTTATGGCTATTTTTTTAATCTATTTTTAAAAATAAAATTACTGTTTTGGTTTTTTTTTTTTTTTTTAATAAATTTTAAACAGAATGTGGGTGTTTTTTTTTTTTTTTACTTAACAATTTTTGACCGTAATTTTGCAGCCAGAACAGAACAATAATTTGACTCTAATTACAAAGCAAAAAAAAATTAATAAAATTGTATTTAATGCAATAAATTAACTTAAATGACCAAACATGCAGTTATTTGTTATAACATTTCTATATATTTATAGTTTGTTTTTTGTTTTTTTGTTTTTTTTTTTTAGAAATCTCACCACCCAGACAGCAGAAAAACCTCCCTTATTATTTTCAAATCCAAATGTTGGCATGTTTAGTTTGTCTGAAGGCTGCTGACAGATTAAAGTCATTGACTTCGTGAATTTCGGTCATCTTAACTTGCCAGGTACATGATAATGAACATAAATTAGTTAATAACTAAGGTAAAGGTAAAAACATCTTTTTATTCTTGTCTGAAATGAGGAAAAAACAACAACCTAATGATTAAAAAGAAGACAAAATGAACCAACTTGAGCTAACAACACCTGTTAGCTAAGCGACTCTATTGTTCCCGTTACCAGCGGGTTAAAACCATGATAAAAGCCTTCACTGCTTACATACCTCTTCTGCTTTTTTCCGTGTTTAAAGTACTTTAATAAGCTCATGTTTCTCTCGGACAGTGACGTTAGTAACAAGACACTCTGCCTGGCAACTAGTCACGCGGGCAGGGCGCTTCTGAACTCTGCGCGGATGACGGTCACGCGCGTTGTTCATGTGTGCACTTGCGGACCGTCATTCCTTCATAATTTTTTTTCTTAATTTTATATTTCCTCATAGAGTGGCAGCGTAAATTCAAGTGTGGTGGGCCGCCAACCAGAACTGTTACCAGACGAAACCCTGCTATAACACTTTTACATGGAAAGAGGCTCCAATTCTGCCTGAAAAAGTGACAGATTTTCAAAGAAAAATATGACAAATTTATTAGAAAACTAGAAAGTTTGTGCCAAAAGTTGTGATTTTATGAGGATAAACCTCTTAATGTTTAACTTAGCTTTCAGGCTCAGATATTTTTGTGACTCCGTGCTGGTTTTGCTGGTCAGAAACCTCTCAGAATGGCTCTTTGCATAGTAGAGGTTGCCAACCCCTGATCTAGGCAAACCTGTTTACCAGTGGTAGGTGTTTATCTTAAATACCTAGACTGTAACTATCGTGTTCTGCTCAGTACCAAAGAATTTCTCTCTGAAGTGAATTTGCGTTATTTTTCCCGGGGCAGCATCAGGGTGGTGGTGTCAGCCGTTGTCACGGGGCCCTTCAGTGTGGATTTTGTCGTCCAGCCATTTCTCCCTCTGGGGAGTGTGAAAACTTTCTGCACTTGTTGCTCTCTGTTGGCCCTGTGATGGACTCCAGCCCTCCAGTATTAATGAACAGGCTGTTAATAAGAGTGCATCTAAAACAGAACATTGTAAAAATGTTAATTAATTTTAAAAAGTTAAACTTTAATATCTTTTGGTATTCATCTCACAGTCAGCTATTTCAAGCGATTGTTTTAACTTTGATGATTACGGGGGGCTGTTCATTAAAGAGTTCCCCCGACTCATTTCCCGTGGACTGAGAGGAACCAAACCTGGCACAGTTATTAGTCTTTCTCTACACAGGTTCCACCAAGGGTCGCATGCTTCTTCCCTCACTTTATGCAGCTGTGGAGACCTCACCTGTAGAAGTTTGCAGGTTGCATCAGAAGTCATGGCTTGACCTTGGAAATCAGCGTTTCATCATCTTGGAAGTGCTTGACCTTCAAAAATGACTTCATGGTTGGAAAGAGGTGGAAGTTGGGTGGTGGGAGATCACAAGAGTAAGGGGGGTGAGGAAGGATTTCATAGCTGCATTATTTATTTATATTTAAGTGCAGCACAAGAGTTCTCAGACTGTGGGGGAAATGGCCACTGTAGCTGGGAGCAGAAAGCCAGAGGGAAATCATGGAGAGAAGATGATGGGGATGATATTGGACCATGAGCCAGGGCAACTGAACTATGAGATGACTTATGCCAGAGGAAAGGCTTCTGAAACTGGCCTAAGATGTTGGAACACGTTCCATTTAAAGTGTTTTTTCTTTTGTAACGGGGAGCAGCATCTTAAATTGTTCGGCCTGTAGCTCACACATCTTCATTTACTCTTCCAGACCAGTGTGAAGGACAGCTGCACGTGTCACGGCTTCAACAACAGAAGGTGATGATCCGGTGGTTGTACTGGACATTACGTTTATGCAAGTTATGCAGAAAGTACTGAAACACTGAGCAGTTGGACATGTGCATTCAAAGGTTGGGGAGGGTCAGATTAAGTTCACCTGTAAAGGTTGGAGTGTATTTTAGGTGCATCCTGAAATTTCACCCAGAAGCCGAATATCCCTTTTTGTGAGTAGTGTACAAACTGGCCTGTCAACATTAGTAATATCTAAATACATTTTCTCATAAGTCTGCGCCTCTTACCTAAAATCTTCAAAATATCAATAATAGCTTTTTTTCTAACTTTTGCGTCTCCTTTTCTTTATAAATTTACAACTTACTTTATTTCTCTTAAATTGGACTTGAGTTGAAAGTGTTCTCATTTGAGTCCGTTTTCCTCTCAAATTTGCAGCTTTCTGCCATGTAAATGTACAATTTTTGTTCTTATAAAGCCTTTTTGTGTCAAAGAGCCACAGGTTGCAGACCCCTGCCATAGAATAGTTTCCAGTATCAACATGCACCAGAAGGGGTCGCGGTTACCTTTGTCGCGCTATTTTCTGCGCCGCAAACGCAACCGTTCCACTGTTAAGACCGCCACTCCTTGTGTGGCCGCCGGAGGGCGCTGATGACACGTTTGTTAAAGGAGGTTGGCATGAAGTTTGGTTACTCACGCAGGATGAAGTTATAATAACTTTAATAAATAAATAAGGCCAGCAATAAAGCCACAGTGCAGTGCCCTAATTGGATTTAATAGGCATAACACATTTATTTCTGCGTTATTAGAGCCATACAGTGTGGTGAATAATTGATTTGCAGGGAAAATAACTGAACAGAGATGGCTGAAAAGGTTCAGTTTATTTGGATTCATCTTTGTTTTTTAAGAATATATAGGTGGCTTCCATTGTAGCCTATACACTACTGTGGGAACCTCTCTCTCCCCCTCCCTCTCTCTCTCCCTCTCTCTGCCTCCCCTCCCCCTCCTCCCTCCCCGTGCTGGCCTGGTTCCCGGCCCATCTGCGGCCTGGCCCGTGGATTACTGTTTGTTAATGTTTCAATCAGCTGTGTGTTGAGGAATGTGCAGCTATTTAACCTGAACTTCCCCAGGTGTGCCGAGGCGCCGCTCAGTCTGGGCCCCGCCGCCCTCCCTGCCCTTGGCACAAAGCTATCACACAAACACAATCACACACTGGCCGCGCCGGCGCTGCAGCTGCGCGCATCACACCGCAGGGAAATGAGAAAAACATTGCACCAGGGAGACGGAAGAAATGTGAGAACTATCGCCTCTGCAAAATAATTAAAAAAAACTGCAGTGCCTCTAGAGTAATGCTGATTTACAAGATCACATATCTGAACGTATTTTTATGGGCTGGAACAAAAAAAATGTGTATTTTATTATTAACCGATTTTTCTACTAAGATGTGAATAACTTGATCGCAGTCATTCAGTTGGAATCAGAATTTTCATGTTTGATTCACAATGTCATTGTTTTATTCCAAAGTCTGCCTGTATTTGTGAAAATGATTAAATGTAGACTTGAAGACTGACGTGCTGAGATGTTCATGGATCGTTAGAGAAGCGAATTACCAGTTTAACCCCTTAGCACTTCAGACGGCTTCCCTGCATTGAGCGCACACACAAAATCCAATCCTTCCTTCACTTGAGTAGCAGAAAATTTCAAACGTCCTGCTGGCACAACACCGGAATTTTAAGAGGCTAAATTTGCCA